>QXEO01000211.1:2565416-3165416 GCA_007115705.1 Dactylis glomerata
CTAAGGTTGTAGATGTGTTGCCACTAGGGAGAAAACAACATTCTTATGTCCAAGGGCATATGCTTTATTTACATTACACACTTTGCTTAATGCAGTTATCTGTTGTTCGCAACTTAATACTCAAGGGGTCCTCGGATGATTCCCCGTGGGTGGATTATTAGTCATAGATGCAGTTGGATGGCAGTCTATGTATTTTGTTGTAATGCCCAGAGTAAATCTCATAGTGATCCTCGCGACATATGCACGTTATCTTTATTCTATCAATTGCCCAACTGTAATTTGTTTACCCAGCATGTTATTATTTATCTTATGCTGTTGTGTTGATCTTGCGTTGTAAAGCAGTTTGAAACTTGTCTTTGACCTTTGCTATGGTTTGAGTGACACACTCCATTGTAAACTCTAAGACTACTGTGAAAACTGTGTTGCACTTGCTTGATCTGTAGGTGTAAGACTAGTCTCTGCACCTAGTTCCAAAAACATATCCCTGTCTAAAATTTGCTAGTTTGTTCAATGCTTTCTTGTCTGACAAACAAGAAATCCTTGAACTTGTTATGTTAAAACTTCCCTGCTCAAAACCTCCTGTTACTTTTCTGTTTACAACACCAAAAACCCCACTTTTCTGCTTAGCTTCTGGAAATTAGGAAATAGTCTCATTTGTGTTGATCCCTGTGGAGACGACTAGAAAAACCCCCCTATAATCTCAACAGATCACTTGGTACCGAATTAGTAATGCTCATCATAGGTGTACAAAGAAGCATTCTACCATGATCCTCCTTAGTAATTTTTATGTTGGTATATCTAGTTGGAATAGGTACGTTCTTGATACTCTCGCAGGAGGTAATTTTATGGGTACTCCTGCTTTGGAAGCATGCACTTTAATTGAAAGTTTAGTGAGAGTACCACCTATTCATGTTGTTAGAACTGAGGTCATTTTGGAGGAAGTTGTGGAAAAACTGAGCTCTTTAGAGAAAAGTTTACCAAATCTCCTTGATAACGCTAGCCAGGTTAATGAATCGATAGAAAGTATCGGTAGAAGAATCACTGCTTTAGAGGCTAGCACTATCCATGATAGTCAAACCCCTTAGGATTGGTAAATTAGAGGAGCCTATGGAAACTCTAAGTTTAATTTTCTCTTCTCTTAAATTTAAGAAGGAGAAAGCTTTTATTGGAAAAGAGCAAAAATTTATGTATGTTTCCAGGGTGTCTGCCAAAACCGCAGCATGTTTTTAAGATTGGTAAGACTTTTAGTTCAACTAAGAGTGACTTGCAGGTTGAATCATCTTTGGGAACTTCTAAAGTGCATAGTGTGGTAAGTGGTGTTCTTGAGGAAACAATTCGTCTTAATGCTTTATTTGAAAATACTTGATTTCCACTTTCTGCGCCTAGCTTAAAGGCGTAAAAGAAAAGCACTCTTGGGAGATAACCCAATATTTTTTTCAGTACTTTTTCTTTTATTTGAGCCTTGGAAGTTATTACTAATGCAATGACCTCTCCTTATCATTTTTATTTTGTTTTTGTGCCAAGAAGAACCTCTAATTTGAGGAAGATAAGATTTGGGGAAGTTGCTGTCCTGAAACAGATTTCTGCACTGCACCGTAAATATTCGTGAAAATTCTCAGAATATCTTTTTAATCTGCAATTTCTTGTGCATATGCCCCAGGTTATTTCCAAACTTCTATTAGTATTGCATTTTTCGATTTGAGCAACAGAAGGTCCTCCGAAAAATCGATCTTTGTTAGCTGTTCTGTTTTGACAGATTTCTGCCACTATTTGTGTTTGCCTCTCGATCGCTTTCTTTTTGAGTTCTTTTGATCACGGAACTTTTGAGGAAGTTGGTACAGTAGCTTATGCTTTAATGGATGGTATGTTTGAGTTTTAAACTGAACCAAAAGAGTAGATTTATTATCATACTTATACTAATGTTGCTAATAGATTGTGTGAAGTTTTGTATGAAGGAAGTTTTCAAGTGTAGGGAATGGAGAGTGATGAGATGAGATAAAGTATGGACAAAAGCTCAAGCTTGGGGATGCCCATGTCACCCCAAGAAATATCCAAGAGGTACAAACGTCAAAGCTTGGGGACGCCCCAAGGCACCCCTTCTTCATTGGCAAAAATCAGGTCACCTTTCAAGACATTATATTTTTATTGCTTCGTATTCTATGCTTTTTTTTGGAGCGTCTTTACTTTCGCTTTCAGTTTTATTTTGTTTTGTTTGCTGCAATAAATGGTTGGACCCCAACAAACTTCTTTTGGAGAAGACACACTCTGTTTTTCATTGCCAAGAACACTCTAGTTTTCACTCTTATCGTTCAACGAGTGTTCTCTTTTTCTAGCACTGTGTTTAGCTTTCGTTTTTTGCCTTGATTTTTGTTTAGATCTTGTTTTATCTTTGTATAATGGTGCATTTAGACCACTGATCTATGTTGGTTTTTATCAAAAAAGTTGTCTCAAAAAGGTTTGAATGGTGTTGGAAAAGAGAAAACGTTTCATGACTATAGTGGTACAAATGGGAGCTTGTTTAGACTGTGGCTTAGACTTTTGCATGTCATACTTGATGTCATTTTGATAGTTTGCTTAGTAGTTTTTGCTGTAGCATGACTTATCTCAAATCACTGAGATTGCTTAATGAGCCTTTGAAAAAATCATGCGTTGTTTTTATTATATGGGAGCATGTTATTGTGGTTTTCTCCATTGATGCTTTATTTAGGTTCACTTGGCGCATGCTTACAACATGTTTGACTCTAACAAGTCGCCATAAGCCTCTATGATCATTTGGTTTTTGACTTGTGATATCACTTTATGCTTCGTTTAATGATGTTTTGTTGCTATGCATGATTATGGCCATTATTGCTCTCTTAGTTGGTCGCTCCCAGTCTTTTGCCAATCTCTCTATTAAAAACTTGCTTAGTATGGAAGATAGTAAGAACCCCATTGCCAGTCGTTGACAAGAACAACCACCTCTCAAAACAAATTCTTATCTCTCTGTTTTACAAATGAAAAGCTCTAGCACATGTTTAATCACTGCTTTCCTCTTAGAAGGGCCTTTCTTTTACTTTTATGTTGAGTCTTCACTTTCTACCTTTATGCACCGTCTAAGAGAGCATAGTTGTCATTCTGAGTTTAATGTGCATAGTCCAAAAATTTATTATTGATTGATTCATGATTATGGTTTTGCTTGTTCTTAAATTATTTATATCTAGTCGCCCTCTTAAACTTGAAGGTGTCCTATGCATTTATGTTTTGCTATTCCTTGAAGGACAAGCTGAAAACCACTTTGCTATGTTTTTCTATATGGTTAAAACACACACTTGACTTTCAATGCTTCATTACTCAAGATCTTTTGTTTGTGTTAATTTTCATGTTATAACATGGTTGCTAAGTTTTATGGTCAAGATTATGTCTTTTATGCCCATGTTTAGAGTACTTTGATCTCAGCACTCAATGCTTTACATTGTTGATCAAGATTGTGATGGTGCATGTCACCTAAAAAATTATTGTTTTGTTATCACTTACCTACTCGAGGACGAGCAGGTGTTAAGCTTGGAGATGTTTGATACGTCTCAAACGTATCTATAATTTTTGATGCTCCATGCTTGTTTATACACCATTTGCTTTGTGTTTTGTTACACTTCGTGGCGTTTTTATGCATTTTCCAGAACTAACCTGTTAACAAGATGCCACAGTGCCAGTTCCCTATTTCTGCTGTTTTTGTGTTTCAGAAAAGCTACACGGGAAATATTCTCGGAATTAGATGAAACAAAAGCCAAAGTTCCTATTTTTCCCGAAGCATCACGAAGTCCATAGCAGAGACGGAGGGCCACCCCCTGGACGCGCCAGGGCCAGATGTGGGCCCCTGGTCCACCTCTTGACACTGCTCTTCCGCCTATATATTCCCCTCGACAAGAAAACCTAAAGGCCCCGATCAATTTCCACGAAACATACTACAAGACGCCGCCGTCATTGACGCGAGATCGGGAGGGTCCAGAAGCTCTTCCCGGCACCATGCCGGAGAGGGGAATCACCGCCAGAGGCCTTCTTCATCACCATTCCTGCCTCCGGAGTGATGCGTGAGTAGTCTATCTTGGACTACGGGTCCATAGCAGTAGCTAGATGGTTGTCATCTCTTCCATGTGCTTCATGTTTAGATCTTGTGAGCTGCCTATCATGATCAAGATCATCGTTGTGTAATTCTACATGTTGTGTTTGTTGGGATCCGATGAATATTGATACTTTGTCAAGTTGATTTGCAGAATTATTATCTTTATGTTATCTCTATGTTGTTTATGATCTTGCATGTTCTCCGTTGCTAGTAGATATCTTGGCCGAGTAGATGCTAGTGACTCCAAGAGGGAGTATTTATGCTCGATTGTGGGTTCATGCCTCTAGTAATCTAGGGGAGTGACAGAAACCTCTAAGGTTATAGATGTGTTGTTGCTACTAGGGAGAAAACAACAATCTTGTGTTCAAGGATATTTGTATTGTTTACATTACACACTTTGCTTAAGGCGTTAATTTGTTGCTTGCAACTTAATACCCAATGGTTGCTCGGATGACATCCGGAGGCTGGATTATTAGTCATAGATGCAGTTGGATTGCAGTCTATGTATTATGTTATAATGCCCAAGTGAATCTCATAGTGATCCTCATGACATTTGTATGCTTGCTTTATTCTATCAATTGCCCAACTGTAATTTGTTTACCCAGCATGTTATTTATCTTATGGAGAGACACCACTAGTGAACTGTGGACCCCGGTCCTTTCTTTTACATTGTTATTACCATTTACCATTGACTCATTTTATTTACATTCTTGCAAACTACTATCTTTTACCACTCAATACGCTTAATCCTTTGTTCACAGCAAACCGGTGAGATTGACAACCTCACTATAAGTTGGGACAAAGTATTTGGTTGTGTTGTGTGCAGGTTCCACGTTGCTGATGGTGCAAAGCTACGGCCTGGACAAGGCGGCATACATACATTGTTCAAAGCTATCGCGAAGCTAGCGAGCATCAACCTTCCGAAGTTGGTTCTTTCTCCTACTGGTTCGATAAACCTCGGTCTCATACTGAGGGAAGACTTGCTGCTGTGCTCATCATAACCTTCTCTTGGGGTTTCCAACTAGGCGGTCATCTACAAAACTCCGACATCAACACCGCACCATTACTCCACGCCACCGGAACGGCCTTAATTGTAGGGCGTGGACCACCCGACGCCACCACTGCGGGGTACTAGGTGGCATGCGATGGGCACCACGCCACCAACGCATGGCTCTAGGTGGCATTGGATGGGCACCGTGCCATCGTTTTCCCTGTGTTGTCACGTCACGATTGCCAATGGACGTTCCCGCCATGCTTAAAATTGTGGTGGGCCCGCGTAGTCAGCGATACATGCTGGTCAGGTGGTCAGTGTTGTTTAATATGCCGCGTTGGGATAGAGCGAACGCCGGTCTCTGTTCCCAACTCATTATCCCGTTGCCTCCCCTTCTCCCACATGGCACCGCGGCTTCCCACGCCACGCCGGAGTAAATGAGGCACCTTCGCCATTCATATAAACTCCACTCCGCTGAGGTCAGTACAGCCGCAAGATCTTCCATGCTGTACCGCTTAGTTCGTCGAGTTCATTGAGCCCGCCGAGTACAATGGCGCACAACGACGAAGCCGACGGCACTCGCGGCAGAGCGCGGGGCTGGAGTTGGCCGCACACCCTCAAGAAGAGGCTAGCGTATTGATGACCCACAAGTATAGGGGTGTATCGTAGTACTTTCGATAAATAAGAGTGTCGAACCCAACGAGGAGCAGAAGGTGTTGACAAGTGGTTTCGATCAAGGATTCACTGTAAATACTAGCAAACGGGTTTTCAGGGGTATTTAGCAATGCAAGTAAATAAAGTACAAGTAAATAAAAGACAATAACAATAATTGCTGCAAGTGGCCCAATCCTTTCTAGAGCAAAGGACAAGCCGGTTGTGTAACTTATGATGACCTAATGTTCTCGAGGACACACGGGTGACGAGGGTTAAACTCGACAAATGTCCTAGATGAAGGACTTAGGATCGGGGAGATAGGGCGTCGGATGAACTCGAAGGTAAAGTTAGTCGAAATAGGTGTGTATCGAAAGTAAACTTGGGTGTTCAACCTGGCTTGCTTTCAATCTGCCCTACACCGTCCCCTCCTGACCCCTATATATAGGTGGCCAGGTCTCGAGGATCGGGTAGGGTCCGATACAGATTACAAATATCGACATACGGTAAGAACTCGTATTCGACTATCATTACAATTGGGCCTAGCTTAGCGGGCCTCAGGGGTACTCAACTAACGGGCTCTATTAACTATACCCTTGTCAGTAGCCCCTGAGATTCTACCAGAATTATAGATTCAGGTTGAATCTCTAATCTTTAAATCCTCGACTTGATCAATTCTTCGACTTCTTCATATCTGCAAATCTTCGACTTAGTCTTTTCGACTTATTTTCATGATATTCTTTCGCAAGGGGTTTTGATGATCAAGCCTGACAACTCTGACGGATCAAGAGGTTAGTTAACTGCCGGAACAGATACTTGTCACCTACTTCAAATTCAATCCCCTTGGACTTGAATTCGGGATACCGGTCAAATCCATTCTTTTGCCGCATTTAGGACTTACAAAGAATGAATCCCAGTGGTTCTCAGGGTACCCAGTGCGTCCACCAGGATTTTCTTCGCGTCGTAGACACGGATACATACCAGCAGAGCGCATCCATGTGCGTATACCAGGCCACACAGGACGGATCCCGGGGTCTTACCTTCATGACAAGTCACGGCATTCAAGTCGTGTTGCGATAACACAACTCGAGAATTTTATGTCGCAGTCAAATTTTGACTGAAAATATTCGGGTTTCTACAACCATAAAACTCGCTCCCGATGGGAGTAACACTCCTACACTTCTCCAATCTCTAATGCTTAATCAATAAATATCGTCGGGTGCGCGCTCAGCGCTCCCGATGGGAGTAGCCCCCGAGGCTATAGTCGAAAGAAAAGTTTTTCGAGTATAGGCTCAAGAGATAATGTAGCTCGTCATACTTCAACTCGAGAGTTCCTCAATTCGAGATACTTTCAAGAACACCTTGTCATCGAGTTCGAGTTCACTACTTCAATGAAGAGCTCCATTCGATATTTTTGAAATTAACAGCCCCTAAGGCTATAACCAAAAATCCTTCATATATGATCTCTCTTTTTTTTCCCATAAGCTCGGCATTTGTCGGCGCCATCCTTTTATATATATATTCGATGATGTCAACGAAGACGTGGCTCTTCATCAGTGCAAACCGTTTTATGAGTAGCACTGTAACTTTCACGATTTTTTGACCGTTAGCGGGCTGCACGATTTTTGACCGTTAGTGGGCTGGCGTTTCCGATCTTTGCGCCACGTCTCAGCCCACGATCCTTCTCCCAGAAGGTATATAAATGGCGTAGTGGGGAATCGTACTGTTTACCAGCTCGTTCCCTCCGCCGCCTCCATTGCTGATCTCCTCTCTCTCTTCCTCTCTTGCGAAGCCCCCAAGCGTGCTTTGTGCTGGATGTGCGTGAAACATCTGGGCATTAAGAGCACCATGGCCAAGACGTCTGCCACCAAATGGGTGCGCTCCACCATCACCAAGAAGGAGGTGGAGAAGACCAGGGCGGACGGTCTCATCTCCGCCCAGGATTCCATCCAATTCCCAAGTACTGAGCGGGTCCCGAAGCCCCCGAGCGGTTACCGGGTAATGTTCCTTGCTTTTCTCCTCAGCGGTTTGTCCCTTCCTGCCCACGAGTTTCTCCGTGGGCTGCTGTTTGTCTATGGTGTGCAGCTCCATCAGCTCACACCAAATTCCCTTCTTCACATTGCTTGCTTCGTGACTCTCTGCGAGTCATTCTTGGGCATCGAGCCCCACTTCCTTCTCTGGAGATCAATCTTTCGACTCCGCCCCAATGTTTCTTTGGCTAGGAAACCCGAACTGGGTGGAGCCGTCGTTTCTGTGCGCCCTAAGGCGCAATACTTTGAATTTTCCATGGCCGCGTCTGTCCAGGGATGGAGGACAAAGTGGTTCTATATCAAGGACCGCAAATCCTCTCCTGAAGATGAATTAGGCCTGCCTCCTTTTGATGCTTCCCAAGAGATAAAGAAATTGACATCATGGGATGCACTCCCCTCAGATGCAGAAGCACAAGAAATTCTTCCTCTTCTTTCTCGTATCAAATCTCTAAAAGGAGGTCAAGGGGGTGCTCTATCGGGTATGCAACTCATGGCGTTCTTTATTCAACGTCGAGTTCAACCCCTACAGCACCGCCTTACCAAACTTTGGAGTTTCTCTGGCTTGGGAGATCCTACTCGCATATCTGAAGACCTGATATCGAAAGAAGATGTCGACAAGCGAGTCCGGAATCTCACCAAGCTCACAAAGGAACATGCAGTTGCGGATTTAGCCGCTGATTTCTTCGACTCTGTGCACCCTCTTCCCGAGGTATGTATTTTTGCGTCCACTTTTTGTGAAACTTTGCTTGTTTCGACTTGCATTATTATTTGACTTCGCACTCTGCTTACTTTATTTATATGCAGGGTCACCAATTTCTTGTTTTGCGTCCTCCTCTTCCAGAGGAAGGGCCCCTTCCGGCTGATCTAGCCTCTCCTGCATCTGAAGCCCCCGAGGCTGACGAAATTCAGGACGGAGATGATGTCGAAGATTCAGAAGAGGAAACCAGCTCATCGACATCGACTCCTCCTGTATTTGCTGAAGATGTTGGTGTCGACAAGAAAAGGAAACGTGTTGACGAAATTGCTTCATCGAGTTCTGCAGCGGCTGGAAAAACCCCCGCTCTTGCAGAAGATATGGAGTACTTTGACATGCTTGCATCGTAAGTATTGTAGTCGAACTTTTCAATTGCCTTGTTCTTGCCTTGTTTCTATAACTTATAGTTTTTATGTAGTGATGACGAAGAGCCACCAACATATGCTACGGCTGCTCCACCACCTTCTCCTGTGGCGATTGATGAGCCTGTCGAACCAGATGTTGCGCCGAGGGCCACCAGGTCCGGCGTGAGGAAGGTTCCTCAAACTCGACACTCGAAACACTCAAAGAAGGCCAAAGAAGCCGAAGTTTCTCTGGAAGCTCACGCATCTACAGTTTCTTCTGATGATGTAAGTAATTCCTCTTTCCCTTCTTTCCTTTCATGTACTTCTAGTCTTACACACTTCTTTTTCTCAGGCTTTAGTGAAGAGATTTATTGCCCTGGGCACAGAGTGTGCGGGGTACCTAAAGGTTGCAAAAGCTTCCGAAGGTATAATTTTGACGTCCAATCACCACTTGTCTTCTGCACTTTATCCTTTGTTATCTATCTGATTCCCTGTCGACCTCTTATGCAGCTGCTTTAGCAGCCGCCAATGCTCGAATTGCTTCGCTGGAGGCAGAGCTCAAAGCTTCGCAAAAAGCTTACGACGTTGCGACCGCTGCTAAGGCCATTGCTGAGAAGTCGCAGAAATCTGCGCTTGCCAAGGCGAAGAAAGCGGAAAAGGCTTTAGCTGATGCCAACAAGGAAAATGCTCAACGAGAGCAGGCCGTGGCAGAGCGTCTTCACACCATGTCTACTGTTGCCGAAAGTAAGTTCTTCGACTTGTCTTCTGTTTTCGTCTCCTGTTGCACTGGTGTATTTATTGACACTTGTCTCTTCTTTTCTTTTCTATTGCTTAGAATTTACCGGGGTATCTCCGTCGGCTTTGCAAACAGACGATGATCCTCTGATGAATGTGGTTAACCTACTCGAAGAAAACTGGATATCTATCCAGGAAACTTTTGAGTTGGTTAGCCGCGTTCTATCACGGCTGTTTGCTGGTTTGTGGCCGAAGAAAAGGGTGACAGTTCCGAAGGACAACTTGGCTGAACTCGCCAAATCCTTCGATACTACTGAAGACCCCACTCTTCAGCTGAAAGGGCTGTCCATTAAGCGCGGCGCCGAGGGTGCTATTGCACTTTCTCTTGCGCACGGTACAGACTTCGACTGGGAGAGGGTTAGCTCCCCTCATGGCCACACCCGTGACGAGATGAAGGTGTTTTTCGAGAAGGTGAAGAAATTGGCACCTGCATTGTTGACAACGATCTCTCCTTCGGCAGCCTCTGCGGTGCCTGCTGCACCACCTCCAGCGGCGAAAGATCCGGTGCCACCGTCGACTTCTAGCGAGGAAGCTGCTACGCCCCCCTCTACCATGGAGCAGAATGCTGAGGTGGCGTAGACTCAGCTTCCTTGTAGCTTCTTTTTTAGTGTTCTCCTTTTGAATGTAAAGACTTTAGTTAAATGCAACCCGAGAACCTTTAGCCATAGGGTTGTGCTCTTATGTAAATGTATTCTCTTCGTATGAAATATTATGCTGCCTTTCTGAAATTGTTTCTCCTTTCTTTTCTCTTGTAGTCGGTGCGCGTTCATGATCCTTTGACTCATGGTCCTGCTCCTTCTTCTGCCCATGGGTTCGATCCCCAGATTTCGTCGACTACTAGCCTATGCAGTCAATGCTTGGAATACTCTTCCAGGATTTCCGACCTTGAAACTCGCCTATCCTTGGCTAAATGCCAAGCACAGATGGCTATTAAAAAGGCTAGCCAAGCCAGTGGCTATATGAAGAAAATCTCTTCCCTTGAAGAAAAGGTCTCCAGCTTGACGGCGAAGGTTGTTCATAATGAAGAGTGCGAATCTTTCATTCTTGGCATTGTCGAGTCTGCTTGCGAGCTGTTGCGATGTGAGTTTTCTTTCGACTCCTTCTTTGGCTATTTGTGCACTTCTTTTGTGATATATTTGCCGTTGTAGGTACTTGTTTGGATTTTGCTGCTGAAGAACGTCGAGTTGCTGAGCGAAATGCTGCTTTGGAGAAGATGTCGACTGGCTACGAGACTTTGTGGTCTGATCCTCGACGCCGGAGCGCCATTGTATTGCTTCAAGACCGTGCCCAGCATATTGGCGAGTCAGTTGATGGTTGCCGGCGAGCTCTTACAACTATGCACTCCATTATGCTTCCCCGTAATCCTTTGCCTGCAACTTTCCCACTTCTTCTTGATGCTTTCAGATCCAGTCATCGTATTCATAGGTTAATAGAACTGAACTTAGTGGCTGGTGCCAATTTTGCTCTCGGGTGGATACGCAAGTGGCACCCCAGATTGAATTATAGCACAATGTCCTTGAGTTTAGCTCCAGGTGGAGCTAGCCTTCGGGTTCATATGGAGAACACGCTTCAACCTGCTCGAAGACTCGTAGCTAGGCTTCTAGAGGCGGATGCTGCGTTTTTCCGCGAGTATCATTATCTAGATCCTTTAGGCGTAGATGATTCTGACAACCCGATGTTGTAAGGTGTATGTGGAACGCGAGAGTTTATTTATTTCGCGACTTATATGTCTGAAATTTATTCTCAAGGCGTATTTGTATGGTTCGTGCGTTTGCCGCATCTTCTCTTTGAAAGACTCGTAAACTCGAATATGAGGAACACTTTGTCTTTATTTATACTTTTAATGTAAGATACATGGGGTGACCCAAGAGATCCGGCCTGTGACCTGTGTTCTGGATCTAGAGGGCATTGCCCCTGGTATAACTCGTGGCTTTTACAGCCTTTATTGTTCTACTCTATTGTCTTTATGATGCTTATGTCGTCGTGGCTTTCCCTTTTTCCTCTGCGCATGTGTCTTCTCCTGATGTTCCTATTCGTGGTTTCTTCGTTTCGGGCTCCGCGACGCATCCTTCGAGTAGCTTGACGCCTTCTGTAGTCGCGCTCTTTGCCTTTTCTGCATGGTTGGCTATTACGCCAAAATTTTGCGCCATCTTGTGGAATTCCCTGTCGCAGAGATCTGAAACTTCAAAACTTCCTTTCACTGTGATTATTCCTTTTGGTCCTGGCATTTTAAGTACCAAATATGTGTAGTGAGACACTGCCATGAATCGCGAAAACGCAGGTCGTCCGAGGATCGCGTGATATTGCGATGGCCAGTCCATGACTTCGAAGTCTAGTTTTTCTCTTCTGTAGTTTTGTCGGTTGCCGAAGCAAACATTGAGTGCTATTCGACCCAACGGGTAATTGGCACTTCCTGGTACGATTCCATGGAAGGAACAATCTGTTGGCTTCAGGAACTCTAGTGATATATGCATTGCTCGGAGTGTTTTCGCGTATATCAAGTTAATTCCACTCCCTGCATCCATGAATATTCTGTCGACATCATACGCACCGATTTGAGCTTTGAGTACCAAAGGCGCGTTTCCCGGCCGAGGTACTGTTATAGGATGGTCTTCTCTGTTGAACTCTATTGGTTGCTCTGACCAGTGCAAATACTCCGTTGCCGCTGGAGGTGATATGACTGCTAAGTTGACTTGTCGAGTTATGCTCTTCTCTTCTTTGTTCGACTTGGGTACCGGTTGTATCATTGATATGATTTGTCCTTTTGATGGCACATACCCTTCGTCGTCGTCCTGTCCCTGGTTTTGATGATCTTGTCCTTGAGGCGCTCCATTGTTTCCTTGCTGCTTTGTCGAGGGATTGTTACTTCCTTCGAATCCTTGTCGCCTTGCTTCGGTTTGCTTATTTATTGCTGCTTCTTGCAGTTTTAAGAATGTTGTGCAGTCTTTCATTGCGTGCCTTGATACTCGTTTCCCGTCGACGAACGCTGAGTGTATATGACAAGGCCCGTTGAGCATATCTTCTGGTGATGGGTTGTACTCTCTGGATTCCCTTATAGGGAACTTCTTATAGTCTTCCTTTCCGTAGCTTCTATATCCCGAACTTCTGCGATTATTTCCTTGATAGCTGTTGTCTTTATATCCTGCGGCGACTTGGCTATGCGAGCCATAGGTGTCATAGTTTCGAGATCGTCTCCTTTGACTTCCATATCTGTTTCTTCTGTCGTCCTCTGGAGATCGCGTCCGCTTGTTGTTGCACGCATCTTCTCCGTCTGCGAACCTGTTTGCTGTGTCCATGAGGTCTGACACTGTTTTCGGCTTGATTCTGCCCATCTCTTCGACTAGGTCTCTTCGCCTTAACCCGATGATGAACGCGTCTATTGCTCTTTCATCTGAAACTTCGACTGCTGAGTTTTTGATAATGCTCCACCTTTGAATGTATGCTCGCAATGTTTCGTCGCGTTGTTGCACACATGCTTTGACTTCTTCTATTGATGCTGGTCGTTTGTATGTCGACCTGAAGTTGCTTGTGAATTGCTTTGTGAGGTCTTCCCAGCTTCCAATAGATTCTTTTTCTAGCTTGCTTAACCATGACCTTGCTGCGCCGGTGAGGTGTAGTTGCAAACTTTGCATAGCTGTTTCCTTAGTTCCTCCTAATATTTGAACTGCTTGTAAATAATCTGCGAGCCATGATTGTGGTTCTTGTGATCCGTCGTATTTTTGCTGATCATGAGGTAGTTTGAATCCCTTGGGAACCGGAGTTGTGCGAACCCTGCGGGTAAAGCATGATGCCCCCATCTCTTTTTCGTCGTCTTCATAGTCGCGCTTTTCATTTGGGGATCGTGATCTTCGGGTTCCTCCATGCTGCTTTGGTGATGGCGATCGAGATCGATGTTTGCTGCTTCTGCGCCGAGGACTATTGTGACGGCGAGGTGACCTTGCTTTGTGCACTTCCTTGTGGTGATGTGCTTCTTCTCCTTTTGCTGATAGCTTGTGGCCCACCATGTTGAGTCTATTCAGTGCTGCTCTATGCATATGTTCTCTAGGATCTCCTGGACTTGGTCGAGTTGTAAGTAGGTATGCTTGTGCTGCCACTAGTGCTGCTTCAGGAGTTTTTGGTAGGATGTTTCCCTGCTCGTCGACCGATAGGAAGGACGAGTCGAGGTTCTTGGAAATACTTTGCCTGTCAGAATACTCGAGGTTATCGTACCTTGAACCGTGTCGACGATTTTTCCTTGCGTTGCTATGTGATGCGTCGCTCCGTGCTTTTCGAGCAGCCTCGCTAGCTGCAATGGCTGAATCTTTTCTTCTTTGTATCTCTGTTTTCTCCTTTGCTAATTGCTTGGCCTGCTGCCTTAGGGCGTAGTGATACCCCAAAAGCATGTTTTTGCTAGAATTTGAGGGTATTGGCGTGCCGTGTCCTACGGCTTCTCTTATTATCCTCCATTCGTCGACTGATAGTTGAATTTTTTCCCTGCTTGCGAGGGATTCTGATGTCTGTCCTTCTGCTAGGTGATTTGCTCCTCTGTCGATATTTGCTGGGTTTAATACTGGATTGTCATTTTCGTCGAATTCTTCTGAATTATCTCCTATGATGGCGAGCACCTGGCATTGTTTGCCGATGTTACCCTCGAAGCTTGAGAAGATCGAGTTACTATCCTCAGAAAGCTCTAATCCTGTTTTCCATATATCTGTTGACTTGTCTGCCGTATCGTCGAGGCAGATCGTGAGATCTTCGAGTTGGACTTCCACATCAAAATTTTCCTTTTCTTCGTTGTCTTCTGCGATCTTTTCTTTTTGCACTTCTTCTGGGCTGACCGGCGAGTTTACTTCGCTGGAAGAGCCTTCAGAATATTCCATCATTGCTATTGTTTCGGGCTCTTTTGCCGACGGATCTTGATCTTGTTTCGTCGGATCCGAAAGGCGAGAGGAACCCGATGGGCCGATGAAGATGCTCAAACTTCCAATGGTTAGTTCCGTCTCTTGACTTCCGTCGACTTCTGAACTGTTGTTGGCTAAAAGCGAAAAAGCCGTCGAATTCATGATTCCAACGCCCAAGGTCCCCACGGTCGGCGCCAATTGACGAGGGTTAAACTCGACAAATGTCCTAGATGAAGGACTTAGGATCGGGGAGATAGGGCGTCAGATGAACTCGAAGGTAAAGTTAGTCGAAATAGGTGTGTATCGAAAGTAAACTTGGGTGTTCAACCTGGCTTGCTTTCAATCTGCCCTACACCGTCCCCTCCTGACCCCTATATATAGGTGGCCAGGTCTCGAGGATCGGCTAGGGTCCGATACAGATTACAAATATCGACATACGATAAGAACTCATATTCGACTATCATTACAATTGGGCCTAGCTTAACGGGCCTCAGGGGTACTCAACTAACGGGCTCTATTAACTATACCCTTGTCAACGGGAGTTTCTGCCAAGTGCTTTCGCTTCATACCGCTAAATAATCTTTACTGGTTTGATAAGTGTTATGGGGGTGAACCTGTGCTAGCGCACTACCCTTACTAGGATAAATACACACTTGTGATTATACCACTTGCAAGCATCCGCAAATACAAGAAAGTAATTAAGATAAATCTAACCACAGCCTTAAACTCTAAGATCCTACGCTCCCTGGTGCAATGGTTTCCCAACGGAGGTTTAGGTTTCTGTCACTCCAGCAACCCCACAATTGGTAGCCAAATACACAATGCATCTCACTAGGCCCATAAATGGTGAAGTATCATGTAGTCGACGTTCACATGACACCATTAGTGAAATAGCACCACAAAAAATAAATATCAAACCATTAAATATTACTCAACATAATTCCACTACTAATGACTTGACTTCTCCCATGTCCTCAAGAACTAAACGAACTACTCACAAGACATCATATGGATCATGATTAGAGGTGAAATAATGGTAAATAACAATCTGAACATAAATCTTAATTCAACGGTTCCACTCAATAGCATCAACCACAAGAGTAATCAACACCGGGAAAGTTTCCCCTAAGAATTTGACAAGATTCAACTCAAGATGTTATAGCGGGATGGCGTGGTGATGGTGGAGATGAAGGTGCTGGTGATGGAGATGATGATGATGATCCCGATGAAGTCTGGTGCGATGGTGATGACGATGGCGACGATCTCCCCTCTCCGGGAAGGAATTTCCCCGGCAGATTTCTGCCTGCCGGAGAGCTTTTCTCTCTCTAGTGTTTTCCGCCCCGCAGAGGCGGCGGTGTCTATCTCTGAGCCCCCCCTTGACTTAGGTTTTTGGGGATGATCAAATACGCGAAGGGGCGATGGCAGAAGTGGGCCAGGGGGCTCTCACCATAGGTGGGCGCGGCCAGGGGCTGGGCCGCGCTCCCTGGTGGTGAGGCTGCCCTGTGGCCCCTCTCGCTTCCTCCTTCTGGCTTCTTCAGTCTTCTGATAAAATATAATTTTCTGGTATTTTTCTAGAATTTTCCTGATCTTCAAAATATGGTGTCTTGATGGTCCCTTTTCCAGCAGAATCCTGACTCCAGCAGCAAATCCTTCAATGATCATCAAACATGTAAAAATAGAGGGAATAACATAAGTATCATCTCTAAATGTGAAATATATCAATGAATAACAGTAAATTATGATATAAAATAGTGATGCAAAATGGACGTATCAACCCCCCCAAGCTTAGACCTCGCTTGTCCCCAAGCGAAAACTAAACTCGGCAAACATGACCACAGGTTTATGGAGTGAAGTGTCGATAATCAAAATACGGACAAGAAGCATCATATTCACCAAGGCACAAGTTATAATAGACAGCAACTTCCCTTTATATGATATAAACTTGCAATAAGTAAAAGGGAATCACAAATAAAGATGCACAAGGTAAACTATAATTGGTGATGGCAAACCTTAGTTCTTGGTCTGAGAACAATGAACAAACTATACTAGCTTTTGAATGGAGCCTTTTTAAAACAGAGCTAATGTAGCAAAAACCATATGCTCAATGAAACAAACTTTTGCATTCATAGAAAGCTTTCAAAGATATATTTCTTCAGACAAAAGCATTGTACTAACAAAAGAAGTTAATAAACATGATTAAACGGATCAACATATGGATGAGTGAAACATAACAACTCAAATGCTTGCATAAGATAGAAGGGAATAGGTTGATTCATCATAAAAGTAAAAGACAGGCCCTTCGCAGAGGGAAGCAGGGATTAAACATGTGCTAGAGCTTTTCATTTGTAAAACAGAGGTAAAATTTGTTTTGAGAGGTGGTTGCTTTTGTCAACGACTAGCAACGGAGTTCTTGATATCTTCCATACTAAACAAGTGAGAGTGGTTCCGAGATGTTTGATTAATTGGCACATTGGTGCTCTTTTATAGCTTGGCACTCCTCCCCACCTTTTCCTTTCTCAAACCATGGCTAACCGATTCCATCGGGTGCCAACCAACTTTCACATACCATGGAGGAGTGCCTTTTTCTTTTCTTTTTGAGATTACAATGGTCTGACCAGCTCCCTTGCAAAATTAATGACGAGCAGATGAAGCTGCCTAGTCGAGGGGTACTTAATTTAGTATGGAAGATAACAAACCCATCCACTACGTCCTCATGAGCTAAAAATAGTGGCACAAAATGAGAAGTATTTAAAGGTTTTTGAAAGGTAGCACATGAAAATTTACTTGGAATGGCTTGAAATACCATGCATAGGAATTTATAGTGGACTCTTTGGAAGTAACTTGGTTTTTAGGAGTTGGATGCACGAGAAGTATTTCCTCTCAGTACAGGTTTTTGGCTAGCAAGGCTGGGTAGCAAGCATAAGAGTTGCATAAAACAAACAAACATACATATAATAAGAACAATCATGCAAACTTCCTTGAAGGTACAACGATTTTGACTTTGAGAATAATAATGCCTATAAGCCAATTATGAAGGAAAACTGAAGTGATGTAACTACAAACACTTCTTTCTTCTTTTTCTACTCAACCTCAAGGTAATGTTGCTACTAACCAAGCTAAGTTTGCCAAAACCAACTAAATTTACTCATGCTCCCAAAGTGATACCAATACTAATCAACAAGACTAATCATATAAGAGACATTGCAAACTAAAATAAAGTGTGCAGAAAGTAAACGATAAAACTTCTCATTAATATTTCATTACCGCAACTCACACCAAGGGATACATAGATAACCAACTAAGGAGGATACTTCCACACTGCAAACTATTCTATAAGATAACTTCTCTATTCATGATATGACTCTACTTGACAAATAAATGAGTAAAAGGTGATGATGTGATATCGTGGCACTCCCCCAAGCTTGGAACAAGCCAAGGGGATGCCAATACCATGACGAATTACTCCTTCGGCGGTGGTGGTGAGTCTTTAATAAGCTTCTCAATCAAATCTTTCAGATCATTAATCTTGTGACTGAGGTTACGAATCATCTCTGAATTGTGCTCAACACGGGTCATGAATCTGTCAGCTAGAGAATCCCAGCTCTTGGAATTATTTCCCCATCCTTCTTCACTCTTGGAACTTTCCTTCCCTGCACTATTAGAACGATCTATATCCCAACCAGAGGGTAATCATGACCTAGGCACCTTTTGAAACTGATGTTCATGAATTAGAGTATGGAAAGGGTTGTTGCCTGATGAAGATGCCCGAGGAGCTAAGATGTGGCGCGGCACACCCCCTCTGGTTCTTATACGTGCGCTCTTCTTGAACTTGTCATGACTTTTCACCACCCCAATGCTTGCGATCATGGTGCTCGAGCGTGAACTTTGATCTTCTTCCATCTCTTCTTCCTCGGCCTCACTTTCAACTTCTTCCTTCAGCTGAAAGTCTTGGTGGTCATCTTCTGGAGGTGTCTTCTCCTTGTCGTCACTTGAAGAAGCCATGGCGCTCTCAATACTTAAGATCAACTCCTGACAGAAACAGCTGAAAACAAAACACGACGAGAAAATGATATACAGACCTCGGGGACTCCGGGGGGTTATATAGGCAAAAATTATACATCGGGACGAAATTACAGGAGGAAACCGGAACGGAAACGAGCTCCGGGTGGTCTCACCACAGGGTGGCGCGGCCTGGGGTGGGTCCGCGCCCCCTAGTGGTGAGGAGCCACCGGACTCCGTCTCCTGCCCGTTTTCGTCTCGTGATTTTTCATATTTAGTAAAAACAATAAAAATATTAATGGAAAAGTTTTTCGCGAACCTTTTCTGACTAGAACTGTTACCTATTCGAAAACAAACTCTGCAGGTTCCTGCAAATTGTCCTGGATGAATTCTTCCGGAGAAACTGTTTCAATAACATCAACATCTTCATTATAAGAATCTCCAGCAATATAATGTTTGAGTCTTTGCCCATTCACCACTTGTGTAGTGTCATCTTTCAACGAAGCAATCTTTATCGCACCTGAGCGGTACACTTCAACAATAACATATGGTCCTTCCCATTTACAGAGTAATTTTCCTGCAAAAAATCTGAGACGAGACCTATACAATAGAACTTTCTCATCAACATGAAACTCTCTTTTAAGAATTCTCTTATCATGCCTTTGCTTGACTTTCTCTTTGAAAAGTCTGGCATTCTCATAGGCTTCGTTTCTCCACTCATCTAGAGAACTCAAATCTAACAACCTTTTCTTACCGGCAAGTATAAAATCCCTATTAAGCTCTTTCACTGCCCAAAAAGCTTTGTGTTCTAATTCTAAAGGCAAGTGACACGCTTTTCCGTAAACCATTTTGTAAGGAGACATGTCCATGGGGTTCTTATAAGCAGTTCTATAAGCCCATAAAGCATCGTTTAACTTGCTAGCCTAGTTTTTCCTAGATCTATTGACAGTCTTCTACAAGATAGACTTGATCTCTCTATTTGAAAGCTCTACCTGCCCACTAGTTTGGGGATGATAAGCAGAAGCAATTCTATGATTAACATCATATCTAGCAAGAGTTTTTCTAAAGCCACCGTGAATAAAATGAGAACCTTCATCAGTCATAAGATATCTAGGCACACCAAACCTAGGAAAAATAACATCCTTAAGCATTTTTAACGAGGTCTCACCATCGGCACTCTTTGTAGGTATAGCTTCTACCCACTTGGTAACATAATCAACAGCAACAAGTATGTGAGTATAGCCTTTTGAAGGAGGAAAAGGACCCATAAAGTCAAATCCCCAACAATCAAATGGTTAAATAACAAGAGTGTAACTCATAGGCATTTCATTACGTCTAGAAATATTACCAACTCTTTGACATTCATCACAAGATAAAACATACCTTCTAGCATCTTTAAAGAGGGTTGGCCAATAAAAACCTGATTGTAGAACCTTTTGTGCAGTTCTATCTCCAGCATGATGTCCTCCATACGTGCTTCCATGGCATTTCCTCAATATTTCTTGTTGCTCATATTCCGGTACGCACCTTCGCATAATACCATCAATTCCTTCTTTATACAAGTGTGGGTCATCCCAAAAGTAATGCCTCAAATCGTAAAAGAATTTTCTTCTTTGCTGAGTTGTAAAGGTTGGAGGCAAATACTTGGAAACAATAAAGTTAGCATAATCAGCATACCAAGGAAGGTCTCGCAAAGTTACATTTATTGAAGCTAACTGTTCATTTGGAAAACTATCATTAACAGGAATAGGATCAAAAGAAATGTTTTCCAATCTAGATAAGTTGTCAGCCACAGGATTTTCAGCACCTTTCCTATCTATGATATGCAAATCAAACTCTTGTAAAAGCAACACCCATCTAATAAGCCTAGGCTTAGCATCCTTCTTCATCATAAGATATCTAATAGCAGCGTGATCAGTATGAATAGTAACATTAGAATCAACAATGTAAGGTCTAAACTTATCACATGCAAAAACAACAGCAATAAACTCTTTTTCAGTGGTAGCATAATTCTTTTGAGCAGCATCAAGAGTCTTACTAGCATAATGAATAACATTCAACTTATTATCTACGCGCTATCCAAGAACAGCACCAACAGCAAAATCACTAGCATCACACATAATTTCAAAGGGTAAATTCCAATAAGGTGGTTGAACAATAGGAGCAGTTGTTAAAGCCTTCTTAAGAGTTTCAAAAGCTTCCTTACAATCATCATCAAAGACAAATGGTACATATTTTTGATGAAGATTAGTAAGAGGCTTTGAAATCTTAGAGAAATCTTTCATAAACCTCCTATAGAAACCAGCATGACCAAGAATACTACGAATACCTTTAACATCTCTGGGACAAGGCATCTTCTCAATTGCCTCAACTTTTTCCCTGTCAACTTCAATACCTCTTTCAGAAATTTTATGTCCAAGGACAATTCCTTCATTTACCATAAAGTGGCATTTCTCCCAATTAAGAACAAGATTAGTTTCTTCACACCTCTGCAAAACTTTATCAAGATTGTGCAAACAATTATCAAAAGAAGTTCCATAGATGAAGAAATCGTCCATGAAAACCTCCACAATTTCTTCACAAAAGCCATGAAAAATAGCAGGCATGCATCTTTGAAAAGTAGCAGGAGCATTGCATAAACCAAACAGCATACGTCGATAAGCATAAGTTCCATAAGGACAAGTAAAAGTGTTTTTCTCTTGATCTTCCTTTCTAACAGCAATCTGAGAGAAACCAGAATAACCATCAAGAAAACAAAAGTGCGTCTTCTTAGACAACCTTTCTAACATCTGATCTATAAACGGTAAAGGATAATGATCTTTTTTAGTAACCTTGTTAACTTTTCTATAGTCAATGCACATCCTATAACCAACTACTACCCTTTGAGGAATAAGCTCGTTGTTCTCATTAGGCACGACAGTCATACCTCCTTTCTTAGGAACACAATGAACAGGGCTAACCCATCTACTATCAGCTATAGGATAAATAATACCAGCATCAAGGAGCTTCAATACCTCATTTCTTACCACATCCTTCATCTTGGGAATTAAGCGGCATTGATGTTCGACAACTGGCTTCGTGTCTTTCTCCATATTAATAGCATGCTGACATAAAGTGGGGGCAAATCCCTTTTAAATCATCAAGAGTATATCCCATAGATCCTCGATGTTTCCTCAATATCTCTAATAACCTTTCTTCTTCCTTTCCTGAAAGTTTAGAACTAATAATAACAGGATATATTTTATTATCATCTATATAAGCATATTTACGATCATCAGGTAAAGATTTTAATTCAAAAACAGGATCTTCCTTAGGTGGCAAAGTGGTACCAAGATCCTCCACAGGTAAATTGTGCTTGATCAATGGTTGTTGACGAAGGAAAATATCGTCAATCTCTTCTCTTTCCTTCCTGTAAACATCACTTTCATGGTCCTCCATGAATTGCTGCAAAGCATTATTAGGAGCAAGAGCAATAGAAGCAAGTTGTTCAACTCGAAAGTTTTTATTAGGCATGTCATTTTCATAAGAAGTCTTAGCAAACTTGGAAAAATTAAACTCATAAGACTCTCCATTAAACTTAGTGAAAATTTTCTCCTTCTTACAGTCTATCATAGCACCACAAGTATTCAAAAAGGGTCTAGCAAAAATAATAGGACAAGTTTTACTAGCCTCCTTACCAAGTACTAGGAAATCAATGGGATATTTGGTCTTACCGCAAAGAACTTCCACATCTCGAACAATACCCAGAGGCCAAACAGTCTCTCTGTTAGCAAGCTGAACAACCACATCAATATCTTCAAGTTGACAAGCGCCAATATCATGCATAAAGCTCTAAAGGAATGGCACTTGCACTAGCACCAATGTCACATAAACCATAATAGCAATGATCACCAATCCTGACAGAAATAACAGGAACACTTGTTTTCCTATGCCTTTTAGGACGTGAGATAATGTTAGAAGTATCTTCACAAAAGAGAATATATTCATCCCCTACATCTTTAGTAACAAGGTCCTTCAATATAGCCACAGGAGACTTAATAGTAATTTGCTCATCAGGCTCTACAGCTTTCTTAGTACTTTTATTAGACACACTTACCAAAGTAGAATACTCTTTTACCTTAGCAGGGAAAGGTGTGTTCTCAAAATAAGGTTCAGGCACAATGCTATCAACAGTATAAACTTCAGTAGCTGCAGCAGGAATATGACTAATAGAATCTTTATATGGCGCATAATATTTGTTCCAATCTTTCTTTGGAACATCAAGATAAGAGGCAAAAGCCTTAAGACAATTAGCAAGTATTTGAGAATCAAGATCATAAGCAATGCTAACACTATGAAAGTCATCGGTTCCCATAAAAGTTTTAATGCATTCATAATCATAATTTATACCTGACTTCCTACCTTTGTCGTTTTCTCATCCTTCAGTATTTTCTTGAATACGGTCAAGGAGATTCCACTTAGCATCTTCCTTCATATGAGTAAATGATCCAAAACAAGAAGCATCCAAATAATCCTTATCAGGAAGAGCAAGCCGCGCATAAAAATTATCAATAACAATATTATTGGGGAGCTCATGAATGGGACATTTGAGCATTAGTAACTTCAATCTCCCCCACGCTTGGGCAATACTCTTTCCATCATGAGGCCAAAAGTTATATATCCGATTACGATCTTTATGAATTTCACTTGGAGGATAAAACTTGGAATAAAAGAGAGGCACAATTTCCTCCCATACAATAGATGGACCATCTTTAAGCAGCCGATACCACTCCTCAGCTCGGCCTTTCAATGATAAAGAGAATAGCTTCCTCTTGACCTGGCTCGGTGAAATACCTGCACACTTGAACAACTCGCATAATTCATGTATAAAAAGTAAGTGATCACCCGGATGGACAGTTCCATCTCCTGAATAGCAGTTATCCATAACACGCTCAACAATTTTCATAGGTATTTTAAAAGGATCTAATTGAGCAGGTGGTGGTGGTGGTGGTTCATCCACATGTGCAGCAGTGGTAGTAGTGTTCCCAAATAGGAAACCAAATGGAGAATTCTCTATAGCAAAATAAAATAAAAGTAAAAGACAAAAATAAAAACAATACTCACAGCGATGGTTACCTTTACCAATTCCACTCTTCAATAGCGCTTCACTCCCTGGCAACGGCGCCAGAAAATAGTCTTGATGACCCACAAGTATAGGGGGTGTATCGTAGTACTTTCGATAAATAAGAGTGTCGAACCCAACGAGGAGCAGAAGATGTTGACAAGTGGTTTTGATCAAGGATTCACTGTAAATACTAGCAAACGGGTTTTCAGGGGTATTTAGCAATGCAAGTAAATAAAGTACAAGTAAATAAAAGACAATAACAATAATTGCTGTAAGTGGCCCAATCCTTTCTAGAGCAAAGGACAAGTCGGTTGTGTAACTTATGATGACCAAACGTTCTCGAGAACACATGGGAGTTTCTGTCAAGTGCTTTCGCTTCATACCGCTAAATAATCTTTACTGGTTTGATAAGTGTTATGGGGGTGAACCTGTGCTAGCGCACTACCCTTACTAGGATAAATACACACTTGTGATTATACCCCTTGCAAGCATCCGCAAATACAAGAAAGTAATTAAGATAAATCTAACCACGGCCTTAAACTCTAAGATCCTACGCTCTCTTGTGCAATGGTTTCCCAACGGAGGTTTAGGTTTCTGTCACTCCAGTAACCCCACAATTGGTAGCTAAATACACAATGCATCTCACTAGGCCCATAAATGGTGAAGTATCATGTAGTCGACGTTCACATGACACCACTAGTGAAATGGCACCACAACAAATAAATATCAAACCATTAAATATTACTCAACATAATTCCACTACTAACGACTTGACTTCTCCCATGTCCTCAAGAACTAAACGAACTACTCACAAGACATCATATGGATCATGATCAGAGGTGAAATAATGGCAAATAACAATCTGAACATAAACCTTAATTCAACGGTTTCACTCAATAGCATCAACCATAAGAGTAATCAACACCGGGAAAGTTTCCCCTAAGAATTTGACAAGATTCAACTCAAGATGTTACAGCGGGATGGCGTGGTGATGGTGGAGATGAAGGTGCTGGTGATGGAGATGATGATGATAATCCCGATGAAGTCCGGTGCGATGGTGATGACGATGGCGATGATCTCCCCTCTCCGGGAAGGAATTTCCCCACCAGGGGGCGCGACAGCGGTGTCTATCTCTGAGCCCCCCCTTGACTTAGGTTTTCAGGGACGATCAAATACGCGAAGGGGCGATGGCAGAAGTTGGCCAGGGGGCTCTCACCACAGGTGGGCGCGGCCAGGGGCTGGGCCGCGCCCCCTAGTGGTGAGGCTACCCTATGGCCCCTCTCGCTTCCTCCTTCTGGCTTCTTCAGTCTTCTGATAAAATATAATTTTCTGGTATTTTTTTAGAATTTTCCTGATCTTCAAAATATGGTGTCTTGATGGTCCCTTTTCTAGCAGAATCCTGACTCCGGCAGCAAATCCTCCAATGATCATCATACAAGTAAAAATAGAGGGAATTACATAAGTATCATCTCTAAATGTAAAATATATCAATGAATAACAGTAAATTATGATACAAAATAGTGATGCAAAATGGACGTATCACGTATGAGCTGACAAGATTCGGTTTCCTGGTGCCATCGGACTGCCGTCTTCCCGGTGGCTGGAACATCAGCGCCCGCGGCTACCCTGTCCCGCCTCTGCCGCGCGGGAAGGAGCTGGCGCAGCTTATGGAGGAGCGCCGCCGAGCCCTGTCAGTGGAAGATCGCACCGACCCAAGCTACGGGCCAAGATCCGACTTCTGGCAGCGCATGCTCGCCGATGAGCAGAAGGCATGCGTCGAGGCATTCGGCAGGCCGGTGCGCCTATCACAGTACAACAATATCGGCCGCCATGCCTGGTGGGATGACCGCGACTACGACGACGTCATGGCGCGCTGGAGGGCGGGTCTTCCTCCTCCGCCAAAGCGCACAGTCTCCTTGCCAAATCCGACGCCATCGCCGTCTTCCTCGAGGTCGGCCACCTCCCGCCGCTCCCCCGCCTCACCGCCTCCGTGTTCGCAAAGGGGCATGCCAGGATCAGTTTCCGGGTGCCCAAGGAGGATCCGCCGTCGCCAAAGAAACCGAAGCCCATCGTCGGCGGCCGTGTCAAAGTCGAGCCCAGCAGTTTCAAGGTCGAGCCCAGCACCGTCAAGGTCGAGCTCGGCATCATCAAGCCGAAGCCCACCTCGCTGGAGCCCTCGGAGGTGTGGCACGCGAAGTACACGGTCCCACCGATTTACCGCAGCCAGGAAGATGGCGAGTGGGCTAGTTGGCTGGCCGCCGTCCGCCTGTCTTCCAAGGGGGCTGGCGTCGTTGTCATCGACAGCGATGACGATGACGACAATGGCGGCGGCAAGACCTGGTTCAAAACCGGTGGAGAGGACGGCGAGGAGGAAGACGCCGCCCTGGTATTCAGCGCCATCGACTACTGGCGGCACTGAATTTTTTTAAATGTTTTTGTAATTTCGTTCAAGCCAGTGTAAAAACCAAAAAAAATGAATGAAATTATCCTTTTGTGAATTCGCATTCAAAAAATTTCATTTTGCCCGCGCCGCCCTTTCCTGTGAAATTGAAACGACCGGCGGGAAAAGCTAAAAAAACCTGCGGCGTGCGGCTGCACGCCACCACCGCGCACGGTATATCATCGTGTGCGTGCACGCCACTGTACATACTAGACGGTGGCGTTGGGTAGACAGCACGCCACCGATAGTCGTGTTAATGGTGGCGTGTGAACCCACGCCACCATTAACTGACAATCAGTGGCGTGAAATTAGTAGCGTGGCAGATTCGCATTAGTAAAGCAAAACCACCATGGTACCAATGGCCTATTCTATACTAGTGAGCGTTCGGCTCAACCAGGCAGCAAGACACTGATCAGTGCATCCAGATCCAAGAATAATTGGTCTATCCAAGAGAAGCGACTTACGTAGATCAATTCTTACAAGTCACATGGCTGATCGGGTGTTTCTTATTCAATCCCATCTTAATATGATCGATTACTCTATTAATTAATGATTTAGTCTAGATCTAATCTATTGCATGTTCTTTTGATACACATGCATTACACAACACGAATTGGGCAATGGAGACTCGATTGATGGCTGCTCAACACCATCTCGGGGTTTTGCAAGACGGCGAGTCGGAGTTCATGACCTCAGCCCGCATGAAGGAGACTAAGCAAGGACGGTATATTCTCAGGGATATCTCGGCGGCGCACACATCTTATATTTACTAATTGGAGGCACCAAAGGAGCCACCATATTAATCCTAAGGGTTAGTAATATTTAATCCGTCTGATCTGGAAACAATGGCTCTGTAGCCCTTTGATGGAACGCCAAGGCGCTGTTGATGTGATACCCGCGTGACTCTTTTCCGCGTAAAAAAAGAAGAAAACGGAAAACGGATCTAATCGTCCCCAAGACTATGGCGCGGCGGCGCGGCTTGGATCCAGCCTTCATGCCCACCTCCTAAATTGCTTCCATCGGATTTGTGTTACGTTGGTCAAACATGGAAAACAGGAGAAGCCGCCTAACATCTACAGAAACGTTGGTGCTGGGAGTATTCTTGCCTGTAAAACGTAAGCAAACGACTCTCTCTTTCCAATTAGTTTCATGAGCTGCTCAGTAACTATTGATTTGCCATTGTTTCAATGTCCCACGTTTAAATCGCGGCTGCCGATTCATCAAGCGGACAAGCGGGATTCATCAAGCGGACAAGCGGTGTCCTCAGCGGTAGAGGAAGTCATATGCATACTCTCCATGGTAAGCAACATCACAGCTTACTCCTACTAATTGATACTGTTCAATTCTTTTCTTTGACTCTTTCCCTAACCCTTCTTATTCAATAACGTGAAGTTCATGGTGGAAGTAACAGATCATAATTAATAAGATACATGTCTATTCAGTGATGATTTTATATGACGGTAATCCTTTACATGCGACAAATCAAGGGATGAGAGGAGGCTGCTGGATTGTTCAGTATACATGGCAAGCACGTGTTTATTAAACTGTCTATTAAACCGAGGTTCTATCATCTGAATCATTAATGAGTACTCCCTCCATACCGGATTATTGGGCAAATATGTATTTTAAGACAAATTTTAGTCATTAATTTTAGTCAAAAAAATCTGATATATTTGATATAAAAATTATACCATTGGAAAGCTCTTTTGAATATGAATCCAATGGTATAATTTTTATATAATATATCTTATATTTTCTTGACTAAAATTAAAGGTCAAAGTTTGTCTCGAAGTAAGTATTTGCCCTGTAATCCGATATGGAGGGAGTATTTAGGACAACACATGCACTAACTGAACTTTCTGATCAACTGCATAATGATATTGTCCATAAAAATTAATATATATAATCTCCTATTAGAATTTTGAAGCATGATCTATCCATTCAAATAATACACAATTTTGGGATTGTCAATACAGTTAATAATTTGGTAGTAGCTTTCTTCAGAAAATTTGAGTCTTTGACCATTGTGTTCCTACTATTAATTAGAACAATTTCTAGAAGTTCGAACGAAGCCAATTAATGAATTTTGTTAATAAGTGAGCTACATGTCATCCATCTCATATAGAAGCGTGTGTAAATTGAGATCTCCATATGGCAGGTTTATTATTTAAGCTACTGATTTATTCACATGTATTTTTGAGAAATCGAATCATGCAGGATATCGAAAAAAGGTACATATATTTTTATATTCGATTATCAGAGAGAAACGAGAGAAAAGTATGAGCTTCTATTACTTTGTTGATCACATTATAATAGTGCAAATTAATCAACACTTTAGTTGCATATTGTTTCTTGCTTTGTATTAGAACAAAGACAATATTATATATCATTACACCAACAGAATTAAAATAAATAGTTAAAACATTTTATATAATATATCTTATATTTTCTTAACAAAAATTAAAGATCAAAGTTTGTCTCGAAGTAAGTATTTGCCCTGTAATCCAGTATGGAGGGAGTATTTAGGATAGCACATGCACTAACTGAACTTTCTGATCAACTGCATAATGATATTGCCCATAAAAATTAATATATATAATCTCCTATTAGAATTTTGAAGCATGATCTATCCATTCAAATAATACACAATTTT
Source organism: Dactylis glomerata (assembly GCA_007115705.1). Classification (NCBI taxonomy): domain Eukaryota; kingdom Viridiplantae; phylum Streptophyta; class Magnoliopsida; order Poales; family Poaceae; genus Dactylis; species Dactylis glomerata. The sequence continues at coordinate 2,594,157 of QXEO01000211.1, forward strand.
GGGATTGTCAATACAGTTAATAATTTGGTAGTAGCTTTCATCAGGAAATTTGAGTCTTTGACCATTGTGTTCCTACTATTAATTAGAACAATTTCTAGAAGTTCGAATGAAGCCAATTAATGAATTTTGTTAATAAGTGAGCTACATGTCGTCCATCTCATATAGAAGCGTGTGTAAATTTAGATCTCCATATGGCAGGTTTATTATTTAAGCTATTGATTTATTCACATGTATTTTTGAGAAATCAAATCATGCAAGATATCAAAAAAAGGTACATATATTTTTATATTCGATTATCAGAGAGAAACGAGAGAAAAGTATGAGCTTCTATTACTTTGTTGATCACATTATAATAGTGCAAATTAATCAACACTTTAGTTGCATATTGTTTCTTGCTTTGTATTAGAACAAAGACAATATTATATATCATTACACCAATAGAATTAAAATAAATAGTTAAAACATAATTAACAATATTTCATTGTTCTATTTTCTATAAGATTTTGCAAAGCAATATTATAAAAACTTTATATGTGTAGTATGAAGCAGTAGGAGTTTTCAGACTGTGTGTCATGAGTTTTCAAAGTGGCTAGCCCGTGCAGGGCACGGGTTAATGACTAGTATACTATAATTGTACTCAATGCCAGGCTCAGGCGTATCTATAATATCTATAAAGTTAATCCCCACTATTTTTCATTTAGGCCTTGTTTACTTCTAGGGTATTTGATGGGATGGGAGGGGATTATTTCGTATCCCGGAATTTCCCCGGTAGGTTGTTTACTACTCCGGGTTTTGAGAGGATAATCCCGGGATATCCCACAAATCCCCTCCACTCTAGTGTATTTTTGGCTAGATTAAAAACTCTACATCATGGTAGAGTTTTTTTGGGGAAGAGTATTTGAGGGGATTTAAGAGTATTGGGTGAACACCAAATCCCCACACATCCCCACATCTTTTGGGGGTAAAAATACCGGTGAAGTAAACAAGGCCTTAATGTTTACAAGCTCTTTCCATAATAAGACACATCATCTACTCCCTCTGGCACGAAATAGATGTCGGACGTCACGTTCAAATGCATTTTTGCAAAAAAAAACCCTATCGTTTCAAGTCTTCTCCAATCGGGTCCCTGGACAGTGAAATCAAAGTATCGGGTTTCCTGGCCGCGCTTCCTGGCCGCCGGCCGTCCCTCGCCGGCCGTCCCTCTCTGCCGCCCTCCGCCCTCGACGGCCTCCGCCTCCGCCGCCCTCCGCCCCCTGCTGCCCTCCGCCTCCGCCGTTCAAGGCCTCCTCCCCGGCCGTGCTCTAGCTCCTGCCGGCCCGCCCTGGGCATCCGCCGGCCGCCGCTATCCCTCGCACCGTACCTGGCGCCGCTGCCCTCCTTCCGTACCTGGCGCCGCTTCCCTCCCACTCGATCTCCCGCCCTCCCGCTCGAGCTCCTGTTTCTGTCGCCCTCGCGCCCTCAAGGTCGAGCTCCACGGCCAAGTCCTCCACGGCCTGGAGGTCGGGCTAATCCACGGCCTGGAGGTAGACCTCCTCCACGGCCTGGAGGTAGAGCTCCTCCACGGCCAGTCCTCCACAGCCTCAAGGTCGAGCTTCTCCACGGCCATGTCCTCGCGCCGTCTTGCCGTCTCACTTCTCGACGCACTCGTCCGGTGACCAAAAACAGGTGGCGTCGCCACCCAAGTGTCGCCGATGGTGGTCACTGCTGGAGTTATTCTCTGAAAAGAAGAAGGTACATGAAAATTTAGTTTGCATTTTCTCTGAATATCTGAATGTAGACAGTGCAGATAATGCCCAAAGAGCATGTAACCAACTTAAGCAAAGCCAAAAGAATATCTGCAAGCAATTTCAAAATACAGTGAATTCTCACAATTCAGTCCAAATACAGAAGTAGAACCCCTGTTCAGTTTCTGAACTGAGATAGCATAGCACTCGTTCTGAACTGCAGAAGTTTCAGTTTTGAGCTGATTTTCCTACTCCAGAAGCACCAGACGCTTGGATCATTAGCCCAGCCAAGAAGATCTGCCCTCCACTTCATAGAATGGATTGGTCCTTCACCCTCATGCAGAACCTATAAGATAAGGAGAAGTCAAATTGCAAGAACTACGTAAAGCAATATGATCTGCATAATATAAACAGTAGTGCACCGGTTCCCTGTAACAGCAGCTAGAGTTTACTTGACCAAGATCTTAATTAACCTTGCAGACTTATCATCAGTATGAAAAACAATAAAAGCACCATGTCTTGCGATGTCCACTTCATATTCAGGTAAAAATGCTCTGAAGTGAAAACTTCAGCAATAACAGTACAAATCTACTGAATCCACTAAACGATATGTTCAGAAAAAGACAGTGAGTAGCTAAGAAATTCACTTCTGACATTTCCATTTAACATGCATAACTTTAACTGAATATCACTCCATTTTGCAAACTAAAATGAATCCTAGACAGTGAGTACTCAACTCCATTTGGCAAACTAAAATGGATCCTAGATTTTCCAAAGAGCATATAAGTTTTTCCATATGTTCAGAATCTTAAAAATGACAGTGAGAATTTGAATTCAGTATATTTTCAACTCTGTAGAAGCAATGGCAACAAGCAAATGCCAGCACATGAAAATGAGAGGGCGTCTGCATACTCATATTTTACAGAAAGCATACTTGTAGAGAAATGCCAAAATCATTTGCTTGTAACTATTGTTGCAAAATATAATGCCAATATTCCAAAGAAGACATGTAAACTGAACAAGAACAAAAAAATATTCACCTTCCTTACATGTGCCAGTTATTCTCGCCACGAGACTCCTCATCCTTGATGCCACCTATGAAGCAGGCAACAATATCTCAACTCTCAAGTGGCAAGACAGGTATAAAATGCACAACAGATCGAATATTCTTAGCAAATGGCAGTATGTATGCATTGAAAATAAAATTCAGCCTGGGATAACACAAACAAAAAGGTATTCATTCATTCTATGGAACCAACAATTCACCAAAAAAGGTACTGCTATAAATTATCATGCCAAGCTCTATTATTAGAAGGAACAAGAACACTTCGGACAATACATGCATATTCAGCTACAATTTGGATTATCCCAGGCTGCACATTTCCCTCTTCGAAATTGTGAGCACCTACATGGTGACCATAAAATCGAGCCTCCATAGATTGGCAATCTGAAACAACAGAATTAAATTTTGTGACAGAAAAATAGAATAGGTTCTTCAAACTCATGTGTTTTCTTCACACTAACATGGTTCTAATTCTTTGATTTTTCCTATACTTGGCTCATAGGGTCATAGCATTGAATGATGCAAGAGAATAAGAGAATGACGCAAGTACAAGAGAAAAAGGGAATCCCCAAATTTGACAGGATTATACTATCCAATGAGTAAGCGTCAATTCTTATCTACTTTTTTCATCAAATATTCTTTTTGTGATACTAGTTTCACTTTAACCTTTTCTTTGCATAGGTACATGAAGGAACAAGCTAATGGTGACACAAACCTATGTAAGATGCTCTCCAAGCGAACAAAAATGCCCCTTACCGCACTGCATGTGTGGCGGTATAACAGGATGCGCCTAAAGGACAACATCTTCTCCGCACCATTGGTACACGGTAAGCTAGCTCATGGATTCAGCCCGTGTATTCTTGTTCTTAGAAGAAACCATGTCATGCCCCTAATCTCGCTCTTATACAAGATTGCGTAGTGACCTAATTAAAACCTACAAGGTTGAATTCCCTCGGAATATGCCTCCTCAAGAAGCTTTGAATGTGCCTCCTCTTGATTTGAATGTGCCTCCTCAAGAAGATTTGAATGTGCCTCCTCAAGAAGCTTTGAATGTGCCTCCACAAGAAGCTTTGAATGTGCCTCCTCAAGAAGCTTTGAATGTGCCTCCTCTTGATTTGAATGTGCCCCCTCAAGAAGATTTCAATGTGCCTCCTCAAGAAGCTTTGAATGTGCCTCCACAAGAAGCTTTGAATGTGCCTCTGATACGTCTCAAACGTATCTATAATTTTTGATGCTCTATGCTTGTTTTTACACCATTTGCCTATTGTTTCGTTACACTTAGTGGCATTTTTATGCATTTTCCGGAACTAACCTATTAACAAGTGCCACAGTGCCAGTTTCCTGTTTTCTGCTATTTTTGTGTTTCAGAAGTGATACACAGGAAATATTCTCGGAATTGGACGAAACAAGTTCCTGAAGTCTTAATTTACCCGGAAGCTTTCAGAGATCCGAAGGAGAGTAGGAGGTGAGGGACCAGGGGCCCACACGCACAGGTGGCGCGGCCAGCCCCTGGCCCGCGCCACCCCCGTGTGTGGCCGCCTGGCCCCTCCTCTGACATCGCCCCTTCGCCTATAAAGACCCCCCGACGAGAAAAACTTAAGTACCCGATCAGTTTTCCAGAACACATCGCGATCCGCCGCCACCGTCGACCCGAAGATCGGGAGGGTCCAGAAGCTCTTCCCGGCACCCTGCCGGAGAGGGGAATCGCCACCGGAGGTCTTCTTCATCGCCATGCTTGCCTCCGGAGCGATGAGTGAGTAGTCTACCTTGGACTATGGGTCCATAGCAGTAGCTAGATGGTTGTCTTCTCCACTATGTGCTTCATGTTTAGATCTCATGAGCTGACTTACATGATTGAGATCACCGTTATGTAATTCTACATGTTTGGTTTGTTGGGATCCGATGAATATTGGTGTTTATGATTAAGTTGTTGTACTGAATTATATCTTTTGTTATCTCTATGTTGTTTATGATCTTGCATGCTCTCCGTTGTTAGTAGCTATCTTGGCCGAGTAGTTGCTAGTGACTCCAAGAGGGGGTATTTATGCTCGATAGTGGGTTCATGCCTCTATTTCACCTGGGGGAGTGACAGAAACCTCTAAGGTGGTAGATGTGCTGTTGCTACTAGGGATAAAACAACATTCATATGCTCAAGGGCATATGCTTTGTTTACATTACACACTTTGCTTAATGCAATTATCTGTTGTTCGCAACTTAATACTTCTAGGGTGTTCGGATTGATATCCCAGGGAGTGGATTATTAGTCATAGATGCAGTTGGATGGCAGTCTATGTATTTTGTTGTAATGCCCAGAGTAAATCTCATAGTGATCTTCTTGACATATCACGTTATCTCTATTCTATCAATTGCCCAACTGTAATTTGTTTACCCAGCATGTGTTATTTTATCTATGGAGAGACACCACTAGTGAACTGTGGACCCCGGTCCTATTTTCGTCATATTGCTATCACCTGTTTACTTTACTCGTACTGTTTACTTTACTCGCATACTATATTGTTTTCCACTCGATACACTCATAACCTTTGTTTCAAGCAAACCGGTGAGATTGACAACCTCATCGCAAGTTGGGAACAAAGTATTTGTTTGTGTGTGTGCAGGTTCCACAACACCTTCAGTCGTCATTGTCTCTCCTCTCCTGTTCGATAACCTTGGTTTCTTAAACTGAGGGAAAACTTGCTGCTACACTCATCATACCTTCCTCTTGGGGTTCCCAACGGGCTGGTTATTCACCACGCACAAGGACAGTCTGCTCCACATCAACAAGGGATCAGCAGCCTCCTCAAGAAGCTTTGAATGTGCCTCCTCTTGATTTGAATGTACCTCCTCAAGAAGCTTTGAATGTGCCTTCTCAAGAAGCTTTGAATCTGCCTCCTCTTGATTTGAATGTGCCTCCTCAAGAAGATTTGAATGTGCCTCCTCAAGAAGCGGGTGTTGACCATCCAAAGCCGGAACTGACGGATGAGCAAAGATTTGGTGCTTACTTTGCATTGCAAGTAATCCAGAGCAGAGATGGAGGGTTCAAAACTGAGGACAAGATGCTTGTGGCTAGCCTGCTAAATACAAGTGTACGGACGAAAAGCAAGCAAGGTCCCCTCCTCAACAAGTCCTCGGAGAAAGCAAGCAAGGTCCCCTCCTCAACAAGTCCTCGGAGAAAGCAAGCAAGGTCCCCTCCTCAACTAGTCCTTGGAGAAAGCAAGCACGGTCTCCTCCTCAAGTCCTCGAAGAAAGCAAGCAAGGTCCCCTCCTCAACAAGTCCTTGGAGAAAGCAAGCACGGTCTCCTCCTCAAGTCCTAGGAGAAACAAGCAAGGTCCCCTCCTCAACTCCTTGGAGAAAGAAAACAAGATCCCCTCCCTAGTTACTATACAGCCCCCTCCTCAAATGCTCGGATAAAGCAAATATGATCTTCTCAAGTCCTTGGAGAAAGCAAGCACAATCCCCTCCCTAGTTACTATACTTACCATAGTGTTACCCCTAGTTACTTGTAAATTGGGCCTATAGAAGTTAATTGATACTCGGAGTAGAAGTTTTTCAATGACGGAAATGCATGTCTGAGATTTTTCCTTATCATTATGTAAGTGAAATTATAGTCCTTTAATAGAAGACTTAGAGGTGAATATAATGAGAATGAAGGTTTAATGCCTTTGCTATGTTGCCTTGAGAATGAAGGTTTAATGCCTTTGCTATGACAGAAACTCGAGCACTTGCTAACCGAAGAAACTACAGCTAACTGAAACTACTGAAGAAACTAACACTTGCTAACTGAAGAAACTAGAATGCACAAGGATTATTCAACAACATAGAGCAACGCAGAATAAGACTGTTGGAATACAATGGTAAATGTGTAAGAGACAGGCAGTGAGAGCATGCTCTGTTCACCTTTGAGGAAGAAGTTGTGCTTGGAGAAGGTGTTGTTGGAGCAGGCGGCTTGGAGAAGGTGTTGTTGGAGCAGGCGTCACAGTAGACGGAGCCGACCACGGTGATGTTGTTGGATCTAGACAGGAACCCGGCCTCGGTGCCGCGGACGAACACCACAACCACCACCAGCAGCACCATGGAAGACATGGCGCCAGGATCTCCTTGGGCGCTTGCATACTAAGGAGGTCCGCATGCCAGGATCTCCGAGGCCGCCGCTCATGGACGACGGAGACGAGCTCAGGGGACTGCACCATGTCCCTCCGTCTGGCCGGAGCTCGGGGAGGCAGAAGCTCGGGCAAGAGCTCGGGAAGGCAGGAGCTTGGGGAGGCAGGAGCTTGGGGAGGCAGCAGCAGCCAGATGAGTAGCTCGTGGAGGCAGCAGCACGCAGATCATGCACTGCCGCTCGCGGATCCAGCGCCACCGCACGCAGGTCTAGCGCCCCCGCACCGCACAAAATTTGACCTTTGCCTATAGGTCGCTGCACAGGCAGGGAGCAAGAGAAGAGGGGATTCATGCGAGGGGCGGGAGGAAGTGGACGACGGCGGGGAGCGAGAGTACGAGGGAGGCAGCAGCGCGACGCAAGGGAAGCAAGGAGGCATCGGGTGGCGGGCAGCGGGCAGCGTCTTGAAGAGAGCGAGGGGAGAGGAGACAGAGCGAAGAAGAGGGCTTTTTTGTAAAAATGACCGTCCGACATCCTTTCCGTGCCGGAGGGAGTATATTATTTCCAGCCATCAGATCTTTATCTAACGATCCTGCAATTTTTCTTGTGGTCCGTTCAGCATGTCTCCGTTCATGCTATTATTGTAGCCATGCAACGCATTACTCCATATGCTCACGAAATCCAAAGGACCGGCCCATTATTGTGTTTCTTCTTAAACCACCTCTGCATCCACCGAGAACTAACACTTCCTCTTCTCAGTTAGAGCAAGTACAATAGAGCTGACTCAGCTGGCTATAAGGATTAAAATAGTATATTTATGCTTAGTTGGAGGAGAGAGAGGAGGAGAGAGAAGAGGAGTGGGCTCTAATGCAAGAGCCAGCTCTAGCACGTTCTCCTAGGCACTTTGTGAGAATGATATATGAGCCATCTATTCATAAAATAGTTCATATTTATAGCTTGTTATTGTACATGTTGGCTATAGAGCTGGCTATAGATGATATGACAACTTACTATAGCCAATAGTTGGCTATACTATTGTTCTTGCTCTTAGTCCCCGCATGAGGCACTTACTCATCTTCCCCACTACCTCCACTACAAACAACTGCACTAGAAACTGACCTAGGTATACGAGAAGTTTGTGTAGATTTTTCCTTTAAAAGTCATTCTTGGCCTCAACTAAAACTCCCGGCTATGGCCTCACCCTGCTCGAATTCGTCGGCGGTAAAAAATTTCCATCCAGGAATCACTTCTCCACCTTGCTGCTGATTTCTCATCAGGTCGCTTTAGTTCTGTGGCCGTAAGCACAACAGGTGGAGCACCACTGCCATTGACGCGAGAAGGTGGGATCTCTTATGACTTCGATTCGAATCTGATCGGTTCATTGATATTTCTGTATATGTAGTTGATCTGCAAGGCGTTGCTGGCTTTTGAGCGCAGGGCAAGTCCAGTTCCCATGGCCGTGTATGGCCATGTACACTTCCATGTAGATGTGTTCTTCAGAGAAGTTCTATACCATCCTTACGGGATTCGTGTTCTTTCATTATTTCTTTTGATCATGTTTATGGGAGCTTCCACAAAATACGGAGTGGCAGTGATTTTCCAAATTCAATGATAAATATTTCTCATGTTTGTTTTTGTAGATTTTCTACCTATGTCAAGTGATATGTAATCTTTTGCTCCTACACTGTATTTGAAGTTTTGCAAGAAAGTTCAACATTGCAATGTTGTTTCTCTTTGTTTCGATATGTATTATTGATACACCAATAGGTGAAGCCCGGATCTGTGTATAGCTAATAGAGCAAGCATAGATGCTGCCTGGAGTTGTCTCTGAACCATCTACCTTATGAGAAGCAATGTGTGCTTGCTCTGTTCTGCTGCAGAAACTCTGCGTGTACTGTCCACCATGTGCTGCCACAACGATCTTGCTGGCGAAAGCTATTAAGCCTCACACAAGAAAATAATCAACTATTTCTTCGTTGTTGTACCGACCCAAGCTCGTGATTTCTATTACTTACACATATGTGGAATGTTGCATTGTTACCTATCCGGATCAATGAAATGTGACAATTATATCGCTTCAGTATACATTGTCCCTGATTGACTTAGGTCTTTCACAATGGGAGTCTCTTAGCACGGTATCATAGGTAAAATGGTGATGTGGCACTCTAATTAATGATGAAAGAGAGTGGTGTTGTATCTTAGCTAAGCTACAACTCTTACACGGTATCATAAGTAAAAATGCATGGCTAGCCCAATCACATACATGCATGTACCCAAAATTAATTAATGTAGATACAACACTTAAGAGACAATGTATTGTGATAGTTGTCTCCTGAAATAAACCATTACCTAGGATATTGCGCTAAGATACAATGCATTGTGAAAGGCCTTATATTCCCGGTTTAATTATGTTTAATCAAGTGAGCTTTGTCCATGCTATAAATTAGAGCATTTGATGTGTCTGTCGTTTCACCACGAATGTGAGATTTTGATGCTCATTATTTCCGTTTATCGTTGTTTCTCGCACTATTTCTATTGCTGTCTAACTACCAAAACTATCTATCCTCTTTTATCAAACATAAAACAAGCCATGCTATAAATTCCCGCAGCAACGCGCGGGGCATCATCTAGTATCTATAAAGTTCATCCCCACTAAAATACATTTAATGTTTGCAAGATGAAATCTGGTGTATCCACATCGTCTGGATTATTTTGATCCATCGGATTTAGAATCTATGGTCAAAAAGCTGTTCTTAGGAGCTTCCACACCATCAATTTTGAACGCCAGCCCACACACGTTCACATCGCATGCATCTCAATTAATCTAGCCGCCGTATCCTCCTTCCATTGAAACAGTGCGTCCCTTACTCCTTCCATTGCTGAACTGAAGCGGCAGCACCGCAGCATGCTCCTTCCATCCGTAGCACTGTGATTCAAAAATCAATTGCCACTTAGAACTGTGACTCCTAGGCTCCTACAGCTTCCGTTCCATCCTCTTGAAATGATGCCTCTTACTATTCCTGTACTTTGTCATATAAATATGGCAACGCTCTTTCTCTCTGTGGAGTTGTCACCGGGCCAGCTACTCGACTGGACGATACTGCCGGCCATGGAAGAGTGGAGGCACCGTATACGTGCCTCATCATTGGCTTCAGTGCCTCATCCTAGCTTCTTTGCCACCACGCCTGCCGCAGCATATAACCAGATTTCATCCGATAAATCCAACTTCCATGCCGGAATCGAGCAGATCTATTGAGACCGTAAGAATTCTGCAAGGGCGAGGATTTTCTTTTCCGTGTTCGGTTGATGTCATGTACAGTTGAGTTTGGATGCTAACCCATATTTCTTTCTTTTCCACGTGCAGCTGTCTGGTAGCTATTTCATGGAGCTTCTTTGCATATATCGTGTGAGCTCTTTTACGATGATTGATACGGAACCTAGGTTCCGTTCGGTTCCGTCGAATCCAAATATTTATGACCGTTGATTAAAAGAGATGATAACTTTTGTTAAAACATGTACAATGCTTTGACGATCTTTTTACGTTCCCGAGTGGTCGATCAGCCTTGTCTCTTACGTTCCTACCCTAACCTTCGAACAGATCACCGCCGCCGCGCGCCCCTACCACAGACATCTTCTTCCCCCAGCAGATCCCATCCTGCGAGAAGGCAAGGCCACGCCTCAGCCCCACCACGGGCAAGCTCCATAGGGCGAAGCCCCAGCCATAGTCACCGCACCTTTTCCCTCTCCTCCATACTGGAGCCGGAGAACATAATTCATGTATCTTGTCATGTCAATATGGGGCAGAGGCAGCGAGCAAATTTTTTTTTATTGCACTTTTTTGAAGCATTTTCAAAAGTAGCATTAATTAGGAGGTAATTGCAGATTTAGGACACCGTTGTGTCCGCCGGACTCGATTAGGTGAAGTCATATCCGGCGGATTCGACGCGCGAAATTCGAGGCAGTTGTCGGCACGCCGGCTCACCTGTCGAGCCCGGCAGATTCGACTGCGGCTTTCGAGGCGGGGGCCCGCAGCCGGCAGAAGAATTTGAACCCGGTGGATTCGAGTGGGCGGGGCGCTGCCACGTCGGCCACCTGCGCGGGGTGTCGCACCCGCCGGATGCGATTACTCCGCATGCAGGCAGGAAAACGGTCCGCACACCCCGCAGCCGACGCTCGCTCGCACATTTGCTTCAGCTCTTCTTTCTCCTCTCGTTCTTTCTCCTCTCGTTGCTCTTTCTCAGCAGCAGCTCAAACCCTCTATTCTGAAATCTTATTTCTTCGATTCTGAGAGCATTTCTTGATCAAAATCAGTGAAATTTGTTGCAAGAAGTAGAGGATAGCCCGATCTACAAATGGGTTAGCTTTAGGCGAAATTTCGTTGGTTCATTTCGTCGCATTTAGGTGTAGTTGGTGTTAGTTTTCCTGTAGCTGTTCATCAGTTCTTGATATTGTTCTTGTTGTTCTTGTGTTCTACAGGTTGATTTCGTAGCTGCAGAAGAGGTGTGACGTGAGGCTGTTACAATGTGGTGATTTTCAAGCTTGAAGGGTAAAATGTTAATATCATACGGTGGTTGTGTATTTTTTGTTGATATAGTTTAGAGGTGTAGAGATATGGGTTTCGCTGCAGGAGAAATATTTATGGTGCGTATAGTGGCATGTAGATGTAGTTAGTGTAAAAAAAATTGGTAGGTATTCTAGTGTTCTTGTTGTATTATGTAGCGTTCTTGAAGTTGTTTTTGTATTCTCCAGGTTATAGTGTTCTTGTTGATTCCGGTGCGTCAGAAGTGGTGTGACGTGAGCAAGTATTGAGGCGGTGATTCACACGCTACGAGGGTAAAAATCTTATTCTCAATTGGTGGTAGTGTAATTTTATGTATATATATTTTAGCGGTGTAGTTGACGGAAGTAGGATTTTTATGTAGCAGGAGTCATGTCTGGATTAGTTAGATTTGTTATTCATTATGGGTACGGTACAGTCCGTAGCAGTGATGCTGGAGCTGATCTTAGTGACTTTGAGTATCATGAGGTGGAGTTAACTGATCCTCAGAGTATCCGTATTGGGGAATTCAAAAAGATGTTAATGGTGTTCTTAGAATGGGATCAGGACTTCTACACTGTCAGCTTACAAGCATTGTGGAGCAACTCAACTAGCAATATATATTGTCAGTTGAAAGAGATAGAGCGTACCTCTTAGTGGGTGGGCTGGTTGAAAGGGTGTGAGCGGCGGCAAACATCCCCGATCGCCCTTGTGGTTGCGAAGCCGATTACTGTCGGAGGGGAGGCCGAGTCAAGCCACAACAACCAGACAATTGGTTTTGGTTCTTGGCAGAGCATGCAACCAGCTGATGAGCCCGCTGTAGCCATGTCATATGCCGATAACATTGGGTATGAAACAGGGCAGAGCAGTCATGCATTAGGTGCAGCGGCAGATGATGCAGGTGGCGAGATATTTTCAGATGATGAAGATGAGGTTTTGCAGCAGCAGATGGAAGCTGAAGATGTTGATGGAGATGCTGATAATATTAATTCATCTGACTCAGATGAAGAAGATGAAGAAGATGATCAGGATGAGGCCCCGATTCCGAAAGAATGGAATCAGGACTTCTCAAATTTAATGAGAGTGAACGAGGGGCACGATTCGGCATGGGAGTATCACCCAAACAGCATCTCAGTCGGTTCATTATATCCCGATAAGCAACGTCTTCAGGATGCAATAACTAGTTGGGCAATGTCCACGCAGAGGGTATTTAAAGCAGTCGCGTCAAATAAGAAATATTTGACAGTGGAATGTACCAACGAGAGATGTTCCGCAAGGGTGCATGGCTACCTCCGCAAGAATGACACCTTCTGGGAGGTTCAGCTGGGTCTTACCAGCAGCCTGATCCTTACCAGCCTGGAGGTTCAGCTGGGCCTCACCAGCAGCCTGCTCCTGATCAGGCTGGAGGATCAGCTTGGCAGCATCAGCAGCAGCCTGATCCTTACCAGGCTGGAGGTTCAGGCTATGTGCAGCAGCCGGAGTATGACTACATGAGCCAGCCGCAGTATGGAGGCATAGCGTCGCAGATTTTTGGTTATACTCCACAGATGGACATGTCAGAAGGTACGTGTAGTTCACAGTTGTTGTATTTCTTAAGTTATACATAGCCGTAATTTCCTAATATATTTTGTTGCATTGCACGCTACAGCACAGGGAGGGACGTCGCCTATGCAGGGATCGACTTGGATGACTGGTGACATCGATATTAACTCGGACCCTATGGGTGGTTATCTGGCCTTGCTTACTACTCCTCCACCTGATCCCACACAGCAGTCACAGACCGACAACCAGGAGGTCGAGAGCACTCAGTACTATCGAGCGGCCCCTAACAGGTATGGATGGACGACGCCTCCGCCACGAGGACCACCACGTGCTCCGCGCCGCCGATGATCTTTGTGATCTTTGTATCATAATAATTTGTATGCACCTATGATGTATGAGACATATATATTTGTCACAATTTATTTCGGACGATTTGTTCCCGCCTATTCTTTCCCGCTCGTTATTTCCTGTCTATTATTTCACTAATTTTGATCAAGAAATGATATCAGAATCGAAGAAACTAGATAGCAGAATGAGAGGTTTGAGCTGAAGCTGAGAAGAGAAAAGAGAGAAGAGCAAAGAGAAGCAAAGGCGAGTGGGGGAGTGCGCTGCCGAGCCGGGGTGCGCGCACCGTTTTCTGCTCGCAGCTGTCCCGGTCGACGTGGCCCCCACGCACTAGTCGAAACCGCCGGCTTCGACTGGTCCTGCCCCGCCTCGAAAGCCGCAGTCGAATCTGCCGGGCTCGACAGGTGAGCCGGCGTGCCGACAGCTGCCTCGAATTTCGCGCGTCGAATCCGCCGGATACGACTTCCCCTAATCGAGTCCGGCGGACACAACGGTGTCCTAAATCTGCAATTACCTCCTAATTAATGCTACTTTTGAAAATGCTTCAAAAAAGTGCAATAAAAAAAAAATTCCTAGGCAGCAGCAGAAAAGTTCCTCGAGTGTATCAGAATAATGGCCATAGTTAGTCTCCTAGCTGTTTTACTGTGTTCTTGTATTTATTTCCTCCTGCAATCCTAGTTATCATATTCACTTCTGATCTGCAGATGCTTGGATTAATCTGCTATGTGCTGGTGCTGAAAGCAGTCATGCTTGATCAGACTGCTCGACGAAAACAGATTGTGCAAGACAAGATAAAAGTTAAAGGGAAACCAACAGCATCCTGACTAGTAAATAAGAGCTGGTTGTGTAGGCTGTAGTAAACTGCCTTAGCAGAATCGAAATCACACTAATCAGCTACTTACAAAAACTGTAGTGATGTGTGGCCTTAACAAAATGGAATAGTAAAATACATGACTAACTACATGCATCTTAATTGCTGCTGCTGCCTCTGCTCCGTATGAACAGAAAAGAACATCTAGCTAAAATTACGCAGTCATAACAAATCACAGTAGCTGAACATGGACAGGCAGGTTCCATCACAGTAGCTGAACATGCCCACCAGCGCTTCCCTGCAGGTCGGCCTGCGCTGCCCGGAGCCGGCCGCCATCGCCCGAGATTCGCAAATCACGAACACTCCGCCGCCAGCCGGTGAAGGAAGAGGTTGGGGACAGAGCGCCTCTTGGCTCACGCAGCACCAGAGCCGGACGCCACCGCCGCGCTGCACCGGAGCCGTCCGCCACAGCCGAGAGCTCCCAAATCACAAACGCCATGCCGCCGTCGGTGGAGAGAGTGAAAAAATGGAACCGACTGTTACTTAATTCTTTTTTACGAGGACTCTCACATGTTTAGTTAGAGAGAGGTCAGGGATATTATAGGTGGCTATCCGCTAAGTAACGGTTTATTCAATAAAATAAGTTAATAATTTTTTATCAGTCCCACGTTTATTTTGATTCTGGTCACACATATTTTGGTTCCGGTCCTACGTTTTTTGGAGCGTTAGGTTCCGTTAATTTGGTTCCGTCTATTTTAACACCGTCCGATCGAGGTGGATGGACGTCTTCTAAAAATGTCAATCATTATAAAATTTGTAATTTGTAATATCGTGTTTGGCTAACCTGTTTATTGATACGCCAATAAGGTCAAGGCGTTGCAATCTATTACTAGGCCTACCGGGTTCATATATACACTAGTAGAAAATAGGGCTTTCGTTTTTTGCTCCAAACGGTATTTGCACCGGTTGGCTTTCGAACCCAGACTAAAGGGGTGCTTTAGCACCGGTTCGAGCTGCCAGAGAGCTAAATTGAGCCCGTGGAGCTCTAGAACCGGTTCGTTAGGAACCATTAGCACCGGTTCGTACCACGAACCGGTGCTAAAGGTGTCGCGTCTGCCGCGTGGCAGACGCCACACCTTTAGCACCGGTTCGTGGCACGAACCGGTGCTAATGGACACCCTTTTGCACCGGTTCTGGACACGGACCGGTGCTAGAGGCCCTGCCTATAAATACAGCCGCCCACCAGCCTTCTCCTCTGTTTTTTTTCCTTTGGAAGGTGTGAGAGGGGGTGTGCTAGTTTGGTTTTTTCCCCTATGCACAAGAGGTGTTTGATGAAATGCCTAAAAGCATGAACCAACTTAAGCTCACACAAAATAAAGATGATATGAGGTGCCCGAGCGATACTTAGGTCTTCTCCTCGTTCTTTCCTCCTCGATCGAGGTTAGCAACTCTATTCTTTTATTTGTCATTGATACAAATGCATGTTTTGTCATTTTACTATTTATGATGTTCGGTAATAGTATTAGTAAACCTAATTATATGACGCAGATGAACCAACGACAATGGATGTACGGTGACCGACGCACTTCCGAGTTCATTGAAGGTCTTCGTAATTTTGGCGATGTGGCTCGGGCAAATATTCAGAATGGTTTTATGTGTTGTCCATGTGTTGACTGTGGGAACAAGAAGGAGTACTCTTCCTGGAAAATCATTCACGCCCACCTGCTTCGGAAAGGTTTCATGCCTAGCTATAATTGTTGGACCAAGCACGGAGAAAGAGGGGTTATAATGGAAGACAATGAAGAAGAAGAGGATGATGATATGTACCCTGAATATGGTGATACTGCAACGGGGGAAGCTGAAGCTGAAGGGACAGGAGAAGCTGAAGATGTAGAGGCATCAGATGAGCCTGATGATGATCTTCGTCGGGCCATCGTAGATGCACACAGAGAAGCAGAAAGTGTGAATGAGAAGCGGAAGTTAAAAGGTATGTTAGAGGATCATAAAAAGAAGTTGTACCCAGACTGTGAAGATGGGAACACAAAGCTCGGTACCACACTGGAGTTGCTGCAATGGAAGGCAGAGACTGGTTTATCTGATAAGGGATTTGAGAAATTACTGAAAATAATGAAGAAGAAGCTTCCAAAGGATAATGAATTGCCTGACAGTACGTACGAAGCAAAGAAGGTTCTCTGCCCTCTAGGATTAGAGGTTCAGAAGATTCATGCATGCATTAATGACTGCATCCTCTACCGCGGTGAGGAGTACGAGAATTTGGAAGCATGCCCGGTATGCACTGCACTGCGATATAAGATCAGACGAGATGACCCTGGTGATGTTGATGGCGAGCCCCCCAGAAAGAGGGTTCCTGCCAAGGTCATGTGGTATGCTCCTATAATACCACGGTTGAAACGTCTGTTTAGAAACAAAGAGCATGCCAGGTTGTTACGATGGCACAAAGAAGACCGTAAGAAAGACGCGATGTTGAGACACCCCGCTGATGGGTCGCAGTGGAGAAAAATTGAGAGAGACTACCCAGACTTTGCAGGCGACGCAAGGAACTTAAGGTTTGGTCTGAGTACAGATGGCATGAATCCTTTTGGGGAGCAGAGCTGCAGTCATAGCACCTGGCCTGTAACTCTATGTATCTATAACCTTCCTCCTTGGTTGTGCATGAAGCGGAAGTTCATTATGATGCCAGTGCTCATCCAAGGTCCGAAGCAACCTGGCAATGACATTGATGTGTATCTAAGACCATTAGTTGATGAACTCTTACAGTTATGGACCAAACCAGGTGTACGTGCATGGGATGAGCACAAACAGGAGCCGTTTGACCTACGAGCGTTGCTTTTCGTAACCATCAATGATTGGCCTGCTCTTAGTAACCTTTCAGGACAAACAAACAAGGGATACAATGCATGCACGCACTATTTAGATAAGACTGACGCTATATATTTGGAAAAATGCAAGAAGATTGTGTACTTGGGGCATCGTCGATTTCTTACGACCACGCATTCCGTAAGAAAGAAAGGCAAGCATTTTAGAGGTGTGGCAGATCACCGGCAAAAGCCTAATCTCCGTACTGGTGATGATTTATTTGATATGGTCAGGGACCTAGAAGTAATCTTTGGAAAGGGTCATGGCGGTCAATCTGTTCCAAATGACGTCGCTACCGGACACGCACCCATGTGGAAGAAGAAATCTATATTTTGGGAGCTTGAGTATTGGAAACACCTAGAGGTTCGCTCTTCAATCGACGTGATGCACGTTACGAAGAATGTTTGCGTGAACCTGCTAGGCTTTCTGGGCGTGTATGGAAAAACAAAAGATACATCAGAAGCACGGGAGGATCAACAACGTATGAAAGACCCAAACAACATGCATCCACAGAGCAAGACGGATAAAGGGCGTCACTTAAGTCCTGCCAGCTACGCTCTTACAAAAGCAGAGAAGGAAATCTTTTTTGATGTCCTTTCAAGTATTAAAGTGCCGTCTGGCTTCTCATCAAATATAAAGGGAATAATAAATATGACAGAGAAAAAATTCCAAAACCTGAAATCTCATGACTGTCATGTGATTATGACGCAGTTGCTTCCAGTTGCATTAAGGGGGCTTCTACCGGAAAATGTTCGTGTACCCATTGTTAAGCTATGTGCATTCCTCAATGCAATATCTCAGAAGGTAATCAATCCAGATATGCTACCAAGGTTACAGAAGGATGTGGCCCAATGTCTTGTTAGTTTTGAGTTGGTGTTCCCGCCATCCTTCTTTAATATTATGACGCATCTCCTGGTTCACCTTGTCGAAGAGATTGCCATTCTCGGTCCTGTATTTCTACACAACATGTTCCCCTTCGAGAGATTCATGGGAGTCTTAAAGAAATATGTTCATAACCGTGCTAGGCCAGAAGGAAGCATCTCCAAGGGCTACGGAACAGAGGAGGTCATTGAGTTCTGTGTTGACTTTATCCCTCACATTAAGTCGATTGGTGTTCCTGAATCGCGGCATGAAGGGAGACTACGTGGAAAAGGCACGGTAGGAAAGAAATCAATGTATTGTATGGACGGGATTTCTTTCACTCAAGCACACTACACAGTTCTACAAAGTTCCGCCTTGGTGGCCCCGTATATCATTGAACACAAGAATATTGTACGCTCCCAACACCCGGCTCAGTCTGACTCCTGGATTACACATAAACATATGGCGACTTTCGGCGGTTGGTTCCGGACACATCTCATAAATGACAACATTGTTGGAGATCAGCTATACTTGTTGGCCGGGTCACCATCTTCGACTATATTGACTTTCCAAGGGTACGAGATCAATGGGAACACATTCTACACGATCGCCCAAGATAAAAAGAGCACCAACCAAAACAGTGGTGTCCGCATTGATGCAACAAACAACAACGAGCAAAAGGACACCTATTATGGTTACATAGAGGAGATATGGGAACTTGACTATGGACCTTCTTTTAAAGTCCCTTTGTTTCGGTGCAAATGGGTCAAGCTAGATGGAGTAGGGGTAAAGGTTGACCAGCTGTATGGAATGACAACAGTGGATCTCAACAATCTTGGTTACAGAGACGAACCATTCGTCCTAGCCAATGATGTGGCTCAAGTTTTCTATGTGAAAGACATGTCCTCCAAACCAAAAAAAAGAAAAGATAAGACAATGAATACATCATACGACGAGCCAAAGCGTCACATAGTTCTTTCAGGGAAAAGAAACATCGTGGGAGTTGAGGATAAGACAGACATGTCAGAAGATTATAATAAGTTTGATGAAATTCCGCCCTTCAGAGTGAATATTGACCCAATCATCGCGTTAAATGGTGAACATACTCCATGGTTACGACCGAAGCGATCCTAATCAAGGGAGATATGCGAAGGGAGGTTCATGGCCTCCAAGACGAAAAATCAGAAGAAAGGGAAACACAAGAAGAAAACTCAGAAGACTAGATAGGGATCATAACTTGTGTATCTCAATATGGAAATTACTTTCCCATTTATTTTTTGTGTAATGATGTTATTGTATGAGGGAAATTTTTCCGAGACGGAGCTTCCAAAGATATCGTAGGGCGTGAGCACCAACGATATCTTTGAGAAGCTCCGCCATGGGAGATTTCCCAATAATTTACCTAACATTCTTAGAGGAGATGGAGTCTTTCACTCTCCCTACCTTCTAGGTATCGATGCTCCTTTTATAGGCACGGCACCGCTTCTACTTTGTCTTGTTCCTCCGACAGGGGCATCGTGCGTCCACCCACGCATCCTTATCTCATCGAGCAGTGCATCCACCCATGCGTCCTTATCCTGCCGATATCTTTAGTCTCGGTTGCACCCACCAACCGGGACTAAAGGTTACCCACACGTCCTTATCCCACCGACAGTTTTGTTAGATGACACAAAAACCACCTTTAGTCCCGGTTGTACCCACCAGCCGGGACTAAAGGTTAGATGGTTCCCCGCGCCATTGTGTTCCCGCCTATTTTCTTCCCGCGCTTTCGACCACTTCCCGCCTCCGTCTTCCCGCCATTTTTCACTATATATATGTAGGCTTGGCCTCCATTTACATATCACATCTAGACTCATATCTGCAAACCTCATCACTCTCTTCCATGGCTTCCATCGTATCTCTAACCCCCCAGGAGGCGGAGGCGCTTTGCGCCTCAAACTACCCCTGCCCGCCGGGCTACCGCGTCCCCACCGGCTGGATGCTGAGCGTCGGAGGCGTACCGGTCCCTCCTGTCCCTGTAGGTGTGGCCCGCCAGATGGCCATCACGAACCACTACTACTTCGAGCTCACGGCAGAGCAGCGGAGGAATCCTCAGTGGCATCCCGACTACAGCCCGACTTGGGACGCCTTCTTCATCAATCGGCGTGAGAGTGCGCTTGCCAGGCACGAGGAGGACGGCTCGCCTCGTTCGAACTTCAACGAGGCCGGCCGTCGGCTATGGTGGCGCGGCCGGACTCTCCAGAGCGTCATGGCCTACCGTGGCCCCCGCCTGCGCTACCCTCACTCTCAGCCCACGCGTGCTCACCAGTCGAGGTTCGACTACCGCGACCCCGATGCCAGCGACGATGACACCGGCGACTACGACGACTACAGTGGCGATGTTTATAGGGCTAGGCACGACTATGACTGAATCATCCAACATTCGAAAACAAGCTCGGCCGATTGTGACTTAATCTGGCCATGTATCTTAATTTTCAGTTGAGATATGTACTTCTTTTCCTGTTCAATCGTTTTCCCGCCCTTTTTCTTTCCGCCCTTTTCTTCCCGCCCTTTTCCTCTCACGGAAATATAACTAATCAAAAGAAAATAGAAAATCAAATATAACTAATCAAAAGAAAATAGAAAATCAAATATAACTAATCAAAAGAAAATAGAAAATCAAATATAACTAATCAAAAGAAAAAAGGAAATCAAATATAACTAATCAAAAAGAAAATCAAATATAACTAATCAAAAGAAAATAGAAAATCAAATATAACTAATCAAAAGAAAAAAGAAAATCAAATATAACTAATCAAAAGAAAAAAGGAAATCAAATATAACTAATCAAAAAGAAAATCAAATATATCTAATCAAAAGAAAATAGAAAATCAAATATAACTAATCAAAAGAAAATAGAAAATCAAATATAACTAATCAAAAGAAAAAAGAAAATCAAATATAACTAATCAAAAGAAAAATAGAAAATCAAATATAACTAATCAAAAGAAAAAAGAAAATCAAATATAACTAATCAAAAGAAAATCAAATATAACTAATCAAAAGAAAAAAGAAAATCAAATATAACTAATCAAAAGAAAATCAAATATAACTAATCAAAAGAAAATCAAATATAACTAATCAAAAGAAAAAAGAAAATCAAATATAACTAATCAAAAGAAAAAAGAAAATCAAATATAACTAATCAAAAGAAAATCAAATATAACTAATCAAAAGAAAAAAGAAAATCAAATATAACTAATCAAAAGAAAAAAGAAAATCAAATATAACTAATCAAAAGAAAAAAGAAAATCAAATATAACTAATCAAAAGAAAAAAGAAAATCAAATATAACTAATCAAAAAGAAAATCAAATATATCTAATCAAAAGAAAATAGAAAATCAAATATAACTAATCAAAAAGAAAATCAAATGGAATGTTGATGATAGCTTCAATACCGAATTTGGCGGGAACAACTGAAAAGTTTAAAACAACCTTTAGCACCGGTTCGTGGCTCAAACCGGTGCTAAAGGTGGTGGCGCTGCAGCTCCCAGCCAGCCCCCTTTAGCACCGGTTGAAGCCATCAACCGGTGCTAAAGGTCTGACCTTTAGCACCGGTTGGTGGCTTCAACCGGTGCTAAAGGGTCTTTAGCACCGGTTTAAGCCACCAACCGGTGCTAAAGGTGCCTGCCTTTATAACTGCTTCTTCCTCCTCTGCCCCGCACCGCAAAACGCCTAAGGACCTGCGCGTAGGAGCTCGAGGACGCCGTCAGGCTGCCGGATTTTTCCACGCCGCCGCCGTCGTCGCCGCCGCCGCTGCGCCCGTTCGCCCGCGCCGCGCCGCGCCCGCCACCGACGCGCCCGCTCGCCCGCGCCCACTCGCCCCCCGCGCCGCTCACCACCGCGCCCTCGCCCGCGCGCCCGCTCGCCCCCGCGCCGCTCGCCACCGACGACGCCGCCGGACCCGCGCCGGCACCGACGACGCCGCCGGACCCGCGCCGCTCGCCCGCCGACGACGACGCCGCACCCGGCCGCGCCGCCCGCTCGCCCACGCGCCAAGCCCGGCCACCTTCCTGCAAGGTTTTGAGCACATTTTTTTTAGTTATTTTAGGTTTTTTTTACTTTAATTATTTTAGGTTTTTGTTATTTTAATTACTTTAATTATTTTAGTTATTTTAGGTTTTTAGTTACTAGTAAATGTGCACGTGCAAAGAGGAAAAACACATATTTAGTTAGTTATTTAGTTAGTTATTTAGTTAGTTATTTTAGTTATTTTAGGTTTTTGTTATTTTAATTACTTTGTTTATTTTAGTTAGATAACACATATTAAAAACACATAATGGTTTAATAAGGTCTAATCTTAGGTTATAAAATGGGGGCGTTGGCCGGGCGCCGGCGTGGTGGGGAGGGAAGACCTAATCTTCCCCCACCGCTCCGGCGCTCGGCCAACGCCCCCTTTTTTTTTGGTCTCCGTATCATTATAATAATTTGTAATAATTCTTTGCAGAAACTATGGATCTCGGAAGAGACGACTTCCAGGAAAATATTATCGAGGATATCATCCGCGATAATAATGATGACGATGTCACCTCCTTGTTTCTAAACAACTCCGGTGAGGGAGACGAACAAAATCGTAGAGATGGCTTCGATGAGGGAGAAGGTGCCGAAGAGGATGACACCGGTGAAGTAGAAGGTGCCAGAGAGGGAGAAGGTGCCGGAGTGGATGGAGGCACCGGTGAAGGAGAAGGTGCCAGAGAGGGAGAAGGTGCCGAAGATGAGGGAGAAGGCGCCGGCGAGGTAGATGTGTATTAATAATAAATTAAGCATGTGTTGTATAGTTGGATTATTAGATTTGTGTATATACATATATTAACGCTCCTTCTTCTTTTAGCCCTCTGGATCGAGCCACTCTTCTGCAAATAGAAGAGGTCCGGCCAGAAGGTTGGAAGAACATGAAAGGTACCGAATAGAAGAAATCGGTGAAGATGGCGAACCGATTGCTCCCGCGGCTCACGCAAGTAAATTTATAAGACAATGCGGAGTTCTTGTTAGGGACAACATTCCGATCACCATTCGAGAATGGAAGAAGACAAAGACGGAACCAGTTAAATATGTCCGCAACAGATTGAAGAATATTCTTTGGAAGAAGCTCATGGTTAATTTTACCCTACCAGAGGCGCCAGAGGTGGATCGAACTGAGGTGGATCGAAATGAGGAGGATTCAAATGAGGAGGATTCAGATGACGATGATCGTCATCTGAATATCATAGAGCGGAAAGTCAAGAAGTGGACTCTTTCGAGGATGGCAATACAATTCAACACCTGGAAGAAAAGATTGTACAAGGATTTTGTCGACCAAAAAAAGACTCCGGTGTTCACTGGACAATATGAGAAGATAAAAGATCACTGGGACGCATTCGTGGAGTACAAGAATTCAGAGGCAGCTAAGCGAAGGTCAGAAATAAATAAGAAAAATGCTGCTAAAAAGAAGTATCACCATACTATGGGGCAAGGAGGCTACAAGACTGGCAAGCCTAAGTGGAAGAAGATGGAGGACGATCTAATTGCCAAAGGGATCATTCCGGAGACATTGAAATGGAATGATCGGTCAAGGGATTGGTTTTACGGGCATGGAGGGAAGTTGGACTCGGAAGGGAAGTGTGTATATACAAAAAAGCATGACGAAGACCCTCTTCCCATTGATGCCCTTAGAAGCGCATCAAAGGATGTTGAAGAGGGAAGGTTCCATCCCGAAAGAGAGAAGGACGAGCTCACGCGCGCCCTTGGGAATGATGAACACCCAGGACGAACACGAACCACTCCGGGCTCCAAACCGTGGAAACTCGGGTTTCCCGTGGAAATGAAGAAATTTCCCGATAGAAGCCGTCAGAGAAGAAAGGAAAGGGAAGCAGACCGCATGTCTCAGATAGAACAAGAGCTGAAGCGGCAATCAGACTTGTTAAATCGGATAAGCCAGCAAGGAACCGCCGCATCTCAGCCACAGATAGAAGCCGGATATGATGCTACCGGCCCACCATCTCAGCGGAAAAGCAGCGTGGCTTCCACGGACCTCCCAGCGGATGATGATGAACCGGCGATCCGCTATCCAGTGGATGATATCACGGAGTCGACATCTTGCGAGCTACATGTGAAGGTCGTGAACATAACCATGAAGGTGGCGGTCGGCTATGCCTTACCCATTGGACCTGATTCAACTTATCATTGCCGTCCGATTCCACCTGGCTATGCTGTTGCCGGGGTGGATGAAGTTATGGGCGGATTTGAGCAGCTGAAGCTTGACCACCCTGCGGGTGAAGGGGATTTGTACGAGCTGGGAGAAGCCAAGAAGACCACCGTTCTATGGCTAAAGGAATTAATCGTGCTTCCAAATTGGACGCCAAGGTCTCCAGCCCGTCACCCTTCTCCACCGCCACATCAGCCATCTCCGCCATCTCTGCGTCAGCCTTCTCCGCCATCTCCGCGTCAGCCTTCTCCAGCATACCAGCCTTCCCCAGCTAGTGAGCCGTCTCCGCCACCTCCACCCACTGAGGCTCAGAGCCAAAGGCAGAAGCGTACCATCGCCGCTCCCAAGAGTAACCGATCACCGATCCGTCGACAGGAGCCCCTTCCAAGAGTACCTAAGGTTCCTCCAAAGAGACCTTACGACTATACTCCGGAGGAAACCGCGGCGAAGGTACAAGAGAAATCATCAAAGAACTTCTTTGAAAATTTGAAGAGAAAGAAGACCGAGCAGTCCGCCGAGCAGCCTCCTCTAGATCCAAAAGTGTTAAAAATGTTGAAGAACCTTCACCAACCCGAGCCAAGGCTTGCATCAGATTATGACCGCACTATTCTCAAGTCAGATGCAGCAAAGCGGTCGAAAGGTAAATCAGTTCCTCAGCTCGGAGAACAGATGAACTCTTGCCCCCCGCTCCAAGTGTTTCCCGATGTCCAGTATGATCCAGAGATCATAGCACTGTACAAAGAGGAGGCCAAAGCTGCAGGTATGTCTGTTGCTCAATACTTAAGCAGGTGTGATTTCCCCACGGCTGAAGTAGTAGCATACAAATACCGGTATGGGAGCCCTCTCGTCAGACCCGAGGAGATTCCTAATCTACCAACAAGAATGCGAAAATTGCATAACTGGTACTTGGAAGCCTCACAGCGTGGGCAGAATTGGATCGTAATAGGAATTAATGATGAGCATTTCTTTCGTGGAAACGACGACATAAACATCGAAGTTGCTGAATTATTTCAGTTATACAATCATGACGCCCTCGACAAATCGATGATCAGTGCCTATTGTTTGTAAGTATTATTTTTCCTTGTAACTATAAGTCTTTATCTCATCTCGTTTATTGCATGCATAATTTTACTCACTATATTATGCAGATTGAAGAAACTCGAATGCAAAAGAGGACAAATCTATGATATTGGGTTCATTGACCCATATACCGTGAACGAGGTAACTCTCCATAACCATATCAAGGACACGGAGGATAACTTGGTACGGGCGTTAAGGAAACAAGAAACCATGACGAAAATACTATTTCCTTACAATTTCAAGTGAGTGTGTTAACTGTCTTATACACATTACTATATATTTTGGTTACTCGATGTTAAGTGTGTGTTATGTGTGTGCGCAGCTATCATTTTATTCTGCTAGTTATTGAACTTGATAGAGGACGAGTACTAGTCATGGACTCGAAAAAAAAATCCCTTGAGACATTCGGGGACATGATTGATACACTCCAGCGGTAATTTCAATCATTATGCATGGCACTATATCAGCTACTTTCGTTCATTTCCCGATATCAAGTAATTACTAACTTCTTTATTCATTTTCTTTGCGGGGCAGTGCTTGGAAACGGTTCACGGCTAAGGCACCGGGTCCCTGGAGAAATGAGCTTGAATTTAAACAAGTACCGGTAAGTACTACTAGCTAGGTCCGCGCATCTCGTTGGTTCTAGTTTCAATACCATTATCATCCTTGATTATTATTTTGATTGAACTCTATTCTCGTAAAGTGCTTGAAGCAAGAAGACGGGAATAATTTATGTGGATTTTATGTCTGCGAGTTCATGCGAGAGACTTGTCGTGAGAAGAGAAGACTAGAACAACTAGATGTACGTAAACAATATTCACAATTTTATTTTATTACCATCATTTATGTTGAGTTTCTTCATTCATATATATTGATCCTCTTCTTTACATTAGATCGAACTGAAGCGGGATCGTCTTCTAGCAACTGAGCGTATACGAGCAATTCAAGAGGAACTGGCGGGATTCCTACTTGATGAGGTCATAGCACCAACCGGTGAATACCATCGGCATTACGATTTTGGAAAATCGTAGCTGAAATTATATTGTATATATTCATGAACGCGTACAATGTTCCATTATGTAATATGTTCGACCAAACACGATAAAAGATAACACATACTAGCTTCGATCTCTATATGTATGACGATATTGTGTACTATATATGATGGTTTCTTTTATATGTGCATCAACATTTTTCAAATACCCGAAAAAACCGTATTTCAAAAGGTTAGGGATTAGGGTTTTAGCCAAACACTGCAGGGGCTGCCACGTCGCCATCCTCTAGCACCGGTTCATATTACAAACCGGTGCTAAAGGTCCTCCGACGGGGGCCCGTGTGGGAGGCCACGTGGAGGGCCTTTAGCACCGGTTCGTAACGCAACCGGTGCTAAAGGTTAAGACTTTTAGTCCCGGATGCGTTGCACCGGTTCCAAAACCGGTGCAAAAGGTAGTTACAAACCGGTGCAAATTCCCCGATTTCCACCAGTGATATGATGAATGAACCGGAGGACTAATTAAGATATCGATATGTGCGTCATGATCACGATGGTTGATTCTATCTCTTTGTGGCAATGGTTCTTCTCTCTGTTTCTTTGAAAGGTGAAGCAGTTTGTTGATTGCAGCTATACAACGACGGGATGTCTTCCTACGAAGTATTATCCAGTGAGTGAGTCTGCAGTGTGCAGTTTTCAGGGGTTGTCATTTGTCACGACCACATGTGCATTTCGATCAATATTTAACTGAAGCATTTAGCGATTCGTTCAATTCAGTTACTCTTTATTTATGAACTTTGGTTGGTTATCTCCTATACTATGGTGTGCGAGCCAATTCCAGTCCACATCTATCTTTCATATTAGTGTACAGTCGAACAGCTTACATCCTAAGAGTTGGAAGGTTATCTGAAGTTTTTTGTATGCTCCTACTTACCTGACTAATCATTTTTTACATATCTAATAATTCTATTTTTCCAAAGAAGCATGTGAAACTTTCACTAAGCTTCCAATTCCCAACTATATATATGGTTTACTGGCTTCACATATGTTACCCATATATATTTTTACACAATTTCACTTAGTTGGTCATGTTTTTTATTACATGGAAACATTAATTTCAGATTAAAACTTGGGTCATAATACTTATGATTTTTTAAATGTTCAAATGAACATTTTCTTTGTCATTTTCTTAGGTATACATTCCTTAGTCCTACTCATGTATACTTTTTAAAATTTCCCGCAGCATCGCGCGGGGTGTCACCTAGTTCTATAAGGCCATGGTGACCTTGGAAGCATGCATACGAGCCACCCGACTGCGTGACAGGGTGTCTGACGATTGGGCAAAGCGGAATTGCGGGCAATCGATGACCAGTCCAACTCATCATCGTTGATTTTCCCGTGACGAATTTGGTTTCTGTTTCACCACATCGTCGGTTTCGAACTACTTCAAGGCCGAGGCGATGACTTTTGCGATCATTTTCAGGAGAAAATTGACTCAGCCACCGTAGCAATGTATTGATCTCTTAACGTTGTGGATCTGACGCAAGGCCACTTCAGCGCTGATAGCAGCCTCGAGCCGAGCGCGCATGATATATCTGTCGACTACGGCATTCCAGGAGGCGATAGCTTCAGTAGGACATATAAGCGGCAGCGCGATGCAGATTTGATACCTGGTGCTACCGTTGTGTGTGTTCGAAGGAATTAATTGAAATTTTTTTATTCAAATATACACACTAAAAGGTGTCTAAATACATTTCCTTCACAAACTTAAAACATCTTATATTTTAAAATGAAGGGAGTAGTACTTAACATGGGTACCGAGCTGAGTTACAACATTGAGAGCATCTAGTACTTCACGTCAAGCCAATATGCCAAATTTTGGTCCAAATCAATGCCAATCAGGTGCTATCCAAAACCTCTATTTACTAGCAAATTAATTCTATAAAAATATCTTTTTTGACTTGTACTACTATGTACAGATTCGTCTATCCTAGCAACAGTTAGAGACAACTCGACAAGCAGAAGCTCAATGAAATGTATGAAGACATCAAATAAATTGGTGTTCGGCGCGTTACCAGCGATTGCTCGGATAACCCGGAGAAAGATATTTTGACTACTTCTTCTTTAACATCATTGAATCATTCCGGCAGTTTGACTGCATGTTCGCCGTTTTGATTATGATCTTCTGCGTTGAGCACATCTCCTTTGTGCTGACTCAGATCCGCTGCGTCGACTATAATCCTTCGCCACGTCGACTCCGATCCACCGCGTCAACTACAAGCCTCTGTCGCGTCGACTCCGGTCCGCCGCGTCGAGCAAACCTCCACCGCGTTGACTCCAATCCGCCGCATCAAGCACACTTCCGTCGCGATGACTTCGGTCCGCTGTGTCGAATACAATCCTCCGCCGTGACGACTCCGGTCCTCCGCGTCGAGCACACTTCCATCGTGTCGACTCCGGTCCACTGTATCGAATACAAACCTCCTTCGCGTCAAATCCGGTCCACTGCGTTGACTACAATCCTTTGCCGCGTTGACTACGGTCTGCCGCGTCAAGCAAACCTTGGCCGTGTCGACTCTGGTCCACTGCGTCGACAACAATCCTTCGCCGCATCGGCTACAGTCTGCCGCGTCAATCAAACCTCCACCGTGTCGACTACAATCCTTTGCCAAGTCAACTATGGTCTACAATGTCAAGCATACCTCCACTGCATTGACTCCGGTCCGCCGCGGTGAGCGCAAGAATCCGCCGCGTCGAGACCGCTCTGCCGTGTTGAGTTCACCTCTGCCTATCGGAGACTCTCTCAAACGCGACTCGCCACGCTCGGGGGCTTCGCCTTAAGAATATACACCTTACCCACGCTCAGAGGCTTCGCCTTAAAAAATATACACTTACCACACTCAGGGGATTTGCCTTAAAAATATGCATTTGCTCATGCTCGGGGGCTTTGACAAAGGGCTATGACAGTCGACAGCAAATGTTGCACAATCAGAACAAAAACACCTCAAATGTTGAGGGCAAGCCCAAGTAAAAAAACACTTTGAATCCCCCTAGGAGGCTACTGAGGGGAGATAACATCAGTCGACCAATACTCGAAATGTGATGGTACAAGCACTCGACAAGTTTTATCGGTCATTAGTGTCGTTCACATAATCTTTTGTGCTCCTCGAATGCCCAAAATGTGGTCATCGCGAACCTGTTCGGATGCCATGCACTAGACACGACGGTAACTCCATAGTTAGCAACACTGATTAGACCGGTAAACACAGCAAATGCACTCTGCTAAGAAAATTATGTGCCTGCGGCATGACGGAGTTCCCCAACGGACTCGTCGGGGGCCATGCATTTCACTGGGGTTTCGACTCGATAAGTCGAACGTGGCCTGTGTCGAAGCTACGCCAGTCCACACGGGTTTGAGTCCGGGGGACTCGAGCTTGAGTAAGCTAACATTGTTTTTGCTAATGTGCAATTAACTAGACCCGACAATTCGACTGTTCCAGACATGTTATGCCAATCCCCAAGATTATCACCCGTTGTGCTCCCGGGTTTTTACGGTAACGTTTTTTCTTCCAAAATTTATCGACTCTACAAGAAGGAGATGATTGATTCAAAGGAGATTGAGTCCCTGCCCTAGTCTGCGATTAGACCAGCCACTCGGGGTCTACTGACGAGAACACGACCCAAGCATACCCGCTATCGGCCACGGAACAAGGCCACTAGAATGATTCATGAAGCTCACAAGGCCCACTTAAGGCGTAGCCCATGAAGCCCCTATCTCAACGTATATAACAAGAAACTCCTTGTAAACCCTAATTGGATGTATATATAAAGCCACCAGGGGCACCCCCTAGAGGGACATATTACATTACACGCAAAATTAGATAGACACAAATCTGCCTATGGCAGCTCCTTGTAAACACAACTATGATCATATACTAGATTGCTAGCATGATGTAGCGATCCTCCATCGAGGGGGCGCGAACCTGGGTAAACCTTCATGTGCCCTCTATCGTCGAAAGTTTGCCATATCCCTCCTCTCACAACTCGAAAGTCCTCAAGCATGGATATTGCCGGGCTTAAACCTCGTCAACAATGACTTCCTGGACGAACCTCTCGACACCTTCAGATCAACAAAACTGCAGTCTGCAAGCTTGTTCTGATACCACTTCTTATCTTTGTATATGCATAATTGATCTATCAAGGACAAGCAATCACAGCACAATGATGAAATCGAGATTTGGTAATGCAATTCAACAATCAACGTCTACATATGCGAGGCATGACTACAAGCATTTCTCCCCGTTGATACCGCAACATCGGTTGCCTTGGTTGCCGGCACAAGCCATCGGCTCCCATTGCGCCTATTGCTATAAAGTCGTGATAGGTTACTAGTGTCCTACTCCTACCTATCCTCACCTAATACAACTCAGAGTTCACAGATAACCTAACTCATACATAATATTTGACACAAATATAACAGGGCCTCTTCCTCACAGTGCTTTTCTTCCATGTTGAAGACACCATACCAATCCTCCTTCTTCGTTGTCCTGAAGTGCAAGGTGAAGGAGGAACCCATCTCCCCCATCCCCAAGAGGAAGCGCTCGTCACTGTTCGGTGGCGGCATTGTCTTCTGCGAGCCAACACGCTCGTTGTTGCCTCCCTGCGGAATGTTGTCCTTCCTCCCACCGATAAAGCCGACCCCACCGCTGAAGGTCAAGGCGGAGGAGATGTCGTGGATGGCAGATGCGCAGGAGTAGGCGCGGTTGCACGCCCGCGATGACTCAGACGACTGTACAAGGCTCGAGTTGGCAATGGAGGCCTCACCCAACAAAGAGATAGGGATGCCAGTGCTGTTGCATTTGGCCTGGAGTGGTTGGTGCGTGAATGATGCAACTACGTAGGGCTCGTGAACAACGAGGGTACCAACCTTCACAGATCAGGATGCGGCGGTGATAGCTACGGCATTGGCCCAAGTGGCACTCTCACTGATGAGGACAAGGGCGAGGCGCAAAGCTATGAAACCTTCTATCGCTACCCTCACCGCTAGGATACAGTTTAAATTTATGTTTACTTAAATTTCATTAAATGTTGTAAATATCTTCAAAATATGAATGAAATTTATATTCTCCGTATCCATTTTTAAATATATATACCTATGGGGGCGTGGCTGGGAGAGGCTTCCGGATATGTGGATACTGGTGACGGCGCCCCCCATGGGTCTGGTCCACCGCTTATGGCAGGCTTTCTTCTCCTGTTACGTGTGTATGTACATGTTGAAAACCATATTTTATTTTCCTTCGTATTGCTATGCCAATCCTTGTATATATGTGAAGTGCAAAAACATATTGATCTAATTATAGAAGTATTTAATTGAAGAGATATTTGTAGACCTTATCCAAGAAATATTTAATTCAAAAGATATTTGTACGCCTTATTATGGAAATATTTAATACAAAAGATATGCTCGATCTTATTATAGAAATATATATAATGCAGAAGATATTGTCATTATTACCATTAAACAATTCGAAAATAAAAGATCTCAATATGTACCTATAATAACACCGTGAAGAATTAACATTGCATCCCAACACATAGACAAAAAGAAAATTATATCAGACTATCAACGGAGAGAAGGAAGGTAGTCATAAAAATGGCAATACTCAAGAAGAGCACAATCGCCCTGTTTTTATCGTCGCTCATGATCATGGCTACTGTTCTCTCCTCATGTGATGCGAATAATGAGGTTATTATGTACTTATGTTGTCTCTGTTTTGTTTTGTCGATGAATGTAATCTCAATTGTATTTTCTGAAGTTCAGATCTTCACAAAATTAGTGAATATGTAGAAATGCAGAAATATAAGATGGTGAATTATCCAGTTGGCCTAACAAAGCATGTTGGTTTTGTGCAGCAACAGACAGATGGTCTCCCCCTGCCGGAACCATGCTACGGGTTTGCCTTTCCTAACTGCACTGAGGAGACGTGCAAGAAATTCTGTAAAACCCCTGCAGGCAAATGCAACAGTAGCAACGAGTGTTGTTGTCCTGTCTAATTAAATGATAAGAAACATAGATGCCATGAATTGTCCAATGCATACATGTGGTTGGTCCATTATGGAATTGTATGAAGATTCAAATAAATTGTTGTGCAAACAACTTACATGCTCATGAATTTGTTGTATAGCCCCCATTCCACATCCCTTCTTCCCTCCGCGGTTCCTCCATGCCATCGAGATCATTTCCCTTTCCAGTTAATCCAACCTGCATGGATATTCCCTTTATTATGTAAAGACTGTGGGGTTGCATGCGTGTCTACCATCTATTTATATAGAAGAAGTCTATTTTAAACCCTAAATTTATAGTGGTTAACCGAAATGAATCCTAAACTTTAATCCCTGTCGTTTGTATCCGAACTATTAAATCTCGGTCTAAACTACATAGGCCTACAAAACAATCTATTCTAATCACATGGTCCCTAGCTGGCTCATGTACAAGCAGCGTACTAGCACGATGGCACCCAAATCAATTAGCACGCAAAAGCAACAGACTAGCACGGACTGACACGGGAGCATTGCGGGAGCAACAGGGGAATCGGCCGCCGCGCAGGCCACACACTGGTGCCTCCTCTTCCTGTGTCGCGGCAGTCATCTGCCATCTTAGCTTTTCTGGAGCTCCTGGAGACGCTCGATGGGAATGTCGTCGCAGCCGGTGAGTCCCTACGAGCCGGCTGTCAGTGACCATCCCGTCCCTGAACCCCTCCCCATCCTATCCTTCCCTCCCCATGCGCGGCAGCCTTTCCCCTCGTGCGAGCAGCAGCGGCGCGGCGCCCTCTCGCTCCTTGCATGCAAGCAGAAGTGGCGGCGCAGCGCCCTACTTTCCTGTGTGCGAACAGCGGCAGATGCGGCCTACGAGCTCTGGCCATAGGGAAGGAAGAAGTAGCGGCGGCGTGCAAGCCCCGGCTGTCGGTGGCCTCTGCCTCTCCCCATGCCGGTCGTCTCAGTGTGTCCTGCCATTTTTAGATTTGGGGAAAAAGATGGATTAGGAAAAAAGATGAAGATGACAAGCGGGCCCATCTAGTCTATGAGAAAGTAGATATTCCCGGCCAGGATCTTTCTCTTCCTGACCTACCAAACAGCTTTAGAGTTCAATTTAGGCCAAGATTCAATAGTTTATAGGGTACAGACGATAGAGATTCAAAATTTAAGGTTTATTTTAGCTAACCATTACGAGTTCATGGTTTGAAAAAGACTTTTTCCATTTATATATCACACATACAACATGTATTACAGGAAGAGATCGATCGTAGAGTCTGACTCGGACACGATACGTACAACAACCGACCTATACAATTAAACCTAGACAACTACGTTTCACATAGACAATGGCATCCATCCAATACCTCGTGGAGGAGGCAGCTAAAGAGCTCAAGGCTCGACGGACTCTTGCGGTTCTCGCTTGTGTTAGACATATTGTAATAGGACTATGTAAAGTCCGTATAGTACTCCAATTGTAATTAACTTTGTAACCCTTGTCTGACCTATAAATACCACAGAGCCGAGCCCCCAGGGTCATCGAGCCCTTGCCCCTAACACTACGTTTTGCATGGTATCAGACTACTAACGATCAATGTCTTCCGCTGCCCTAACCACCGCCGCCGCCACGTCCGCCTCGCTCAGTTCGAGCGCCTTGGCTCCGGCAATGGTCTCTCCTCCCGCCGCCTCGATTCCTGCACCGGTTGCCTCCACGATGCTCCTAGCTTCGCTGTCTCTCCTGCTGACATCGCTGGCAAAATTTCTCGGGAACATCACCCTGGCTCCCGTCACAACCAGCTCGGTCGGATACTACACCACGACTCTGCTCCCGTCCCATGCTCCGGTTGCCATGCCGATGCCGCCTCCTGCTGACTGATACGTCTCAAATGTATCTATAATTTTTGATGCTCCATGCTTATTTATACACCATTTGCTTTGTGTTTTGTTACACTTCGTGGCGTTTTTATGCATTTTTCGGAACTAACCTATTAACAAGATGCCACAGTGCCACTGTTCTCTGCTGTTTTGTGTTTCAGAAAAGCTACACGGGAAATATTCTTGGAATTGGATGAAACAAAAGCCGAAGTTCCTATATTTCCCGACACGAGACGGAGTCCAAAGCAAAGACGGAGGGGGGCCAGCAGGCAGGCGCACCATAGGGTGACGCGGCCTACCCCTGGCCCGCGCCACCAGGTGGTGTGGCCACCTGACCCACCTCCTGACGCCGCTCTTCCGCCTATATATTCTCCTCGGCGAGAAAACCTAAACAACCGATCAATTTTCCATGAAACATACTGCAAGCCGCCGCCGTCATTGACGCGAGATCAGGAGGGTCCAGAAGCTCTTCCCGGCACCCTGCCGGAGAGGAGAATCACCACCGGAGGCCTTCTTCATCACCATGCCTGCCTTTGGAGTGACGTGTGAGTAGTCTACCTTGGACTACGGGTCCATAGCAGTAGCTAGATGGATGTCTTCTCCTCCATGTGCTTTCTGTTTAGATCTTGTGAGCTGCCTATCATGATCAAGATCATCATTGTGTAATTTTACATGTTGTGTTTGTTGGGATCCGATGAATATTGAGTACTTTGTCAAGTTGATTTATTGATTTATCATCTCTATGTTGTTTATGATCTTGCATGCTCTCTGTTGCTAGTAGATATCTTGGCCGAGTAGATGCTAGTGACTCCAAGAGGGAGTATTTATGCTCGATAGTGGGTTCATGCCTCTGGTAACTTAGGGGAGTGACAACAACCTCTAAAGTTGTAGACGTGTTGTTGCTACTAGGGAGAAAACAACAATCTTGTGTTCAAGGACATTTATATTGTTTACATTACACACTTTGCTTAAGGCAATAATCAGTTGCTTGCAACTTAATACCTAACGGTTGCTCGGATGACATCCGGCGGGTGGATTATTAGTCATATATGCAGTTGGATTACGGTCTATGTATTATGTTGTAATGCCCAAGTGAATCTCATAGTGATCCTCATGACATTTGTATGCTTGCTTTATTCTATCAATTGCCCAACAGTAATTTGTTTACTCAGCATGTTAGTTATCTTATGGAGAGACACCTCTAGTGAACTGTGGACCCCGGTCAATTCTTTTACATTGCTATTACCGTTTACCATTTACTCGCATTATTTATATTCATGAAAACTACTATCTTTTATAACACGATACGTTTAATCCTTTGTTTACAGCAAACCGGTGAGATTGACAACCTCACTATAAGTTGGGGCAAAGTACTTGGTTGTGTTGTGTGCAGGTTCCACGTTGCTGCTGGTGCAAAGCTACGCCCCAGATAAGGCGCCATATATAAATTGTCTGGAGCTGTCGCAAAACCAGCGAGCATCAACCTTCGGAAGTTGGTTCTTTCTCCTACTGGTTCGATAAAACCTTGGTTTCATACTAAGGGAAGACTTGCTGGTGTGCTGATCATACCTTCCTCTTGGGGTTCCCAACTGGGCGGTCATCTACACGCCATCAAGCAATTTTTCTGGCATCGTTGCCGGGGAGAAAGAGGATTTCTGTAAGGGGAGTCTCTCGCTTCCAATCTTTACTTTGTTATTGTTTTGCTTTATTTTTGCTTGCATCATTTTATTAAAAATACAAAAAAATTAGTTCCTTTATAGTTGTTATTTTTACTTGTCTGCTTTTAGTTTTGCTAGAATGGGTACTCCTGAGAACACCAAGTTGTGTGATTTTACCAGCACCAATAAGAATGATTTTATCTGCACTCCTATTGCGCCACCTGCTCCCGAGGCAAATTTTTATGTGATCAAGTGAAAGGACATTTGTCCCTTTCTACCTTTTTGATTTACAATGACATGACTATGTTTTGTGTGAACTAATATTTGGATTATATGCATACAGGTTTAAGTTCACAGGTGAAGGGGTTCTAATGCATAAAAAAAGAAAGATGGTGAAATCGCCTGCCGAAAGTGGCCTAAGTTGGTCTGGCCGGCTCCCAGACTGGACCATCCGGCGGCAGACCGGACCAGCCCGGTGGGGCCGCCGGATTGGTGTTCTGATTGAGTTTTCGGCGGGGCGCTGGATTCTCCCGGCGGGCCGCCGGACACCCGGCGAGAAATCCGGTCCCGCCGGACTTACCGCCGGGGCGTCCGGCCCAGAGGCCGGCGCCGCCGGACTTATCGCCGGGTTGCTGCTGTGTGCTCCCTCCAACGGCCAGATTCCCACCTACCTATAAATACCCCTTCTCCTAGCTGGGGTAGGATTAGAACTTCACCAACCATTGTTCATCCTTAAAGCTCTCACCTACCCCCATTAGAAAAACACCAAATTCCATAGATCTCCCCTTCTAGCCAACCAAAGTTCTTGATCTTTGGAGGATTGAAGGAGGAGGCACCGATCTACATCTTCACCGAAGGAATTTCATTTCCACCTCCATTTGCTTGGAGGATTTGCACCTTGGGGATCTTGTGACCCTAGGTGTTGTAATTGGTTGATTGACTTGTCTTTGTGGTGATTCTTGCCTCCGTGGCTTTCTTGGGAGCCTCCAATTGAGTTGTGGAGTTGTGCCCCAAGCTCCGTGTAAGGGATTCGTGGTTCCCCCAATACCACCGCTTAGTGGAAACGAGCTAGCCTCCGTGGCTTGCTCACCGGAGAACAAGGTGAGCCTTTGTGGCGTTGGTCGACTCCGTGTCACCACACCTCTCCAACGTAGACGTACTTCCCCTCAAAAGGAAGGAACTACGGGAATACATCCTTGTGTCTCCGGTCTCCACTCTTTGGTTATTTCTTTCCCTTACTTGTATCTTGCTAGTTACTTGTTTACTTGCATGCTTGCCACTCATAGGAAATTCACCTAGTTGCACATCTAGTGAATTTACTTTGTGTCAAGCCTTAAATTTGAAAAAAATTAAAAATTGACTTAGCGCCTATTCCCCCCCCCCTCTAGTCGCCCGTACCGATCCTTTCAATTGGTATCAGAGCCTAGTGCTCTTTGATTGGGCTTAACCGCCTAAGAGGTTATGGGCGAAGAGGAACCCGCCACTAAGGGGGATCTAAATAATATAATGGCACGTATGGATGCTATGATGGCAGCCATGGAAAGCCAAAAATCT
Organism: Dactylis glomerata; assembly: GCA_007115705.1. Taxonomy (NCBI): domain Eukaryota; kingdom Viridiplantae; phylum Streptophyta; class Magnoliopsida; order Poales; family Poaceae; genus Dactylis; species Dactylis glomerata. The sequence goes on from QXEO01000211.1 coordinate 2,631,429, forward strand.
CAACTTGACGCCCTCGTGAGTGGACCGTCTAGTACCACTCCACCGACCCCGGTTGATTCCTCGGGTAAGCCCGACTTAAACGAGGATAATCTGGATGAGGATGGGGATGAGGGCGGAGAGGAACCCCCCAAGGTAGATGACACCCCCAACAAAGATGACACCTCTCGGGGGCATAGTCCGGGAATTCCACATCCCACGAGCTATGTCTCCGGAAGACATCTTCAAATGCCACACCTTGCTTCTTGCGGTCCACCGCCACCACTTGATGCTTCTAGCTTTGCCAATTGGCAAGATAACATGCGCTCTCACATAAAGTTTGTGTCTATTGAGCTTTGGAGGATCATTGAGCAGGGTTTCCATCCAACTTCCAAGGATTTGACCAACTTGCTACCTTGGGAGCAAATCGACAAGCAACTCAATGCCTCCGCCTTGCATCTCATTCACATGTCGCTTACCGAGAAGGACAAGGCATTCGTCCGCAACATCACCTCCGCCAAAGAAGCTTGGGATATTCTCACCAACCTCTTCATTGGGAATGAGAGTATTCAAGAATCCAAGTTTTATGAAGCCTCCAATGAAGCGGATAACTTTGCCATGCTTGATGGTGAAACTCCCGAAGAACTCCATAGGCGTCTCTCGTCACTCCAAGTGAAGCTAACGGATCTTGGATCCACCCAATGTGATTGGAGATGGATGAAGAGGAAGTTCATTCAAGCTCTCTTGCCCTTCCATAGGGAAACCGTGAACTCCATCAAGGGAAATGCAAATTTCCGGACGATGTCTGCTCATGACATTTTGCAAGAGATGATGGCAAGGAAGATCTCCGAGAAGAATGCGGATGATGCTCTTGCTCGTGCACGTGGTGTGCGTGCTCCCAACCTTGCTTTGAAGGCCAAAGTCACCTATCATGAAGAAGAAAGCTTGTTGGAAGAGGAAGAAGTATTGGATGGAAGCCCCGAGGACATGAAGTATGCTCATGCCGAGCATATGGCTCTTGCTCAAAGGGCATTCATGAAGAAGTGGAAGTCATCTAGCCCCTCCAAGCCCAAGGCTACAAGTAGAGTGAGGACTTGCTACAATTGTGGTAACACTAACCACTTTATTGCGGAGTGTCCTTATGAAAGAGTTGAAGATCACAATGGAAGGCTTGTCCGCAAGGAAATGAAGTCCAAGTCTTTCCCTAGAAACTCCGACAAGAAGAGAGTCCTCCCAACTCACGCTTTGATAACTCAAGAAGAGTACCTCTCCGAGGATGATGCAAGTGATAAGGAGGAAATAGGAAGGGCCGCCATCGCCATTGCCCATCCTACCCCCTCATCATCCCTATTCGCTTCCGCAAATGAATCAAAGCGCTCCAACCACAATGCGACTTGTCTCATGGCTCACGCTACAAAGGTATCACCGCCTCTCACACCCATCATACCTAAAAGCTTATCTTTGATGGATTGTGTTGAACGAGTTGGTGAAAATGATGATCTAAATGAAATGGACATGTTCATGTCAACCTTGCATGGGGAGACCAAAGCTCGCTTTGAGATCCTCCTAGATCAACTTAATGAAGCCATCCAAGTAAATGATAAAAATGATGAACGTATTTTTGAACTTGAGGGGCATGCTCGTGACTATGCCGACGAAATTGCTTCTCTTACTCAATCTCTTGAGGAAGAGCAAGACATAAGGATGTCACTTGAGACATCCATGTTGGGTCTTGAAGAATCTCACAATTTGGATATTGCCAAACTTAAAAGTGATCGTGATATTGCTCAATCCGTTGCTAATGAACTTAGGTTGCAAAATGAGAAACTAAATCTTATAATTGCTAATGAAGCAACCAAGTCTCTTTCTAGCACTTTTGTTGCAAGTTCATGCTCAACTAACCCCCCTTGTGAGAAAGCCCCCCTAAAGGGAAACAAGATGCTTGATGAGCTTTTGAATGCTCAAAAGCAACATGGTGACAAGACGGGACTTGGATTTACATCCAAGTCCAAGAAGAACAACAAGAAGAAGAAGAACAAGAAGAAGAAGAAGAATGTCCTCGCGCCTCCTCCCTCATTAAAGAAGCATGTTCCTAGTGAAATATGCTATGATGAGAATGGTAATGTATTTGAGGAGGAGGTGAGGGAAGTTATTGGGAATGGCAAAAAGGCTATGCCCAACCATAATAACTTTGCGGGAAAATATAATCCTTCCTATGTTCTTTGCCGTGCACAAGATGGACATGTTTATGCTAAATTTGTTGGTTCATCAAATGAATATGTTGCATGGTCTATTTGGGTTCCAAAGACCCTTGTCACTAACAAGAAAGGACCCATTGAGAAATGGGGACCTAAAGTCAAGACTTGATCTCTTGTAGGGCTTTGCTTCCGGTGGTGGTCAATGGATAATTGATAGTGGTGCTACCAATCATATGACCGGGAGCAAAGAAATGGTGAAGGAGCTTCGCACCGGTTCATCCCATGCGGGCTACGTCACCTATGGGGATTCTTCTAGATCAAAGGTATTGGGTCTCGGCAAGGTTGTTGTCTCTCACAATGTTACCGTGGAAGATGTCATGCTTGTTGAGTCCCTTTCATATAATCTTCTTTCCGTTGCTCAACTTGCTAATATGGGCTTTGCAACTTTCTTTGATGTTGGGATTGTAGTTCTTTTGTGGAGCAAGTCTCTTAATGTAGCTCATGTAGGGCATGTCGAAAATGGCTTATATGTGATCGACTTCTCGAAGGAGGTCACTAAAGCCGCGACATGCCTCATGGCTAAAGTTGATGTGGGATGGCTTTGGCATCGCCGGCTAGGCCACGTCAATATGAGAACTTTGCAAAGTCTCCACAAAGGCAACCATATCCTAGGACTAACCGATCTAACCTTTTCAAAAGATCGTGTGTGTAGAGCTTGCATTGAAGGAAAGATGCATGAACTTCCTCATCCTAGCAAGACCATCATTTCATCTAAGAGGGTCCTAGAGCTCCTTCACATGGATCTCTTCGGCCCTCCCTCTTATGAAAGTCTTGGAGGAAAGAAGTATTGCTTGGTGATTGTCGATGACTATTCAAGATACACTTGGGTCTTTTTCTTGTCTCACAAGAGCGAGACTCAACAAACCGTCAAAGACTTCACCAATGAAGTGCAACGCCAATATGGTCAAGACATATTGATGATCCGAAGCGACAATGGCACCGAGTTCAAGAACTACACCTTGAATGATTTTCTCAGTGATGAGGGGATTCGCCATCAATACTCATCTCCCTACTCTCCCCAACAAAATGGTGTAGCCGAGCGGAAGAACCGGACTCTCATTGATATGGCTAGGACCATGTTAGCGGAATTCAAGTGTCCGTATAACTTTTGGGCCGAAGCCATTAATACCGCATGTCATGCGTCGAACCGGTTATATCTCCGCAAGGGCTTGAACAAGACTCCTTATGAGATCCTCATTGGAAAGAAGCTTAACATCAAGTACTTTCGGGTATTCGGTTGTAAGTGCTATTATCTTAAGAAAGGTGTCCATTTGTCCAAATTTGATTCAAAAGCTCTTGAGGGTACCTTTGTTGGCTATGCCGCCGAATCTCACGCTTTTAGAATCTTTGACAAACTCTCCGCTCGAGTTGTTGAAGTTTCTAACGTGAGATTCGACGAGAATGACGGTTCCCGTGTGGAGCAACATGGTGTTTTTGATGTAGGTGACGAAATACCTCCTCTTGCCATAAGAAGAATGGGTGTGGGACATCTCATACCCGTTGAGGGACACCTTTTTGCGGAAGGAGAATGACTATGCTCTACTCAAGTGGAGCCTTCACCCTCTCAAACACAACAAGCTTCTCAAGGTCCCTTTGATGCTAGCCAAAGACAAGCTCAAGCCCCTCAACCATGTGAGCATGATCAAGATCAAGACCATGAGCATGATGGTGATTATTCACCAAGTGGTGATCAAGATCAAGTTCAAGACATTGAGCAAGCTCAAGTTGATGAGCATGCTCGGTTTGAAGGTCAAGGCGAGGACCAAAACCGTGGTGATGACCAAGTGGCCTCTCAAGAATCTCTTGAAGAAGCTCAAGCTCGTTGTGCCATGAAGATTGCAACCACTCTCCAAAGAGGTAGCCACACCTTGGAGAATGTGATTGGAAGTGTAAGGAAAGGGGTGTCCACGAGGAGGCAATTGGCAAACTTTAGTAACCACCATGCCTATATCTCTTGTGTGGAACCTCAAAAAGTATTTGAAGCGCTTGAAGACCCGGATTGGGTAGAAGCCATGCATGAAGAACTCAATAACTTCGAGCGCAACAAAGTTTGGTCATTAGTAGAGAAGCCCAAGGATTGCCGCAATGTCATTGGAACCAAGTGGATCTTCAAGAACAAGCAAGATGCAAATGGAATTGTTGTGAGGAACAAGGCTCGTTTGGTTGCTCAAGGATACTCTCAAATTGAAGGCATCGACTATGGAGAGACTTTTGCACCCGTGGCTCGCCTTGAGTCCATCCGTATCCTTCTTGCTTATGCATCACATCATAATTTTAAGTTGCAACAAATGGATGTGAAGAGTGCTTTCTTAAATGGTCCTTTGCATGAGTTAGTGTTTGTAAAGCAACCCCTGGGTTTTGAGGATCCTAACTTTCCAAACCATGTCTACAAGCTCGATAAGGCACTCTAGGGCCTTAAACAAGCCCCACGTGCGTGGTACGAGCATCTTAGAGAGCTTCTTGTAGACCGTGGGTTTGAGATAGGCCTCATTGATCCCACTCTTTTTACTAAGAAAGTAAACGGGGAGCTTTTCATATGCCAACTTTATGTAGATGATATCATTTTTGGTTCTTCTAACAAATCTTTCAATGATGAATTTGCAAGACTAATGACAGATAAATTTGAGATGTCTATGATGGGGGAGTTGAAATTCTTTCTTGGCTTTGAGATAAAGCAATTGAAGGGTGGCACCTTCATCAATCAAGCCAAGTACACCCAAGACATGCTCAAGAAGTTCAAGATGGACACCGGAGTGAAGGGAGCCAAGACTCCCATGCCTACAAAGGTTACTCTTGATCTCGATCCTAATGGTAAAGAAGTGGATCAAAAACGTTATCACTCTATGATTGGGTCTTTGCTCTATCTTTGTGCATCTAGACCGGATATCATGCTTAGTGTGGGAATGTGTGCACGATATCAAGCCGCCCCTAAGGAAAGCCATCTAATGGCGGTCAAAAGAGTCTTCCGATATTTGATTGATACCCCAACTTTTGGCCTTTGGTACCCGAAGGGTGCAAGCTTTGAGCTTGTAGGGTACTCGGACTCGGATTGGGCGGGAGACAAAGTGGATAGGAAGTCAACTTCCGGGGCTTGCCAATTTCTTGGTAGGTCTTTGGTTAGTTGGTCTTCCAAGAAGCAAAATTGTGTGTCTCTCTCCACCGCCGAAGCCGAGTATGTGGCAGCCGCAAGTTGCTGTGCTCAACTTCTTTGGATGAGGCAAACCATGGAGGATTATGGTATTCACTTCGACAAGGTGACACTCTTATGTGACAATGAGAGTGCCATCAAGATCGCTCATAATCCGGTTCAACACAACAAGACCAAGCACATCGAGATTCGCCACCACTTCATCCGTGACCATGTCAACCGAGGTGAGATTAACCTATCTTATGTAGGTACACAAGACCAACTCGCCGACATTTTCACAAAACCTCTTGATGAAGCAAGATTCCGAGAGTTGAGGCATGAATTGAATATCCTAGACTCTTGCAATGTGGCTTGATCGTGTGCACTCATTCCCATATTATAGTGTGTTGTTCTAGTCTAGATGCGCATAGTTGAGGATAGTCATCGTGTCAACTAATGGCACGATGCATACTCAAGTGTGCGACATCATAAGATCACTAATGTCATTTGAGCCTAAGCATGTCTCTTCGCGGTGTCACGACATTGGTGATAACACATAGGGGGAGAAATCCCCCACCATTGCATGTCTTCAAATCTCGTGTTTTGTTGTTGCTCTTCTTTGGAAGGCATGCAATCTCAAGTTGATTTTCTTGCAAACAAGTTTGATGGCTGTTGATTTTTTCCGCACACCATGCTTTTCTTGTTGATACATGTCACATATCGACAATTGTCAAAACTTTTCTAGTCCAAAAGGTGTTTTGGCGGCCTGCCCGGCGGTCGCCGGACCTGGCGCCGGACTGCCCGGCGGCCCACCGGACTGTCTCGGCGGCCCCGCTGAACTGGCGTTCAGTATACCAGTTCGGCGAGCTCGCCGGAATGGCCCGGCGGCCCGCCGGACCGCCCGGCGAATGGCCCGGTCCCGCCGGACTTACCGCCGGACTGGCGGCCTATATAAATTCATGGGGAGGGTTTCCTTAGCAATTTTCCCCCACTTCCCTCCCTCCCCACGCCCGCCCCCAACTCCATTGCCGCCGCCTCCTCAAGCTTCTCCTCCCCCTAGCCTCTCCACCCAACCAATCCCTTCCAAATTTAGATCGGGTGTAGATCGGGTTGTTTTGTAGCTTTCCTCCGAAGATCTTCACGTTTCGTCAACCGCATTGGGAGATCGGGATTTTTCCCCATCTTCTTGTGCACCATGTCTTCGGGTAACTCCCTCTTTTTCTCTTATTCCTCTAGCCCTTGCCTCACACTCGTTTGTTCATGCTCTTGTATGAGTAGATCTTGTGTGTATCTAGGGTTAGATTCATTTTGTCTAGGGATAGATCTTTTAGGGTTTCGTTCCTTGTTGGGCTAGTGTTTGTTCCTTGGCATCCATGTACCCTTAAAGTTTGTAGTGACAAGTTTTTGAGTCAAGATTGCGGGAAGTATGACATTCGTGAGTTTTGGCGAAGTGTCCGGCGGCCGCCGGACCTGGCGCCGGACCACCCGGTGGTCCACCGAACCGTTCCAGCGGACCCGCCGAACTGGCGTTCAGTACACCAGTTCGGCGAGCTCGCCGGAATGGCCCGGCGGCCCGTCGGACGGTCCGGCCCACTGCCCGGTCCCGCCGGACCTGGCGCCGAACCTCACTGCCATACTACCTCTCCATCGTGCACTTGTCCCTACCCGACTTTGAGTTCCTCTTCCGTGACATGTATCTTTATCTGGTGTTGCTTTGTTTTTGCTTGCGTTTTTCAGATTCCGACTCTTATTCGACTGAGGACAGTAACTACCAGATTGACAATGAAGAAGATGCTCGAGCCTTTGAAGTCAAGAGGAGGAAGCTAGATGAGGTTGAGGGACGCCCTCAGCGCCGTACTCGTCAGTCAGGAATGACCCCAGCTGAAGGTGGCAGCTCTGCGGCTGCAGGGCAGCGGATGAAGTCCAAGCTTGTATACACTCGTGGACCTCATCCACCCCGGAAGGGAAAGGGGGCTCGTGGCCCGGTGGATGTGGAGAAGGAGCAGGAGATTGAAGGAAACTTGGGTTCAGCCCATATCAACACTTGGCGTAAACTTCGCCTTGCGAACCCGTACCGCTTTCATGAGAGGCAGTACACTGGCAGTGACAAGAAGTTCTGGACTGATTCTCAGCGTGCCATGTGGGATGATTACTATGATGCTTCTGAGTTCATGAAGAGTGGATTCTATGTGGTGCCTAAATCCCTCAATGTTGAGCACTTTCAGCAGTATGTCTCCAGGGACTTTCGCTACATCAATGAGGCTCTTCTCAAGATGGATGTTTTGGACCTTGTCACCCTCTCCGAGCCTATTCAGCCTATGGTGGTTCGTCAGTTCTGTTGCACTGTGTTGTTCCATAATGACCCAGCGGAGTCCTTCTCTTGGATGACTGGCCAGGATGTGTTCACTGCCACGTTTGCTGATTTCTGTGATGCTCTGGGCTATGGTGGTGGTAGGGCTGGTGGTTTCAAGATTCACTCTGAGGCGCCCTTTTTAGTGGAGAAGATCTCTCGCATTTGCTATCCAGATGAGCCATCTCTTCCTGCTCCTGCTATTTCAGGGATGTACTACTACTACAACGCTCTTGCCAAGCTCTTCCGTCAGAATCTGGTGAGTAAGGCTGGAGATGATGCTAGTGTCAGGGGCTATCACAGGAACTTGCTGTACTATTGCCAGCCCGACAAGCTTCGGAAGATAGATGGTTGTGACTTCATTTTTCAGGAGATGAAGAGATCTACTCTCAAGCGCATGACTCCCAACTAGTGTCAGTATGTGCAGCGTTTGATCAACAGGCAGCCCCGGACTCAGACTGCTCAGGTGCGTGGACAGATTCTGGATATGGAGACTTTCTCAGTGGGTTTCCAGGGTGGTTTTGAAGAGGCTCCCGGCTTGCACCCTGCTAGGGCTAGAGGTCGCTCCATGGATGCTCCTAATCCTCACCATGCCTCTGGCTCTGGAGCTAGTCACCGTCGTCATCATCGCCATCATAGGTCCTCTCGCAAGAAAGGTGTTGCTGCTTTCTTCAAGAATCTGTGGGATATGTGTCGCAGAACTTATGATGTGGCTCATAGGAGCATGGAGATGAGTCAGGAGACTCGGAGGAGGCAGAATGAGTTCTTGGCAGCTAGAGGCAGTGCAGTTCCTCCTGTTGGACACGAGTTGGATCCGGTCCCGTATGTCAACTATGTCATGCCGCCTCTTGATGATGCCATGTTTGCTGGTGTTGAAGACTTTGGAGACTTTGAGCCACCCTCTGAGCCAGAATATGCTGATGAAGAAGAAGGTGCTCATGGAGAAGATGATCCGGACGGTTCTCCTGTCCCTAGTGAAGACTTTTGAGCGCTAGCATCTTCTACTCTCTTGTCCCTTTTTGGTGTTTCAATGCCAAAGGGGGAGAAGAGTGTAGAGTCTCTAGGAATAACGTCGCATGACACAAGCCTCGCTTTCATTTTCCTTGGTTCTTAAGTGGCTTGTGTCCATTTGCGTTTTATTTGCCGTTTTTTCTCTCAAACTCCGTGGAACCCTATCGTGTGTGGACAAGTGTGTACTTTAATTATGCACTATGCACTTTATGCTTATGTTTGGATATGTCTATGCTTGCTATATTATTATCTATCCATGATATTATCTTGTCCATGCCATGCTTGGTTCCTATTGATGGTGGGGGAGCTCCCTATAATCTAAATCTTGCACTTTGCATTCCAAAAGCAAATTCTACCATGTGCATGTGTTATGGGGGAGCACTCTCTCTATTCATTAGATACCATGTTTTGTTTCTCTTATGCGACTCTAACATAGTTTGTCATCGTAAATCAAAAAGGGGGAGATTGAAAGGACATTTGTCCCTTTCTACTTTTTTGATTTACAATGACATGACTATGTTTTGTGTGAACTAATATTTGGATTATATGCATACAGGTTTAAGTTCACAGGTGAAGGGGTTCTAATGCATAAAAAAAATAAAGATGGTGAAATCGCCTGCCGAAAGTGGCCTAAGTTGGTCTGGCCGGCTCCCAGACCGGACCATCCGGCGGCAGACCGGACCAGCCCGGCGGGGCCGCCGGATTGGTGTTCTGATTGAGTTTTCGGCGGGGCGCCGGATTCTCCCGGCGGGCCGCCGGACACCCGGCGAGAAATCCGGTCCCACCGGACTTACCGCCGGGGTGTCCAGCCCAGAGGCCGGCGCCGCCGGACTTATCGCCGGGTTGCTACTGTGTGCTCCCTCCAACGGCCAGATTCCCACCTACCTATAAATACCCCTTCTCCTAGCTGGGGTAGGGTTAGAACTTCACCAACCATTGTTCATCCTTGAAGCTCTCACCTACCCCCATTAGAAAAACACCAAATTCCATAGATCTCCCCTTCTAGCCAACCAAAGTTCTTGATCTTTGGAGGATTGAAGGAGGAGGCACCGATCTACATCTTCACCAAAGGAATTTCATTTCCACCTCCATTTGCTTGGAGGATTTGCACCTTGGGGATCTTGTGACCCTAGGTGTTGTAATTGGTTGATTGACTTGTCTTTGTGGCGATTCTTGCCTCCGTGGCTTTCTTGGGAGCCTCCAATTGAGTTGTGGAGTTGTGCCCCAAGCTCCGTGTAAGGGATTCGTGGTTCCCCCAATACCACCGCTTAGTGGAAACGAGCTAGCCTCCGTGGCTTGCTCACCGGAGAACAAGGTGAGCCTTTGTGGCGTTGGTCGACTCCGTGTCACCACACCTCTCCAACGTAGACGTACTTCCCCTCAAAAGGAAGGAACTACGGGAATACATCCTTGTGTCTCCGGTCTCCACTCTTCGGTTATTTCTTTCCCTTACTTGTATCTTGCTAGTTACTTGTTTACTTGCATGCTTGCCACTCATAGGAAATTCACCTAGTTGCACATCTAGTCAATTTACTTTGTGTCAAGCCTTAAATTTGAAAAAGATTAAAAATTGACTTAGCGCCTATTCCCCCCCCCTCTAGTCGCCCGTACCGATCCTTTCATCAAGCCTTCTTTGTTAAATCTTGTTATGAAAGAGCAACTTTCTAGTGCTAGTACTGATGATGCTGCAGGTCAGCTCAACAATTTTGTTGAGCTATGTGAGATGCAAAAGTACAAGGATGTAGATGGTGATATCATTAAGCTTAAGTTGTTTCCTTTCTCTTTAAGAGGAAGAGCTAAGGATTGGTTGCTATCTTTGCCTAGAAATAGTATTGATTCATGGGTTAAGTGTAAGGATGCTTTTATTGGAAAATATTATCCTCCTGCTAAGATTATAGCTTTGAGAAGTGATATTATAAAGTTTAGACAGTTTGATAATGAATATGTTGCTCAAGCTTGGGAAAGAATGAAATCTATGATAAAGAATTGTCCCACTCATGGACTGACTACTTGGATGATTATCCAAACCTTTTATGCATGACTAAATTTTTCTTCAAGAAATCTACTGGATTCAGCTGCTGGAGGTACTTTTATGTCCATCACCTTGGGCGCCGCAACAAATCTTCTTGATAATATGATGGTAAATTATTCCGAGTGGCACACCGAGAGAGCTCCACAAGGTAAGAAGGTAAAATCTATTGAGGAAAGCTCTTCCTTGAGTGATAAGATTGATACTATTATGATTATGCTTGCTAATGATAGAGCTCATGTTGATCCTAATAATGTTCATTTGGCCTCTTTGGTTGCTCAAGAAGAGCATGTTGATGTAAATTTCATTAGAAATAATAATTTCAACAACAGTGCTTATAGGAACAATTTTGCTAGCAACAATTATAGGCCGTATCCTTCTACCAATGGTAATGGTTATGGCAACTCTTATGGTAATTCCTCCAACAACACTAGGGGCGCGCCCTCTGAGCTTGAAGTCATGCCCAAGGACATCATTGGTAAGCAAACTGCTTTTAATAAGTCTGTTGAGGAAACGTTGGGTAAAATTGATGTTCTTGCTTCTAAAGTTGATAGCCTTGCTCTTTATGTTGAACTTCTGAAACTAAAAGTTTTGCCTCATGATGTGAAAGAGAGCAATACTTTGAATGCCATCCAGATTAAGATTGATAATAATGTTAGGATGTTAGCAGAATTGCATGCTAGGTGGGAAAGAGAAGATGAGATGGCTAGAAATATGAAGGTTTGTACTATTACCACCACTAGTGATGTTATTTATAATGCTAGCAATCCTCTTACTTTAATTGGTGTAGAGAAAACTCCTACTCCTTGTTCGAAAAAGCCCAAAACTGCAAAAACTTTTTCTACAAAAAGTGCTGAAATTTTTCAGAGTATGGGAGACAATAGCTCTACTTCTTTTAATGATTTTGATGTTGATGGTTGCAATATCTCTGAAATTATTTTGTTCTTGCAAAAGCTTTCTTTAAGTCCTAATGCTAGTTCTATGAAAGTTGCTTTTACAAAGCATATTACAAATGCTCTCATGCAAATTAGGGAGGAAAAGTTGAAACAAAAGGCTTCTATTCCCAAGAAGTTAGAAGATGGTTGGGAGCCCATCATTGATATGAGTGTGAATGATTTTGATTGCCATGATTTATGTGATCTTGGTGCAAGTATTTCTATTATGTCTAGAAAGATTTATGATATGCTTGGTTTACCACCGCTTGAAACTTGTTATTTTGATGTTCCTCTTGCTGAAGTTGCTAAGAAGAAACCTTTGGGAAGGATTAATGATCTTCTTATTATGGTTAACAATAACCTTGTTCCCATTGATTTCCTTGTTTTGGATGGTTAATGCAATTCTTCATGTCCTATTATTTTGGGAAGACCTTTTCTTAGAACAGTTGGTGCCCTCATTGATATGAAGGAAGGCACCATTAAATATAAATTCCCACTCAAGAAAGGTATGGAACACTTCCCTAGAAAGAGAAAGAAATTACTTTTTGACTCTATTCTTAGAGCAAATTATGAACTTGATACTTCATCGCTTGATATTACTTGATTTCCACTTTCTGTGCCTTGCTCAAAGGCGTTAAAGAAAAGCACTCTTGGGAGATAACCCAATGTTTTCTTTTCAGTACTTTTTCTTTTTGTTGAGTCTTGGAAGTTATTACTACTGTAATGACCTCTCCTTATCATTTTTATTTCGTTTTTGTGCCAAGAAGAACCTCTAATTGGAGGAAGGTAAGATTTGGGGAAGTTGCTGTCCTGAAATAGATTTCTGTGCTGCACCATACAAATTCGTGAAAATTCTCAGAACGTCTTTTTGATCTGCGATTTCTTGTGCACATGATCCAGGTTATTTCCAAACTTTTATTAGTTTTGCACTTTTCAATTTGAGCAACAGAAGACCCTCCAAAAAATCGATATTTGTCAGCTGTTCTGTTTTGACAGCTGTCACTATTTGTGTTTGCCTCTCGATCACTTTCTTTTTGAGTATTTATTATCACAGAACTTTTGAGGAAGTTGCTACAATAGCTTATGCTTTAATGGGTGTTATACTTAAGTTTGAAACTGAACCAAAAGAGTAGATTTATTATTGTGCTTACACTAATGTTGCTAATAGAATTGTATGAAGTTTTGTATGAAGGAAGTTTTCAAGTGTAGGGAAAGGAGAATGATGAGATGAGATGAAGTATGGACAAAAGCTCAAGCTTGTGGTTGCCCATGTCACCCCAAGAAATATCCAAGAGGTACAAGCATCAAAGCTTGGGGATGCCCCGAGGCACCCCTTCTTCATCGGCAAAAATCATGTCATCTTTCAAGACACTATATTTTTATTGCTTCATATTCTATGCGTTTTTCTTGGAGCATCTTTACTTTCACTTTTAGTTTTCTTTAGTTTTGTTTTCTGCAATAAATGGTTGGACCCCAACAAATTTCTTTTGGAGAAGATGCACTCCGTTTTTTATTGCCAAGAACATTCTAGTTTTCACTCTTATCGTTCAACGAGTGTTCTCTTTTTCTAGTACTGCGTTTAGCTTTCATTTTTCATCTTGATTTTTGTTCAGATTTTGTTATTTCTTTATATCAAGGTGTATTTAGACCTCTGGTCTATGTTGATTTTCATCTTTAAAAGTTGATTCAAAAAGGTTGAATGGTATTGGAAAAGACAAAAAAAGTTTGATGACTATAGTGGTACAAATGGGAGCTTGTTTAGACTATGGCTTAGACTTTTGCATGTAATGCTTGATGTTATTTTGATAGTATGCTTAATAGTTTTTGCTGTAGCATGACTTGTCTCAAATGACTGAGATTGCTTAATGTGCCTTTGAAAGAATCATGCGTTGTTTTTATTATATGGGAGCATAATATTGTGGTTTTCTCCTTTGATGCTTTATTTGGGTTGACTTGGCACATGCTTACACCATGTTTGACTTTAGCAAGTTGCCATAAGCCTCTATGATCATTTGGTTTTTGACTTGTGATACCACTTTATGATTTGGTTAATAATGTTTTGTCGCGATGCATGATATTGGCCGTTATTGCTCTCTTAGTTGGTCGCTCCCAGTCTTTTGCTAGCCTTTATTCTGTACTGAGTATGAGCTCTACTCATGCATCCAACTCCCAAAAACCAAGTTTTCCAATGTGTCCACCATATATGCCTATTAGCAATTTGCTATTCCAAGTACATTCGACTTGCTTTTATCTATCCTTCAAATTAAACTTTTTTGTGTTATGTGAAAATTAGTCAGGAAAGCTCTCACGAACCTGATGGCACACTTTACTTTTCTGCTTTTACTAATTTTGACCATTGTGGCTCTCTTATGTTGATGTTATGCTTGCAAGTTGTAAGTTGGAAGTTAGCTCAGCGATGCCGTCATGGGGCACACTTTCAACATTGCACTAACTCTCATTTAGTTGATATCATGATCTTTTGTTTATGGATACCTGCGATGTGAAATAAGTTGGGAACTTGTGAGCTCATGGAGTTTGTATATGTGTTAGAGAAATGTCTGGGCCGCTAATCTAAGCCATGCATCATTCATGGTGGAAATTTACAGCATGCCCATAGTGGACATTCGACGACGCATCTCACAATAAAAAGCTATACCAATGGTAAATAAAAGAGATGTCGAGGTGTTTGTTGTCTGTTTGTCTTGTCATTTTGATGTGGGCTTGTTCCATGTCATCGGGCAAGAGGTACCCCGTTGGCATTGTCGATGATACATGTATGCTTACAATGACAAGAACTTGCTTGGGACCTAATTCGAGTATCATGAGGTTTGGGTATTCGTACTTCATGGGACATGAGACTTTCAACTTATGATTTGTGAAGCATATGCTTCATAATTGTACTCGCATTAACCTTAACCACTCAAGATGCCTATGATGGGGGCAATAAGAGCTCAGAGCTAGTAAGTATCATAATTTTTGGAGGTTTATAAAACTTGCAATCACTGCTTCCCTCCGTGGAGGGCCGTTCTTTTACTTTTATGTTGAGTCTTCACCTTCTACCTTTATGCACCGTCTAAGAGAGCATAGTTATCATTCTGAGTTTAATGTGCATAGTCCCAAAATTTATTATTGATTGATTCATGATTATGATTTTGCTTGTTCTTAAATTTTTTTTATCTAGTCGCCCTCTTAAACATGAAGGTGTCCTATGCATTTATGTTTTGCTACTCCATGAAGGACATGCTGAAACCCACTTTGCTATGTTTTTCTATATGCTCGAAACACACATTTGACTTTCAATGCATTATTACTCATGATATTTTGTGTGTGTTACTTTTCATGTTATTTCATGGTTGCTAAGTTTTATTGTCAAGATTATGTCTTTTATGCCCATGTTTAGAGTACTTTGATCTCAGCACTCAATGCTTTACATCATTGATCAAGATTGTGTTGGTGCATGTCACCTCAAAAATTATTATTTTCTTATCCCTTACCTACTCGAGGACGAGCAGGAGTTAAGCTTGGGGATGCTTGATATGTCTCAAACGTATATATAATTTTTGATGCTCCATGCTTGTTTATACACCATTTGCTTTGTGTTTTGTTACACTTCGTGGCGTTTTTATGCATTTTCCGCAACTAACCTATTCACGAGATGCTACAGTGCCAGTTCCCTGTTTTCTGCTATTTTTGTGTTTCAGAAAAGTTACACAGGAAATATTCTCAGAATTGGATGAAACAAAAGCCGAAGTTCTTATTTTTCCCAACACGAGACAAAGTCCAAAGGAGAGACGGAGGGGATCCAGGGGCCAGGCGTACCATAGGGTGGCGCAGCCTGCCCCTAGCCCGCGCCACCAGGTGGTGTGGCCACCTGGCCCACCTCCTGACACCGCCCTTCCTCCTATATATTCTCCTCGGCGAGAAAACCCTAAGCGCTCGATCAATTTTCCAAAAAACATAATGCAAGCCGCCGCGGTCATCGACGCGAGATCAGGAGGGTCCAGAAGCTCTTCCCAGCACCCTGCCGGAGAGGGGAATCACCACCGGAGGCCTTCTTCATCACCATGCCTGCCTCCAGAGTGATGTGTGAGTAGTCTACCTTGGACTAAGGGTCCATAGCAGTAGCTAGATGGATGTCTTCTCCTCCATGTTCTTCATGTTTAGATCTTGTGAGCTGCCTATCATGATCAAGATCATCGTTGTATAATTTTACATGTTGTGTTTGTTGGGATCCAATGAATATTGAGTACTTTGTCAAGTTAATTTATTGATTTATCATCTCTATGTTGTTTATGATCTTGCATGGTCTCCGTTGCTAGTAGATATCTTGGCCGAGTAGATGCTAGTGACTCCAAGAGGGAGTATTTATGCTCGATAGTGGGTGCATGCCTCTGGTAACTTGGGGGAGTGACAACAACCTCTAAAGTTGTAGATGTGTTGTTGTTACTAGGAAGAAAACAACAATCTTGTGTTCAAGGACATTTGTATTGTTTATATTACACACTTAGCTTAAGGCGATAATCTGTTACTTGCAACTTAATACCCAACGGTTGCTCGGATGACATCCGGCGGGTGGATTATTAGTCATAGATGCAGTTGGATTACGGTCTATGTATTATGTTGTAATGCCCAAGTGAATCTCATAGTGATCCTCATGACATTTATATGCTTGCTTTATTCTATCAATTGCCCAACTGTAATTTGTTTACCCAGCATGTTAGTTATCTTATGGAGGTACACCTCTAGTGAACTGTGGACCTCGGTCCATTCTTTTTACATTGTTATTAACGTTTACCATTTACTCGCATTATTTACATTCTCACAAACTACTATCTTTTATCACACGATACATTTAATCCTTTGTTTACAGCAAACCGGTGAGATTGACAACCTCACTGTAAGTTGGGGCAAAGTACTTGGTTGTGTTGCGTGCAGGTTCATCGTTGCTACTGGTGCAAAGCTACGCCCCAGATAAGGCGCCATATATAAATTGTCTGGAGTTTTCGTGAAGCCAGCGAGCATCAACCTTCGGAAGTTGGTTCTTTCTCCTACTAGTTCGATAAAACCTTGGTTTCATACTGAGGGAAGACTTGCTGCTGTGCTCATCATACCTTCCTCTTGGGGTTCCCAACTGGGTGGTCATCTACACGCCATCACTGACGTTGTGGCATCTTCCATCGTCGCCCCGCCGTCTTCTGCCTCGACGACCAGAGCCATGGTTCTCCACTCCAATCCTGCCGTCGGGTTCTCGCATGATGGTGGCGTCGATCTGGGGTTCGTCCCGAACTTAGATCCGATGCGTTCCCTAGCTGATCTCACGATGGGCTATGGTAATTTGGCCCCCGTCTCAGGATTTCCGGCCCTCAACCGAGCGCCCCTCGATGTTGGGCCATCCAGCGTCACTCCTGCTCGACCGGCCTTCGGCGGCCTCCCTCCGCCGCTTCTCAATACACCGCATATGCGGCCTGCGGATCCAGCTGGCCCCTTGATACGTCTCAAACGTATCTATAATTTTTGATGCTCCATGCTTGTTTTTACACCATTTGCTTAGTGTTTTGTTACACTTCATGGCATTTTTATGCATTTTTCAGAACTAAGCTATTAACGAGATGCCACATGGGAAATATTCTCGGAATTGGACGAAACAAAAGCCGAACATCCAGAAATTTACCGAAGCTTCCAGAGAACCGAAGAGGAGATGGAATGGAGCCAGGAGGTGGTCTCACCACCAGGGGGCGCGGCCCAGGGCTTGGCCGCGCCGCCCTATGGTGAGCCCCACCTGGTCCACTTCTGACACTGCCCCTTCGCCTATAAAGACCCCCAGACGGGAAAAACCTAAACACCCGATCAATTTTCTAGAAACACATCGCGATCCGCCGCCATCATCAACCCGAGATCGGGAGGGTCCAGAAGCTCTTCCCGGCACCCTGCCGAAGAGGGGAATCGCCACCGTAGGTCTTCTTCATTGCTATGCTTGCCTCCGGCACGATGAGCGAGTAGTCTACCTTGGACTATGGGTCCATACCAGTAGCTAGATGGTTGTCTTCTCCACCATGTGCTTCATGTTTAGATCTCGTGAGCTGCCTTACATGATCGAGATCACCGTTATGTAGTTCGACATATTGTGTTTGTTAGGATCCGATGAATATTGGTGTTATGATTGAGTTGATGTGCTGAATATTATCTTATGTTATCTCTATGTTGTTTATGATCTTGCATGCTCTCCGTAGTTAGTAGCTATCTTGGCCGAGTAGATACTAGTGACTCCAAGAGGGGGTATTTATGATCGATAGTTGGGTTCATGCCTCTATTTAATCTGGGGGAGTGACAGAAACCTCTAAGGTTGTAGATGTGTTGTTGCCACTAGGGAGAAAACAACATTCTTATGTCCAAGGGCATATGCTTTGTTTACATTACACACTTTGCTTAATGCAGTTATCTGTTGTTCACAACTTAATACTTGTGGGGTTCTTGGATTGATTCCCCGCGAGTGGATTATTAGTCATAGATGCAGTTGGATGGCGGTCTATGTATCTTGTTGTAATGCCCAGAGTAAATCTCATAGTGATCCTCTCAACATATGCACGTTATCTTTATTCTATCAATTGCCCAACTGTAATTTGTTTACCCAGCATGTGTTATTTTATCTTATGGAGAGACACCACTAGTGAACTGTGGACCCCGGTCCTATTTCCATTATATTGCTATCACCTGTTTACTTTACTCGCATTGTTTACTTTCTCGCATACTACTATTGCTTTCCACTCGATATGCTCATACCTTTGTTTACAGCAAACCGGTGAGATTGACAACCTCATCGTAAGTTGGGAGCAAAGTATTTGGTTGTGCTGTGTGCAGGTTCCACGTTGCCACTCGCAAAGCAAAGCCTGGACGAGGCACCTTATAAATTGTCCGGAGCTGTCGCAAAGCTAGCAGGCATCACCTTCAGACATTTGGATTTTTCCTGGACTGACAAACCTTGGTTTCTTACTGAAGGAAAAGCTTGCTGCTGTGCTCATCATACCTTCCTCTTGGGGTTCCCAACTGGACGGTGATTTACATCAACACACCGTGCCGCATCAAGACTCTTTTCTGGCGCCGTTGCCGGGGAAAAAGAAGACTTCTGCAAGGGGAGTTTCGCACGCACATCCTTTACTTTGTTTTAAGTTTTGCTTTACTTTATTTTTGCTTGCATCATTTTTATCAAAAATACAAAAAAATTAGTTTCCTATTAGTTGTTATTTTTTTTACTTGTCTGCTTTTAGCTTTGCTAGAATGGGTACTCATGAGAACACCAAGTTGTGTGATTTTACTAGCACTAATAATAGTGATTTTATCTGCACTCCTATTGCGCCACCTGCTCCTGCTGCTGATTTTTATGAGATTAAGCCTGCTTTTTTGAACCTTGTTATAAAAGAGCAATTTTCTGGTGCTAGTACTGATGATGTTGTAGCTCATCTCAACAATTTTGTTGAGCTATATGAGATGCAGAAATATAAGGATGTAGAGGGTGATATTATTAAGCTTAAGTTGTTTCCTTTTTCTTTGAGAGGAAAAGCTAAGGATTGGTTGCTGTCTTTGCCTAAAAATAGTATTGATTCATGGGCTAAGTGTAAGGATGCTTTTATTGGAAGATACTATCCTCCTTCTAAGATTATAGCTTTGCGTAGCAATATTATAAAGTTTAGTTAGTTTGATAATGAACATGTTGCCCAGGCTTGGGAAAGAATGAAATCTATGATAAAGAATTGTCCCACTCATGGACTGACTACTTGGATGATTGTCCAAACTTTTTATGCAGGACTGAATTTTTCTTCAAGGAACCTATTGGATTCAGCTGCTGGAGGCACTTTTATGTCCCTTACCTTGGGCACCGCAATAAAGCTTCTCGACAATATGATGGTAAATTACTCTGAATGGCACACCGAGAGAGCTCCACAAGGTAGAAGGTAAATTCTGTTGAGGAAACATCTTCCTTGAGTGATAAGATTTATGCTATAATGCTTATGCTTTCTAATGATAGGACTCATGTTGATCCTACTAATGTTCCTTTAGCCTCTTTGGTTGCTCAAGAAGAGCATGTTGATGTAAACTTCATTAGAAATAATAATTTTAACAATAATGCTTATAGGAACAATTTTGCTAGTAACAATTATAGGCCGTATCCTTCTACCAATGGTAATGGTTATGGTAACTCTTATGGTAATTCCTCCAACAACACTAGGGCTGCGCCCTCTGAGCTTGAAGTCATGCTTAAGGACTTCATCGGTAAGCAAACTGCTTTTAATAAGTCTGTTGAGGAAAAGTTATGCAAAATTGATATTCTTGCTTCTAAAGTTGATAGCCTTGCTCATGATGTTGAACTTCTGAAATTAAAAGTGTTGCCTAATGATGTGAAAGAGAACAATACTTTTGCGACTGCTAATGCTATCCAAGTAAGAATTGATGAAAATGTTAGGATGCTAGCAGAATTGCATGCCAGGTGGGAAAGAGAAGATGAGATGGCTAGAAAGATCAAGGTATGTACCATTACTACCTCTAATGATGTTGTTCCAAATGCTAGCAATCCTCTTACTTTGATTGGTGTAGAGAAAACTCCCACTCCTTGTGTTAAAAAGCCTAAAACTGCTAAAACTTTTTCTCAAAAGAGTGCTGAAATTTTTCGGAGTGTAGGAGATGATAGCTCTAGTACTTTTAATGATTTTGATGTTGATGGCTGCAATATATCTGAAGTTATTTTATTCTTGCAAAAGCTTGCTTTGAGTCCCAATGCTAGTTCTTTAAATGTTGCTTTTACTAAGCATATTACCAATGCTCTCATCAAAATTAGGGATGAAAAGTTGAAGCAAAAAGCCTCTATTCCCAAGAAGTTAGAAGATGGTTGGGAACCCATCATTGATCTGCATGTTAATGGTATTGATTGCCATGCTTTATGTGATCTAGGTGCTAGTATTTCTATCATGCCTAGAAAAAATTATGATATGCTTGATTTACCACCGCTTGAAAAGTGTTATTATGATGTTCCTATTGCTGATGTTGCTAAGAAGAAACCTTTGGGAAGGATTAATGACATTCTTGTTATGGTTAACAATAACCTTGTTTCCGTTGATTTTCTTGTCATGGATGTTGAATGCAATGATTCATGTCCTATTATTTTGGGAAGACCCTTTCTTCGAACTGTAGGTGCCATCATTGATATGAGGGAAGGCACCATCAAATATCAATTCCCTCTCAAGAAAGGTATAGAACACTTCCCTAGAAAAAGGAATAAATTAATTTTTGACTCTATTCTTAGAGCAAATTATGAGCTTGATGCTTCATCACTTGATATTACTTGATTTGCACTTTCTGCGCCTAGCTCAAAGGCGTTAAAGAAAAGCACTCTTGGGAGATAACCCAATGTTTTACTTTTAGTTCTTTTTCTTTTATTTGAGTCTTGGAAGTTATTACTACTGTAATGACCTCTCCTTATCATTTTTATTTCGCTGTTGTGCCAAGAGAAGCCTCTAATTTGAGTGAAGTAAGATTTGGGGATGTTGCTGTCCTGAAACAAATTTCGGTGTTGCACCGTAATAATTCATGAAAATTCTCAGAATATCTTTTGGACCTGCGATATCTTGTGCATATGCCCCAGGTTATATCCAAACTTTCATTAGTTATACACTTTTTGATTTGATCAATAGAAAACCCTCTAAAAATTCGACCTTTGTCAGCTGTTCTATTTTGACAGATTTCTGCCAATATTTGTGTTTGCCGCTCGATCGGTTTCTTTTTGAGTTCTTTTGATCACGAACTTTTGGGGAAGTTGCTACAGTAGTATATGCTTTATATGTGGTGGTTTTGAGTTGAAACCTGAAGCAAAAAGGGTTGATTCATTATTATGCTTACACTAATGTTGTTAATAGAATTGTGTTTAGTTTTGTATGAAGCAAGTTTTCAAGTGTAGGGATTGGAAAATGATGAGATGAGTTGAAGAATGGACAAAAGCTCAAGCTTGGGGATGCCCATGTCACCCCAAGAAATATCCAAAAGGTACAAGCGTCAAAGCTTGGGGATGCCCCCGAGGCACCCCTTCTTCATCGGCAAAAATCAGGTCACCTTTCAACACACTATATTTTTATTGCTTCATATATCATGTGTTTTCCTTGGAGCATCAGCTGTTTTAGTTTTCAGTTTTGTTTAGTTTTGTTTACTCCAATAAATGGTTGGACCCCAACAAATTTCCTTTGGAGAAGTTGCCTTGCTTTTCATTTGCCAAGAACACTCCGTTTTTCACTCTTATCGTTTCAACGAGTGTTCTCTTTTTCTAGAACTGCGTTTAGCTTTTGATTTTTGCCTTAATTTATGTTTATATCTTATTATATCTTTATATCAAGGTGTATTATGACCTCTGGTCCATGTTGGTTTTCATCAAAAGAGTTGTTTCAAAAAAAGGTTCGAATGGTGTTGGAAAAGAGAAAAAGCTTTATGCAAAAAAAAGTGGTACAAAAAGGAGCTTGTGTAGACTACGGCCTAGACTTTTGCATGTCGTGCTTGATGTCTTTTTGATAGTATGCTTAGTGGTTTTTCTGTAGCATGACTTGTCTCAAATGACTGAGATTGCTTAATGAGCCTTTGAAAAAATCATGCGTTGTTTTAATTATTTGGAAGCATTATTTTGGTTTTCTCCTTGATGCTTTATTTGGGTTGACTTGGCGCATGCTCACACATGTTAGACTCATACAAAGTCGCCATAAGCCTCTATGATCATTTAGTTTTTGACTTTTGATGCCATCTTATGCTTCTTTTAATATCGCTTTGTCGCTTTGCATGATTATGGTCGTTATTGCTCTCTTAGTTGGTCGCTCCCAGTCTTTTGCTAGCCCTCATTTTGTACTGAGTATGAGCTCTACTCGTGCATCCAACTCCTAAAAACCAAGTTTGCCATTGTGTCCACTATAAATTCCTATGCATGGTATTTGCAAGCCATTCCAAGTAAATTTTCATGTGCTACCTTTCAAAACTTTCAACTACTTCTCATTTTGTGCCACTATTTTTAGCTCATGGGGACTTAGTGGTCGGAATTACTATCTTCCATATTAAATTAAGTACCCCTCGACTAGGCAGCTTCATCTACTCGTCATTAATTTTGCAAGGGAGCTGGTCAGACCATTGTAATCTAATTCTAAAAAAGAAAAAAAGGCACTCCTCCATGGTATGTGAATGTTGGTGGGCACCCGATGGAATTGGTTAGCCATGGTTTGAAAAAGGAAAAAGGTGGGGAGGAGTGCCAAAGCTTTATAAAAGAGCACCAATGTGCCAAATTTTCAAAGAACTCGGAACCGCTCTCACTTGTTTATTATGGAAGATAGTAAGTCCCCATTGCCAGTCGTTGACATGAAACAACCACCTCTCAAAACCCAATTTTTATCTCTCTGTTTTACAAATGAAAAGCTCTAGCACATGTTTAATCACTGCTTCCCTCCGCGAAGGGCCTTTCTTTTACTTTTATGTTGAGTCACCATCTTCTATCTTTATGCACTGTCTAAGAGAGCATAGTTGTCATTCTTAGTATAATGTGCATTGTCCCAAAGTTTTCATTGATTGATTCATGATGTTGGTTTCACTTGTTCTTAAATTATTTGTATCTATTCGCCCTCTTAAACTTGAAGGTGTCCAATGCATTTATGTTTTGCTATTCCATGAAGGACAAGCTGAAAACCATTTTTATGTTTTTCCATATAATTTGAACACACATTTGACTTTCATTGTTTCATTTTCATGATCTGTTGTTTGTGTTCTTTTTCATGTTATAACATGGTTGCTAAGTTTCTTCTATCAAGATTATATCTTTCATGCCCATGTTTTAAGTTCTTTTGATCCCAGCACTCAATGCTTTACATAGATGATCAAGATTGTGTAGGTGCATGTCACCTCAAAAATTATTTCTTTTGTTATCACTTACCTACTCGAGGACGAGCAGGAGTTAAGCTTGGGGATGCTGATACATCTCAAATGTATCTATAATTTTTATGCTCCATGCTTGTTTTTACACCATTTGCTTAGTGTTTCGTTACACTTCGTGGCATTTTTATGCATTTTCTGGAACTAACCTATTAACGAGATGCCATAATGCCAGTTCCCTATTTTCTGCTATTTTTGTGTTTCAGAAAAGTTACACCGGAAATATTCTCAGACTTGGATGAAACATAAGCCGAACATCCAGAAATTTACCGAAGCTTCCAGAGAACCAAAGAGGAGACGGAACGCTGCCCCTTCGCCTATAAAGATCCCCCGACGGGAAAAACCTAAACACCCGATCAATTTTCCAGAAACACATCTTGATCCGCCACCGTCATCGACCCGAGATCGGGAGGGTCCAGAAGCTCTTCCCGGCACCCTGCCGGAGAGGGGAATCGCCACCGGAGGTCTTCTTCATCGCCATGCTTGCCTCCGGCGCGATGAGTGAGTAGTCTACCTTGGACTATGGGTCCATAGCAGTAGCTAGATGGTTGTCTTCTCCACTATGTGCTTCATGTTTTGATCTCGTGAGCTGCCTTACATGATCTAGATCACCGTTATGTAGTTCTACATGTTGTGTTTGTTGGGATCCGATGAATATTGGTGTTATGATTGAGTTGATGTGCTGAATATTATCTTATGTTATCTCTATGTTATTTATGATCTTGCATGCTCTCCGTTGTTAGTAGCTATCTTGGCCGAGTAGATACTAGCGACTCCAAGAGGGGGTATTTATGCTCGATAGTTGGGTTCATGCCTCTATTTAATCTGGGGGAGTGACTGACGAGGGGTTAACTCGACAAATGTCCTAGATGAAGGAATTAGGATCGGGGAGATAGGGCGTCGGATGAACTCGAAGGTAAAGTTAGTCGAAACAGGTGTATATCAAAAGTTAACTTGGGTGTTGAACCTTGCTTGCTTTCAATCTGCCCTACACCGTCCCCTCCTGGCCCCTACATATAGGTGGCCAGGTCTCGAGGATCGGTTAGGGTCCGATACAGATTACAATATCGACATGTGGTAAGAACTCGTATCTCGACTATTATTACAATTGGGCCTAGCTTAACGGGCCTCAGGGGTACTCAACTAGCGGGCTCTATTAGCTATACCCTTGTCAGTAGCCCCTGAGATTCTACCAGAATTGCAGATTCGGGTTGAATCTCTAATCTTTAAATCTTCTACTTGATCAATTCTTTGACTTCTTCACATCTTCAAATCTTTGACTTGGTCTTTCAACTTATTTTCATGATAATATCTCGCAAGGGGTTTTGATGAACAAGCCTGACAACTCTGACGGATCAAGAGGTCAGTTAACTGCCGGAACAGATACTTGCCACCTACTTCAAATTTAATCCCCTTGGAATTGAATTCGGGATACCGGTTGACGAGGGGTTAACTCGGCAAATGTCCTAGATGAAGGACTTAGGATCGGGGAGATAGGGCGTCGGATGAACTCGATGGTGAAGTTAGTCGAAATAGGTGTGTGTTGAAAGTAAACTTGGGTGTTCAACCTGGCTCGCTTTCAATCTGGCCTACACCGTCCCCTCCTGACCCCTATATATAGGTGGCCAGGTCTCGAGGATCGGGTAGGGTACGACACAGATTACAATATCGACATACGGTAAGAACTCGTATTCGACTATCATTACAATTGGGCCTAGCTTATCGGGCCTCAGGGGTACTCAACTAACGGGCTCTATTAACTATACCCTTGTCAGTAGCCCCTGAGATTCTACCAGAATTATAGATTCAGGTTGAATCTCTAATCTTCAAATCTTCGACTTGATCAATTCTTCGACTTCTTCTCATCTTCAAATCTTCGACTTAGTCTTTTCGACTTATTTTCATGATATTCTTTTGCAAGGGGTTTTGATGAGCAAGCCTGACAACTCTTTTGCCGCATTTAGGACTTACAAAGAATGAATCCCAGTGGTTCTCAGGGTACCCAGTGCGTCCACCAGGATTTTCTTCGCGTCGTAGACACGGATACATACCAGCAGAGCGCATCCATGTGCGTATACCAGGCCACACAGGACGGATCCCGGGGTCTTACCTTCGTGACAAGTCACGGCATTCGAGTTTCATTGCGATAACGTAACTCGAGAATATTATATTTTGCAGCCAAGTTTCTGACTGATAAAACCAAAGAATATTGGATTTTTAATTAATCTTCCTCGCTCCCAATGGGAGTAATCTCTCTTTTAGTTTTATCGACTATGTAGTCTCCTTCCGCATCTCCAATATAGATTATCTTATCCTCTATCGGGTGCGCGCTCAGCGCTCCCGATGGGAGTAGCCCCCGAGGCTATGCTTGGCTACTTGTAGTCAAGCATAGGCTCAAAGTTCGATTCCTCTTTCTTCTGTAAACGTCTTATTGTTAGCGAGCCCCCGAGCCCAAGTCGAAGTTTTCACATCGTGTGACCATAGTCTCCTTCTCTTACTTTTCTTCTTTGATATTATCGTCTGCTGTGCGCAGAATTTAACTCCTATTGTAGAATACGTTTACGGGCTTTGCTGTAGCAGTAGGGCCCAATAACACGTGCTTATAAATAAAGCATCTACTGGTTAAGGTAAAAAAACCCTAATCAGATTTCTTCTCCGCCGCCTCATCTTCTTTCTCCATCTAGGGTTTTCCGAGGTTTTTCCTTTGTTCCCATGGCTGATGCTGAAGGTTCTCATCTGAACCTTGGCTCCCCGGTAGCACCACGAGGTCGTGGTCGCCCTCGTGGAAGTAAGAACAAGAACACCACGCCGGCCGCCGCAGGAACTTCTTTGGATGCTCCGGCTAAGCGTCGTCCCGGCCGCCCACCTGGTAGCAAGAACAAGCCCAAGGTTATTGGCGCTGCTTCAGGTCCAATCACTCCGCCTGCTGCTACTCCTGCTGCTTCTGCTGCGCCTCCCCAAATTTTTTCTTTCCTCTGCATCGCCATGGCGCAATGCCGTGAGATTCAGCGCCTGCCGCTGAATTTTACCAACTACATGGATGGGCGCGAACTGCGAGAGGCGGTTCTCCGTGAACAATCTGGCAGTGGCGTTCCATACGAGGTAGAAGTGTGGTATGATGGCGACGGCGAACAATACTTCAGGGGTGGCTGGTCGCGGTTCGCAGAAGACCACGACATTCATCAGGGATTCTTCATGGCCTTCGACTTCCACATTGGCACGTCGAAGTTCGACGTGAAGATCTATGATGGCACTCTTTGCTAAAAGAAGTATGAAGCTGAAGTCCACTTCCATTAGGATTTATTTTATGTAATTTTGTTCGACAATGCCCTTGCTGCCATGTTTATCTGTAATGAATACTCGTACTTGGTGTCGATGTTTTTGCTAGTACCAGGAAAACAAGTCGTTGTTCCGAGGTATATTTTCCATCTATCGGGTTCTTTGCGAACCAATTTGTTTCAATATTCATCGGGTTGTCTGTGCAACCTTGTAATGAAAAAGGTCTCCCAAGTCGCGATAAGAATTCCGTTCATACGACCCGAGGGCTGAAGCCCCCTAGGCGAAGAAGTAAAAATATTTGTACAATTTCGTCGAGTTCAACCCAAAAAACCCGGCCTGTGGCCTCATGTTCTGGGTTCAGAAGGTTAACTCGAATTTACTGATAACACTATTTTTATTCTACGCGTAGAAACGTCGTAGATGCTCTGCATTCCACGGGTTGCTTTCGTCCTTCCCAGTCTTCTTGTCTTGTAGTCGATACGCTCCTCCTGGTATTACTTCGGTGATGATGTAAGGTCCCACCCAAGGGGACTCCAATTTGCCGTGGCTGTCTTGCCTGAGTCACAAAACTAGGTCTCCCACCACAAAGGACCGTGGACGAACTCGACTACTATGGTAGTTTCGTAGGTTTTGTTGATACTGCGTAGCCCTTTCTAGTGCTTTATCTCTTGCTTCATCTAGTGCATCGACATCGTCTTGCAATGCTTCTGTCGACGTCGTCTCATCATATGCTGTCACTCTTGGAGCCTCGTGTGTAACTTCGACTGGAAGCACGACTTCTGCGCCATGGACCAAGAAGAAAGGAGTTTCTTGAGTTGCTGCATTGGGCGTAGTTCTTAAGCTCCAAAGAACAGAGGGCAATTCTTCTACCCAAGTGCTCTTGGCTTTCTCGAGAGGTGCTAAGAGCCTCTTTTTTATTCCACTACATATCAGGCCGTTGGCTTTTTCGACTTGCCCATTCGTCTTCGGGTGCGCCACAGATGCGAATTTGAGCTTGATCCCCAATCCTTCGCAGTAACTCTTGAATTCTTTTGAAGTAAAATTTGTCCCGTTGTCTGTGATGATGCTGTATGGTACACCAAAACGAAAAACTATTGACTTGATGAAGCTGATTGCTGCTGTAGAATCTTGAGTTGTTACTGGGGCCGCTTCCACCCATTTGGTAAATTTATCGACTGCCACTAGCATGTAGACATGCCCTCCTGGCCAAGATTTGTGCAACTTTCCCACCATGTCAAGGCCCCATTGTGCGAAGGGCCAAGATAATGGTATTGTTTGTAGCTCCGCTGCTGGTGCATGCGGCCTGGATGCAAACCTTTGACATGCTTCACACTTTCGAACTATATCTTTTGCGTCCTCGATGGCTGTTAGCCAATAGAATCCTGCTCGGAAAGCTTTTGCTGCTATTGCTCTGTTGCTAGCACGGTGGCCGCATACTCCACCATGTATGTCTTGTAGTATTTTTTGTCCTTCTTGGGGCGTTACGCAACGCTGTAAAACGTCAGTAATACTTTTCTTGTATAATTTCCCCTGTAACACGACAAACGCTTTCGATCTTCGAGTTATCTTCTTGGATTCCACTGCATCTTCTGGTAATTTTTTATTTATCATGTATGCAAGATATTGCTGCATCCATGTTTCTTCTATCATCATGACCTCCTCTGGCTCTAATGTAGCCCCCGAGCCTGCTGCGGTAGTCGAACTTTTGTCACTTTTTATTGATCTTTCCACTATTTCCTCCCAAAATACTCCGGACGGCACAGGTAAGCACTGTGACCCGATGTTTGCTAAAGTGTCGGCTTCTTCATTGCTATTCCTGCTTATGTGCGAGACTTCGCATCCATCGAACGTTCCTTCTAGATAATTGTACAAATTTTTGTAGGCCATCATGTTGTCATTGATTGTGTCACATCTGTTCATAACTTGCTGAACAACAAGATTGGAGTCTCCAAATATTTTTAGGCGAGTTGCTCCACATGCTTTAGCCATCTTCATTCCGTGCAACAAAGCCTCGTACTCTGCTTCATTATTAGAAGCCTGCGGAAAGCTCATCCTTAGGACGTATCTTAATTTGTTACCATGAGGTGATATCAACACTACTCCTGCGCCTGCGCCTTGAACTCGCTTAGAACCGTCGAAGTACATCGTCCAAGTACTCGATAAATCTGGTGGTCCCGTGCTTTGCAGCTCGAGCCACTCTGCTGTAAAGTCTGGTAAGACTTGCGACTTGATCGCCTTCCTTTTTTCGTACGTGATGTCCATGGGAGATAACTCGATTCCCCACAAAGAGACACGTCCCATCGCTAGAGGGTTGTTCAATATGTTTGATAGTGGCGCTTCATTGACCACTATAATTGGGTGCACCGCAAAATACTGTCGTAGTTTACGTCCAGTTGTGAAGACACTGTATGCCAACTTCTGATAATGCGGGTACCTCTGTTTGGTTGGAGATAGCACTTCACTGATGAAATATACCGGCCTCTGGACGCCATGGGCTTTTCCTTCTTCGCTTCTTTCGACTACTAGAACTGTGCTCACCACCTGATGAGTTGCGGCGATGTACAACAGCAGTGGTTCTTTTTCTCTTGGTGCGACCAGCACCGGTGGCGTGGAAAGCACTTTTTTCAACTGTGCAAACGCTGCGTCTGCTTCTTCTGTCCACTCAAATTTATCGTCTGACTTCTTCATAAGTGCATAAAAAGGAAGTGCCTTCTCCCCTAGTCGAGCAACGAAGCGACTTAGTGCCGCGACGCGTCCTGCAAGTTTCTGTACGTCATGTAGTTTCGTGGGTTTCCCCATTGTCAGAATTGCTTGAATCTTCTCTGGGTTCGCCTCTATTCCTCATGCTGATACCAGGAACCCTAAAAGTTGTCCTGCTGAGACGCCGAAGGAGCACTTTGCCGGGTTAAGCTTAAGCTTATACCTGCTCAGGTTGTCGAAGGTTTCTGCCAAGTCGCTTATTAGAAATTTCTCTTCTCTTGTGGTGATGACTACATCATCAATGTAGACTTGTATGTTGCGCCCTATTTGGTTCCCGAGGCAGCTTTGCATCATCCTTTGGTAAGTTGCTCCTGCATTTTTTAGGCCGAACGGCATCACTTGGTAGCAAAACACCCCATACGGTGTGATGAAGGCCGTTTTTTCTTCGTCTTCTTTCTTCAGTTTGATCTGGTTGTAGCCAGAGTATGCGTCCAAAAAGGAAAGCCTTGCGCATCCCGCTGTTGAATCGATTATTTGATCGATGCGGGGTAAAGGGAAGGGATCCTTTGGACAATGCTTATTGAGAGATGTGTAGTCGACACATACTCTTTGTACGTCTGTGTTCTTCTTGGGTACTATAACTGGGTTCGATACCCAACTCAAAGTTTTGATTTCTCTGATAAATCCGGCATTTTCTAGCCTGTGCAATTCTGACGCTATCGCCTTCCTTTTAGGTTCATCAAATCGCCTCAATGGTTGCTTGACTGGTTTTGCCTTGGGATCTACATTTAGTGCGTGCTCGACGAGTTCCCTGGGAACCCCTGGCATGTCCGATGGACACCAGGCGAAGATTTCCCAGCGCTCACGGAGGAACTCGACGAGCGCGCCTTCCTATGCGGGATCCAAGTTCACCGCAATTGATGTTGTCTTGTTTGGATCAGTGGGGTGGACCTGAATTTTCTTTGAGTCCTGCGTTGTGTCGAAAGCCTTATCTGGCAGGGATCGTCCAACGTCGGGTAGCACATTATGATCCGTTTCTCCTTTTAACCTCTCATATTCTGCTGTCATGCCGAAGGTTTGCGCCATCCTATTGAATTCTCTGTCGCATGTGTTGGCTACTACAAAGCTCCCTTGTACTGTAATTGTTCCTTTGGGCCCTGGAATTTTTAACGTCAGATACGCGTAGTGTGGTACTGCCATGAATTTTGCAAATGCTGGGCGCCCCAGGATTGCATGATATTGTGACGGCCAATCCACAACTTCGAACTCCAGTTTCTCTCTTCTATAATTTTCGCTGCTGCCGAAGCAGACATCGAGTTCTATTCTTCCTAGAGGGTAGTTTGCTGCTCCTGGTACTATTCCGTGGAAAGAGCAATCTTTTGGCTTCAGACTCGTCAGCGAGATGCACATTGCCTTTAGTGTTATAGCATATATTAGGTTTATGCCGCTCCCTGCATCCATGAACACTCTTCCGATGTCATATCCTCCTATTTGCGCTTTTAGAACCATAGGCGAGTGACCCGGCCTGGGAACCTTTCTTGGGTGGTCTGCTCTACTGAACTTGACTGGTTGCTCTGACCACCGTAGGTATTCTGTGGTAGCTGGTGGTGATGATATTGCTAGGTTTACTTGCCTGGATATGCTCTTTCGCTCTTTCTTTGACTTGGGCACTGGTTGAATCATGGCTGATATGTACACTTTCGACTCTAGGTGCTTTGCGAGCCTTTGCATTTGATATCCTTGATTTCTATGTCTTTCTCCTTGCCTCCTTTCTTGGTTTGAGCCCATGGCACTTTGCAACCTTAGGAATGTTCTGCAATCCTTCATCTGATGATTTGAGACCCTTTTCCCGTCGAGATACGCGTAGTGGATTCGACAAGGTCCGTACAGCATATCCTCGGCCGAAGGACCAGAGTATCTCGATTTTTCCACTCCTTTTGTCTGAAACCTCCTACTTTCATACCCTTCTTCTTCTTCTAGTATGTAACCCACGGCTACCTGATTCCGCCTTCCTTGATCATCCCTGCTGCGATGTCGTCTCCTCTGTCGACTTATTCTGTCGACTTCTGGCGAACGTCCTCTTTTGTTGTTATATGCGTCCTCTCCGTCAGCGAATTTGTTGGCTTGTTCCATTAGCTCAGCTACTGTCGTAGGTCTTGTTCTTCCTATTTCTTCCACAAGATCTGAGCGACGAAGTCCTTCCGAAAAGGCGTCTATTGTTCGTTCGTCGGAGACGTCCTCTGATGAGTTTTTGATTATACTCGAGCGTTGTATATAAGAACGTAGCGTTTCGCCTTTCCTCTGTACACATATTTTAACTTCCTCCAGTGATGCTGGGCGCTTGTAGGTGGAACGAAAATTTCTTGTGAATTGACTTTCGAGTTCCCCCCAGCTTCCAATGGATTCGTCGGGTAGGGTGTTCAACCAGGACCGTGCGGCGCCGGTGAGGTGCAGCTGCAAACTTTGCATTGCAGTCGCCTTTGTTCCCCCTAGTATCTGCACTGCCTGTAGATAATCTGATAGCCATAAGGTAGGTTCTTGCGACCCGTCGTACTTATTCTGGTCGTGCGGTAATTTGAATCCTTTGGGTACCCGCGTTTTGCGAACCCTGCGGGTAAAGCATAACGCACCCATATCTTTATTGTCGTCCTCATAATTCTCTTCCCTCCAAGCATGTTGTGATTTATTTACTCGAGCTTGCGCTATTATACTTCTTGCGTCCTCCTTCTTTTTCTGTTGCCTTTTCTCTTCTGATGACTCGCTATACTCGTTATCTGCGCAATTGTATCTGGACTTCTCCTTTCGATTTCCCTTGTAGCTTGTCGACTTCGTCTTTGGGCCTTGTTCCCTGATCTTATCTTCTACTATTCCGAGGCTTCGTAGCGCGGCTCGGTGCATATCTTCTCGCGGGTCTCCATGTTCTGGTCTTGTAGCTAGCAAATACGCTTGTGCTGCTGCTAACGCTGCCTCTGGCGTTTTTTGTATCAAGTCACCTTCCTCCTCTTCTAGCTGCGGGGTAAGGCTCCTTGAGTACCCTTCTTCTCTGCCGCGTGCTGTCGCCCCCCTGTTGTGTTTTGGGTCTCCGCGCCTCTCTCTGCTATATTCTGAATCTTCACTATAGTCTTCCCAGTATTCCTCCCTTGATATACTGTTATTGTCTTGAAACATCATTTCTCTTTCCTCCCTTAGCTTCTTCCTATGTTGGTATAATGCATACTGATATCCCATTAGAACTTCTCTTCTCGATCCATCGGGTACCTCTGTACCGTTATTGATAGCCGATTTGATCATTCTCCATTCACCAGCCGAGACATGGACTTTCTCTTTTTCCTTTTTGTTGTGATCTTTCATTTTGTCGACTTGCTTGTCGACCTTTTTACTTCCTTCGCTGTTGTTTCCTTCTTCTGCTTCAGTGATAATGACGCATAACTGATCTACTTTGGAGACGCCGCTGCTTCCCGCGGCGAAGTCCTTTGCATTGTTGTGCGTCTGACATGCTTTTTCTTCTGAGTCGAAATTTTCCTGAATTTCGTCGCCTTCTGCGATTGATGCTTTTTCTAAGCTGACCAGCGAGTTTACCTCGCTGGAAGAGCCTTCTGATGACTCCAATGTTTCCTTTGTTTCAGGCCTGCTTGCCGACGGATCTGGTTTCGTCGAATCCGAGAGGCGGGATGAACCCGATGGCCCGATGAGGATGCTCAAACTTCCAATTGTCACCTCCATCTCTTGATTTTCGTCGAGTTCTGAACTGCTGTTGGCTAAAAGTGAAAAAGCCATCGAATTCATGATTCCAACGCCCAGGATCCCCACGGTCGGCGCCAATTGACGAGGGGTTAACTCGGCAAATGTCCTAGATGAAGGACTTAGGATCGGGGAGATAGGACGTCGGATGAACTCGATGGTGAAGTTAGTCGAAATAGGTGTGTGTCGAAAGTAAACTTGGGTGTTCAACCTGGCTCGCTTTCAATCTGGCCTACACCGTCCCCTCCTGACCCCTATATATAGGTGGCCAGGTCTCGAGGATCGGGTAGGGTACGACACAGATTACAATATCGACATACGGTAAGAACTCGTATTCGACTATCATTACAATTGGGCCTAGCTTATCGGGCCTCAGGGGTACTCAACTAACGGGCTCTATTAACTATACCCTTGTCACCGGTCAAACCCACTCTTTTGCCGCATTTAGGACTTACAAAGAATGAATCCCAGTAGTTCTCAGGGTACCCAGTGCGTCCACCTGGATTTTCTTCGCATTGTAGACGCGGATACATACCAGCAGAGCGCATCCATGTGCGTATACCAGGCCACACAGGATGGATCCCGGGGTCTTACCTTCATGATAAATCACGGCATTCGAGTTTCGTTGCGATAACACAACTCGAGAATCACATGTCGCAGTCAAATTTTGACTGAAAATATTTGGGTTATATAACCATAAAAACTTGCTCCCGATGTGAGTAACAACGTTTCATCGCATTTTCCTTCGCTTTCCATGCTCCAGTGCTCGTTAATAAACATCGTCGGGTGCGCGCTCAGCGCTCCCGATGGGAGTAGTCCCCGAGGCTATAGTCGAACAATTTTTTTTTTGAGTATAGGCTAAAATATAGTGTACTCCATCATCATGCTTCAACTCAAAATAGTTTATCGATAACTTCGTCGGGTGCGCACTCAGCGCTCCCGATGATAGTAACCCCCAAGGCTATAGTCGAATGTTTTCGGGTATAGTCTCCTCAATTGATTTTTGTATTTGTCGGCATCAATCTTGTGCTTTCCTTACCTTGCCCTTCTTTATCTGGAATTCACCATATTCGACACTTGTTGAGTATATGCATCCGTCGAGTTGATTTCCGATCTTTTATCTTCTCCATGACATCATTGACCAAATTTCTCTATACGTCACTTTAGTTGGGCGCGAACCGTTTTGTGGGTAGCGCGGTAATTTTGTATTTTTCCGCCCGTTAGTGGGCTGCCGCTTCCTCTCCTTACGCCACATCTCAACCCACGTTCCTTCTCAGAGAAGGTATATAAGGGGAGATTGGGGATTTTGTACTGTTTACCAGCTCCTTGTCTCCGCCGCCGCCATTGCCAATCCTTGCGCCCTGCTCTTCGCGTGCATAGCCCCCGAGCGTAGATCTGTAGATGCACGTGAAACACCTAGCAGTGAAAACAACATGGCCAAGGGGAAGGCAACGAGCTCCGCGACTAGCTGGGTGCCCTCTGCTGTTACGCAGAAAGAGCTGAACAAGGCCAGGATAGATGGTCTCATCTCCAGCAATGACTCCAACAAATTCTCGAGCACCGAACGGATCCCCAAGCCCCCGAGCGGCTATCGGGTGATGTTCCTTGCCTTCCTCTTTCGCGGACTCTCTCTTCCTACCCACGAATTCCTTCGTGGGCTTATCTATTTTTATGGTCTGCAGCTTCACCAGCTCACGCCTAATTCTATCCTTCACATTGCTTGCTTTGTGACTCTTTGCGAGTCATTCCTGGGGATCAAACCCCACTTTCTTCTTTGGAGATCCATCTTTCGTCTCCGCCCCAGCGTTTCTTTGGCGAATAAGCCTGAGCTGGGCGGGGCTGTTGTCTTTGTGCGCCCCGAGGCACAATATTTGGAGTTTTCCATGTCTGCATCGGTCCAAGGTTGGAGGACCAAATGGTTTTACATCAAAGATCGTAAGGCCTCCTCCGAATACGAGTATGGCCTACCCCCCTTTGACGCCTCCAAAGAGTTGAAGAAATTGGCATCGTGGGATTCGCCTCCCACAGACGCTGAGATGGAGGGGATTGTTTCGGTGTTGGCCCGCATCCAAGCTCTGAAAGGAGGTAAAGGAGGTGCTTTGTCGGGTATTCAACTCATGGCGTTCTTTGTGCAACGTCAAGTTCAACCCCTATAGCATCGCCTTTCCAAGCTTTGGAGCTATTCTGGCTTGGTGGATCCTTCTCGCATTTCTGGAGATCTAATGGAGAAGCAGGAAGTCGACAAGCGAGTTAGGAGCCTCACCAAGCTCACCAAGGATCATGCGGTTGCAGAATTGGCCGCTGATTATTTCGACTCTGTGCACCCCCTACCCAAGGTACATATTTTTTGCATTGTATACTTGTTGTCGAATTCATCGGCTTCTATCTGTGTTTATGCCTGTATCGATTACTTTTCTGACTTATTCATTTGTAGGACCACCAATTCCTTGTTTCACGCCCTCCTCTTCTAGAGGAAGGGCCTCTTCTGGCTGATCTGGCCTCTATTGTTTCTAAAGCCCCTGAGGCTGAAGAAAATCAGGACGAAGATGATGCCGAAGAATCAGAAGAAGATACTAGCTCGACGACATCGCCTCCTCCTGCTCTTTCTGAAGACACTGGTGCAGACAAGAAGAGGAAGCGTGTCGATGAGCTTACATCATCGAGTACCTCCGTGCAGAGAACTGCGGCTAATGAAGCCCCTGTTCTAGAAGAAGAAGTTGAATTTTTTCGACCTCCTGGCGTCATAAGTGTTCTTCGAGTTCCAGGATTTTGCTGTATTTGCCTTCTTTCTTTCAAGTTGTATAAAACCTGTTTCCTCTTGCAGTGATGACGAGGAGCCAAAAAGAGATGATGCGGCTGCTCCTTCTGCTCAGGATGTAATTACCGATGAGCCTCCCGTGCAGGAGACTGAGCCGACTGTGCAGGCGCCGAGGGCCAGCAGAGCTTCTACCAAGAAGATTACTGCATCCCGAAG
Source organism: Dactylis glomerata (assembly GCA_007115705.1). Classification (NCBI taxonomy): domain Eukaryota; kingdom Viridiplantae; phylum Streptophyta; class Magnoliopsida; order Poales; family Poaceae; genus Dactylis; species Dactylis glomerata. The sequence goes on from QXEO01000211.1 coordinate 2,667,752, forward strand.
TACCAAGCGGTCGAAGAAATCCCAGGACGTTGAAGTTTCCCTTGAAGCACACGAGCCCAAAGGCTCCCCTGATAATGTGAGTGGTTATACTGTATTTATCTATCTTGCGCCTTCCATACGCTTACGTGTTTCTCTCTTGTCAAGCATTGATGAAAAAATTTGTCGCCTTGGGTACTGAATGTACTGAATACTTGAAGGCTGCAAGAGCTTCTGAAGGTTAATTATTTGTCCTGTCTTTGCTTGTCCTGTATACTTTTCTTTGCTGTTTGTTTGACTTCTCCTTTCCTTTCTTTGCAGTTGCTCTAGCATCAGCCAATGCTCGCATCGCATCGCTAGAAGCCGAGCTCAACGCTTCACGGAAAGCTTTCGATGTTGCGACCGCTGCCAAGGCAAATGTTGAGAAGTCGCATAACTCAGCGCTGGCTAAGGCGAAGAAAGCAGAGAAGGAATTGGCTGATGCTAACAAAGAGCATCTCCAGCGAGAGCAAGCCGTGGCTGAGCGGCTTCACATGATGTCCGCTGCTGCTGGCGGTACACACTCGTCTTGTACTCTTCTTCTGCTGCTGTTGCTTTCTTGCTCTTGCTGATATTTTCTTGTTCTGCTGTTTTTCTGTCCCCTTTGTTGTACAGAATTTACCAAGGTGTCTTTGTCGACTCTGCAACTGGGCGATGATCCTCTTATGGCCGCGGTTAACTTACTCAAAGCAAACTAGATATCTGTCCAGGAGATCTTTCAATTGGTGAACTGTGTTCTTACGCGGATGTTCATCGGGTTGTGGCCCAAGCAAAAGGCGGAGGTTCTGAACAGTGATTTGAAGAAACTCGCCGAAGCCTTCGATACCACTGACGACCCCGTCCTCAAGCTGAAGGGGCTTTCTTTGAAGCGAGGTGCTGAGGGTGCTATTGCCCTTTCCTATGCACATGGTGCAGATTTCAATTGGGAAAATGTTAGCTCTCCTCATGGCCGCACCCGCTCGGAGCTAAAGGCCTTCTTTGAGAAGGCGAAGAAGTTTGCGCCCGCCCTGGTGTCGATTATCTCTCCTTCAGCGGCTTCTGCGGCTTCTACTACGCCAGCTTCCTTGGCTCCAGCGACGGCTGATTCCGCGCCTCCTTCAACTGCTGGTGCTGATTTTGCCATGCCTTCCTCTGCCACGGAGCAAAATGCTGAGGTGGTGTAGACTTGGCCTCTTGTTGTAATTTTCCATTTCTGCTTTTGATGTAAAAACTTTTAGTCGTGTGCAACCCGAGAACTTTAGTCAAAGGGTTTGCATCTATGTAAATATGCTTCTTTTCTATTATATCGTGTTAGCTTCTAAAATGCTTGTCCTTTCTTTTCTTTTGGCTTCCAGTCTATGCGTATTGGTGATCCTTCAAGTCGTGATCAGGCTCCATCTTCTGCCGGTGCTTTTGATTATAAAGTTTCGTCGCCTCCTCGCCATTGCTGCCAATATGCTGAATATTCTTTAAGGATTTCGGATCTTGAGAATCGCTTGACCTTAGCCAGACGCCAAGCGCAGATGACTATAGACAAAGCTAGCAAAACTTATGGTTTGATGAAGCAGATATCTATTCTCGACGATAAGGTGTCTAGTCTGATGGCGACGATTGTGCATCATAAAGAATGCGACTCTTTTGTCATCGGCATTATCGAGTCTGCCTGCGAGATGTTGCGATGTAAGGTTCCTTGCGACTTCTCTTTTCCCCTTTTGTTCCACTGCTGCTTTGTGATATCCTTTGTCATCTTAGGCACTTGTTTGGATTTTGCTGCTGAAGATCATTGGGTTGCCGAGCGAAATACGGCTCTGGAGAAGATGTCAGCGGGTATTGATAGTTTGTGGTCTGATCCTCGCCGCCGCCATGCTATCGTATTGCTTCAGGACCGCGCCCAGCATATCGGAGAGTCAGTTGATGGTTGCCGAAGAGCTCTCATAACTATGCATTCTGTCATGCTTCCTCACAATCCTCTGCCTGGAAGTTTCCCACTGCTACTCGATACTTTTAGATCCAGTCAGCGTATTCATCGGCTAATAGAGCTAAACTTAGTGGCAGGTGCCAATTTTGCTCTTGGGTGGATGCGTAAGTGGTACCCAAGACTTAATTATAGCTCTATGTCACTGAGCTATCCTCCAGGTGGAGCTAGTCTGCGAGTACATCTGGAGAGTACCTTGCAGCCTGCTCAAAGGATTATAGCTAGGCTGTTGCGAGAGGATGCCGCGTTTTTCCATGAGTATCACTATTTAGATCCTTTAGGTGTATATGATTCTGATAACCCGATGTTGTAATACTCATGTATATGTGGAACGCGAGATTTTCTTATTTCACGACTCTATGTCTGAAATTTGTTCTCAGAGCGTTTTGTGTGATTCGTGCGTTTGCCACATTTTTCTTTTGAGAGACTCGTAAACTCGAATATGAGGAACATTTTGTCTTTATTATACTTGTAATGTAAGATACGTGGGGTGACCCAAGAGATCCGGCCTATGACCTGTGTTCTGGATCTAGAGGGCATTGCCCAGGGATGACTCGTGGCTTTTACAGCCTTATTCTTCTACTCTACTTTGTTGTTCTTGATGCTTATGCCATCGTGGCCTTCTCTTCTTCTTCTGTAACTTTGTCTTCTCCTGATGCTTCTACTCATAGTTTCTTCATCTCTGGCTCCACAGCACGTCCTTCGGGTAGCTTGTCGCCTTCCGTAGTCGTGCTTTTCACCCTCTCTGCATAGTTGGCTATCATACCAAAGTTTTGCGCCATCTTGTGGAACTCCTTGTCGCATAGGTCTGAAACCTCGAAGCTTTCCTTCACTGTGATGATTCCCTTTGGTCCTGCCATCTTGAGTACTAGATACGTATAGTGAGGTACTGCCATGAATCGCGAAAACGCGGGTCGCCCGAGGATCGCATGATACTGAGATGGCCAGTCCATGACCTCGAAGTCTAGCTTTTCTCTTCTGTAGTTTTGTCGGTTGCCGAAGCAAATGTTGAGTGCTATCCGACCTAGTGGATAATTGGCACTTCCTGGTACGATCCCATGGAAGGAACAGTCTGTTGGCTTCAGGAACTCTAGTGATATATGCATTGCTCTGAGCGTTTTTGCATATATCAAATTGATTCCACTTCCCGCGTGCATGAATATTCTGTCGACATCATACGCGCTGATTTGAGCTTTGAGTACCCAGGGCGCGTTCCCCGGCCGAGGTACTATTATAGGGTGATCTTCTCTGTTAAACTTGATTGGTTGTTCTGACCAGTGTAGATATTCTGTTGTAGCTGGAGGTGAAGTAACTGCTAGATTGACTTGTCGGGTAATGCTTTTTTCTTCTTTGTTCGACTTGGGCACGGGTTGTATCATTGCTGTGATGTTCCCCTTAGATGGAACGTACCCTCCGTCGTCATCATGTCCCTGGCTTGGCTGGTCTTGTCCTTGAGGAGCTCCATTGTTCCCTTGTTGATTTGTGGGAGGCTTGTTGTTTCCTTCATATCCTTGTCGCTTTGCTTCGGTTTGCTTACTTAATGCTGCTTCTTGTAGCTTCAAGAATGTTGTGCAATCTTTCATTACATGCCTGGACACTCGCTTTCCATCGACCAACGCTGAGTGTATATAACAAGGCCCGTTTAGCATGTCTTCTGGCGATGGGTTATACTCTCTGGATTCTCTTGTGGAAAACTTTTTATAGTCCTCTTTTCCGTAGCTTCGATATCCCGAGCTTCTGTGATCACTCCCTTGGTAGCTGTTGTCCTTATATCCCGCGGCTACTTGGCTGTGGGAGCCGTAGTTGTCGTAATTGCGGGACCTTCTTCTTTAGCTTCCATATCTATTTCTTCTATCATCCTCTGGCGATCGTGTCCGCTTGTTGTTGTATGCGTCTTCTCCGTCTGCAAATCTGTTTGCTACGTCCATGAGGTCTGACACTGTTTTCGGCTTGATTTTGCCCATCTCTTCGACTAGGTCTCTTTGCCTTAATCAAATTATGAACGCGTCTATTGCTCTTTCGTCTGAAACTTCAACTGCTGAGTTTTTGATAAGACTCCATCTTTGGATGTATGCCCTTAAGGTTTTGTCGTGTTGTTGCACACACGCTTTGACTTCTTCTATCGATGCCAGCCGCTTGTATGTCGACCTGAAGTTACTTGTGAATTGCTTCGTGAGATCTTCCCAACTTCCAATAGTTTCTTTCTCTAGTTTGCTCAACCATGACCTTGCTGCGCCGGTAAGGTGTAGTTGCAAACTTTGCATTGCTGTTTCTTTGGTTCCTCCCAATATTTGTACTGCTTGTAGATAGTCTGAGAGCCACGACTGTGGTTCCTGTGATCCGTCGTACTTTTGTTGATCATGAGGTAGTTTGAACCCCTTGGGTACTAGCGTAGTGCAAACCCTGCGGGTGAAGCATGATGCTCCCATCTCCTTTTCGTCGTCTTCATAGCCGTGCTTTCTATTTGGAGATCGAGATCTTCGGGTTCCTCCATGTTTTGGGCTCCCGTGGTGTCTTGGTGATGGCGATCGAGATCATTGACTACTGCTTCTGTGCCGAGGACTATTGTGACGGCGAGGTGACCTTGGCTTGTGTGTTTCCTTGTTGTGATATGCCTCCTATTCTTTTGCTGATAACTTGTTGCCCACCATCTTTAGTCCGTTCAGCGCTGCTCTGTGCATATGTTCCCTAGGGTCCCCTGGACTTGGTCGAGTTGTAAACAGATACGCTTGAGCTGCCACTAGTGCTGCTTCGGGGGTTTTTGGTATGATGTTTCCCTGCTCGTCGACCGATAGGAAGGACGAGTCAAGATTTTTGGAGATGCTTTGCCTTTCTGAGTACTCGAGGTTTTCGTACCTTGAACCATGTCGACCATTCCTCCTTGCGTTAGTACGTGATGCGTCGCTTCGTGCTCTGCGAGCGGTGTTGCTGGCTGCAATGGCTGAGTCTTTTCTTTTTTGTATCTTTATTTTCTCCTTTGCTAGTTGTTTTGCCTGCTGCCTTAGGGCATAGTGATACCCCAGGAGCATATCCTTGCAGGAATTTGATGGTATCGGTGTGCCGTTTTCTATAGCTTCCCTTATTACTCTCCATTCGTCGGCTGATAGTCAAATTTTTTCCCTGGTTGCGAGGGATTCTGCTGTTTGCCCTTCTGCTAGATGATTTGCTCCTCTATCGATATTTGCTGGGTTTAACACTGGATTGTTGTTTTCGTCAAATTCTTCTAAATTGTCTCCTACAATGGCGAGCATCTGGCACTATTTGCCGATTTTGTTATTAAAGCTTGAGAAGATCGAGTCATCATCTTCAGAAAGCTCTAACCCTGTCTTCCACATATCTGTTGACTTGTCTGAGATATCATCATGGCAAATCATGAGATCTTCGAGTTGGACCCCTAAGTCGAAATTTTCCATTGTTTTGTCGCCTTCTGCGATTTTTCTTTTTTGTGCTTCTCCTAAGCTGACCGGCGAGTTTACCTCGCTGGAAGAGCCTTCAGAATATTCCAACATTGCTACTATTTCGGGCTCACTTGCCGACGGATCTGGTTTCATCGATCTGAAAGGCGAGTCGAACCCGAAGGCCCGATGAAGATGCTTAGACTTCTGATTGTCAACTCCATCTCTTAGTTTTCGTCGATTCCTGCACTACTATTGGCTAAAAGCGTAAAAGCCGTCGAATTCATGATTCCAATGCCCAAAGTCCCCACGGTCGACGCCAATTGACGAGGGGTTAACTCGACAAATGTCCTAGATGAAGGACTTAGGATCAGGGAGATAGGGCGTCGGATGAACTCGAAGGTAAGGTTAGTCGAAACTGGTGTATATCGAAAGTAAACTTGGGTGTTGAACCTTGCTTGTTTTCAATCTTCCCTACACCGTCCCCTCCTGGCCCCTACATATAGGTGGCCAGGTCTCGAGGATCGGGTAGGGTCCGATACAGATTACAATATTGACATACGGTAAGAACCCGTATCTCGACTATTATTACAATTGGGCCTAGCTTAACGGGCCTGAGGGGTACTCAACTAGCGGGCTCTATTAGCTATACCCTTGTCAGTGACAGAAACCTCTAAGATTGTAGATGTGCTGTTGCCACTAGGGAGAAAACAACATTCTTATGTCCAAGGGCATATGCTTTGTTTACATTACACACTTTGCTTAATGCAGTTATCTGTTGTTCGCAACTTAATACTTGTGGGGTTCTCGGACTGATTCCCCGCGAGTGGATTATTAGTCATAGATGCAGTTGGATGGCGGTCTATGTATCTTGTTGGAATGCCCAGAGTAAATCTCATAGTGATCCTCTCGATATATGCACGTTATCTTTATTCTATCAATTGCCCAACTGTAATTTGTTTACCCAGCATGTATTATTTTATCTTATAGAGAGACACCACTAGTGAACTGTGGACCCCGATCCTATTTCCATTATATTGCTATCACCTGTTTACTTTACTCGCATTGTTTACTTTCTCGCATACTACTATTGCTTTCCACTCGATACGCTCATACCTTTGTTTACAGCAAACCGGTGAGATTGACAACCTCATCGTAAGTTGGGAGCAAAGTATTTGGTTGTGTTGTGTGCAGGTTCCACGTTGCCGCTCGCAAAGCAAAGCCTGGACGAGGCGCCTTATAAATTGTCCAGAGCTATCGCGAAGCTAGCAGGCATCACCTTCAGACGTTTGGCTTTTTCCTGGACTGACAAACCTTGGTTTCGTACTGAGGGAAAAGCTTGCTGCTGTGCTCATCATACCTTCCTCTTGGGGTTCCCAACTAGACGGTGATTTACATCAACACACCATGCCGCATCACCCCTATGGGCCATCCTATTTCAGCCCGACTGCTCTGCCGGCTCCTTCATCGACACCGCCGGCTCACTTCTCCAATAGTCTACCTGTCTGGTTGACTCCGGATAACTATTTATTCTAGCGCGCACAGTTTGTCCCGCTGCTTCGCAGTCACTCCTTGGAGTGCTTTTTTGATGGTTCCTGTCTGTGTCTGCCCCCTACACATCTGACTTATCGTGCTTGGATTGCTCAGGATCAGTCAATTCTGTCTACACTACAGTCATCTCTCTCGGAGGGTGTAGCTGGTCTTGTTCTATTTGCGACCAATTCTCGTGAAGTTTGGGCGACTCTGGAGACAAATTTCTCCTCACAGTCTTCCGCACGTTCCATGGCTATTCGTGCTCAGCTCAATGAACTCAAGAAGCGAGATCTTACTATTATTGCCTTCTTCAACAAGGCAAAAATCTTGGCGGATACTCTCGCCTCTATTGGTCAGCCTCTTCGTGATGATGAGTTCACATCCTTTATTCTCAATGGTCTTGACAAAGAGTACAATTCTTGCTTTGAAGCTGTCAATCACTGGGATGATCCTATGACACCGTGTGATATCTACTCGCGCTTGCTCAATACTAAACAACGCATCATCTCATGCCACTCTTTCGAAGGATATCATGAGGTATACAATGACAACTCCTCGGCCAATGCGGCATCTCGCGGTGGGGGTAAGCCCCAAAACCGCCCTGCTACTTCGCCCGCCCCAGGAGGCGGCAAGTCATCTGCGCCATCCATGAGCGGTCGTGCCCGCACCTGCTGCCCCTCTTGTGGCACCAAGATGCCTTGTTAGCTATGTGGTCTCGACGACCATCTTGCTTCACGGTGCCATCGTCGCTTCAAACAGTATTTTCTTGGTATTGGCAACAACGGGAAAGGCAACGAGCGCCAAGTTTCCATGGCAACTATTCAGGGACACACTCTATCATACTCTATTGATGTTCCTTGGTACATGGATTCCGGCGCCACCGACCACTTGACATCTCAAAGAAACAAACTCAATGCTCAAGAGACGTACCAGGGCACTGATAAGGTTCACACAGCCAATGGAGCAGGTATGCACATCTGTCATATTGTTCAGGCTTATGTTCCCAATCACACCTCTAAAAATTTATGTCTCACCAATATTCCGCATGTTCCCTCAGTCACACGTCATTTACTCTCTATTCATAAATTCACTCGGGATAATAATGTCTTTTGTGAGTTTCACCATTTTGGTCTTTTTGTTAAGGATCGGGATACGAGGGACGTTCTTCTTAGAGGTCGCTGCCTCCATGGGCTATATGAGCTTGATGTACCATCCTCTACTCCTCAGGTCTTCAGTGGTGTCCGTACTTCATCATCACAGTGGCACTCTCGCCTTGGTCATCCGGCGACTCCCATTGTTCGCCATATTGTTCATCGTCATGAGCTACTGGTTTAGTTTAGTAGTCCTAGTGATACATTTTGTGATGCCTGTCAACAAGGCAAGAGTCATCAGCTTCCTTTTTTGAGTCTAGTCGTGTAGTCAAAACTCCACTTGAGCTATTTTTTCGAATGTATGGGGTCATACTCAAACGTCTGTAAGTGGTCATAACTATTATGTCAGTTTCATCGGTGCTTATAGTCGCTTTACTTGGCTTTATCTTATTAAGCGTAAATCTGATGTGTTTGATATTTTCTTACAATTTCAAGCACATGTTGAGCGTCTTCTCAAAACAAAAATCATCAGTGTTCAATCTGATTGGGGTGGTGAGTATCACAATCTCAACACTTTTTTCCAGAAACTTGGGATCTCTTATCGTGTGTCTTGTCCTCATACACATCAACAAATCAGAGTTGCCGAACGTAAGCATCGTCACATTGTTGAAACTGGCCTTACTTTACTCGCTCATGCTTCTGTTCCTTTTTGTTATTGGAGCGATGCTTTTACTACAGCATGTTTTTTGATAAATTGGCTCCCTACCCATCTTCTTCATATGAAGACTCTCTTAGAGCTCTTGCTTCATGAAACTCCCGACTACACGTTTCTCAAAGTTTTTGGGTGTGCGTGTTGGCCGCATACTCGTCCATACAACAACCATAAACTTGAATTTCGGTCTAAAAAGTGTGTGTTCCTTGGGTACAATTCTCTTCATAAAGGCTACAAGTGCCTCCATGTTCCTTCTAATCGTGTGTTTATCTCTCGCAATGTTATCTTTGATGATTTTTTTTCCCTTTTTCGGCACTTCCGAGTTCTTCCACACCACCATCAAATCACTCCTCACCTGTTATGCGTGACCAGTTTGAAGATGTTGCACACTCTCCTTTTGTTGTTGCCTAATCATGGTGCAGGTATTGGTCGTGGCTCACATCTTCATCTAGAGGAGATTACTGATGCATCTCGAGATGCTCCTGCTACGGTTGTTGCGTCGTCTTCGCACTACTAGAAAAAAGCTTACCCACAACATTAGCCTCAGCTCTATTTCTCACTTCTACGTGATGCGGCTGGAAGGCGACGACTTGGAGGCCGATCAGGACACAGTGATCGTCCAGCTCGAGGGCTTCGTGATTCCCGTGTGGTGTTTGGACACGGACGGTGAGTCGGAGGAGGAAGCGGAAGAGGACGCGAGTTCGGATGATGATGACGACGACACGATTGATGGAGACTATGAGGAGGGCGAAGAGATCGACAACGAGGTTGAAATAGACGTGGCCAGGGTGAGCAGCCCCGGCGGCAACGGCAGGAGCGTTATACACGCTGCAGCTAGAATTTTCGTCTGTTTTTTTTCTTTCTGATTTTATGTATCCTAGCATTGCTCTAATTTATAATGTAACCATGAACTCATTGTGCTATGACAGTCATGAGCTCATATAGGGATGAACTGTGTCGACAACTAATTTGATTTGAAGATACTATTGTATAAAATTCCTTGGATTTACCCAAAGGGGAAACTACTCTAGGCTTCACTGTGCAAGTATGCATATCTTTCTATTTTGAGGTATAGATTTATCCAGTTTATTCACTCTCAAGTTGGAAGTACGCAAAGTCCTGAATAAAATGCGGGAAAACCGATTTGCTTGATCTATATAGCTCACACATGATCCGCCACGCCCACATTAACACTACGGCAAAAGATACAGAATAAAAACATGCCATCGATTTATCAGCTAAAATGAAGCCATGGTGTAGTTCTTGGTCTGGCAGTAGCTCTCACCTTCGGTCAATTGGATTGCAAGACCACTTGTTGGAAACCTTCCTCAAGAGCGAGACCGATGAGCAAGATGTTAGATAATTAGGCACAATTTCCATGATTAATTCTAGAATATTAAATATGACAATACCAGCTACTACCACATGTAACTCGAACATACTAGATGTGCTAAACATCAAAATGAACGGAAACAAGTAGTAGCTAAACATGTACTCGCAGAACATGATGAACAGACGAACAGCAGTAGACCGCACGTACCATTCGTTTACAGATGTAGTCGTTGCAGTAACGTTGTTGATCACAACGTTGGGGAAGACCGGTGGAAGCAGACGGCGATGAAGACGGCGGTAGGCTACACCGCCCGACTTGGAGGGAAGACGACCCATGATGAAGAGCTTGAGCAGTCGCGCAGAGTGCTTCCCAAAAACCTAATTCGCCCTCTCCTGTACAGGATCGCAAAGGCGAGTGGTTCTAGAGACCTGCTCTCCCGTTCGCCAGTGCACGCCGGCGCTCGGGATGAGGTAGACTACGGAGGCGGCGCAAGCAGCGAGAGGTGGCAAAAACCCTAGATCGGTTCTAGATGTATGCGGCGGTAGCCGGGCAAGAGTTTATATAGGCGGCGCAGAGGAGAAACCCTAGGCAAGGCAACGTGGGCCACGCCCATGTTGCACGCCCCGAGTCGGTTACAGCAGCCCATGATCCGGGAGCGACCCGAACCGGCTAGCTGTGACGCGTCCGTCAAGGACTCGGTCAAACGTTCGGTTTTCCTGTGCAGCAAAAAGATAAGCTCGGCTCCGAGGCTCAATTCCACAAACCGCGCATCGTGTCGAGTCGAGACGAGACGAGCGAGCGAGGAGGAGGAGGAGCGCGTGTGTGACACTTCTCTTCTCACTCACTTATCAAGTGGTGCAACACCCCACCTTATATGTTGGTCTATATCTCTCCCAACTTTTCATGTGGGACTAAACTTAGCTCCTACCCCTTGCCTTTGTGCAGCCAAAAACTTGGGCTGCATTCCAAATGGGCTCACACACATGGGCTTTGAGATTTCTAGGAATTTCTGAAATCTATTATGGGCTCATATGAAAAGGCCCAATATTTCAACAATTTCCCACTAGATCTCAAATGCCCATTTAGAGATTTGCCAAACCTCACTACTTATTTATATACCAGTGTTTTAGCAGAGACTGTTAAGTTGAACTTCCGCCTAGAACCTTAAGCTACGTCTATCAGCAAGTTGAACAATGGACTACGCTTTGAATTGCAAGTTTTGTGCGTCAAGATTTCACAAAAAGTCATAACCAGTACATGGCTGCCAGTAGCCTACTCCGCGGGTTGGAGCATATGCGTCGTACTCCATGGTCTCTTCATGAGCTTACTAGAGATAACCCAAATCTCATAGACTGCGACGTTTAACAGTCGGGCTCATATAGGTGTGTTCTTTCAAGAATGCTCTGTAGGACATCATCTTTGCTAATCATAGCCAACAGAAACACATTAAGGCATGTTGACAACCTGCCTTACAGATTTTGAGAGTAATGCATCTTTACTTAGAGAGGGTTACAGAATACTCTCCTCAGTTAAACCACTAGCTTGTTTTTCCAGGTCCTAATTCACGGGATCTCCGATCACAAAGGTTGGGTTATCACTATGGCATAACATCTATGGGTCTCATACCCATCTCCCTTGATGCACAGTCTATCATATTGCATGATAGTCCCTTAGTAAAGGGATCTGCCAGGTTTTTGTCAGTTTGAATATACGTAAGAGTTATTACTCTGGAGTTTCGCAATTTCCTAACAGACTTCAAGCGTTTTTTAACATGTCTTGATGACTTCGTGTTATCCTTAGAATTGTTCACTTTGACAATAACTGTTTGGTTGTCACAATTCAAGAGGATGGCCGGCACAGGTTTTTCAACCACCGGCAAGTCCATCAAGAGCTCACACAGCCATTCTGACTCTATAGTGGCTGTTTCTAAAGCAGTAAGTTCTGATTCCATAGTTGACCTCGTCGATATGGTTTGCCTACATGATCTCCATGATACAGCGCCACCTCCAAAGGTAAACACATACCCACTAGTGGCTTTGATATAATCTACATCAGAGATTCAATTTGCGTCACTATATCCTTCAAGCATACCAGGGTGCCCTGAATAGTTAATCCCGTAACTCATTGTACCACATAGATAGCGCATGACCCTTTCAAGTGCATGCCAATGATCAATACCCGGGTTTGACATGAACCTACTCAACTTGGTCACAGCAAAAGAGATGTCAGGTCTTGTCACGCTCGCTAAGTACATGACTGAACCAATGATCTGAGAATATCTCAGTTGATCTGTTGGTTCGTTCTTGTTCTTACGTAATATCACACTGGGATCATAAGGTATTGGAAAAGACTTGCTATCAATAAAGCCAAACTGGCTCAAGATCTTCTCAACATAGTGGGATTGCGATAAAGTAATCCCACTCTCGTTCTTATTCAGCTTGATGTTCAGGATCACATCAGCTTCTCCCAGATCTTTCATATCAAAGCACTTTGACAAGAAAGACTTGACCTCAAGTATTACTTTCTTGTTTGTACCAAAGATGAGAATATCATCAACGTACAGACACAATATAACACCTTCGCCCCCACCATGGCGATAGTAAACGCACTTGTCAGCCTCATTAACGACAAAGCCAACAGAAGTTAAAGTTCTGTCAAACTTCTCATGCCATTGCTTAGGTGCTTGTTTCAGGCCATATAAATATTTTAACAACTTGCACACCTTTCTCTCTTCACCTTTTACCACAAATCCATCAGGCTGATCCATATAGATTTCCTCTTCCAACTCTCCATTGAGGAAAGCTGTCTTTACGTCCATTTGATGAACGATAAGACCATAAGAGGCAGCCATGGAAAGTAGTACTCGAATGGTGGTTAGTCTTGTGACAGGTGAATAGGTGACAAAGTAATCTTCGCCTTCTCTCTGTGTGTAGCCTTTCGCTAAAAGTGTCGCCTTGTACTTCTCAATAGTACCATCAGGCCTTAGCTTCTTCTTGAACACCCACTTGCAGCCCACAGGCTTACAGCCATGGGGGTGCTCTGATAATTCCCATGTTCCATTAGAAAGAATTGAGTCCATCTCATTTTGGACAGCTTCTTTCCAATCATCTGCATCTGGTGATGCAAATGCCTCAGCAATAGACGTGGGAGTATCATCCACAAGGTACACAATAAAATCATCACCAAAGGACTTTGCAGTCCTTCGTCTCTTCATCCTTGTACGAGCTTCATTGTCATCCTTCTCATAAACGTCCTCAAAGACGTTCTCATGTGGTTGCTCAAAATAATCATTAGATGCACTAGATTCAGGAATTATCTCAGAAGAAAATCTAGCAGTGCTATGCATATCTTTCATAGGAAACATATTCTCAAAAAATGTTGCATCACGAGATTCCATTATAGTGTCAACATACATATCAGGTACCTCAGATTTAACTACTAGAAATCTATAACCAATGCTCCGCTGAGCATAACCTAGAAAGATACAATCCACAGTCTTTGGTCCGAGTTTGCATTTCTTTGGGATGGGAATATTGACCTTCGCCAAGCATTCCCAAGTGCGCAAATACGAAAGTGATGGCTTTCTCCCAACCCACTCCTCATAAGGGGTTTTCTCTTTATTCTTGTTAGGAACTCTATTCAGGACATGACATGCAGTCAAAAAAGCCTCCCCCACCATGCCTTTGATAAACCAGCAGTGTTGAGAATGGAATTCACCAAATCAGACAGCGTGCGGTTTTTCCTCTCGGCCACCCCATTAGATTGGGGCGAGTAGGGAGGCATCTGATATGTCTCAAATGTATCTATAATTTTTGATGCTCCACGCTTGTTTTTACACCATTTGCCTTGTGTTTCGTTACACTTCGTGGCATTTTTATGTGATTTCCGGAACTAACCTATTGACAAGATGCCACAGTGCCAGTTCCTTGTTTTCTGCTATTTTTGTGTTTTACAAAAGCTACACAGGAAATATTCTCGAAATTGGACGAAACAAGTTCCAGAAGTCTTATTTTTCCCGGAAGAGTACCAAAGACCGAAAGAGAGCCAGAGGGGGGCCAGAGGCCGCCCACACAACAGGGGGGCGCGGCCGAGCCCCTAGCCACGCCCACCCATTGTGAGGGCGCCCTGGCAGCCCCCTGACGATGCCCCTTCGCCTATATAAAGCCTCAGGACGGAAAACCCTAAAGGAATTGGCAATTTTCCAGAAAGAGTTCTGCAGCTCCGCCGCCACCGCCGACGAATTTCGGGGGACAGAAGTCTTTGTTCTGGCACCCTGCCAGGACGGGGAAGTGCCCCCGGAGCCATATCCATCGACCTCACCACCATCTCCATCAACCTTGCTGTCTCCTATGATGAGGAGGGAGTAGTTCTCCCCCGGGGCTGAGGGCTCTACCGGTAGCTATGTGGTTCACCTCTCTCTCCCATGATGTGATCTTTATGTGATCGTGAGCTTTGTATCTAGTTGAATTGGTAGATGTTATTATTCAAATATTATGCTACTCCTATGCTTAATTATTATACTCTCTGGAGATACCTCGTATCATGGTGTAAAGGTGACTAGTGTGTGCATCATGTGTATCTTTTTGGTTAATGTCTCTATGAATTGTTGGTGTTTGTTGGAACCATCTAGTGCGTTCATGGTGATAGTGTGGGACAATCTAGTTTGGGTACATACGGACTTTGAGGAGTGCTTTGTAGCCCTACGCATGATTAGTGTTCGTTTTCCATTGGAGAATTGTTTTGAGTTGCATAAGGATGATAGTATCTATTGGTTCAATTATGTTATATTTGTTGGGAGTGTGTCCACTAGTGAAAGTATGATCCCTAGGCCTTGTTTCCAAGAATTGCACACCGTTTACTTCCTGTTTTGTTACATGTTTGCTCGCAGCGATATTTATTTCAGATCACATTTGCTACTTATAATCATCACTACTACTTGTATTTCACTATCTCTTCGCCGAACTAGTGCACCTATACATCTGACAAGTGTATTGGGTGTGTTGGGGACACAAGAGACTTTCTGTATCATAATTGCAGGGTTGCTTGAGAGGGATAGCTTTGACCTCTTCCTCCCTGAGTTCGATAAACCTTGGGTGATCCACTTAAGGGAAACTTGCTGCTGCTCTACAAACCTCTGCACTTGGAGGCCCAACACTGTCTACAAGAACAGACGCGTGCATAGACATCAAGCTATTTTCTGGCGCCGTTGCCGGGGAGGTAGGGTAAAAGGTACTCGCATCCTCCTGTGTGAGTGATCAGAGTTATTTCCTTTAGATTCTGCAATTATATCTTTTTGTTTCTTGTTTTTATTTTCACTAGTTAGGCTTAATGGAAAATAAAGAGTTCTTTAGTCTTTTTTCTGAGTTTAGATTTGAAGCGAAAATTGAAAAACCTTTGGAGCTTATTTTGCATAGCAATGTTATTAGTACGAATGCTTTGAATCCCATTATTGCTAATGCTATGGAAAAGTCTAAGCTTGGGGAAGCTCGTTTTGTTAAGCATGATATTTTTAGTTCCCCAGCTTTAGTGGAGATAGTTTGCTCTGATGATATTTTATCTCCCATATGTGATGTTTCTAATGATGCCTATGCTCCTCATCCTTTTAAAATACCTATGAAAATTGTTGATCGTGCTATGAATAACTACTATTTAGGAGATGGAACTGCCCATCCCGGTGATCATTTGCTCTTTATACATGAATTATGCGAGTTGTTCCAGTGTGCAGGTATTTCAATGAACAAAGTTAAGAAGAAGCTATTCTCTTTATCACTGAAAGGTAGAGCTGAGGAATGGTATAAAACACTAAAGGATGGTCAATCTATTGACTGGGAGGAAATTGTACCTCTCTTTTATTCTAAATTCTATCCTTCTAGTCAGGTTTATGAAGATAGGAATTACATTTATAATTTTCATCCACATAAGGGAGAAAGCATTGCCCAAGCGTGGGGAAGACTAAATTTACTAATGCACAAATGTCCTATTCATGATCTTCCCCGTAATATTGTTATTAATAATTTTTATGCAAGGCTTTCAGGATATTACAAGGACTATCTAGATGCATGCTTTGATGGGTCTTTCACAAGCAAGGATGTTGTCACCAAGTGGGATCTGCTTGAAATAATTCAAAACAATATTGAAGGTTGGGATAGCGACAAAGGTAAAGGATCAGGTATGAATTACGAGTTTGATTGCATTAAGTCTTTCACTGAAACTGTTGATTTTCAAGAGCTTAGTGCTAAGTATGGTCTTGAACCTCAAATTATGATTAATTATTTTAAAACCTTTGCTTCCCATATTAATGTTCCTAAAGGAAATGGGGACGTGTATCATGAACCTTTTAAGGACACTCGCGTAGAAAATGATATTGTTGTTGATGATTCCAATAAACATGCTCGAACCTCTGAAAGTCCTATTTCCTATAAGCATGTTAATTTTTGTGGAGTACATAGACCTTGTGAACAGAGTTACAACAAGGAAGATTATTGTGTCCACCATGCAAATGAAGAAACCAGTATGTGGCTCAGGGATCTAGATGTGCTTGGTGAAAGGGTTTGTGAGCTTTATCCTTTTCTTTGTGAACTTTGCGGTAAAACGGGTCACTTTAATTTTCAATGCCCAATTAATCGAACGAGTACCGCAAATTTGTATTGTGATGATAAGATTACTCTCAATCAGCATGATGAGCTTACTTTGTTTTTGAATTGTGAAGAGATATCTAGAAAGATTTCTTTGGTTGATATGAGAGATGTTGATATTAATAGCACCCTTCGTGGTTGTCGTCTCTATTATGCTAAATATTGCCTTGCAAATACTTACTTACAAGATCTTATAAAACATGATGTTTTGCCAAGCTATGACTGGACTAATAGATGTTTTGACCTTATTAATTGACGAGGGTTAACTCGACAAATGTCCTAGATGAAGGACTTAGGATCGGGGAGATAGGGCGTCGGATGAACTCGAAGGTAAAGTTAGTCGAAATAGGTGTGTGTCGAAAGTAACTTGGGTGTTCCACCTGGCTTGCTTTCAATCTGCCCTACACCGTCCCCTCCTGGCCCCTATATATAGGTGGCCAGGTCTCGAGGATCGGGTAGGGTTCGATACAGATTACAAATATCGACATACGGTAATAACTCGTATTCGACTATCATTACAATTGGGCCTAGCTTAACGGGCCTCAGGGGTACTCAACTAACAGGCTCTATTAGATATACCCTTGTCAGTAGCCCCTGAGATTCTACCAGAATTGTAGATTCAGGTTGAATCTCTAATCTTCAAATCTTCGACTTGATCAATTCTCCATATCTTCAAATCTTCGACTTGGTCTTTCGACTTATATTTCATGATATTCTTTCGCAAGGGGTTTTGATGAGCAAGCCTGACAACTCTGACGGATCAAGAGGTCAGTTAACTGCCGGAACAGATACTTGTCACCTACTTCAAATTCAATCCCCTTGGACTTGAATTCGGGATACCGGTCAAATCCATTCTTTTGCCGCATTTAGGACTTACAAAGAATGAATCCCAGTGGTTCTCAGGGTACCTAGTGCGTCCACCAGGATTTTCTTCGCGTCGTAGACACGGATACATACCAGCAGAGCGCATCCATGTGCGTATACCAGGCCACACAGGACGGATCCTGGGGTCTTACCTTTGCGACAAGTCGCGGCATTCGAGTTTCGTTGCGATAACGCAACTCGAGAATCTCATATTCGCAACCAAATTTTTGACTGATAAAACCATAGAATTTCGGATTTTTTATTAATCTTCTTCGCTCCCGATGGGAGTAATCTCTCTTCGTTTGGTCGACTATGTAGTCGAAGGTTGTATGCTTATCCTTCTGCATCTCCAATATTGATTACCTTCATCTCTATCGGGTGCGCGCTCAGTACTCCCGATGGGAGTAGCCCCCGAGGCTATGTTTGGCGACTTGTAGTCAAGCATAGGCTCAAAGTTCAGCTCTTCTTTCTTTTGTTGACATCTTACTACTTGGCGAGCCCCCGAGTCCGAGTCGAGGTTTTCATATCGGGCAACCAGAGTCTCCTTTTCTTGTTTTTCTTTGATATTATCGTCTGCTGTACGCAGAATTTAACTCCTGCTGTAAAATATGTTTATGGGCTGTGCTGTAGCACGGGGGCCCAATAACACGTGCTTATAAAATAAAGCACCATCTTGTAAAGGCAAAAACCCTAATCAGATATCTTCCTCCGCCGCATCGTCTTCTTTTCTTCATCTAGGGTTTTCCGAGGTTTTTCTCTCCCTTGACATACTGTTGTTGTCTTGAAACATCATGTCTCTTTCCTCCCTTAGTTTCTTCTTGTGTTGGTATAATGCATACTGATATCCCATTAGAACTTCTCTTCTCGATCCTTCGGGTACTTCTGTACCATGATTAATGGCTGATTTGATCATTCTCCATTCACCAGCCGAGACATGGATTTTCTCTTTTTCCTTTTTGTTGTGAACTTTCACTTTGTCGACTTGCCTGTCGACCTTTTTACTTCCTTCGCTGTTATCTCCTTCTTCTGCTTCAGTGATGATGACGCATAACTGATGTACCTTGGAGACGCCGCTGCTTCCTACGGCGAAATCCTTTGCGTTGATGTGGGTCTGACACGCTTTTTCTTCTGAGTCGAAACTTTTCTGAATTTCGTCGCCTCCTGCGATTGATGCTTTTTCTAAGCTGACCGGCGAGTTTACCTCACTGGAAGAGCCTTCTGATGACTCCAATATTTCCTCTGTTTCAGGCTTGCCTGCCGACAGATCTGGTTTCGTCGAATCCGAAAGGCGGGATGAACCCGATGGCCCGATGAGGATGCTCAAACTTCCAATTGTCCACTCCATCTCTTGATTTTCGTCGAGTTCTGATCTGTTGTTGGCTAGAAGCGAAAAAGCCGTCGAACTCATGATTCCAACGCCCAGAGTCCCCACAGTCGGCGCCAATTGACGAGGGTTAACTCGACAAATGTCCTAGATGAAGGACTTAGGATCGGGGAGATAGGGCGTCGGATGAACTCGAAGGTAAAGTTAGTCGAAATAGGTGTGTGTCGAAAGTAACTTGGGTGTTCCACCTGGCTTGCTTTCAATCTGCCCTACACCATCCCCTCCTGGCCCCTATATATAGGTGGCCAGGTCTCGAGGATCGGGTAGGGTTCGATACAGATTACAAATATCGACATACGGCAATAACTCGTATTCGACTATCATTACAATTGGGCCTAGCTTAATGGGCCTCAGGGGTACTCAACTAACGGGCTCTATTAGATATACCCTTGTCATTAATAGAGAGGAGGAATCCTCCAAAGTTTCTTCTGTTGTTTCTTTCAGTAAACCAGATTATGTGGAGAAGATGCCTTTCCCTCCTAAAGGATATGTGGAAAAGATGCCCTTCAAGTCTCTTCCTCCTAAAGGAGAGAGTAGGAAGAGTATGAAGAAGAAGAAGAAGAAGAGGAGTAAAAGGCGAGAGGACACAGTATATTCCCCTAAGCGTTATGATCCTGCTATAGATTATGATAATTCTGATTGGGATGATGTTCTCATGCCTGTTACCTATGTTAGTGATCATGATTGGGAAAGCACTCTAGTTTTGATATTGAAAATCTTTTTGTACCAATTCTAAGGTTAATAACTGTTGTGCCATTAGTACTATCCATGTTCCTTCTTATGATGATATGTTTGATGAATATGCTTTGCGAAATAGTTATTTTCTAGCTTGTGATGATACTAAACCTCTAGTTTATGATGGTCATGATGATGGGTATAATATTTTCAGTTTACCTACTTTTGAGGAGAAAACTAGTTATAATTACAATATGCCTCCTATTTTTGATGATTATGGTGATGAGAATAATTATTCTGTTGAATCTGCTCCTACTACGATTGTTCATGTGGGGAGTATTAATTCTTTTATGCATGTGGATCATGATAGGGATGCTTTCTATGATCATTATACTATTAGTTCTATTCATGATGCTACTGAAAGTTATTATGAGAGAGGGAAATATGGTTTGATGGATCTCAACAATATTGAGTTTCCCCTCTCTATGTTGCAATTCTTGAAGTTGTACTTGTTTTGCCTTCCTATGCTTTTTTGCTTTGCGCTTTCAAGACTTGTCGTCTCTTTACAAGACTATTTTTCATAGGAAGTGGTTTAGATTTAAATGCATTTCATATTTGCTTTTTGATGCTCTCTATTGCTTTAAGTTCCTATATGGCGCCTTTGCCTCAAGCTCTTATATGGCGCCCACATGAGCATCTTTGCAAATTACTGCGCCTAGCTCAAAGGCGTTAAAGAAAAGCACTCTTGGCAGATAACCCAATGTTTTTACATTCAGTTCTTTTTCTTTTATTTGAGTCTTGGAAGTTATTACTACTGTAATAACCACTCCTTATCCTTTTTATTTCGTTTTTGTGCCAAGAGAAGACTCTAATTTGAGTGAGAAAAGATTTGGGGATGTTGCTGTCCTGAAACAGTTTTCAGTGCTGCACCGTAAAAATTCGTGAAAATTCTCTGTATATCTTTTGGACCTGCGATTTCTTGTTCATATGCCCCAGGTTATATCCAAACTTTCATTAGTTGAACACTTTTTGATTTGAGCAACAGAAAACCCCTTAAAAATTTGACCTTTGTCAGCTGTTCTGTTTTGACAGATTTCTGCCAATATTTGTGTTTGCTGCTTTATCGCTTTCTTTTTTAGTTCTTTTGATCACGGAACTTTTGGGGAAGTTGCTACAGTAGTATATGCTTTATATGTGGTGGTTTTGGGTTGAAACCTGAAGCAAAAGAGGTTGATTCAATGTTATGCTTACACTAATGTTGCTAATAGAATTGTGTTTAGTTTTGTATGAAGGAAGTTTTCAAGTGTAGGGATTGGAGCATGATGAGATGAGATGAAGAATGGACAAAAGCTCAAGCTTGGGGATGCCCATGAAACCTCCAATAAATATTCAAGAGGAACAAGCGTCAAAGCTTGGGGATGCCCCCGAGGCACCCCTTCTTCATCGGCAAAAATCAGGTCACCTTTCAAGACACTATATTTTTATTGCTTCATGCACTATGCGTTCTTCTTGGAGCGTCAGTTGCTTTTGTTTTCAGTTTTCTTTTGCTTTGTTTGCTGTAATAAATGTTTGGATCACATCATGTGTTTGGAGAGAGACATGCTCCGTTTTTCATTTGCCAAGAACACTCCGTTTTTCACTCTTATCGTTTCAACGAGTGTTCTCTTTTTCTGCTACTGCGTTTAGCTTTCATTTTTCGCCTTGGTTTTTATTCAGATCTTGTTTTATCTTTGCATCAAGGTGTATTTTGACCTCTGGTCTATGTTGGTTTTCATCAAAAGAGTTGTTTATAAAAAGTTCGAATGGTGTTGGAAAAGAGGAAAAGTTTCATGCAAAAAAGTGGTACAAAAAGGAGCTTGTTTAGACCGTGGCTTAGACTTTTGCATGCCATGCTTGATTGTGTTTTGATAGTATGCTTAGTGATTTTTGCTGTGGCATGACTTGTCTCAAATGACTGAGATTGCTTAATGAGCCTTTGAAAAAATCATGCGTTGTTTATGTTATTTGGAAGCATTAATTTGGTTTTCTCCTTTGATGCTTTATTTGGGTTGACTTGGCGCATGCTTACACCATGTTGACTACAAAAATAAGTCGCCTATAGCCTCTATGATCATTTAGTTTTTGACTTTTGATGCCATCTTATGCTTCTTTTAATGTTGCTTTGTCGCTTTGCATGATTATGGCCGTTATTGCTCTCTTAGTTGGTCGCTCCCAGTCTTTTGCTAGCCCTCATTTTGTACTGAGTATGAGCTCTACTCATGCATCCAACTCCCAAAAACCAAGTTTGCCATTGCGTCCACTATAAATTCCTATGCATGGTATTTGTAAACCATTCCAAGTAAATTTTCATGTGCTACCTTTCAAAAAAACCTTCAAAACACTTCTCATTTTGTGACACTGTTTTCAGCTCATGGGGACGTAGTGGTCGGATTTGTTATCTTCCATATTGTTTATTCCAAAAAGAAAAAAAAGGAAAAAAAAGAAAGAAAAAGGCACTCCTCCATGGTATGTGAATGTTGGTGGGCACCCGATGGAATCGGTTAGCCATGGTTTGTGAAAGGAAAAAAGGTGGGGAGGAGTGCCAAGCTTTATAAAAGAGCACAAAAGTGCCAATCTCTCTCAAACACTAGCTTCATTTTTGTATGGAAGGTAGTAAAACCCCATTGCTAGTCGTTGACAAAGACAATCACCTCTCAAAATCCAATTTTTATCTCTGTTTTACAAATGAAAAGCTCTAGCACATGTTTAATCACTGCTTCCCTCCGCGAGGGGCCTTTCTTTTACTTTTATGTTGAGTCTCCACCTTCTACCTTTATGCACCGTCTAAGAGAGCATAGTTGTCATTCTGAGTATAATGTGCATTGTACCAAATTTTATCATTGATTGACTCATGATTATGGTTTCATTTGTTCTTAAATTATTTGTATCTAGTCGCCCTCTTAAACTTGAAGGTGTCCTATGCATTTATGTTTTGCTATTCCATGAGGGACAAGCTGAAAACCATTTACTATGTTTTTTCATATGATTTGAACACACGTTTAACTTTCATTGTTTCATTATTCATGATCTTTTGTTTGTGTTTCCTTTCATGTTATAACATAGTTGCTAAGTTCCTTATTGTCAAGATTACATCTTTCATCCCCATGTTTTAAGTTCTTTGATCTCAGCACTCAATACTTTTACCTATATGATCAAGATTGTGATGGTGCATGTCACCTCAAAAATTATTTATTTTGTTATCACTTACCTACTCGAGGACGAGCAGGAGTTAAGCTTAGGGATGCTGATACATCTCAAACGTATCTATAATTTTTGATGCTCCATGCTTGTTTTTACACCATTTGCCTTGTGTTTCGTTACACTTCGTGGCATTTTTATGCGATTTCGGGAACTAACCTATTGGCAAGATGCCACAGTGTCAGTTCCCTGTTTTCTGCTATTTTTCTGTTTCAGAAAAGCTACACAGGAAATATTCTCGGAATTGGACGAAACAAGTTCCAGAAGTCTTATTTTTCCCGGAAGAGTACCGAAGACCGAAAGAGAGCCAGAGGGGGGCCAGAGGCCGCCCACACAGCAGGGGGGCACGGCCCAGCCCCTGGCCGCGCCCACCCATTGTGAGGGCACCCTGGCAGCCCCCTGACGATGCCCCTTCGCCTATATAAAGCCTCGGGATGGAAAACCCTAAAGGAATCGGCAATTTTCCACAAAGAGTTCTGCAGCTCCGCCGCCGCCACCGACGAATTTCGGGGGACAGAAGTCTCTGTTCCGGCACCCTGCCGGGATGGGGAAGTGCCCCCGGAGCCATCTCCATCGACCTCACCGCCATCTCTATCAACCTTGCTGTCTCCTATGATGAGGAGGGAGTAGTTCTCCCCCGGGGATGAGGGCTCTACCGGTAGCTATGTGGTTGACCTCTCTCTCCCATGATGTGATCTTTATGTGATCGTGAGCTTTGTATCTAGTTCAATTGGTAGATGTTATTATTCAGATATTATGCTACTCCTATGCTTAATTATTATACTCTCCGGAGATACCTCGTATCATGGTGTAAAGGTGACTAGTGTGTGCATCATGTGTATCTTTTTGGTTAATGTCTCTATGAATTGTTGGTGTTTGTTGGAACCATCAAGTGCGTTCATGGTGATAGTGTGGGACAATCTAGTTTGGGTACATACGGACTTTGAGGAGTGCTTCGTAGCCCTACGCATTATTAGTGTTTGTTTTCCATTGGAGAATTGTTTTGAGTTGCATATGGATGATAGTATCTATTGATTCAATTATGTTATATTTGTTGGGAGTGTGTCCACTAGTGAAAGTATGATCCCTTGGCCTTGTTTCCAAGCATTGCACACCGTTTACTTCATGTTTTGTTACATGTTTGCTCGCAGCGATATTTATTTCAGATCACATTTGCTACTTATAATCATCACTATTACTTGTATTTCACTATCTCTTCGCCGAACTAGTGCACCTATACATCTGACAAGTGTATTGGGTGTGTTGGGGACACAAGAGACTTTCTGTATCGTAATTGCAGGGTTGCTTGAGAGGGATAGCTTTGACCTCTTCCTCCCTAAGTTCGATAAACCTTGGGTGATCCACTTAAGGGAAACTTGCTGCTGCTCTACAAACCTCTGTACTTGGAGGCCCAACACTGTCTACAAGAACAGATGTGTGTGTAGACATCAGCGTCCTCTCATGAATAATACCATGTTCCTCACAAAATTCGTCAAAGATTTTAGGAAAATACTCTCCACCACGATCAGACCTAAGACGCTTGATCTTTCTCTCTAGTTGATTTTCAACTTCGGCCTTATAAATTTTAAAGTAGTCTAAAGCTTCATCTTTAGTTCGCAACAAGTAAACATAGCAAAATCTAGTCGCATCATCAATCAATATCATGAAATATCTCTTTTCACCTTTTGTCAACACACCATTCATCTCGCATAGATCAGAATGTATGAGTTCTAGAGGTGCCAAGTTTCTCTCCTCGGCCGCCGTATGAGGCTTACGAGGTTGCTTTGATTGCACACAACTATGGCACTTAGAACCTTTGGCAATAGTGAATTTGGAATTAAACTCATACTGGATAACCGATTCATCAAACCAAAATTAATGTGACATAAACGAGAATGCCAAACACTGGTATCATCACTAACACCGCCACAAATATGGTTCACGGATTTATTACAAAAATCTAGAAGTGAAAAGTGGAACAAGCCTCCGCACTCATAGCCTTTTCCAATAAATTGTCCATGCTTGGAAACGACTACATTATTCGACTCTAAAACAACCTTAAACCCATCTCTGCAGAGAAGGGAACCGCTAACAAGATTCATAGAAGGGACATGATGCACGTTCCTCAGCTGCACGATCTTCCCCGAAGTGAACTTCAGATCTACCGTGCCAACACCATGAACAGAGGCATGTGACCCATTGCCCATTAGGACGGAGAAATCCCGTGCGGCCTGGTAAGAAGTGAACATAGAGATGTCAGCACACACATGAACGTTAGCACCCGTATCCATCCACCAAGAGGGAGATTGTAATACCGAAATAACAGTAAATAGATTACCATACCCATTAGTATTGCTAGTTGTCACGACGTTGACATTCTTGGCCTTTTTCCCTCTGCGGTCTGCGCGTTCTGGGCAGTCCTTGGAAAAGTGGCCAGGCTCTCCACAAGTGAAACAAGTCAGATCACTCCTATCCCTGTTCGGCTTCTTCTTCTTGAAGGTTGTAGTCTTTACAGGCTTGTTGAAAGAGGGCTTGAAGTTCCCTTTGTGCTTGCCTGAGAATTTGCCTTTCTGCTGCACAAAGTTAGCAGTAGAATGACCCTCTCCTTTATTAGTAGTGTCCTTTGCACGAGCCTTCTCCTCAACATCAAGGGATGCTATCAAATTTTCAACTGATATCTCCTGTCTCTTGTGTTTGAGAGCTGTGGCGAAGTTCCTCCATGAAGGGGGCAACTTAGCAATAATGCAACCCGCCACAAACTTGTCGGGTAAGGCACACTTAAAGAGTTCGAGCTCTTTGGCAATGTGCTGTATCTCATGAGCTTGTTGAACCACAGGAAGGTCCTTAGTCATCTTAAAATTATGGAAGCTCTCCATGATGTACAGTTCACTGCCAGCATCTGCAGCACCAAACTTGGCGTCCAGTGCATCCCAGAGCTCCTTCCCGTCTTTTATGTGCATAAACACATCACACAGACAGTCAGCAAGAATGCTCAAAATGCATCCCACAAAGACAGTATTGGCTTCCTCGAACTTTTTCTGATCATCCTCAGACATAGTTCCTTCAAGTTTGCCTTTACTAATCTGGAACACTTTCATTGTGGTCAGCCAAAGCTCAGCCTTGTACTGCCACCTCTTAAAGTGCACACCGGTAAATTTATCCGGCCTCAGTGCATCGGTAAAACCAGCCATTGATAATTTTTAGGAAATTGCCTACAATTAGGTTTTTGGATTGTTGGATAATTAGGCACAACTTCCATGATTAATTCCAGAATATTAAACATGACAATACCAGCTACTACCACATGTAACTCGAACATACTAGATGTGCTAAACATCAAGATGAACGAAAACAAGTAACAGCTAAACATGTACTCGTAGAACATGATGAACAGACGAACAACAGTAGACCGCACATACCGTTCGTTTGCAGATGTAGTTGTTGCAGTAACGTTGTTGATCACAACATTGGAGAAGACCAGTGGAAGCAGACGGCGATGAAGACGGCGGTAGGCTGCACCGCCCGACTTGGAGGGAAGACGACCCGTGATGAAGAGCTTGAGCAGTTGCGCAGAGCGCTTCCCAAAAACCTAATTCTCCCTCTCCCATACAGGATCATAAAGGCGAGTGGTTCCGGAGACCTGCTCTCCTATTCGCAGGTGCATGCCGGCGCTCGGGATGAGGTAGACTACGGAGGCGGCGCAAGCAGCGAGAGGTGGCAAAAACCCTAGATCGGTTCCAGATGTGTGCGGCGGTAGCCGGGCAAGAGTTTATAGCAGCCCACGATCCGGCTACGTTCGGTTTTCCTGTGCAGCAAAAAGATAAGCTCGGCTCCGAGGCTCAATTCCGCAAACCGCGGCGCGCGCGTCGTGTCGAGACGAGCGAGCGAGGAGGAGGAGGAGCGCGCGTGTGGCACTTCTCTTCTCACTCACTTATTAAGTGGTGCAACACCCCACCTTATATGTTGGTCTACATCTCTTCCAACTTTCCATGTGGGACTAAACTTAGCTCCCACCCCTTGCCTTTGTGCAGCCAAAAACTTGGGCTGCATTCCAAATGGGCTCACACACATGGGCTTTGAGATTTCTAGGAATTTCTAAAATCTATTATGGGCTCATATGAAAAGGCCCAATATTTCAACACAAGAGACTATGCAGAAAAGAACAGTCGGCAAGCCAGACAAACGCACATACATTTTTTTGAAATGGGTCTCCCGGCCTTTGCATTAAAATGATACACACAACCCTTTATTAGAAAATCTCAAAGTCGAGCTAGAGTTATGGTATCAAGAATTACAAATCACGCATCATCCAGAGTTGCTATGTAGATAAGCCAACGGAAAAAAGAATACAAAACTATACTATGCATCTTGTATTCTATAATCTATGAGCACTCTGTCAACAACCCTGGCTAAAGATAGCTCGAACAATCGCCGTCAAATGAGTGCATCTAGAATCCATAACCTATAAAAATTGGGATCGATTCACATTGTTAAAAATGACATCATTCCAACAATTTCAAATCTCTCATAAGATAGCATGTACTCCTATGCGCATTCGAGCCTTAGTAGTCTTATCAATACAATTCAACCAATTCCCAAAAAGATTTTTTATATTAGTTGGAGGTGGTATGTTAAAAGTAAAATAAATCACTTGCCAAACAAATTTAGCAAAGTTGCATTTAAGAAAACTAGCTGAATGCCCGTGCGTTGCGGGTCCTCAAAGTAACTCTCACTACATGTAATACACATGTAAAACATATAGCAGAGTATTACTTCGGGAGAAAAAATGTGCATGATATCATGTATCAAAAGTCATTCTATTATGAAAAATGTATGTGTTTTGCATGGTTTGTGACACCAAAAAGAAACCCTATCGTCTCCAACTAGAGACTCGAGGGACCCAGGTTCCTTCTCCCTTGCCGCCAACGGCCTCCTGGCCTACCGCGACATGGGTGATCTTAGCCCTTCTCCCTCTCCCCTTATCTCCCTCTCCCCCTCCCCTTATCTCCCTCTCCCTCCCTCTCCCCCTCCCTCCCTCTTTATCCCCCTCTCTTACTCTCCTAGTTTCCCTCCCTTCCCCCTCTGTCTTCCCCTCTCCCTCGGCGCCATCTGCCGTGCTCGCTGAGCAACTGGTGTTGGTTCTGCGACACGATGGTTCCCGCACACGCATAGTTGTTGGCGATGTTGCTTCGCCAGATTTGACCAGGGTGGTCGCTCCGCGGCCATGGTTGACCCTGAGCTTGGCATTCGACTTCCTCGGCCACATTTATTGCAACCCTTGTCGGGCAGCTCAGATCTGAAAGGCGTCGATGTTGGTCTCTGAGTGAATATCCTTGTCGGCGGGCCTAGCTGCCCACCTATTTGTATGGGTTATTATTTTTGTTTAGAGACTGGAAGAAAAGAAGTGCACGTATGGGTGGTTCAACCTTCATAGTAGTATATGTACATTCATAGTAGTATATGTACGAGCATTGCGATAGCTCTGAGTCACATCGCCTCATCTATAGGATATATTCTTTCACAGACAAAAAATAGACAATATAGACAGAACATTATAAACATGAGATAAAACACACCTAATCTTATGAATATTAAATGAGAATTGCTGCTCATTCACGTTACATAGTTACATTGCATGCACTTAAGAGTACCAGAAAGAGAACACGAAATATATAGTCCATGAGATGCTAGCTAAAGAAAATTTTCATAGTATCACACATTACAAGAATGTCTCATAGTAAACTATCAGCAGCACAAACTCTAGCTGACCCATGAAACTGAACAAAACACAATTAGTGCATTAGAATAAACACAAAGGAACAAAATTAATAGGTTGATTGCCTTTGTTGATATGAAATTGTACATAGTAGTTGACTCATACTTTGCTGATAAATTACCAAAAGAAGAAAAATCTCAGATCAGAGATGATTCAACCAAACGTCAAAACATCAAGTGTCAAAGACATTCATAATCAAGAGATTAGGGGACATCTTGCAGTGCACTAATAGTTAGCATGTGTAAGACGATATTAAGCATCCAAAAATCCTTCTTACTTGGAGGGTTGTTATTTTGCAGCAGAAGCACCACCATGTTGGTATGAATGCATCAGTTCAATCATTCTTAAAAGCTTCCGGGCTTACTAAGTTTCCTTGACACAAAACAGTAAGGATCAGTGTGCATGTATAGTAATGTGTGTATCCTTAAAAAGGGGTTTATGCACAACTAATATATATAGCATGGCTTGTCATGTTAACGAATAGGAAGCACTAAACTTAAAAGTGTTATGAATTTATGCCCCAACGCACAAATCCTTGTTCTCTCAGAAAAACAATACTGCAGAAGTAAGAAGTAATTATGATGTTCACGTGCAAAGATCAGAAAAAAAGAGTAGTAACATGTAAATGAAAGAGAGAAGCACATATTTGGTGTCACTTACAGTGAACTGACTCAACTCCTGCACCAGCTACTAATCAACGAAATATGAAAGTAGTAGCTATCCCGACATTAGGCCTTGCTACGACGATGCATTTCAATGTAGACTCATGCCACTTGTTCCCAGGAATTTGCTGTCTATACATAGATAGAATCAAAACAACAGATGTATAAACGAACAACACTAAGGCAAAAGTGCATTTACTTGGTACTTACAACTCTCAAGTCTCGTTTGAACAATACATCCAGGCTGTACATCAGGAACCACCCTCTCTGCGGACTTTGTCGCCTCTTTATTTAAGATCTGAAAAATTCAAGTAATAAATATGTCAAGTTTTTCAAGTAAACATTGCAACATTACTTGATTAAACCATCTTGAAGCACACATGTGCCACTCACAAAAAACTGCATATTGCCATAATCTTAACCAGTATCATCTGAAATAACATGAGAAAAATAGAATATACACATGAACATACATAGTATTATTGGTAATTTGCATTATCTGAACTAACGGGACACTACTGCTTAGCAACCTCAGTGAAGATCTTCCTTCACTTCGCTGTCCACTCAACTTTCATGTTGCCACCCCAGCAGATCCGCCCTCTTCGTGCCGCTTCCAAAAAAATTAACACCCTTCAAAAGAAAACAGGAAGGTTTCAAAAGTAAACCAAATGTTTAACGGTGGAAGTAATAGTTGCATCTCAGTTTCCTTGATTTTTTTAACCTTAAAAGTATGCTCATGCGTTGCTACAGATTAATAATTAATTTAAAAGACATGGAAAAAATGTAGAGATGCAACAACACAGGGAACTCAGCTGTAACTCTGGTACAAACTATTTTCAAGTGGACAGACTTTAGTAGCGGATGTGTTGGCATCAGTCCATTCTCTTCTCAGACTAAGAGCATCTCCAGCCATTTGGGCTCCCCAGGCCGAAATCCGGCGCTATTTAGCGCCGGATGGATGGAAAATTCGGTGTGGGGAGGCCCATTTTCCTAACGGCGAGCCCAGAGAAAAACTCGAATATATTCAAACAACAGTAGACGAAAAATGTTCAAACTTAGGCGAAATTTAGAGATATTTAATATATATAGACGAGTTTTTACATATATAGGCCGAATTCATAATATATTTAAATTCGGCCAGAGGCTAAAATAACCTAAACTAAAAACACGGCGTTCTATATGCCGAAATGGCGGTAGAAGCGCGTGTAGTCACCGTCGTCGTCGTCGCTGGAGTCGCCGCCGTCGTCCTGCGGTGGCGGTGCTTGCTGGCTGCTCTGGCCGGGAGTCCAACGGCTTGACCCCTGTCCAGCGCCGCTGAAGCATGGCAGCGTAGGCCGGTACAGGTCGTCATCACTGGAGTCTCCCAGCTTGACGACCGGTGCGCCTCTGGCGGGTTGTGCGGCGGTGCCGCGCGGCCGCTAGGTCTAGTAGCCGCCGCTGCTGCTCCGTCTGCTCCCTCTCCTAGTCCTGCCTAAATCAGGCGAGCGCCGCGTCCATCGGCATGGAGTTGTCGGCGGGGACAAGGTCGGCGAGGGACTTGGCGATCACCTCGCGGAGCGCCGCGTCCTCGGCCCGCGCGGCCTCCGCGTCGGCGAGGTCGGACGCTGCGGCCACTGCGTCCTCCTTCCTCGGCTTCCGCTTGCGGCCGCGCAGCGGTGGCGACGAGGTGCGCGCCCCCTTGTGGATGACGAGGGCGCCGCTGCTGAGCCCCGGTGGTGCGGACATCGGCTCCTGCTTCACCGTCCTCGGCGTCGATGCCGACGATCGTGATGCCGACCTTGACGCCGACCCGGAGGAGTGGGATGCCATCCGCCGTGGCATCCACGAGCTCCCGCGGCGGCGCGACAAAGGGAGTGGCGGCGGCATCCCTAGGAAGGGCGAGTTGCCGCCCTCAATGTGCGTGAGCACGGCCTCGAGGGTACGGCCCGGCGCGCTCCACTAGCAGCGGCGGCCAGCGACGTTGTTGTGCGTGGGAGGAGGGGGAGGACCATCGTACGTGGCGGCGAGTTCCCATTCGTACCTGTGCCGGAAGAACTCCGTCCACGCCTGGTAGTTGCGCGCTGCTCGTCGCTCATCGTCTCTAGCACCTCATCGATGGCAGCGTCGAGGGCGGCGCCCACTAGCGGCGGAGGGATCAGGATGCCCCCCGCGCTCAGGCGCCAGCCTCTGGGCGCGCGGAAGTCCGGCGGCGCCGGGTAGCCCGCCATGTACAGTAGGCAGCCCTCCTACTGGTGCAGTGAGTGCTGGCCGAAGCCATTGTTGGCCGCGGCATCATCGGAGCTGCAGCCCGCCATTGCTCGAGAGGTTTCGCTGGAGAGTGGACTCGGGAGAAGGGGTGAATGCGGCCAGACGCGCAGTAGACCGCGATAAATAGGCGAGTGTGCATTAACTCGCCTCACCGCGTGGCTGCACGTCCGTCGGCGGCAGACTTTTACAGAGCGCGGAAGACGATGCACAGAAGACGATGCGATGAGGACGACGACTGCCCTTTCTCGCCGACAAGTCGGGCCCAGCAGACGCGCGGGGACTTTCCTCGGCGTTTCCCGCGCATTTGTTTCCTCCGGAGTCCCCGAGCGCTCCCCGAGGGGGCGGAGATGGCCTGGGCTCGCCGGATGAATGAAGGCCCAAATCCGGGCGACAACGAGGAACCGGGGGCGCGACTGGGCCGTTTTTCACCGTCCGGTCCGGATGAAAAAAAAGGATGCCGAGGGCCTCGTCGGGTTCATAGCTAGAGATGCTCTAACTACTATGTACTGCAGAACATCAACTGCTATTTATTAGTAATTAGCTAAATGTCAGTGCATCGGTAATTAGATTATCCCGCCATATATAGCCACCTTGGGCAGAATTAGGAGTTGTTTGTGAGGGAGCAGGAAACATGTGATGAATTGAATTTCCAACTTTGGAGGACAGCTATTGGGGCCTCTCTACGTGTATACAGGCTTTGCTAAAATATTGTAACGATGCCACAGGTACGAAGCAGGAGACAGTACACTGCCACCCATTTGGCATCTCTACAGAAGGAGTAAAGAAAACCAATCACTCTCTAAGCATCTAGTTTAGGAAGAGAAAAATTTGCACGCATGTACCAACGCACATAACTAAGGGTATCTCTTAGTGCACATATGACTGAAATATTGTTAAATTCTAATCACCGACTGAGAACATTTTATATATCCGTCCCCTACCCACTAAGCAGGGGAGCATGTGCTGAAAACTTCTGAAATTAAGGTAATTATGCTCCAGAAAATATGCCGATTTTGCTACACCATAGGTGACTACAATTAGATTAAATTCTTTGTCCAATAATAAGATGTCACACTCCAGCAAATTAATCCCCATAATCAAAAGATGGCCAAGGCGACTTGCTTACTTCCAAGGGTGGGAAAAGCAACTATAGCATAGCACTCATCTGAACATTAGCAATCAGGCTTATCTCACACTGGGACATGATGGCTGTTCAGCCTATGGATTGTGGCTGATTGTGTCTCAGTGTGAGATAAGCTAAATCTCTCAGTGTGGTTGTTCAGTCTATGGATTGTGGCTGATTGCTAATATTCAGTGGGGTCGAGGAACCAGCCTTCGACCCCGTTTCCTGCTACTATGGGTCGGAGAACGATATTAGGTCAGGACATAACCAAATTGGGAGGCGCCGGGGACGACGGCTTGGCTGCGGGACGGCCCGGATCTCGACAGCGGGGGATTGGTGCGGGGCGGTTCCGTTCGTCCCGACGAATGAGGTAGGTGGCGCTGCTCCCCAAGATCGATGGGCGGCAGCGGACGGCTTCGTCAGAAATGGAACACGCGTGTGGTGTTGATCCATGACGGAGGTGAGGGGAGGAAGTGGCTTTCACGATCAGCACTGGGGAGAGGGGGCAGCCGGGCGCTGTGAGGGGGTTGGCTGACTGAGGGCGCGGGGAAGATAAAGAGGATCAGAGGTCAATACAATGCTGGTTGACTAAAATAAGATCTGTTGGATCCGTTTGTTGGGATAAGCTACATGTATGGGCGATAGAGATGCGTTTGACAAGTTTGTTGTGAGAATAGTAAACAAGCGGGATGGTATTGGTGGGTAATTTGATACTCCCTCAGATCTATATTACTCTTCACTAATATGGATGTATCTACCACTAAAATGTGTCTAGATACATTTATTTTAGCGAAGAGTATTATGGGTCGGAGGGAGTATTTTATCTAAGAGAAAAATTAAAATTAAAAGTGTGACACCAGATACCACTTTTGCTTTAATAATAAATATAGATGCTCAATCCTCTCCTGACAAAAAACATATTTATTGCAACCCACCCACTACAATATATACCCCAATATACCAACGCATGCCTTCTAACGGTAGAAACTATGCGTTGCGGCGTATCCAACTCCCCACGCCCACGCCTCTACCTTCAGGACTCTTGCCTCCCATCGATCTAACTATGGCGCCGCCGCCACCTCCAGCACCACGACTAGTCGAGTCTGCGAGTGCCGCAGATAATTCCCGTTGATGTCGGAAGGAACCTGATAATAATGGTTTGTTTTCAATCGCAATCTCACTAGAGCGCGTGGTAATATATTCGCGGCTATCTAAGATCCCTAGAACTTATCGAAATTTGCAGGCTCAGTTGACATGTTCATCAGTTTTCCACGAATCTGGTTTACGTGCAGCCTAGAGCCTTCTGGATTCGTGTGTTGTAGGTCGGTCCTCCACTACGGCCACTCAGCGGCAGCTCCTCAAACACTCGCCAGTCACGCCACCGTGGACTAGTATGTGTGATTCAGCGGTGTAGATACACTCATGTCATCTTTTTGACAGCTAGGTGAACAGGGATGTTGTACGCACGTATATGTCTGAATTTCTGCCACAAGCGTTTGGTCCTCTTCTAATTTTGTACGTGTAATGTCTGAACTTCTATCTCTAATCATTGGATTTATTTATTCCAAGTGTGAACTGCAGGCAGTCTGTGCACTACTCGTATTTCATAGATGGATCGAATTCAGATGGATCCTCCTTTCTTTGTGTTGATACTGGTATGACTTACGATCCTACAATTTCGCAAATCTTAATTGTGCCTTTTCATGTGAGTGACTTTTATCAATTTTCAGAGCCAAAATTTCATCCGTATCAGCTCCAGGCATTTGATTACGCATGTGCAGACTGAAGAAATTTATTAAACTACTTTGCACGGGTAATTGTGCGGGAGCATAATTTGCTCTTGTGGCTTTGCATGTCAGTGGTATTCAGCTTCCTAAAAGATCAATGAACAAATAGCTAGTGCAGAACTGCAGAAACAGAGCGGCAACTAAGTATCATCTTCTGAGAGAAAACAAAGCTAAACTGTTCGCCTCGAGCGCTCCCGCAGGCGCTCGGGCGAACCCTAAGTCTCCTCCCGTCTAGGTCCTCGCCCTCTCCCTCCCCCGCCGCCGCCGGCGGGAGCCGCCGGGCAAAGCCCGGCCGGTGCTGGCTGCGGCGGGCCTCCCTCTCCTCGCTCTCCTGGTCACTTGCACGGGCGGAGTGACCGGAGGCAGTGTCTCCCTCGGGGATCTCGGGGCATCCGGGGTAGGCTGGCCGGCGGCCTGCAGCCGGCGAGGTTCGTGCTCCTCGAGGAGGCATGGGGGAGCGGTGCGGACGCCGTCTTCGTGGGAGGCGGAGGCCTGCTGCTCGTGAGCTCCCCCGACGAGATCTGACAGGGCGGTGGCCGCGCCGGCCGGATCTGGGCCTGGCGGCCCTGCTCCTGGTTGCACCTTCCCGGAGGTCACCATGCCATCCCAGGAGGGATCTGCTGGCACGCTGGGCCAGCGGCACGGAGGGTCGTGTTCGTCGGAGTGACGTCCTCCTGCTATCTACTAGCTTCGGCCTTATTCGGGTGTGTCTTGAGTCCTGTCAAGGTGGTGCCTTTCGCTTAACGGTTGCAAGATCGAGGATGCCGGGGCGGCAGCCCTGGATGGTGGGAACCTTGTGGGTTGGCGGGCGAGCCCGGGGTTCTGGTGCTGGCCAGGGCCATGGACATGGAGTTGTCATGGTGCCTAGCGGGCTGCGCTTTTGTGGGGGCGTTGTGGCTGCCACCTCGGTGGCGTTCCTCGCCATGTTTGGGTGCGGACAGGTGATATCGAGAGGAAACTCTCGCCCTGGATCTTCCCGGGCCACGACGGCGGCATCCATGGACGTCGTTTCCTTCTTGAAGGCGTCGGTGTGGCTTCTCCCTGCCCCCTTTCGTGCTCCGGGTGAAAACCCAAGATTCCAGAAACGAGTGGTGGCGGCACTCCGTTGTCGTGCTCTTCTTGAAGACTCTGCCTTGGAGCCCATAGCTCGTGGCTCTCCGACGGTTGTGTGGCGGAGGTAACTCTTTGTTTGGCAATCTTTGGCAAGGCTTGCTTCGTGCCCTCTCCGTGTTGAGCTACTTTTGGTGCTACTCTTCGGTTTGTGGGCAGCGTGGGTCGGTTCCCGGTGGTGGTCAGCTTCCGGTGGCGTTTCTGCGACGGAGGGGTTCTGTCGACGGCGTGCGTGTTCTTATACTATACACATGTATTTAGGATGATTTGAATAGATGTATCGCAGAAGTCAAATTTTGCGGACACCAGTAATCAAATGTCTTGAATACAATACTAGGAATAGAGAAGCTTGGACATGTACATGGGCCAGAACTAGTTCTGAATCCTAATCAGGTCAAGAATACTATGCTAGGAGTAGAGAAGCCAAACTAAAAGAACTTTTTCATTATTCCATACATGTACTAATATTTATTTCAGTATTATATGATTATTTGGGTCAAATATTTACATCAGTATTCATCTGTAGGAAGGCTTATAATAAATTTGAAGTCATTTAAGTAAACAAGATTTTGCTCTTATTTGGTTTTCATTTAGCAAACAAAATAATCTGATGGCAGTGCATGGTTATATTAATTATATCATGGAGTAGTAGAAAAAACACTAATTAATGATAGGATCATGCAACCAAGTTACAAGGTGCCATTTATAGATAAAGTATGCAATAGGTTGGAACTAGATTATTTTAAAGAGCTTGAATAATCTAAAAGAAAAGAATTTCTCTTGTTACACCATAAGTAGCAATCCAGAATATTTTTGAGGATGCTAAGTAGCACATGGAAATGAATTCCTTGTAGTGCGTGTTGATTCTACATTAGCAAAATTCGATTAGTTTATAGGACCACTCTAAAAGGTCTAAATTATTTGTGATGTATGTAGGAGAAAAATTTATACTCCCTCCAACCCATATTACTCTTCGCTAATATAGATATCTAGACACATTTTAGTGGTAGATACATCCGTATTAGTGAAGAATAATATGGGTTGAAGAGAGTATAAACCTTTGTATGTTGATCCACTTAACATTTATTAACTTATCAGCTCCATCTAATCATATGTTATTGATTTATCTTTTGTGGTTGTAGATTTCCAAAATAAATGGATGATGCTTGGGATCGAGATGTTGATAGCAAGGATGAGGATGTTGTTGCGACAAGATAGTTTTACATTATGAATTAGAATGTTACTTTCATAGTCAATGTACAAGACAAAACATATATTCTTTAGATCATGTTCTTTGTAATACAACAGAGTTGATTTAATATACCGTATCTTTCTGTTCACTATGTAGCAGCTCATATGCACTATTGGCAATGACCAAATAATATCTATTTTCAATATGCAAATATCATTCATTGTTCATATACTATCTTTCTAAGATAACCACTAATCTGTATGGCGAATTAAACCCCATTCATTCAGGGCATATACCAACGAATGGTATGTGTTGTTGGACTCTAACTATATATGTTGCTATCTCACAACGCTTTTTTGCATAGGTTACCAACGCGTATATGCGCTGTTGTAGACCATTGCAATGCCACCAACGGCAACAAATATTAGATCGGTTGGTGTTGGCCTTAGCAACACTTATATGGACATTCAGCAACGCATCAATGCGTTGCTAAAGGGGGGGGGGGGGGTCCTGGCTTAATTGGGTCAATTCCGTTTTGTTAGGTTGTCCTTTGTAAGTAAAACCTTTTTGTGAAGGAACCACATAAAAATTATAATCTTTAGAGGTACCTCCAACTTCCACAAATATTTCTAAAGATATCTAGTATCTTCGTTCATGTATTCTTCATATAAAGATTTGACCGTAAACACACCAAAAGGTGTCAAGTGCCAAGTAAAGCTATCGGGTTCTTTGAAAATTTGAATGTTCATCAACCTCTCAACTAAATGCAGCCACCGCTCCATCTAGCATCCCTCAAAACCCTAGTAAAACCTATGTTTAAGGGTGTTTGAGACAAAACGTCAGTGACTCTGACATTCTTATGGCGCACAATAGCATACAAGGAAGGGTATTGAGTTAAGAGTGGTGTCTTATCTAGCCCAACATCCTCCCAACACGGAGTTGTTTGACCATCACTAACAACAAAGGATCCATGAGCAAAGAACTCATCTTTGCTTTTTAATATGCCTTTCCAGAAAGGAGAATCCGTTGGCTTAGCCTCTATTTGAGCCAAAGATTTATGTTTTAGGTACTCATTATGCAACAACTCCTGCCACATGCCCTCTTCATTTAGACGTTTAAACAACTCCTGCCAAAAATGCACATACATGGTCTTCCATCACGACACCAAGAGCTGAGATCAAATATGAAGCGATATTGCTGCATCAAGGTTATTTTTGGTTTTCTTGTTGATGAATATATATATGTACGTCCAGAGTTCAACTTTCAGATTTGGCATACCGTTCCCAAAATCAGTGCTCTTGAACTAAACTAGCTTTTAGATAATGGATTTTGCTTATCCTTGCCTATAAATCTCAACTTAGTTCAATCTCAAATGAGACGACCTATAACCAGGATGCATAGTGGTGCTACAGCTGCCAAAAAACTACTCCCTCGTTCCTAGAATATAAGGCGTCCTTGTTTTTACTGGTCGACAACTTACAAATTTAACTATAATATTTACCTTCAATACGTTGAAAAAAATTAGTTTTAACATATATGAATTGAAAAAATAGCAAGGCGAATGCAACCATGCCATTTATACACAACCAATCCATATTAGTGGTCAAAATAGTGCTGCAAAGACCATGCAAAAAACTGTGTCTCACATTTTGGGACGCATGGAGTAGTTTTTAGGATGGTACATATGGGGAAAAATTTCTATTTTACAAAAAAAATACAGTCCCATGCAACTGGTTGGATCCGCCCAAGGGAGCAAAGATTCTGATTTGTTGAAGTCTCCTAAAAAGTGTATGCAAAGTTACAACGCAACCGATGTAAAAAAGAAAGCTTTCTTTGAGAGAACAAAATTTCAACTAGAGCCTAGCGGACCTAGAAGTTTAGGTTTGCCACCCTCTCCATCTAAAAATCTAGAGACCGAAACTCCTCCTTCATCCGACGGTTCCACCTCCTTTGGTCGACCTGACTGGTCATACGTTGGAATAGACGGATAACCCAATATGTCAGTGATATTTTAGTAAAATACATGCTAATAAGTGCACATGCCCTAGATTAGCTTTCTATATGATGGTCCAAAATATGGCAACCGGGCCTTTACATGCATGCAACTACCTAGATTTTCTTTAAGTTTTAAATTTCACAATGTTTTTCTTTTACACTTAAGTCAAAATTCAGAGGTGTTTGCACGGTTGGTCTTGCCGTGATGGGATCTTCCCATCTAGATCCCATGCATGTTAGTATATTTTGTTAACTTTTTAAACGACAATAGTAATTGTCAGATTAGTCACATGGTCACCAATTATAGTCAAGTTGGTTACCAAGTTATAATCAAATTGCTTACCGGGTTTTCTGAACTTCACTCCTGACAAATATAAGCCTTGCATGATGATAATGTCATATTTTACATATTTGGAGTGAAACGAATACTCTCTCTTGGACATGTGATCATTGTTGCAATAAAAATAACATGTAAAATACTGCTATATGTGTATTATTTAAGTGTTATCTGTTAACTAGTAACACATTAGCTACAGTATTGTTACATGGAAACCGGGCATGAATTTTTGGTCGAAAATATTAAGATGGAATCCTATTTTAAAGTTATTAATATTGAGGCCAACCCAATGGTGAATGCGGATTGTTAAATGGATTACCGGTTTAAGGATAATTGATTCTAAATTTCAGGATTGAGCTATTAAAATGGATGATACTAGGGTGAGGTGGAAATATTTTTTGCATGCACTAATAAGTTGGTAGTTGGTCCTCGGAGTAGTTTCGTAGGCATGTTTTCATATTAGATTAATCGTTTTATTTAAAGTATTATTTCAATACATTAAGTTAGGGTTTTGTTTGCCATCATCAATTCGCCCTAATGGAAACAATATCATCTATAATAAGTGATCTACAGTGTTAGGTTTGTGAAATATGTCTCTTCCGGGTTTAATAGTGGCTTGGGAAGATTAATGTTATATTGGTATGGTCCTCCATATCTAGATCGATTTGGAATTTCTCTCATGGCTATCACGAGAAGGATTGCCCAAACAAAACAACGAAAGTTAGACTGCTTCTCACACTACGACACATATCCTGCATTCCGCATGTGGTGCGTAAATATGAAACCTCCGTTTAATCCCTTAAATTGTGGTGTCATAGGTTTGTTACTTTTTTTGCTCAAATACATGGAACACTAGCCTTACTTATTTCTAATCGCGCAATGAAGCTGAGTTATTTGTACATGCATAGTATTTCTAAGATTTGAATTTCAAACTGAAATAGCTTTTAGATGGTGCGTTAGAGTTATTTGTAACAGCACCAGGGCGGCGGTTCCAGATCTAAAAATCTCTCCGGCGATCCCGTCGCTCCCCTTCCTCACTGATCGCTGTTCTAGCGTCGCGAGGGGAGGGGAGCCCCAGTTCTTGTTCGTATGTGTGTCTTAGTCCTAGGGTATCTAGGTTTTCGAGTTTCCTTTGTCAACGTCATGGTGGGGGCGGATGTTGATGATGCTAGTTAAAATAGTGGTCTCCCAACCCATTATCCTGCTCGCCGGAGGTGATGCCGGCGCCGACGAGAAGTTTGTGGAGCCCAAGCTATTGGAGCGGCTTTGATTTGGTGTTGCGTCATGGCGTGGTGGCAGGGATGTGCTACTCTTGAAGTGCGGCGGGCTTGACTGCTGCATGTTCGTGGAAGAAGGTGGGGGATCTGGCCGTCTGAAGGGTGGGGTTGGCTGGCCCCGGATTCGGTGTTGAAGAAGCTCGAAGGGCTCCTCCTGCGGATGTTCCTTATCAGGCTAGATCCAGCCTTACGGGTTGGTGGCTATCGCGGCTCGTCAATGCCTCCTAGCTAGGGGTTTCTTTAGCGCCAATGAGTGGACCAACTGCAGGTGCTCCTCTTTTCTGACGATGGTGAAGATTTGTGCTTGATAGTTGCGGAGATAGTAGGTTGCAGCAGTACAACCGGTTGTATTCTCCTTGTGTTATGTTGCAGAGAGAGGAGCATGTGGGTGCGAACAACCACGCACGCGACCCCCGTGAGTCCTTCCCCAGGGTGACCATGGGGGACTAAATCCACGCGCCATCACAGGCCTCCCACCTGTAGGCTCCCCTCGCCGCCGCTGCCGCCGGCCCTCGCTGCGGCGGCGGTAGGCCCAGTCGCCGAAGGTGGCCTGGGGCTGGTCGCCGAGGTTCATCGCTGGATCTGCTGGGGCAGTGAAGGCCGGCGTGTTGTCGAGCCACGGTCAGGGCGGGACCCCTGGCCGGGGTGGTGGCAAAGGTCGTCCACGGTGGCATGTTGATCGGCGGCGAGGGCAGCTGGGGTCAGGTTGGGCTGAAACCCAAGATCTCGATCTGGATGCCAGCCGCCTCCCCTTCCCCTCCTCACAGCGCATTTGGTCGGCTCCGGTGGAAGATTGTCCTTGTTCTACCTTCTTCTTCCTCAATGCTGGCCTTCTGCCGGTGGGATTCGGGGGCAGATCCAACAGGGTGTCGGCAGGTGGCGTGGGGGCTACTTGCTTGGCTTGAATAAAGGTGGCGGTCCTAGGGTTCCAACTCATGCGAAGATGGTGATATGCCGATGCATGTCCCCATTGACCTAGTTGTAGTGTTGGGTTCTGGAAGGCTCCGCCGACGAACTCTATTGGGTCTATTGGGAGACATGCCTGGAGATTGCTGGATCGGGTGGTATTCGGTTGTGCGCACCCATATTTTTACTCTGGCCGCTCGGTTTCAGAGGGAGCGTGATGAAGCTCTCCTATCTGTTTCCATCATGAGAGATGTCTTATGGTCCATGGTAAAGTCAGAGGCGGAGAATGACATGGAAGCTGAGTTTCTAATGACTAGCAATGGTGGTCAAGTCTTTATGGTGATGAGGAATTTGCTTGGTGACTTGTGACTCGTAGCAGCGGCATCGGCAAGTGGGGGCGACAACACTGGAGAAGTTCAAATTCCTATCTTGCAGGGTGAAAATCTAAGGTCGGGCCTTAATTGGTTGTGCCTAGCAATAGCCTTGTTGAAGGCATTGTTTTGTGAGCGAGGATTTTCTCCAGGGTGAAAACCTATGATCTATGATCGAGCGACGACGGCGCTTGTGCACTGTTTTCTTCTTGGAGGCGTCGCTATTGGAGAAGCTAGATTTCTGGTGTTGTCCTTTTGGTGTTTGTTCTGCTGCTATAAGAAATAGATCACTGTAGCAGGACTTTTCTTTTATGTAATTCTTCTTCTTTTTTCGTTGTGTGCATCCGTAATGCCACTAGGGCACTGCGTTGTTGCAGAGGCTGGGTGTAATTGCTATCTCCTTGATATTAATATATATTCTTTATCGAAAAAATGTACCATGATGTTTATCAATACAAGTAATGTATGCCTACGGGCATGCATCGAAAAAAGAGAGTTATATAAACCGCTTTCATCTTTGCCACTATCACTTAATTAGTTCATGGCGGCTAGGGATTTCCGTCCGGGAGAGAGGGGGTTGGAAGGTGGATGTTTTATTACTGGAGCCCCTAGAGGTAGCAAAAGGATTTACATCTATGATGGGGTGCACTGAGCGTCCCCCGGGGGATCAAATCCCCGATCCCCCGGGTCGCCAGCCATCCGATCGCGATCGTCTTGACCGTTTAATCGTCCCCCGGGTTCACCTTCCGCCTGCTTCTGCTTCATGGAAGCAAATCGAACTGGGAATGTAGAAAAATTCAAAAATAAGAGGAAATTGAGAAACATGCCACGTGCGGGCGGAGCTCTCGCGATGCGCCAGGCGATTCTACTGTACGGCGCGGCGGTGGAGCCTGGAGGGGTCGTCGGAGGTCTCGTAGATGGCACAATTCCTCGAATCTGTGTTGTAGCCCAACTCGAGCCACCAACGGGAGCAGCATCTGCAGCATGGTGCATCGAGCTCGAGCTCCGCTCCGACTCCTCATTGGCGATTTGTGTCCGATTTGGCGAGCGGCGACGCCGGAAACCTGTTGCAGCACCATGGGGCAGCCCGCTACAACAATCCCCCCGTTTTTTTCGATCAAAACCCCGAGCTTGAGGAACCAACTCCATCGGTACATTGCTATCTCCATTGTTTCTGTCTGCAATTTTGTTCTAGGGTTCTGCTCTTTTCTGCTGCAGACAAAACTATTGTATGCGGATTGTTAGTAGCAAAACGGTTGTGTGTGGATTGCTTGTGCAGAAACTCAAAATAAAAGCATGTCTAAATCTGCTTCACTGAATCTGTATGATAGTGATGCAGCATCTCCACTACTAATAAAAGAGCAAACATAAATTTTTCTAAAGCTACACCGCCAATTGTACACCAACCGCTTACCACCACAGGATTAGACCCACTAAACCAAATCTAACCGACAAAAATGATTTGGTGTGCACTTGGCATTTTAGTATGACTGACCATACTCCACCTCCACCCGTCCATCCGTCTATCACATTCCTACAATTAATCACGAAATTAATGCATAATAGGAAACATTAGACTACCCATAGTGGAAGTAATTTAGATAGTAACATGCATGCCAATTAATCAAAAATAGTGACGTGGCAAGTAATTAATAAAGAGAGAGACAAATAGAGTAACATAATATGTTACCATCACATAACTGTTTCCAATGCAAAATGAGTCTAGTATGTAGTAAATGATGCCCTCTAAGTTATCACATATATGACACTACCTACTATGAAGGTAGTAATATAGATTAGTAACATGCTTATGTTACTAGTCTAAGTTACTCCCCATTATGACCAGCCTTAGGCAAATAGTATTCCCTCTTTACATCCCTACAATTACGCATGAAATTAATGCAAAATAGGAAACTTTAGTCAATGGTATTTCCTCTTCGCCCAGACGACGCCCTGCCTTGCGCCGCACCTCAGACGCCGCCCTGCCCTGCGCCGCACCTCAGATGCCGCCCAGCAGCCCATCGCCTCGCTGCACGGCGACACCCAAGCCGCACCGTCAGACGCCGCCTAGCAGCTCGTTGCCTTGGTGCACGGCGACATCCAAGGCGCACCGTTGCCTGAACGTCGACGTCCAAGCCTCACGTCAGACGCCGCCCAGCAGCCCGTTGCCTCCTGCACGGTGACATCCAAGCCGCATCGGCCCCTCGCTGCACAGCAACCTTGCCGCCCTGCATGGCTGCATCGCACTCGACGCTCCTTCTTCACCCCTCGCTGCCGACAAACATTCACATCCCTGCAACTTCTTCATCATCCTGTAAAACACACACAGAAATTGGATCATGCAACTCCATCAAATCAACCAGGTAATATCATTGCCAACCGATCATACAGGGTACACATACTATGCAACATTCCCTGTTCTTACATTATTCTAATGCAAATTTCAGTGCAGTAGCTTAAATCGCTAAATACTGCAGTACCGGAAAACATAGGGCAGTGACACTACTTTGGTTACTACTTTGGTTTTCTGTGAGCTCTCCCATGAAAGTAGTCAAACTGACTAAACTTTGACTCTGTATGTATTTCCTTCATTTTCATAACAACAATGAAGGTCAATTCCATTCCTTGTTGGTCTAATTAGTAATAATATGAAGAGAAATATGTAGATGGAGGACACAGATACTAAATTTATATATATTCAAATCACACTTTCTTCTTCACAAGACATAATATGTCATCTCCAGACCGGCTGTTACCCAGCTACAAAAGAATAACGCGGCCAGGTTCTGCAGTACAATAAAATGTTGATTGCATATCTAATATTGCATTTTGTTATATAATCTTGCACTGATATGATATCTATTGCTTTCTTCCATGTTTAGCAAATATACCAGATTCCTCTCTATCACAACAAGGCATCCATCATGACAAGGAAAATTAAGGTAACATACGAAGATGAATCCAATTGGTTGCATAGGAATGATGCGTACCAGGTGCAAAAGATTGGAGGGAGAATGAGAGCTATTGCTGCTATGCCTCCTGGTCATGAAATGCAAACAATATCCACCATCGCACAA
Source organism: Dactylis glomerata (assembly GCA_007115705.1). Lineage (NCBI taxonomy): Eukaryota > Viridiplantae > Streptophyta > Magnoliopsida > Poales > Poaceae > Dactylis > Dactylis glomerata. The sequence goes on from QXEO01000211.1 coordinate 2,712,440, forward strand.
GGTAATATCATTATGGTGCCATTTTCCAAAAAACAAGGTATAATCATCTTTTGCATTCATCTTACTGTGCTTGCAACACAAATCAGATACCATCACCCAACTGTCTGGTCCTGAGCTACCCCTAAATGGTACAGTCGCCGAGCTACCTAACCCAGGTTGCACAACTGAAGATGCTGGTAAGTAGCGTGAAGTGATATACCATTTGCCCCTCCTGAATTTTCGTAGAAGCAAAGAACTCACATCCATGTACTCCAGATCGACAACAACAGACCCTCTTTTTTAAGTTATCTGAAATAATCAAACATGAAGTTGATCAATTCCCTTCAATCCTGGGAGTGCTGTTGGGCTTGATCTGACCATTATCATAGCCAATCCCCAAAAAACATGAAGTATAAGCATATTAGTATAGCAGTTTAGAATTATTTGGAAATAGTATGTTTGAACCTATCCTAATGGGGATCTCAGAATCCTCACAGCCCACGACATATGCCGAGCAGGGTGCATGCAGGAGGACGCAAATGCACTCCTTGTTGTCCTAGAATCCATGGGGCGGCGGAACCCCAATCCCTCCACCGCGGGTGATGAGCTCGAAGATGCCCAGGGCGAGAGCACCCCACTCCCTCCACCGCGGGTGTCGACCTTGGGGAGGCCCAGGGCGGCGCCGACAGGCTGGGATAGCGCGAAGTAGGAGGTCCCGGCCAAGAACGGCACCTACTCAGGCTCGGACATCTGGGCTATGGCGTCGCCGATGGCCTCCTCCAGCAGCAGCCTTACAAAGCACGTGCGGCGACGCCGGCCGGGGATCGGGTAGAGAGGAGGTCCGCACCTCCGCCTCCGTCGGCGGGAATCAGGGGGAGTGCGGGCATCGTGGCAGGCTGGCAACGGAGGGGGAGTCATGTGAGGGAGGTGCCATCGCGTCAGCGGCGGTAGGGGAGCACGAGGTCCTTCCCGAAGCAATGTGTGGGCAGGGCCGTAGGGGAGAGGGAGGGTCCTCCTGCCAGCGGCGGGAAGGCATAGGAGAGGGCGGAGGCCCGGCTGCCGACCAAGCCGAGTGGAGAGAGGTGTGTCGTGTCATGTGGGTGTGTCATTGTGTGATGGATGTTGCTTTGTTGCTGCCCTATGAGGGTTTTTTTAGAGAACCATATGAGGTTGGGTTAACATAAGTAACACTAAAATTTCAAGATCATTGTTCTAATTAAAAACTATCAAGATTTTTTACAAATGGTTTCTTGTATCATTGGGACCAACTCATACGGGTATAAGAAGCTTCTCTGGGTATTACAAATTTATATGATTTGTCCGTGCACAAGGCAATATTTAATTTGTTTGGAGTGTTCTATCTGGTTATTTGGTTTTTAATTTTGTGCACTCATGGTACAATGATGCTATATACTTTTTGCAACCTATGGTAAGTATTTTTTTCACTAAGGTCATTTATACACACTTTGCAAATGATCATTGTACGAAAAAGGTTCTATGTTGTGTATGTAGGATGGTATGGATCTCCGGACGCCATTGTTGGTACACATTTTGAATTCGCTAAGAATGAAGTTATAGCTGGTATCTAGCTTGGTCATGGAGCGAGACTTTATTGATAGCATATAGACATGGGAATTTATAGAGAATAAAAAGTGAATAGTTTTTTTTATTTTTTAAGTACTACTATAAACTCGGATTAAATTGTAGTAGAAAATAAATAGAAAAACAACACTGTACTTTTTAAGAATTAAATGGCGTAGCGTCTGAGAATTGTACTTTGCCTGCGCATGGTTATACCTTTAGTCCATCATACAAGTAAAAATTATATGGAAATAGTCTTAGTAAAAATGAATTACTCCCTGTGATGCATAATATTTATCGCTCATTTGGCAAAAATTTAAATACACGTGTTACATTTAAAAGACGTGTGTTGCACGTGCACATTTACTAGTGTAGATAATGTAGCAGAAAAGGATACATTGTTAACTTGATATGAGATAGGGATGTTGCTGTAATAATGTTTCATGCTTCATAATTTTTTTCTACTGAATAAAATTTATGTATGAGATGCTTCCATGGTAGCATTCCAGAAAACAGACATGAACTTGCTGCATTAACCATGTTTGAACAAAAAAATATGCTTCCTTAGGAGGAAGAACTACCAGGCTAGAAGGTTATGTTGTTTTTGCTATATTATAAAATTGTTGCTACATATCCTAGAGAAAATGGCATGCTGCTAAAACTTTTTCTGCTGAATTTATAGGCCTTTGTTGCTGACATCATCCTTAGAGGCATTGATCTCAATGAAGATCCAAATGTTCATACTCGAGCTGCGGAACACCAGAATGAACACACTCGAGCTGCGCCCCACCAAAATGTGCACACTCAAGCTGCGCAACACCATAGTGAAGATATTGCATTTGTGCCTGGACCACGTAGCGAAACAAGTGGAAATGCTACTGCGTCTGCTGCAGAGGGAGGAGAAGAGATCTGTTTGCAACCAGTGGTTCCATATGTTGGAATGATATTCGATGACCTGGAAGTAGCAAAACAAGTCTACAATGACTACGCATTCAAGCTTGGCTTCGGCATTCGCATAGGTAACACAAAGAACAGCTAAGCACGTGGAGTACCAAAAAATAAGCCAATAAGCCGAGATTTTGAGTGTGTGCATAGTGGAAAACCAGCAGATGAAGCAAAGAATCCAGGGAGCAAACATCCTATAGATGCAACAAAAGGGATGGCTGATACAGTTGACATGAGTAGCTATAGTGGGAAAAAATCCAAAAGCAAGCAGGCGTGCGAGAAAATGGACGTCAATGACACAAGGCTGCGGAATAAGGTGCGGCGATATGGTTGCAAAGCACACATGCTTGTGGGTAAGCGAGGGGGAGCTTGGATTGTCACAGTTTTCAAGGAAGATCACACACATCCAATGGTTTCTTAGATAGGAAGAAGACGTTGCTAGCAATCACACAGGAAAGTGCCATAAGAAGATTTTCAGTTGCTGCAAACTCTTCACAACCAAAACATTAACACAGCAAAAATAATGGGGTGCCTAGGAGATGTGCATGGTGGTGACCCTAGATGCCTGGGATACGTGAAGCGAGACGTTTCCAACATCAGGATAATGCTGCGAGAGGAGGTCACCCTACGAGACATGAGCTTAACAGTGGAGTACTTTGACAGAAGGCAAGCTAAAAACCCAAGTTTCTTCTATGCTAAGATGGTCAACAGCAACAAAGAAGTAGTTGATCTGTTTTGGGTTGATGGTAGAACTAGATCACTGTACACAAGTACAAGGACTGTGTGTTCTTCGACACGACATTTTGCACAAAAAGGTACAACATGCCGTTTGCTCCCATTGTTGGCATAAACAACCACACACAAACCATTGTGCTAGGGTGTACTTTACTGCCAGATGAGACGATTGAGACATTCGAGTGGGTATTCCGAAGATGGATGCATGCTATGGAAGGCAATGCCCCTGATCACATCACGACGGACCAAGACCAAGCAATGGCCACCGCCATATCAAATGTGTTTCCATTGTCCATACAAAGGAACTGCTTGTACCATGTGCTGAACCTAGCTAGAAGAAAGCTTGGCAAGAATTTGGTAGATGGACATCCATTTGCTGATGCATTCTACTCATGCATCTACGGCACAGACACTATTGAGGAGTTTGAAATATGTTGGCAGCATATGCTACATGTCCACACAATGCAAGAGAACACACACCTCAATAACATGTGGAAAGTCAGGCACATGTGGGCACCAGTATTCTTCAGGAAGCAATTTTTCCTCTTTGCATCAACAACATGCAGATCAGAAGGTCTGAATTTGTACTTCGAGACGTTGGTCCATCCCGGTGACTCGGTATTCAACTTTGTGCAGCAATATGAATTGTGCCAAAATCTTAATCTAGATCGCGAGATTAACTTAGGCTTCATCATGGAGACAACAAGCCCTTCACTATGGGGGAGGTAAAAGTTTTATTACAATTGTCCTATTATCAGGAATAAAGCAAAAATGTATTTCATAGTAGCAACAACTGAATCATAATGTAACATACCATATTTATGCAGCTGGAGCATTGAGAGGCATGGAGCTGAGTTCTACACAAGAGAGGTGTTTGAGAGGTTCGAGAAAATGTTGCAAGCATCCACAAGATTTTACCCGCTACGTGCTGAGCAAGATGGATTGAATTTCGATCTCGTGCCGAACCCTGGACTGGACATGAAGACCTACAGAGTAGAAGTAGATGTTGAAAATGAGCTCTACAACTATGGGTGCAGCGCATTTGAAATGTGCGGCCTCATATGCCCCCATGTCATTCGGGTAATGATTCACCTCAATGTGCAACAAATCCCAGAGCGCTACATGCTTCACCATTGGTCTGCTGCGGCAACAACACCTGTGCATGACCCTGGTGCAAATGGGATAAAATTTGGAGCCCCGGGAACAAACACGTTGAAGTACAACTCGTTGTGCAGAAAGATGAATGACCTTGCATCTGAAGCATGCACTGGTGATGAAACATACAAAGTTGTTTCTGCAATGATTGAAGAAGCAAAAAAGGTGGTTGCTGCGATGAAGCGAATGATATCCCACGAGTATAGGGGATCGTGTGTAGCCTTTTCGATAAGTAAGAGTGTCAAACCCAACGAGGAGCTAAAGGTAGGATAATTGTTCTCTCAAGTTCTATCAACCACTGATACAACTCTACACACACTAAACGTTTTCATTATCTAGGAAATAAAAATAGAGCAACAATACGGGTATGAGAGATAGCTTTGCAAGATAATAAATACAAGAAAGTAATTGTTAGTGTTTGCAACAATAAAATATACTAAGTAACCATAAACTAACAGTACCATGAGTGTGAAAAAGTGGTGGTAATAGTGGTGGCTTTGTCCACGTTTAATTAGCAAATAAATCGAGTTCATTAACTTCGATGCAGTTTTCTATGTGGGAGAGGCTAAATATACATGCACTTCACTACTTTGAATTACAAGTACTATATGATTGGATTGTTAGCAAGCATCTGCAAATACTAACAATGCATTAAGGTTTCCCAACCATAGCCTTAAGTTAATTGTCCTCTTACTCCCATACGTGCAACGTTCTGGTTCGCGTCCTCAGGTTTCTGTCACTCCGGCAGAACTTTCCCCTTCCTCTTACACATACTACAAACCCTATGATGTTTAATCCATGCGCGCACAAATATAATGGACACCAAAGGATTGTACCATATCAACATACAACTCTAATGAACCAAAGACATTCAACCAAGCAATTAAAAGACAAATAAACTACACAAACATGACATAGATCATAGAATTATAACTTATAGCATTGAACACCATGTTTATATAGGACGGTACAGAGGTGTGTGGGAGGATGAACCACTGTATACAAGGATGAGTTGGTGATGGAGATAGCGGTGAAGACGATGAAGGGGGCAGCGAGAGGTGCAGGCCGGCGGCGGCGCCGGCGATGGCGCGGGGAGCTCCTTCCCTGCCGTCGGCATCATGGGGGAGAGCCGCCCCTTAGCCTCCTTCCTCCATGGCTTCTTGGGAGCCCTCTACCATGGAGATGGTATTCATGGGAGAGGCAAAAACGTGGCTTTTGGCGGCTGCAATTCGTGGGTGGAGGAGTCCCCACGAGTTAAGTTTCCTCCCTTTATATAGCTTCTCGGATTTCCATCACCCAATCTAGGGTTGCAGTGGATCGGGCTTATCTCAGCCGTCCGGACTCAGAATCAGTTAAATTTTATGTCTAAAACGTTTCTCTCGAAATTTCCAACAACTTTATAATTGGGGAGTTTTCTGTTTGAGGCCATCTTCGACCTGTAACGTGACCATCTTCTAAAAAAGTTCTGGGACAGAATTCTGGAAAGTCCCGATTTGACTCCAACAAGGTTTCCTCTTGTATTCTTGGTAATTCCTACATATCAAAGTGTAAAACAAGAATATTGTGCACTTTTGCAACTATTACTAGGTTAGTCTAAATAAATCATAAAGTTTATATAAAAACAAATGTCAAAAGCATAATATTAGCATAAAGCCATCAAAAATTATAGATACATTATGGACATATCAGCGGACAGCTCCAGTAGTGATGCAGAATGAAGAAAATGATAGTATTCCATACACAGGTCCTATATAGCATGAAAATGTGCAACAGCAGCAGCCTGAAGCACCAGATGATCCTGACAGCAGCATGCTGCGTAACCCAGCAAGAATAAAACCAAAAGGCCGTCCATCAGAGAAGGAGAAAAGAAGAAAACCTCTGATTGAGCTGTGAGATGAAGCGAACAAGAAGAGGAAAAAGAAAGCTATTGAACCGAAGAAGAAAAAGGAGGTTGCTACAAAGCCCAAGAGACCAGCAAGGAAGAAATGCCCATATTGTGGCGACGAAGGCCACACGGTGAAGGAATGTGAGTATATTGCACTGGCGAAGCAAATGAATGCCATGAAGGATGTGGGTGTGGAACTAAAGTTGTAGAACAAAAAATTTTATTTGTTATAGGAAACAATAGTACATTTGTAATAGGAAACAATAGTACATTGTAATAGGAAGTGAGATGTGAGTGGAACACACCTATATAAGGCATTAAATTCATTAGGAAAGTGATATTTGCTACATCTATATGATGTTTTAAGTTGCAGAACAAAAAACATGAAAGCAACTGTTATATTTTCTTTATTGTGCAACATAACTGCCACATGTTTGAAAAAGTAGATGTGTTGTGACATTATAGCATATGTGAGCATGTGTAATAAAACCAGATATGGAAACCACAAATAGAGAACTGCGATACCATAGTTTAAGTTAAATGAAGCAAAAAGTGGTAACTATTGTAGCATATTAACTTATCTAATGTGGCTGTCATATATGTTAAAAAAATTGGCAGCACCTTGTTTGCATATCTAGTTTTGAAACAAAAATCACATATTGTGCAATTCTACAAAAAAAATGAAAATTGGAAAAAAGACATATTAAAGAACACACTTTTTGCTTCAGACACCATCTTACAGCATTATGCAATAAATGTCGGTTACATAGAGTAATTCATGTGGCAAAAGGGATCACACCTGATCATTCCCAGCAAAACATCACATAACAGAAAACTTTCTCAACAGTTCTAACTGCATTGAAGTTGAAGTTTATTGCATAACAGAAAATTTGATGAGCTCGTTGATCATTCCTCGTTGAAGTTGAAGTTTTCCAAGAGAGAGAAAATGCTTCGACAACAACTACAACAATAACTGACCAGGTTGTTTGCGTAGTGTTCGAGGAGGCTAGTGTCCTTTGATGAGCGCATGGAATCAAATATGTGGAACAGTTTGTGCACAAGGTTTATGTAGCAAACAAACCAATGATTGTGCTTGATAAGAGGAAAGTACAACTGGAGATAAGATGGAACATCCGCAGAGTTACAACAAAGAAATAAAATAGTGCAGCATATAGAACAAAGCTAAATGGAGCAAAAACTTGAACACTTACTAGGTCATCCTTTAGAACCTTGAAGTTGGAAGAGATGGACTTCAACTCCTTCATGCAACCATTGATGTTGAATGCAGCAGGGTCAGCAATAAGCGAATCCTACAAAGATGAATCAATTGAGTTAGTTTGAAATCCATTTTCTTATGCACCAACAAAACAAAAAAATGAAAAAAAGAATCTTACCACAAAGTATTGACTGAAAGCAAACTTTTTCTTGAACCTTGGGTTCCTTTGAGCAAGAATTATTGCTTCATGATTGAACTTCTCAACCCAAACATTCATAACCTCACTGCTCAGGTATTCGTGCAGCTTTAGCGAATCATGGAACCCCTTGTAGCAACAGTAGTAGCGCCCAATCCTTATAAATTCTTTGGTGCGTGGATTTTGGATAAGAAAACAAAGCATTGTAAAAAGAATGTTATCAGGAATGAACTGCTTTGCTGCAAAAAGTAAAAGACAGTGGTAAAAATTGCTTCATAGTTACAAGTAATGATCCGGTGTAGCAAAAAAAGATATATATAGTAGCACGACATTGTGATTAATGTAGCACATAAAATGAAGTAATGAAGCAAACAGTGCAAACAAAAAAAAACTCACGGTATATGGTTATTTGGCTGCCTCGTAAATTTGCGCCCATGCTGCACAAATTTCTGATACATTGCATCGACATCTTGAGAGACCTTAATCTTCTTCATTTTCGGAGGAGTGCCCGCTTCCTTTGCAGCCCTTTTGTGCCTATTCTTCCTATCAAAAGTCACAGGACCAGCCGTACCATCTTTGATGACAAGTGCAGAGGTAACATTTTCTGGTACAAGAACAAAATTTTTGAAGGTGTGAGTAAATAAAAAAATAGACACCCAAATGAATGCAACAAATGTCTACCAAAACAAAACAAAAATGCTGAGTCAAACCTATAGTATTGGGGTCAACACGCGTAACAGGATCAACCAATGTGACATCATTAATTGCATCAGTAGCAGGTGGTGTAGCGTCGCTCACTAAGAAGAGAAAGAAAGGTAAATACAACATCAAAACATCATGTGTGCCGCAGCATGAAAACAACAAAATGTATGCAACATAGAAAAAGAGACAGAAAAAGGCAAAGAACTTGTTGTAGCTGGCTTATCAACACTAGAATATCGGCAGCAGGTAGCAGGGATATGGTGGATACATGGCTAGGGGTATCAGGGGTTTTCTCATATCTCACCCAATCATCTGACCATTTGGGGAAAAGGTCAAACCCAGGGGCAACAAGGGCGTCGTAGTAGGATGAACTTCTTGTGCGTTCAGACCCAGCAGGTGATCTCACAAGACTGTCAACAATATTCTGGTCACGGATGTCTTTTGCCCCAGCCTCATAAACAATTACCAGCATATAGAACAAAGCTAAATGGAGCAAAAACTTGAACACTTACTAGGTCATCCTTTAGAACCTTGAAGTTGGAAGAGATGGACTTCAACTCCTTCATGCAACCATTGATGTTGAATGCAGCGGGGTCAGCAATAAGCGAATCCTACAAATATGAATCAGTTGAGTTAGTTTGAAATCCATTTGCTTATGCACCAACAAAACAAAAAATGAAAAAAAGAATCTTACCACAAAGTGTTGACTGAAAGCAAACTTTTTCTTGAACCTTGGGTTCCTTTGAGCAAGAATTCTTGCTTCATGATTGAACTTCTCAACCCAAACATTCATAACCTCACTGCTCAGGTATTCGCGCGGCTTTAGCGAATCATGGAAACTCTTGTAGCAACAGTAGTAGCGCCCAATCCTTATAAATTCTTTGGTGCGTGGATTTTGGATAAGAAAACAAAGCATTGTAAAAAGAATGTTATCAGGAATGAACTACTTTGCTGCAAAAAGTAAAAGACAGTGGTAAAAATTGCTTCATAGTTACAAGTAATGATCTGGTGTAGCAAAAAAAGATATATATAGTAGCACGACATTGTGATTAATGTAGCACATAAAATGAAGTAATGAAGCAAACAGTGCAAACACAAAAACTCACGGTATATGATTCTTTGGCTGCCTCTTAAATTTGCGCCCATGCTGCACAAATTTCTGATACGTTGCATCGACATCTTGAGAGACCTTAATCTTCTTCATTTTCCGAGGAGTGTCCGCTTCCTTTGCAGCCCTTTTGTGCCTATTCTTCCTATCAAAAGTCACAGGACCAGCCGTACCATCTTTGATGACAAGTGCAGAGGTAACATTTTCTGGTACAAGAACAAAAATTTTGAAGGTGTGAGTAAATAAAAAATAGACACCCAAATGAATGCAGCAAATGTCTACCAAAAGAAAACAAAAATGCTGAGTAAAACCTATAGTATTGGGGTCAACAGGTGACGAAGGAATGACAGATGGGCCCCCGACATTCGCCTACCTGGTTCTCGGTCCAGGTGGGGTGTCTCAGGAGAGGCTTTCGAGGCCCGTCAAGGCAGTGTTTCGATGCGGCCCGGGAGTATTACTTGGTGTACAAGCGAAGTTTCGAAGAGTCCAAGCTAGATTAGGTCTCGGTTGATCCGATCTGTACTTGGCTTGAGAAACACTCCTGAGACCTAGCCTTATCTTATAAAAGGCTGGGAGGGAGGTTTCGAAACCCTAGAATCACTTCCACCCACCTCACGTCGGAGCGCTCGACAACTTAGAGCTCTCTGCTTTTGGCCAGATCCAATCTGCGCCGCCATTGTAACACCATCATCGTCGCTACCACCTAAATACAAAAGTCAGACAAGCAGGACGTAGGCCTTTTACCTTTCAAGGGGGCTGAACCTGGGTAAATCCTCGTGTCCTTCTGCTTTCGTCTGATCGCCGTCGAGTTCGCCAGGTTCCCAATACGCTTCCTAGATCGAAAGCCCTTCGACATGGGCATTGCCGGGGATAAACCTCGTCAATTGGCGCCGACCGTGGGGACGACGGGATCTGGATCTACGGATTCGCCGGCTCCATCACCAACCGCAACCAAGATCGGCATCGACACCGCCGTCGGCATCGCTGCGCCGACCAACGTCGGCACCCCCGTCAAGATCGACGCTACCATCGGCATCGCTGCGCTGACCAACGACGACACCACTTCCAAGATCGGCATCGACACCCTCGCCGGCATCGCTGTGCCGGCCATCGTCCACACCAGCCCGATGGAATTCGAGACTGGCGCCGTCGAATCGACTGTCGTCGATGGCATCTCGCCAAGCACTATCAACCTCACCTCGACGATGAGCGCCATCGACCCCGTCCCGAGCGCGGCAAGGGCAGCCCCCGAAGGCTACGACATGGCCTTCGGATTGTTCAATTTCCATGTGGACAGCAATGGAGCAATGGAACTGCTCTCCATCGGCGAATCGGCTCCGCTCGTGGCCGAAACGACGACACCACCATCCGTCGGGGGCAGACCCTTGGCAAGCGCGTCACTAGCGCCGTCGAAGGAGGAGCTGAGACTGAAGATTTCGACCCCATCAGTAGGGTCGAACGATTTCGAAGATCCGCCTCCATCCCCGACCACCGCATACTGCGTCGACTGCGACGCATACCACTACATAGGCGCCGGAGATTTCTCACTCCATGAGATCGCCGGCTGTGAAGATCCGCGGGGAGGTACAGCAGCTATCTACCCAACGATATCCGAGTGCGATCGGGCTCTCAACGCCCTCACGCTTCGCACAGCACCCTATGATCCTGACTACGTCGAAGGATTATACTCGGACTACACGTGCTCCGACGACGACGACGATGTCTACCCCGAAGCTAAGGGGAAAATCGGCAATTCGGTGAGCTCTGCCTCGCTATGCGAATCTAACGCATCTAGCGACGGCTATATGGCTGATCATGACATTGATTTCATGGTCGAAGTCGGACCCTACGTCGAAAGCGACGACGTCTATCCTCCAGCGCTGGGAGAAATCAGCGATGACTCGACCCCGTGGCTCGGGGGCCACTGCATGATGGCATCACACAACGAAGGAAACAACAGCGGCGGTCGAAACCAAGCAGACAGCGGTCGACCAGTGGTCACACATGACCAGATTCGGTTCGCAAGAAGGGTCTATGCGGGCGAATTAAACTTCAGACCCAACCCAAGTCCAAGCGATCTGGCTGCACTCCGATTCGTCGTTCAGGAGCAAAGAGATCAGATCAGCGCTGATAGACGAGTGTTGGAACGACGCAGAGAGGAGGCCGACGCATCCAGCAGAAGGCGGGCAGAAAGATCATCGCACTACTCTTCAAGCGTTCAGCACAGATCAAGATCGCGCACTCAGCAGGGGGCCGATATGCATAATGTCACTCGAAACCTGGAGGCAGAATTCAACGAAGCTGAGTTAATGCCCAAGACCAAGGAAGCAGCAATCATGGCTGCAGCGGCATACATTGCTGCGAACGCGTCTAACGGTGACGAACATATGCGACACCTGCGAAATCTAGCACTCGAAGGAGTAAGGGTGCTGCAAGGCACGCCTGGCTCAGCACATGATGCGACAACAGCAAGAGCCGCTCCACCACCGGAACAGGCTAGGCACCCAGCACCAGCGCCAGCCGTAGCGCCTCGGACGCATGTGGTCGAACCTCTCAACGGAGAGCTTCGGCATGGCCTGGCCCAGCATAGAGTCGACCAAGGGCGAGCGCGACGCGAGGCGGAAGCGTTCGGCGGTCCCAGCGACGGACTCTGCGGGGCAGAATGCTTTAGCCTTTTGATCCGCTCGGCACCATTGCCGAAAGGAATCAAGCTCAGCGACGGCGTAGTCAAGTTCAACGGGCAGCAGGATCCCCGAATTTGGCTAGATGATTTCATGACCGCTGTCAAGATCAGCGGCGGATCCAGAGACAACGCTCTCCAGTTGTTATCACTGCACCTAAAAGATAACGCAAGGGCATGGTTGAATAATCTCGCCCAAGACAGCATTCGCTCCTGGGAAGAGTTTCGGCAAGCGTTTATCGCAAATTTCCGAGGCACCTCACGACGCCCTACGTCGTTCGAAGAGCTTCGCTTATGCGTGCAGAAGACCGGCGAAAACCTGAGGTCATACATCTCACGATGGATCAGCCTTCGGAACACGACAGAGAATATCTCGCCCGAAAGGGCCATTGATGCATTTCGGGACGGCTTATTTCGGCGTGACTTCAAGGAGGAACTGGGGCGCTGCAAGCCCAGAACCATCGACCACCTCATGAGTTTGGCGAACGAATGGGCCGATGGCGAGGACTCCATCTCGGCTCCCAGAAGCCGCCGTCGATCAGCAGAACACGATGGCGATGCGAAGGATCAGTTCCATCCCGGATCTGGGAAGAAAGGTCGCCGAAGCCGCTACGACAACACGGAGAACGTAGACATGATAGCAGCTGGCTACGTCCACGAAGACCGCGACGACAATCGCGACTTACCACGACGAGGAAATACTTACTACGGCAGCAGCAGCCGTGACTCGAAACCCAGCAAGGAGTGGCGTCGCCGGCAGCCACAGCTGTCGGCAGAAGAGATGCTCGACAGCGGATGCCCAAGGCACACGTACCTCGACAAGGACGGAGTACGAAAACCTACACACCTCCTCATCGAGTGCAGGGAATTCCTTCGCCTCAACCGAGCACTTCAGGAGAGGATGAATGTCGAGCAACCAGTGGCAGGGGCGATAGCCTACAACGCTCCACCGCCACCACCGAATCCACCAGCAAATGTCGTACAGCAAAGCCATCAGGCCGCTACGATCCAGCAAGCCGAGCAGCGACAGCCGGCCAACGAGGAAGAAGAGTTCCCGCCTCCAAGAGGTTTCGTGCCCATGATTCAGAGGGGGCGCCCGACGAACAAAGTTCGGCGGAAACGCGCGAGAGAAGTATTCCACGCCGAGCACGCGCCACCAGCTACTCCCGAATATCTGAATTGGTCCGAACACCCGATTGGTTTCGACCGGTCAGATCATCCACCGAAGATACCACACCCAGGACACCATGCTCTGGTTCTTGAGGCGCAGATAGGGGGCTTCACCTCGAAAAAGGTGTTCATGAACGGAGGCAGCAGCTTGAACCTAATCTATGCAGACACGCTGCGAAAGATCAAGATTCCACTAAACAATCTCCTGCCAACAGAGACCTCCTTCCACGGAATCGTCCCGGGAAAGCCAACGTATCCATTGGGGGCGATACACCTCGACGTCATCTTCGGCACTAAAGCAAACTTCAGAAAGGAGAAGATCGAATTCGAGGTGGTCGACTGGCCCTCGCAGTACCATGCCATCCTCGGGCGACCAGCGTTCGCCCGATTCATGGCCGTACCCCACTACGCCTACCTCAAGTTACGGATGCCCGCAAACAGAGGACCACTGACGATCAGCGGCAGCTTTGCGCGGTCAGAAAACTGCGACAAGGACTTCAACGACATGTCCCAGACTTTCGGGGTGCACGAGGAACTGCACCACATTCGGGAAGCCACTGTCATGGACATCGACCCACCGGCGCAGCAGAACGCCCCAGAGTTGTCTTTCGATGCCACCAAAGACACCCGAGAACACCAGATCCACCCGACTGATCCAACCAAGACGGCGCGGGTGTCGAACTCCCTTTCCCCCGCATAGGAAAGCGCGCTCGTCGAGTTCCTCCGTGAGCACTGGAGGATGTTCGCCTGGTGTCCAGCAGATATGCCAGGCATCCCCAGGGAACTCGCCGAGCACGAGCTTAAAATATTCCCCAACGCGAAACCGGTCAAGCAGTCTATGCGACGGTACAATCCAGAGAAGGCCAAGTCGATGGGCGAAGAAATCAATCGCCTCCTTGAAGCTAAGTTCATCAGAGAGATCAAGGAAGCCACATGGCTCTCGCCACCGGTCATGGTGGAAAAGAAGGACACCAAGATCTACAGGATGTGCATCGACTTCACAGCTCTAAACAAACACTGCCCGAAGGACTACTTCCCTTTGCCCCGAATCGACCAGATTGTTGATTCCACGGCAGGATGCGAGCGCCTCTCGTTCCTCGACGCCTACTCTGGATATAACCAGATACGGCTAAAGGTAGAAGACGAAGACAAGACGGCGTTCATCACCCCGCACGGGGTATACTGCTACATGACGATGCCTTTCGGGCTCAAGAACGCTGGAGCTACGTATCAGCGGTGTATGCAAGCATGCTTGAAGGAACAAATCGGACGCAACGTCGAGGTCTACGTCGACGACATTGTCATCAAGACATCGAAAGCAGATACTCTGCTCGACGACCTTCGAGAAACCTTCGCCAACCTCGACAGATATAGCATCAAGCTTAATCCGAAGAAATGCTCTTTCGGAGTACCCACCGGCCAACTGCTGGGCTATCTGATCTCCGAGAGAGGAATTGAAGGCAACCCAGAGAAGATAAAGGCCATCATCAGCATGCACCCTCCAAAGACGCTCCGACACGTCCAGCAGTTGACAGGCCGACTCGCAGCGCTTAACTGCTTCATCAGCAAGCTTGGCGAAAAAGCACTGCCCTTGTAACGACTGCTCAGAAAAACAGACAACTTCACATGGACCGAAGAAGCGCAAGCCGCCTTCGACGACCTCAAGCGACGACTATCGACCTCCCCAGTTCTCGTTACACCTCGAGAAAAAGAGACAATGTTGCTGTACATTGCGGCTACAAATCAAGTTGTCAGCTCGGTGCTTGTGGTTGAACGCGCAGAGGAAGGCAAAGAGCACGGTGTTCAGAGGCCCGTGTACTACTTAAGCGAAGTCCTGTCGCCAACCAAGCAAAGATACCCCCATTATCAGAAGTTGGCATACGCCATCTACATGACGGGGAAGAAACTGCCGCACTATTTCGAGTGCCACTCCATCATAGTAGTGGCTTCGAACCCAGTCTCCAGCATCCTCAACAACCCAAACGCTACAGGGCGTGTGTCGCTATGGGGAGTCACGCTAGGACCCTGGGAGATTGCGTACCAGCGCCAGTCCGCAATCAAGTCACAGGTCCTACCGGATTTCATAGCCGAATGGACAGAAGCCCAGATGCCCGAACTACCAGACCTGTCGAACAGCTGGACCATCTTCGTCGACGGGTCCAAGCGGGTTTCGGGGGCAGGAGCAGGAGTTATCCTGGTATCACCACAAGGAGACAGGATGCGCTACGTCCTCCGCATGCGTTTCCCGAATCCCTCCAACAACGAGACAGAATACGAAGCCGTCCTTCACGGTATGCGCATGGCGAAGGCCTGCGGGGCAACCCGCATCAAGATTCATGGAGACTCGAACCTCATCGCTCAGCAAGTCATGAAGGAGTGCGACGCAACTTGCGCGAACATGATCGCATATCGTGCCATGTACGACAAGCTCGAAGGCGAATTCGAGGGCTGTGAAGTAACACACATCGGCAGGGAAAGCAACGAGGAGGCAGATAACCTGGCCAATGTCGGCTCAAGATGCCTCCCAATACCGCCAGGTGTTTTCTTTGAGGAGATATTCGAACGCTCCGTCAAGATCAAACCCACACCTGACCCGGCGTTAACAACACGTCCGGGGGCTCGGACAACCAACACCGCCCCAGCGGCAGGAGCAGCAGACCTCCCAAAGGATGCAGCCGCGGTCATGCTCGTCGAGGCAATATGGACAAAGCCGTACTTGGCGTACCTGACGAGGGGCGAACTCCCAGAAGACCCCATCCACCGCCGACAAATCATGCGGCGCTCTAAGGCCTTCACGATAATCAATGGGGAACTCTACAAGCGAAGCACTTCGGGGGTGCTCCAGCGGTGCATAGCGCAGGAAGATGGAATCACCCTCCTCCGAGAAATCCATGAAGGAACCTGCGGACATCACGCTTGCAGCCGAACCCTCGTAGCGAAGGCCTTTCGGTCCAGATTCTACTGGCTATCCGCCCTCTACGACGCCAGGAACATCGTCCAGCACTGCGAAGCGTGTCAGATGTTCGCCACCAAGCTGCACGCGCCGGCATCGGAACTGCAAACCATACCTGTGGCATGGCCCTTCGCACAATGGGGGCTCGACCAAGTGGGGCCTCTCCCCAAATCATCTCGAGGAGGGCATACGTACTTGCTCGTCGCTGTGGACAAGTTCTCCAAGTGGATCGAAGCCGTTCCGGTCACCAACCAAGAGGCAATCACGGCGGTCAAGTTTTTCGAGTCCATTGTTTACCGGTACGGCGTCCCGAACAGCATCATCACCGACAACGGCACCAACTTCACTTCGGGCGAATTCCAGGGCTTCGCCAAAGACCTCGGCATCAAGCTCAAGTACGCTTCGGTAGCACACCCCAAGTCCAACGGCCAGGTCGAAAAGGCCAATGGATTCGTCTGCGGAGGCTTGAAGAAGCGACTGCTTCGACCCCTCAAGCGCGCAACAGGCGCCTGGGTCGAGGAACTGCCTTCGGTGCTATGGAGCCTGCGAACAACGCCCAACTCCTCGACAGGCTACACACCCTTCTTCTTGCTCTTCGGAGCAGAAGCCGTGCTGCCCACGGACGTGCGCTACAGCGCGCCCCGCGTCGCCGCCTACGTCGAGGAAGACGCGGACAAGGCGTTAGCAGACGCCCAAGACCTGCTGGACGAAGCTCGAGACGTCGCCCTCGTTCGATCGGCGGTCTATCAGCAGAGCCTCCGCAATTACCACAGCAGACGGGTACGCGGACGCTCTTTCGAGCCGGGCAACCTCGTACTCCGACTCAAGCAAACAAGCACGTCGAAGCTGGAGCCACCATGGGAAGGCCCGTACCTTGTCCACGAGGTCATTCCAGGAGGAGCATATCGTCTACGCAACCCGAAGACGGGCAAAGACGTAGATAACCCATGGAACGCCGCGCAATTGCGCCGCTTCTATCCTTAGCTAGCAAAGCTGTCTCCTCTACCCCCTCTAATACGTAATCAAGTGTCGGCAGCAGTCCGCACCCAACATTATGCCTTCGGCACCAAGCAATAAAATTCGAGTTCCTCACTTCATGAGTTAACATATCCGCATATTCGCCTACGCTCGGGGGCTCAGTCCTTCGACCCACGCTCGGGGGCTCAGTCCTTCGACCCACGCTCGGGGGCTCAGTCCTTCGACCTACGTTCGGGGGCTTCACCTACGCTCGGGGGCTCAGTCCTTCGACCCACGCTCGGGGGCTCAGCCCTCCGACCCACGCTCGGGGGCTTCGCCTACGCTCGGGGGCTCAGTCCTTCGACCCACGCTCGGGGGCTCAGTCCTTCGACCCACGCTCGGGGGCTCAGCCCTCCGACCCACGCTCGGGGGCTTCGCCTACGCTCGGGGGCTCAGTCCTTCGACCCACGCTCGGGGGCTCAGTCCTTCGACCCATGCTCGGGGGCTCAGTCCTTCGACCTACGTTCGGGGGCTTCACCCACGCTCGGGGGCTCAGTCCTTCGACCCACGCTCGGGGGCTCAGTCCTTCGACCTACGTTCGGGGGCTTCACCTACGCTCGGGGGCTCAGTCCTTCGACCCACGCTCGGGGGCTCAGCCCTCCGACCCACGCTCGGGGGCTTCGCCTACGCTCGGGGGCTCAGTCCTTCGACCCATGCTCGGGGGCTCAGTCCTTCGACCTACGTTCGGGGGCTTCACCCACGCTCGGGGGCTCAGTCCTCCGACCCACGCTCGGGGGCTCAGTCCTTCGACCTACGTTCGGGGGCTTCACCTACGCTCGGGGGCTCAGTCCTTCGACCCACGCTCGGGGGCTCAGCCCTCCGACCCACGCTCGGGGGCTCAGTCCTTCGACCCACGCTCGGGGGCTCAGTCCTTCGACCCATGCTCGGGGGCTCAGTCCTTCGACCTACGTTCGGGGGCTTCACCCACGCTCGGGGGCTCAGTCCTTCGACCCACGCTCGGGGGCTCAGTCCTTCGACCTACGTTCGGGGGCTTCACCTACGCTCGGGGGCTCAGTCCTTCGACCCACGCTCGGGGGCTCAGCCCTCCGACCCACGCTCGGGGGCTCAGCCCTCCGACCCACGCTCGGGGGCTCAGCCCTCCGACCCACGCTCGGGGGCTCAGTCCTTCGACCTACGTTCGGGGGCTTCACCTACGCTCGGGGGCTCAGTCCTTCGACCCACGCTCGGGGGCTCAGCCCTCCGACCCACGCTCGGGGGCTTCACCTACGCTCGGGGGCTCAGTCCTTCGACCCACGCTCGGGGGCTCAGCCCTCCGACCCACGCTCGGGGGCTTCGCCTACGCTCGGGGGCTCAGTCCTTCGACCCACGCTCGGGGGCTCAGCCCTCCGACCCACGCTCGGGGGCTTCGCCCATGCTCGGGGCCTCGACGTCTCGGCCCATACTTGGGAATTGCGCTCTCTAATCCTGAATTCGAGCACTGCGTTGTCTTCGACCTACGCCCATGGATTTTCGTCTTCCCAACCTACGCCCGAAAGCTACGCCTTTTCGGCTACAGATGAAGAAGATATATATATACAGATTGAAGGTACAAACACAGCCACAAGGCCAGGTCATGGCGCCGCAGCGCCTTGGTTCGCCCTCTGCCGATCACTTTCGACAACAATTTGTCGAGCGATACAGTCAGCGGTACTTCTACAAGCAGCATAATGGGGCTCCATGTTGTAGCGGCCACTGGGCGACGGAGGAGGTGTCTTTAGAAGCTCAAGGTCGACTTCAGGGTAGTGAGCATGCACGAAAGCAAGTGCGACTACAGCCCCGCTGCGCAGGTGCGCCCGGACAAAGGAATGTATGGCGTTGCCGTTCTCGAATCGATCAAGCAGCGCCGGCAAACCTTCGGGCTGATCGTTTAGAGGAAACATCGCCTGGTGCACCAGCGCGAGGGCACCTCGGCTCGTCTCAGCCAACGCGCCAGCCTGAGCAATCCTATCTTGTAGAAGTGTCAGCTTCATGGCTTTCGATCGATCAGCCCAAAAGTTATCGGCAACAGAGTTGGCATGATTCTGGGCAGCAACAATATGCGCATTTACGCGCCGAGCTTCGGCTGCACTATCAAGGTACGCATCTGCGAAAAGAGACCGAAGATCAAAACCTGCATATCTAAGTCAATGCACAGCGAAAGAAGTTCAGAGACTCACACTTCAGGGATTTTCCAAGATTGTCTATCTCCTCGAGAAGAAATTTCTCGCAGTCTGCGGCATGCGACGCTTTTGATAGAGAGACGTCGACCCTGGCAGTAACCATCTTCAGTTGCCTGTGTATTTTGGAGCTGGTCGCGCAACGATCGAATTAGCGACAGTTCGCCTGAGGAAGGTGCCCTTCGTTTGACGGCACCAGAAGTACTGCTCGCCGTTTCGTACGAAACAGGCCAAGCACCAGCACTCAGGGAAGGATCCTGCACGAGAAACCAGTCATCACACACAAGCATTGGCAACCAGATGACAAGACGATTAACATGATAGCAGAACAAGTTCTACAGCAGAAAGGAGTTCTAATCGGGGTCACAGCCCTCGATGCGGGACAACCAAATCTAATTACAGATGCGTACTAAGCATCACCGACTCTACACTGAACTACCGGCCCTGCTAGACGGTGCGCCGGATGCTTCACGCTTCCGCGCCTTCGCCGCTGCACGCTTCTCGTTCCTTTCGGCCAGGAAGCTCGTCATTCGGGCGGCCAGATCACGAGCACGGGCAACGTAACCCTTGGCGGATTTGTCGCGCCCGTCCTTGTCTTTCGGGTACGTGCCCGTGATCTTGTCAGCATCGAACTCCACGTCGTGCATCATCATCATGGAGAAGACAGACGTGGAGCCGATAGTTACCTGACGACGAACCGCGGCAAATAACGGGTCTTCGCCGTCCGCCTTCACCGCCAGAGCTTCGAGAATCCCCGCCATTGTATCACTTGTCGAGTCGGGTACAGACGTATCCCGAACACGAACAAGCGTTGACCGCACTCGTCCTAGGAGGTTGACAACCTCTCGACTCAGACGTTCGGCGAGGCCGACACTGGATTCGATTCCAGAGGGCTCCTTCATAGCTCCGGCATCCAATTCGGCAGCAGCTACAAACAAAGAACAACCTGCCAAGTCAAGATAGGGCGGTGCAGCACACAAGTTAACCCAGGCAGAGCTCGAAGAACTCACCGCGCAAAGCATCAAGCGAAGTTTGCAGGCGTTGGTGCAGCTCTCCTTCTCGGGCTTCGGCATCCAAGCGGCTCTTCTTCGCACGCTCCTGAGCTTCGGACGATTCGGCCTTCAGCCGGGCAATTTCGTCATTCAGCTCGGTAACTTTCGCCTTCAAACCTGAATTCTCAGCGGCAAGATTGTCCAGCTGAGATTTTAGAGAAGTCTTGTCAGCGGCGGCCTGAGCCCCAATCCCTAATCATTCAAAAGACGACATCAGAAAGAGAAATGAGATAACATACAGAGCAAAAATTCGCAAGTGGAGTCGCAATACTCACGCCGAGTCTCCTCGAATTTCTCGGACAACTTTCGGTTCTCCTCCTCCAAGGCAAGGAAGTTTCTGCAAACCTTCGACAGGTCCCTAACAACGGGCTAAAGAAAGTCGGGCGACAAATTAACCTTCGAATCATGTTTCGGAGGGCAAGCCCAAGTGTGAACACTTCGACTCACCCTCGGGGGCTACTAATGGTCAAATACGCGAAGTGCAAGTCGAAAGTCTTTGGACTTACATGGTTGCTAGGACCGGAAGGCCCGCCGGACGAGGAGACAAGCACGAATTCTTGTTCCGTCGCCTTCTTCTTGGAAGAGGTCGAAGGCTTCGTCGGAGCAACTTCGGGGGCGACAATATCAGCGACCTTCTCCTGTGAGTCTGCCGTTTGCTCAAGGGCGTCGTCATGAGGTCGAACCTGGTATCGATCTTGATCCCCCGGACCAGTCGACGTTTCCTCGGTGGAAGATCTGAAGCAATCATCAGCGTTAGAATCGGACAACCAAATCAAAACAAGACCACAAGTTACACGAAAGAAGAACTTACGATGCGTCGATCCCGAACTTCGGAAGGACCTTTTTCTCTGTTCGAGGAGGAGGACGGCGGTTCAAAGGCGAGGCAGGGATGGCGCTGTTGTCGTCATCCCCTGAAGAAAAGTGAGTGTCGTCAAGGTCTTCCGAATCCTCGACAACGTCCGCGACTCGTTGTCTCTTCGGAGCCCTCGGTGGCGATGGAGCAGTGGAGGCCGACCCTTCAGGCACCTCGGCGAAGTCACGCCCCGGATATTCGCCCATCTCTGGCTGGGGCGGATAGCATCGGGCTATGTTTATCACCTACATAATGAGAAAGACTGCATTCGACACTGGACGATCCGGCTAAGAAACGAAGAAAGCATTCGAATAAAAGCATAATCATACCTCGGTGCGGGGAAAGGCTTTGCTGAAGGCCACTGCACCGAAGACCTTCGGCACAGGATCCTTCTTCTTGATGTTGGTGACGGCGCGTACGCACTCGTCGATTTCGGCTTCGTGCAGCTCATCCTGAGAGATGCGAGTCGAGTCCCGGCGATCGCTGTAATCCCACATGCAGTGGGCTCGAGCAGCGAGCAGCTGGATTCGGCGCTCGATGAAGGTTCGGATGAGTTGGACTCCCGAAAGTTCCTTCTTCGGAGTAGCTCGAAGCTGTTGGATCTTCTCCATCAGCGGCTCTGTAATCTTCAACTCCTCGTCCGAAAGGTCGTGCCTCCAGGAGACGCGAGGTCGAAGAACGCCGGTGGGATGGAATTCCTCAAGTCCGAAGTTTTCGCCGTCGGAGGATTTGTCCTTGGCGTAATACCACTTCGTCCTCCACCCGGGGTTGTTTTCGGGTGTTTGGAGGTTGAAATACTCGACGTCTGGGCGCACTTAGACGCCGAAACCGCCGGTCTGATAGGGCAGAGGGTGCCGAATCACGAAGATTCGGTGCCACAGTGCCCAGTGGGGTTCGATCCCCAGGAAGCACTCACAAAGCGTGATAAAACACGCAATGTGAAGAACAGAGTTGGGATTCAGGTCATGGAGCTGAATCCCGTAAGCAAAGAGAAGGCCACGGAGAAAAGGATGCGGGGGGAAAGACAGACCCCGCAGCAAAAAGGCGATGAAGATTACCCGGAAACCGAGGGGTGGCCGGGGAACGATCTCCGGGCCGGCGGCGAGCGATTCCGCCGGCGCATTCTTCAGCAGGCCCATCTTCTCGGCCTGGATCAGCTCCTTGTTGCCAACCTTGGATTGGACCCAGCGGCCAACGCCGGAGCCTTCAGCATCGGCCGTCTTGGCCTTCTTGGCGGCGGCAGTGGCCCCGGCGGCTGTGGAGCTCCTCTTGCCCATGGTCAGGGCGCAGCAAAGATCGCGGAAATGGAGATGGAAAGGAAGAGCTACAAGGATGCTGCGCAAGGAAGAAGACGATGGCGGCGGAGTGAGATAGACTGTTACCCTGCCACCGTTATTTATTCTAGCTCTAGAGATCTACGTCAGATCTCAACCGTCCATGGCGAAGTGGAAACGGCCGGGTTGATCCGACCGTCCACGTGTCAGCACGCGAGCACCGCGGCGTCCACTACGCACGGTAGTCAAGGAAACCGCGCCGGTTATTTCTCACCCACGCGCGGGACGTGCGGTCAAACTCTGTCAACGGCCGCGATGCACGGCTTAAGGGCCCACCACACGTCTTGTCCTGGCAGGCTCAGGCCCGTCCTGCAGAAGATGAGGTGACGACTCGACGCAGTGTGTCGTCAGCGCTGACGCGTTCCCTAGGGTAAAATGCTGTCTTTTCGACACAAGGGGTAAAAACTAGCAAAGGCTCTTTCGAGTCCCAAAGGTATGTACCCCTTGCACTCAGATGATCTCTCGATCGGGTTTCTTTTGAGGTCTTCTGTGCTTTTCTCTTTTGTGCCATTCGAATGAGCATTGAGTTTCTCGACGACTCTGTCTTTCGTTCTTTTGGGGGAATTTTCCGGTCCCTCGAATTATCTCTTTCGGGCCAGCAGCGCCTTCGACATATTCGAGTCAGGGCTCCGGTCCCACGAATTATCTCTTTCGGGCCAGCAGCGCCTTCGACATATTCGAGGCTGGACTTCGGCCCCTCGAGCTATTTCTTTCGGGCCAGCAGCGCCTTCGACATATTCGAGTCAGGGCTCCGGTCCCTCGAATTATCTCTTTCGGGCCAGCAGCGCCTTCGACATATTCGAGGCTGGACTTCGGCCCCTCGAGCTATTTCTTTCGGGCCAGCAGCGCCTTCGACATATTCGAGTCAGGGCTCTGGTCCCTCGAATTACTTCTTTCGGGCCAGTAGCGCCTTCGACATATTCGAGTCAGGGCTCCGGTCCCTCGAATTATTTCTTTTGGGCCAGCAGCGCCTTCAACATATTCGAGTCAGGGCTCCGGTCCCTCGAATTATCTCTTTTGGGCCAGCGGCGCCTTCGACATATTCGAGGCAGGGCTTCAATCTTTCGAGCTGTTTCTTTCTACCCAATAACACTTTTAGAGATTCGAGTTCGAGTTTTGGACCTTTGAATCATCTTGTTCTAATCTGTCTTTTGGGCTATCAACGCTCCTCAATCAACATGCCCGAATTTTGGTCGCCATATACCTGTTCGGATGCCGTATGTCAAATACGAAGGTAAGACCACGATTTGCAACATCGGATGGCCCGGTATTCGTATCAAACGCGCTCTGCCGGAAATTTTCCATACCTACGGTATGAAGCTTGCACCGATGGACGCATCGGGTGCCTCACAAATGAGCTGGGCTTCGACTTGGTAAGTCCAACGCGGCTCAGGTCGAGGTAGCGCCAGCCCACGCGGGTTCGAGTCGGGGGACTCGAATCTGAGTAAGCTAACCGAATGTCTTTGCAGCAATGCAATTAGCTGAGACCCGGCGTGAGTCTCAGGCCGGTTATGCGCATCCCTCTGCAAACCCAACTTAACGCTTTCGAGGCTCTACATGAGAGTAGCTCGAAAATCACGTAACGAAACAAGCATACTATTCGAATGACTTCTGTACATTTGCAGCTTTGCAGGCCAAGTGCTCATGTCGGGTGCGGCTGGGAAGACTTTCGGGAGGAGTCCCTGCCATAGTCCTTGGCTATCCCAGGCACTCGGGGGCTACTGACGAAGGAATGACAGATGGGCCCCCGACATTCACCTACCTGGTTCTCGGTCCAGGTGGGGTGTCTCAGGAGAGGCTTTCGAGGCCCGTCAAGGCAGTGTTTCGATGCGGCCCGGGAGTATTACTTGGTGTACAAGCGAAGTTTCGAAGAGTCCAAGCTAGATTAGGTCTCGGTTGATCCGATCTGTACTTGGCTTGAGAAACACTCCTGAGACCTAGCCTTATCTTATAAAAGGCTGGGAGGGAGGTTTCGAAACCCTAGAATCACTTCCACCCACCTCACGCCGGAGCGCTCGACAACTTAGAGCTCTCTGCTTTTGGCCAGATCCAATCTGCGCCGCCATTGTAACACCATCATCGTCGCTACCACCTCAATACAAAAGTCAGACAAGCAGGACGTAGGCCTTTTACCTTTCGAGGGGGCTGAACCTGGGTAAATCCTCGTGTCCTTCTGCTTTCGTCTGATCGCCGTCGAGTTCGCCAGGTTCCCAATACGCTTCCTAGATCGAAAGCCCTTCGACATGGGCATTGCCGGGGATAAACCTCGTCAACAGGCGTAACAGGATCAACCAATGTGACATCATTAATTGCATCAGTAGAAAGTGGTGTAGCGTCGCTCACTAAGAAGAGAAAGAAAGGTAAATACAACATCAAAACATCATGTGTGCCGCAGCATGAAAACAACAAAATGTATGCAACATAGAAAAAGAGACAGAAAAAGGCAAACAACCTGTTGTAGCTGGCTTATCAACACTAGAATATCGGCAGCAGGTAGCAGGGATATGGTGGATACATGGCTAGGGCTATCAGGGGTTTTCTCATATCTCACCCAATCATCTGACCATTTGGGGAAAAGGTCAAATCCAGGGGCAACAAGGGCATCGTAGTAGGATGAACTTCTTGTGCGTTCAGACCCAGCAGGCGATCTCACAAGATTGTCAACAATATTCTGGTCACGGATGTCTTTTGCCCCAGCCTCATAAACAATTACCAGCATATAGAACAAAGCTAAATGTAGGAAAAACTTGAACACTTACTAGGTCATCCTTTAGAACCTTGAAGTTGGAAGAGATGGACTTCAACTCCTTCATGCAACCATTGATGTTGAATGCAGCAGGGTCAGCAATAAGCGAATCCTACAAAGATGAATCAGTTGAGTTAGTTTGAAATCCATTTGCTTATGCACCAACAAAACAAAAAATGAAAAAAATAATCTTACCACAAAGTGTTGACTGAAAGCAAACTTTTTCTGGAACCTTGGGTTCCTTTGAGCAAGAATTCTTGCTTCATGATTAAACTTCTCAACCCAAACATTCATAACCTCACTGCTCAGGTATTCGCGCGGCTTCAGCGAATCATGGAACCCCTTGTAGCAATAGTAGTAGCGCCCAATCCTTATAAATTCTTTGGTGCGTGGATTTTGGATAAGAAAACAAAGCATTGTAAAAAGAATGTTATCAGGAATGAACTACTTTGCTGCAAAAAGTAAAAGACAGTGGTAAAAATTGCTTCATAGTTACAAGTAATGATCCGGTGTAGCAAAAAAAGATATATATATAGTACCACGACATTGTGATTAATGTAGCACATAAAATGAAGTAATGAAGCAAACAGTGCAAACACAAAAACTCACGGTTTATGGTTCTTTGGCTGCCTCTTAAATATGCGCCCATGCTGCACAAATTTCTGATATGTTGCATCAACATCTTGAGAGATCTTAATCTTCTTCGTTTTCGGAGGAGTGCCCGCTTCCTTTGCAGCCCTTTTGTGCCTATTCTTCCTATCAAAAGTCACAGGACCAGCCGTACCATCTTTGATGACAAGTGCAGAGGTAACATTTTCTGGTACAAGAACAAATTTTTTGAAGGTGTGAGTAAATAAAAAATAGACACCCAAATGAATGCAGCAAATGTCTACCAAAACAAAACAAAAATGCTGAGTCAAACCTATAGTATTGGGGTCAACAGGCGTAATAGGATCAACCAATGTGACTTTATTAATTGCATCAGTAGCAAGTGGTGTAGCGTCGCTCACTAAGAAGAGAAAGAAAGGTAAATACAACATCAAAACATCATGTGTGCCGCAGCATGAAAACAACAAAATGTATGCAACATAGAAAAAGAGACAGAAAAAGGCAAACAACCTGTTGTAGCTGGCTTATCAACACTAGAATATCGGCAGCAGGTAGCAGAGATATGGTGGATACATGGCTAGGGCTATCAGGGGTTTTCTCATATCTCACCCAATCATCTGACCATTTGGGGAAAAGGTCAAACCCAGGGGCAACAAGGGCGTCGTAGTAGGATGAACTTCTTGTGCGTTCAGACCCAGCAGGCGATCTCACAAGACTGTCGACAATATTCTAGTCACGGATGTCTTTTGCCCCAGCCTCATAAACAATTACCAGCATATAGAACAAAGCTAAATGAAGCAAAAACTTGAACACTTACTAGGTCATCCTTTAGAACCTTGAAGTTGGAAGAGATGGACTTCAACTCCTTCATGCAACCATTGATGTTGAATGCAGCAGGGTCAGCAATAAGCGAATCCTACAAAGATGAATCAGTTGAGTTAGTTTGAAATCCATTTGCTTATGCACCAACAAAACAAAAAATGAAAAAAAGAATCTTACCACAAAGTGTTGACTGAAAGCAAACTTTTTCTTGAACCTTGGGTTCCTTTGAGCAAGAATTCTTGCTTCATGATTAAACTTCTCAACCCAAACATCCATAACCTCACTACTCAGGTATTCGCGCGGCTTCAGCGAATCATGGAACCCCTTGTAGCAACAGTAGTAGCACCCAATCCTTATTAATTCTTTGGTGCGTGGATTTTGGATAAGAAAACAAAGCATTGTAAAAAGAATGTTATCAGGAATGAACTGCTTTGCTACAAAAAGTAAAAGACACTGGTAAAAATTGCTTCATAGTTACAAGTAATGATCTGGTGTAGCAAAAAAAGATATATATAGTAGCATGACATTGTGATTAATGTAGCACATAAAATGAAGTAATGAAGCAAACAGTGCAAACACAAAAACTCACGGTATATGGTTCTTTGGCTGCCTCTTAAATTTGCGCCCATGCTACACAAATTTCTGATACGTTGCATCGACATCTTGAGAGACCTTAATCTTCTTCATTTTTGGAGGAGTGCCCGCTTCCTTTGCAGCCCTTTTGTGCCTATTCTTCCTATCAAAAGTCACAGGACCAGCCGTACCATCTTTGATGACAAGTGCAGAGGTAACATTTTCTGGTACAAGAACAAATTTTTTGAAGGTGTGAGTAAATAAAAAATAGACACCCAAATGAATGCAACAAATGTCTACCAAAACAAAACAAAAATGCTGAGTCAAACCTATAATATTGGGGTCAACAGGCGTAACAGGATCAACCAATGTGACATCATTAATTGCATCAGTAGCAAGTGGTGTAGCGTCGCTCACTAAGAAGAGAAAGAAAGGTAAATACAACATCAAAACATCATGTGTGCCACAGCATGAAAACAACAAAATGTATGCAACATAGAAAAAGAGACAGAAAAAGGCAAACAACCTGTTGTAGCTGGCTTATCAACACTAGAATATCGGCAGCAGGTAGCAGGGATATGGTGGATACATGGCTAGGGCTATCAGGGGTTTCCTCATATCTCACCCAATCATCTGACCATTTGGGGAAAAGGTCAAACCCAGGGACATCAGGGGCGTCGTAGTAGGATGAACTTCTTGTGTGTTCAGACCCAGCAGGCAATCTCACAAGACTGTCGATAGTATTCTGGTGACGGATGTCTTTTGCCCCAGCCTCATAAACAATTACTGCTGCTTGGGGTGCATCTGGGAAGGTACTGTGTGACAGATTGTCCTAGCAGGCTTCACAAGCAAGAACCTCAAAGTTTGTGTTATTCATGTCATCATCATCACTGCATAATTCTTCTGTGTCCACAGCAACACCTTTAGCTGCACCCCCATCATCTATGTCCACATCAACACCTTCAGCTGCAACACCATCACTATTTTGTTCTTCATCCACAACAGAATGCACATTCGTCTCAGCGTCGAATGCCTCTACCTCATGTGTGTCTCCCTTCGCAGCATCACCTCTACGGAAAATGATATTAGCACTGGCTTCTTCTTTCAACGCAACATCAACATCGTTGAGCAAAGCAGACATCCATAGAGATTGCATCTTTTTCAACCCAACAGCGAGGGATTTGATAGTAGCATCTACATCACATGAAAAATAGACTTGTGCTTCTCGTGAATATGCTTGAAACGAGCTAGGACCTGCCAACATACAAATGAAGCAACAAAAATTTGTCACATATGTAGAAAAAAATGGAATGAACCAAAATGAAAGTGTTTTTTTTACATGGAAATAGCAAAAATGCACATCTAAGTATCATGGAAGTAGCAATAATGTAACAGAAAGTATACATAAAGTAGCAGCTAAAAAGGGAAAAAGTAGCAACAAAAATATGCAATTAAAGCAAAATGCCATATCTAAAGTAGCAAAAAAGTGACATGAAAGCAGCATGATAACAAGATGAGAGGGGAAGATGGATGATCTTAAGTTTTCAAGTGTAGCAAGTGAGTATACATAATGCAGAAGAAAAAATAACATAAAAAAGAAAAATAAATAAATAAATGTAGCAGATGAGTCACATAAAAATGTACCTCTATTTCTTGGCTATCCGGGAACACCAGCCATTCATTTAGTGATGCAGAAGGATTAACCTCAGGTTCTTCAACGGGTTGGTGTTGAACATGGGCCAATGCATACGGTTTTTCTGATATATCTAGGAATTGCATTTTGCATCGACAAAAATGAATGAAAAACTATGAAAAATGATATTGCAACATATGCAGCAGAGAAGTAAAAAAACTACATGAAGAAAGAGTATTATCGGGCGTCTTCCAAAAGCAGTCTTGTTGTTAAGAATCTTCCTATCCAGATCATTTGAAACAACGAAAGCGAAATCCTCATTTGTGATATTGCACACACAGGGGACATAGTAGTTGATAATGTGCTCACCAGGAGGAAACTGAAGATGGTCCATGTAGACAATCTCATATAATATAAGAAGAAAGTTACTAACAGTTGTATCATAGCATGGAACAATGCAAAAAATTGTAAAAGGTCATAAACAAATATATATGGGGAAAACTTACACCAAGTACGGCGAACGGGCCAGTGATCTAGATTTCATACTTGGAAGAACCTTCATCGAGAACCAGTGGTTTTGCCTTCTTCTGCTGTATCTTGCTAACCTCCTTCATTGCAAGGTCCAATAAGTACTCATCCTAAGCAAATTAATGCGTTCTCTTTGGGTCAACCATGCTACCTAGGTAATCCATGCTCAGATGGTTACTGCTACCAGGATCTACAACAGTACCCATGCAAAGAAGATCCCAAGTTATGGTAATTATGTCCTCATCTGTGTCCTTGCATTCATCAAGAACCTTGCACGCATTAGGGATATTAGGTCTGGAGTGATCACGTCTGTACACATCTCGCAGGTCACTCTGCTCACTCCTCTTTAACAGCACCACTGGATTGGATCCAGACCTAATGCCAAATACTTTAGTGACCATATTTGGCTTGAATACAATCTTTTTTTGCCAACCTTGAACTCACGTAGCGCAGGGGTTGTATTCTCCGCAACATAATCAATAAGCTCATTGGGTATATTGAAAGGCGAAACATTCAAAAACGCTCTGAATGCGCTGTGCTGCTCAATTATAGCTCTTTTAATATGGGAGAGGCCATCAGCAAGAGTACGCAACCGCTTGGCAGTGAGACGGTCCTTGGAGCACCATTTGACATTACCTTGCTGCACACACAATCAGATAAAGAAAAACTAAATGAACATACAAAATCATTATGCTGCGGAAAAACATACATGTGCAGCAAATGTGAAAAAACTTGCTACTAACAAATGAGGATAATTAGAATCCCCAAGGACCACATAAAACAACCCAACATTGCTACCTACCATGATGAAAACAAGCTATGTGCCTAAAAAGACCAATTATTGCAGCAAAATCAGGGGAAACAACTATAATGCTACATTTGCAAAGCAGTACGTGGAAGCAAAATACAGTGCTACATTTTGGAAAAATACATGTAAGAGACAGACAAACATGACAATAAGCTACATGTAAAAACCTAGCTTATAAACATGACAACAGACAAAACATATATCAATTGCAGCATAAATTGCAAACAGAACACACTACCTGTGTCACAAAAACACTAATTGCAGCATAAAAACTAGTCAGACTCACATCCATCACAGTTCCAGTAGAAGCCAGCAACAATCACCAAGCCAGCGATCCAGCCTCACACGTGAAGAAACATGCAGCATCGGGGGAGCGAAAATTAGCACCGAAAAAATGTGGTCCGCACCAAAAATAAGTAGAAATCGGAGCAGCCGCTGCTGATAGAAAGGAGAGGGGATGGGACTATAGACTCATACCACGATTTCCGCTCCCCGTGCTGGAGAAGAGCGACTCCGTCGCAAATCAGAACTCCACCTAGAACTTCCACCACACCTAGGGTTCGAACATATACGTCAAAAACTGGCGCTGCACGGAGATCCCCTGCTACCCATCGGCGAAATCACTACCTGGTGCTCTCCGTCGATGAATACGGCGGGGCGGCGCCGTTCCTTGCAGCAGCTACCGGCCGCAGCGCTCCCTTCCAGTAGCGAATGGTAGCGCACGCGGAGGAAAACCGCCTCTGACCGGGAGAGGGTCGAAATGATTGTGGGGGGGGGGGGGGGCAGCGGGTTCGGAACGCAGCAAAACCAGGCGCGGTGATGGTTTCCTTTCCAGACAAGGACACGTGGCATCTTGTCTGCGGTTGGATCGGGAGCGATCCAACGGCTGGCGAGGCGGAGGAACGAAACGCGCTATCCCCGGGGCGTTTTCCATCTATGATCCCACAAATTCATGCTCCAGGATTAACATATACTAGCTGAATGCCCGTGCGTTGCCACGGCCTTTTATTTTATCTCTCGTCACACAAATAATAATGCATGGACAAATTGATATGTGTAAAAAATATAACCACCTATATTATTAAAAAGCACACTTAAAAAAATAGGAACATTAAAGATTATATTTTGACATGATTTTCATAGAAAGTAAGGATCCAAATTTTAATTTCTTACTAATTACAATCTACACCCTAAGATGCTAAAGATTTTTTATTAAAAGATCATACTATTAAATAAATAAATATATATATTACTCAGTATTTACATTCTTTGTTTGTGGAGAATTCTCGGTTAGCTTCATTAGATTTTTTTTGAATCCGCCACATGATCCATTGATGATCCGTAGAAGTTAAACATATACTGCAATAAAATTTTAACATGGTCAGATGCAAATGCATGCAAAAAATTCAATAAGCTGTTAGCTTAAATATCTGCAGTCATAGTAATCATCGATGTCGCGTCCAGATGCCTTCCGATTGATTCCCTGTGGGATGGATGCCATGAACTCGCACAGCTGACGCAGGGCACTTTGACCCTCACTGACCTGACACGAATTGTCGAAGTAATAATATGAATATGGAATTGTCTAATACCACTCTGAATATTGATTACCACGTCTCATAGCAACATGAGATGGAGTTCAGTAGCTTTCACCAAATAAGTGCAAAGTGGCACAAGAACTGAACTTCTTGTTGCATCCGGGCACCACACTCAATGAAGAATGGCTACTCCCGATTAAACAAATCATACTACAAACTTCATCAGGAAACTCTGGGAAATCACGTGTGTTCTTGAACTCCTCTAGCAGTCATTGTTACGGCTAAATGAGGACTGCAACCGTCATGGGAGACTGTCTACATTGACCCTGTTGGAGAAGCTTAACACCTGCATCTGATCCCTATCTGGCACTCAATGGATGCGTAGTTCATCGCCAATAACACATATGTGCTGACCACGTTCATGGAGCATGGCACAAAGACAGACGGACTGTAAGATCCCGGCATCGTTGATGCGCCGTCAGCTGCCTTACCGTCTAGAACAGGGGCCTCACGATGCCAGCCTTGCGGCTTGCGCCATTGCAGGTCATGTGGGTCGGGCATGCCAGCTACGGCCGTCGCAGATTCACGGTGGGGTCATCAGCTTTTGGGGCTAGGGTGGCTGCTGCCGCAGCAGTGATGTTGATCCGCGACATGCTCCATGTGGGATGCTGGAGTTCTTCTTGGGAGACCACCGGCAGTGGCAGTCCAAAGTCCAAACCGGCGAGCCGGCCAATCCCGACGACATGCAAAAAGGCACCAGTTATGGCTGCAGTGTGCTTGATGCGCTGCGGTATACTATTTTGCTGATCCTTCGTTTCTCCATGGAACCATGGCTGCCGAGAGAGCCTAAGACGATAGGGCTTGGAACAGACCGAGCCATCTTTGGTCTCGAACAGGGCTTGTACTTGATAGGGTCTCATAGGCTCGGTGGAGCTCGAAGACCAGCGCGATGGTGGGCGTATGTCCGGATGGTACTGAAGCGCCGGCCGCCGGTATACGTGCTTGGCCTCCTCCTCGCCCACGTCCGACGATTGCTTCAGCCGCCGGTATTTGTGCTAGACCTCCTCCTCGCCCACGTCCGATGATTGCTCCAGCTCGAATCAATTGGAGATTCGGAGGCAAGATGTGATCTGGCGATGGTCGGTGAAGGAAGCGAGAATTCAATTGTAGGTAGAGGCTGAGATTAGATGCGTTCTTTCCTTCATCTACTCTTCCATGATTGAGGTGCGGGACGTTCTCGCCCACTTTGCACGACGTCCGGCGAGAACCTGGACTCGCGTTCGGTTGGGACTCTGCCTGCGGTTCTTCAAGGACGGCGTACAGGCCAAGACGGACGGCCGGTTTTTTATTTTAGCAATTAAAACAACGACGGACCGGTTTTTTAACAGACGGACGAAATTTTGGTGGTTTTTTTACGTACCATCACGTGATGGTCATAAAACCATGGTAAGTAAAAAAACCTTTTGGTACGTCAACAAAAACCTCCACATGCATGTACCTAGTTAGATAATAATGCATCCATGCATTGCTTTATTTTCCTTTAGTTTCATCTTCCATTCCGACATACTCCCTTTGTTTACAAACAAATGGTAT
Organism: Dactylis glomerata; assembly: GCA_007115705.1. Taxonomy (NCBI): domain Eukaryota; kingdom Viridiplantae; phylum Streptophyta; class Magnoliopsida; order Poales; family Poaceae; genus Dactylis; species Dactylis glomerata. The sequence goes on from QXEO01000211.1 coordinate 2,746,007, forward strand.
TCACGGTGTAGTCTAAGTGAAACTTTGTAAAATTTGACCAAACATTTAATTAGGAAGAAATAGCAACATCTACAATATTAAATCTATATTATTAGAATCATCTTAAACTAAACTTTTATATTATATAAATTTGGTATTATATTTATTGATATTTTGGATGAATTTTTATTTGAACTTAATAAAAATTTATTTTGACTAAACCCAAACCACGAACTAAATAAAAAACAGCGATCAATTGAAGAGGGACTGGTCAGTACACAGATCGATCGATGGCCATTGGTCACTAATAGTCGAGTCATTTGAGTTAGATCAAAACTACTTTCCATGCATGCACGTACAGATTGCATTGCATTTGCGTACATCCTCGCGTACAAAGTATTTCTTTTCTGGATCAAAACTTTTTAAAAAGAAATTTTCTCAACCGAAACTTGGTTGTATATATTTTAAAAACAAGCAGAGCATAAGAGCAGACTCGCTGTTTCACCAGCGCGACATAAATATTGGAGTTGCGTGGAGCGCCGTGCCACCTGGGCGGCAGTAGCTTTGGGGGGGAGGGGGTGTGCAAGGTATCCTTAACAGCAGCTCAACATCCTAATTTAACTGGGAATAACTTTACTTATTTTTTCAAGATGTTCAACAACAGCTCAGCATCCTTGTTCAAAACATAGAGGTTGGTTCTCCCACTCAACTGTAAATAACCTAAGAGCAAAAAGGAGAATAAAAATGAGCATTCAGAATTCATGTTTACTTATATCACAAAGCGAAATAAGAAAAACATCTGAATGTACCTATGGGCTATAAGGGCAAATAAATCAACAAAAAAGCACCAATAGTTCTTACCATACAAAAATACTAAGATCAACACTTCATAATGAGCCACTAGCCAGGAGGTCAGAAGCCAGGATAACGGTATATTCACCACGAGCAAGCATTGTCAAAATAACAAATTGCAATTCTAAGAATATTGTCTACCGATATGATTACAATTTATAAGCAAGATCAAGTACACGCCTTTTAATTATTCCCACTCCCTCCAATTTTTACGGTGTTACATGAACTGTGCAATTATTGTTAGCCGTTTATTGCTCTGGAACAAAAAAAAAGCATTAGCCAAACATAAGGACTTAATGAGCCATGCCAGTGCTTTATGTTTTCAGAGTGGTGATGAGATGGTTCTCTTCATTACGGCCAGTTGACAGTTCGCGATGAATCAATGTCAAGCCGTGCCACCAGACTGCCATAGCCCAAATCTATAATGCTCAAGGAAGCCTAGGAGTTAGTAACATGTGCACTGCCTGTGTGCTTAGGTAGCAACTGGAAGGATAAATGGAAACCTTTCTGCTCTACAGTTATCCAGGACAATGCAGTGTAGGGTCATAATTAAGAGAGCTTTTTCAAGATCGAATTCAATTTGCCATTCGGCGCAAAGGTTGCTTAAGACAGACTCATTTATGTAAACTTTTGATATAGCTATTATCTGACACTCCATTTACTTTAGCTGGCCCTTTTCTGAACTTTGCTCGCCATTCCAATTTTCTGACTAGTTCTCGGCGGCGACAATGCACAAGGCAAGAAGATGGACTTTACCTTTCCCCGCACGGTTAGGAGGAGCCTCCCGTCGGCGTCCAGGACGACGCGGCGGCGTCGGCTGCTGAAGAACTCAGCCCTTGACGCGCAGCACGATGGCGCCGGTGACGTTGTAGTTGCCGACTGAGAGGCCGAACGCCTTGTTGGTCACGGTGAGCGGCCCAACGAAGGGCTTGCAGATCTGCGGACCCCATATCGGCAGCCTTGCCGGAGCGGCTCCATTCCGCATCACCATTGTTGACTGATTTTCCCGAAGCGAAGTTGGCGATGTTCAGGTCAGGGTACTCGAGGTCGAGATGGGGATGGATGAGCCCCTCGACGATGTCCAGGTCGTAGCCGTCCTCCCCTTGTGCAGGCGCTCTCTAAGCCGCATCACCTTCACCCCCTGCCGAGCCGCCTCCGTCGCCATGGAGGACGGCCAGGTTCAAATCGGAATTTAACGGAATTGACATGGGTCTCCGCTCCATTTTCTTAGGGCCCGATTGGTTGGGCGTATATTTGTTAAAATCGGGGGGAAATTTAACGGACCTCCCATGGTCACGCTAAAAATCTAGCGACGTTCGGAATACATGGTGTGGGATGTAAATTTTCCCGACATTCCAAGCGGGCCCTTTATCATTGTCCCTCGTATGCATTTCACTTGTCATCGCCCATCTTTAGTCTTTTTTTGGTTCCTTCGTACTACCGAAGGTGAGGAGGAACCTGTTCATCCTCATCTCCTTGCACTCACTCTATTATAAATGCATTCAGTCGCTCTAAGTTAGACTCTAACACAGCTAGCTGCATATGAGGCCGTTGCGCTTACATACAGCTTGATTGCCGAAGATTTTTCAATCTCAAATCTAATGTAGGACGGTTCAAAATTTTGGTATGGCAAAGTTAGCAATCATATAATCACTCTGATCCATATTAGTTGTTGATGATTTAGTTTAACTATGGATATGCGGAGTACTATTGTTTAATTAGGGTTGGGGGAGGGGGCAACTGCCCCCCTCTCATCTAAGAATGTAACTAAGACACATTTGACATAAACTTGTCTGATAAAAATATGTTAGTCTTGGATCTTTGATGGTGCTATAAGCGATGCAAATTATATACAAATTGATTAATGGATTTAATTTGTGAGACGCCTTTGCCAATACTTTAATTTATAATGTAACCCATAACTATGCCAATCTAATAATACCTAAAATCACTACTGATTAAGATATTTGTTTGAGTGGACGATTTTAGAGATATCTTTCCCCACACGGTTAGGAGGAGCCTCCCGTCGGCGTAAAAACAGCGTCAAGGTGCTGAATGGATGCAAGGAAGTTGCTTCTAGCATGTAATAATATTTTCCCCTAGTCTAAAAGTCTACAGTGCTGGATAGTAAGACAATAAAAAAACCATGAAGATATTAGAAATAAAATGATTGTCAGAGTGAAATACATAGCAGCTACTCGGTTCAACACAGATCAGATCAATTTGAGCATACTGGACAGCATGGCAATGTAAGAAAACTACAAACTAGGGATTCAGACCTCAAATACATTCTCACTGATATATTTAATCTAGTTTTAAAGTCATACATCAACAGAACATGCAAGGGATTAGAGGATGCAACCTGGAGGCTTGGACCAGCTAGGAGGTAACCAGATCTAGCGGTGCTAAGATGGAAGACAATAAAAATCTCAAGAACGATAGGAAAATAAAAGTAACAATTAGACTAAACCGAAAATAGCCGCTACTGGCTCAACACAAATCGGCTGATCTTCAGCATACTAAATATAGCATGGTACTGTAATGTATAACACATAGTAGAAAACTTGAGCGATAATTATTCATGAGAAGAGCCTTTTAAATATATCTAAAACTGTCTCAATTTTACGAATTACAAAAGAATGTGATGAAAAGCATTTAACACAAATCCCATGAACTAAATATACAACTTCAGTCAAATTTATCTCAATTTCAATATTTCGGATGCAAATCGTCATACTCCAAACAGATCCCACAAATACTGCTGCCATAACACCATAACAGTTATACATCTAAACACAAGCATGGCTGGTTCTGAACATGAAAATGCAGCCTCAAATATTTTCACTTAACAGCATTACAACCTAGATCTGGACAACAAGACAAAGCCAAAGGACTACAACCGCCAGCGTAGGATGGCACTATCAGCACCATGCAGAGGACCTTCTTGAGCGGGAAGTTGATTGTAGCTTTCGTCAAGTTCACCTTAAGATTCCTGGTTTGAGAAACCAAACCTGCAGGTAATGATGTCATCAAACCGCGATGGTTAATTTGCAGGAGAGTTTAGAACAAACATATATGCATGTCAAAGAGTGCAATATAAGGCAGCTAGGCTCTAAAAATTATCGATAAAAATACAAATCCCTCTAAAAATGGAGTGGGGCGATGCACATGATCAAATCACATACTACATCAGACAGATTGCTGATGTGGTAGGTGGCCTCGTCAATTGAAGTGCAGGCTTAAAACTAGGCATGCATGTCCAGGTTGTGAAGAAAACTGCAATCTTTTCTTTTATAATTTATGACAAGATCCCAGGGCTTCTATGTCCTCTCCGATTTAATATTGACCAAACCGGGAGACCAAATTCCCAACTTCCCCGCTTCTCACAATCGACCATGTACCCATGTCGTTCTCAAGATGAATAATTCAATGGAAATTGGGAAAATCAACTTCAGTTTTGTATGTACGACCAAATAAAAAAAGGAAAGCAACTTTACACATCTACGCCTCTCAAGATTCTATAATATCTTCTATTTTCCACAGTTTGATCTTGTTGATTATTTCTTCCCATCTATTGAATAACGCTGACAAGGACTATATCAAAAGCAATATCGTTGTGCCATGCGGGTGCGGTCGTTATGCCAGGATGAAGAACAAATAAATCTAAAAGACGAAAAATAATGAGATAGCCGAGGAGTCAATTACCTACTAATACGCACATCGATCTGGTGGAGAGCTCGGCGTCGACCGGCAATGTAGTCGACGGTGAAGGCGAATCATCGTCTCCTCTCCTCTCCTCTCCTCTCCCCTCCTCTCCCCTCCCCTCCTCTCCCCTCCTCTCCTCTCCTCTCCGATAAGATCCGATAAGATCCGATCCGATCCGATCCGATCCGATCCGAAGTCCAAAGTCACAAGTCACGCACGCGGACTATGACAAGGATCTTATACTTATAGAGGAAGGGACTGCGAATTTTGATGTTCAAATCGAAATTTGAGGAGGGAAAGGATGTAATTAGGGCGGGAAGAAGCTAATTTCGGTCTATGATTTACTCCCTGAACGTAGCGGCCTGGGTAGTTAATTATGCCAGCATTTGCATCTAATAAATGTCTACATGCACAGCAAATTTGCCGGTTGATATCCCTCCTGATTTGTAGGATATAATCATGTTCCCATTCTCTCTTATTGGCTGGCTGATTAATAGGACGGAGGACTAAGATGCGTCGTGACAGGAATTGCTGATATGGTTGGTGCCCTCATCTCTATCTCTATCTCTATCTCTACTACTTATAATCTCTATCTCTATCTCTATCTCTATCTCTATCTCTACTACTTATAATCTCTACTACTTATAAAGGCACAAACTTACGCTGGAAAATAAGATCTCAGCCATTCGTCTAGATATATCGAACGATCAGGATCTGTTCGTTCTCCCCACCTTCGACGCAGCGTCATCGCTTCACACGATCACACATAATTCTCGGTCTCTACCCTAATCTGGTCAAAACTGACTCCACTAATCTCGCTTTCCTCCCATCCATTTCGTTCCGAGCTCCTTCACCGTCCACGATCCACGCCGCCGCCTGCGTGCGGAGCTAGCCGACGCCCTCTGCACCCCACGCCCACCACGACGTGCCCTCTTCGTCCCTCGGCACTGCGGCGAGCCGGCAACAACCGGCGACTGCGGCCAACATCTACCCCGCCTCCAATGCCCAACGAACGTCCGCCGCATCTATGCCTGCCCCATCACTAACACTCACCTCCACCAGCACCAGATCCTCTTAAAACTCAGGTCGCCCGCCGCCGCCCGTGCCACTTCGTCGGCCTTGACACCGTCTGCTGACATCGCAATGACCTCCACCACCGGCCCAGTCCGCAACCATGATTTTGGACACGCGGATCTGCTGCTCCTAATCTAGGCGCCCAGTTTTGTTGAACAAGACCCAGCAGATCCGTCCAGCTCTGAGGTGGTGTGTCACGACCTTCGGTCAGCTGCTTCAATGTTGTAACGCAGGTGCGTCAAGCAACACACAGATTCTGTTGCCCTTCTGCAGCAGCAATGACATGTATTTTTGCAGATTTCTAATTAGATAAGATCTTAAATCAATTCTCTGTGAAATTCGTCAGGCCTTCTTCAAGCTGCCTCATGGCCCCTGGCTGAACCAGTTGCTTCACTAAATCATTGTCCAACACACCCCTATTCATCAGTTTTCTAATTATGGCGATTCTCAAGTAATTTCCCTAGCATCATATCAGTATATAGCTGACCGAGGTGTGTGTATCTCTGCCTCCAACTTATTATTTCCAGTAGTTAGTATTTTTCTGCTTCTTCCCGGTGATCTTGGAATTATTTCATTCAGATTTTCCGTGGGATTATTCCGAACCATTTCATTTTCATAGAATCTTTGTCTGGTGCAATTTGTAGAATCTTTGTCGAGGGAAAGCACTTGAGACAACGAGCCTGAACTATGGTTGCAGTTAGGTTGCCTCGGTGTCCAATGTCTGGTGCATGTTGTATATTCGCGTGCAGTTGTATCGCCGGATGACATGCTTGGTGTCCGCTGAGGAACAAGGCACGGTTCTTGAAGGTGGACGCCAAGGCTGGACCAGTATGCAGTGTGATTGTGCGAAGTCCGAGCCTGCGGGAGTATGTGATCTCTTTTTTCATCTGGTTGTGACAAATTTTCGATGGGGCCAGGCAAACCCCTGCAACTTCCCCCGTCAGACCGCTAGCAGGAGCCAGCATCGTCAAGGCGAGAGCTCCCTGCAACGCGCCTCTTCGCATGCAATCTCACTGTCACGTGGTAGATGCAAATTTCCTTATTTTGCTGGAAAAAATGTTTTTCTTTTTACATCTAATTTTATGCTAACAAGACTGGTGCAGTTATGTGAAATAAAATGGTAGATGCTAGAGAACAATCGAAGTAAAGTTTCTGGTGAGAAGTGATTTCACCCTCTTTGTTAACAAGGTATTTCTCACCCTCTGTTCAGATATGTTCTGAAGGTTCTTGTACACCTGTAGATTGTACTTTTATGAAAAACAGAATGGGAAGTTTGTGTAAGAGATTTGGAAGAAGCTTCCAAGATAGTGTCGCGTTAGCGTATTAGGAAGCCTTTGTAATTTCTTTTGGGGTCAATATTGTTATAGACCAAACCTGATAGTATTAGTGAAAAATGTGCAATGCATAATCGCTTGCCATGTAGCAGGAATTATGAATAACAAAAGAACATGAGAAATATCACATGCACCTTATCATAAAACTATCAAATATTCACCTCACTGTGACAACTTATTTCCACAAGAGATATGGCAGCTAACAACATACATATAAGCAGGGAATGATACGATCCAAGTTTACTCTCATCAGACTATATATATGCTACTTGAATTAGGAATAGCATAAATCGAATCTTTTGGTCTTGGCAATTGCATCTTATCATGCTTCCTTTACACTGACTGATGGAAAATCAAGCAGTTTCATCTGGCATTCGCAACCAAAACATCATTGACCATGATCACCATCCTCCGTAAAACTACTTTACCAAAAAAAACTTACTGGGATTAAATTTAAGTTCGTATTTTCTTAAGCCAATCAGGTTTCCGTTATATTTGGCCTTTTGCTAATAAAATTATACACTCCTGACTCCATGTTGTATTCTTGTTTAAAGGCCAAATATTTTTTTTATGTGTTCTGTCACTTAAACATAACGTTGTGATCTTATATTTTTGCTGTGCTGGTGCCTAAGACGTGGTCCAAAAATGAGACTGCGGTAGAGAAACATGGCTTTACTGCTAAATTATTCTCTAGCTCCATTGTAATTTATTTGGATATATACTTGATCTGTATTCCCTCAACAGATTGGTCTATATTTATTTGGGTAGCATCACTCTTATCTATATTTTGTAATGTGCAAACTAACAAGAGCATACTCTATTTTCAAAGGAAGCACTATGTAGCACTATCTTCTATGCATATTAAATCGATTGAGTCATGATCCGTGATAATTGCAGTGAAGATGTGCTCCTTGCCTCTATTGGAAAGAACCAATTTTGTCTATTTACTACCGTAACATGCTTCTGAATTGAAGAAACCTATATTCTTATTCCTAGGTCAGCGGAATGGAAGATAGAACTGCCGGGCAAGGTGCAAATTGGTCACTTTTTTTGTCATCATGTGTCAATAGTGCTGGGAACAAATCTAATGTATTTTTGCGCAGGTGGATGTTAATATAAGCTCCTCCTGGTGACGTTGTTGTTGGAGAAAAAGAAATTTTGGATCATGCATGTTTTGAGGCGTCGCCAGGGCTACGGGCTGCGAAGAGAAACCGAGAAATTCTTATGGCTTGCCAAAATGACCTCTACACATGCGATTATCTCATTCTAAATTTGCATTGTAATGTTATGTGTAGTCTCTTTTTCTTACGAGTCTATCTCTATCTGTGTGGATTCAAGAATCGTATTTATTGTAATGTCAAATTTCAATATATTATGGAGCAATGTGCCTTTTTAGTTTGTCATGTGTTAGTAGTGCTAGGAACAATATATGATTGATGTTTTATTCAGGTGGGTGTTAGAAAAAGATCTTTTTGTGATGATCCTTTCATAAAAGATTATTTTTTGTTGATTAATTGTTTTTGAGGTGTCACTAAGAATGTCACGAGGAAATCGAGATGTGTTTATTTTGTGTAATTAATTGGTTTTGTGGTGTCACCAAGGATGTCATGAGAAATCAAGAAGTTATTTTTTTGGGCGACTCTAAAATGCAAATTCTTCTACTCCCTCTGTCCCGGTGTATAGGTCTTACACGTATCCCTAGATCGTTATTTTGACTAACCTAATACAAGTTATATACTAGAAAATATATATCATTAGAAACTTCAAACGTTATACTTTCTAATGGTATAATTTTTATATTATAAAATTTAGATTATATTTGTCAAAATAACGATCTAGGGATACACGTAGGACCTATACACCGAGACGGGGGGAGTACATTGAATGTATATCTGCAACAATTAATTTTGGTGATGAGAAATTGAAAGTGCTTATGGTTTGTGAGAGTGACTTCTCATAAGTGCTTATGGTTTATTAGAATGACTTCTCATTAAGGCCTCAAAATAATAGGAGTTGTTGGAACATGGCACCCGAGATAAAGTGATAGTCAATAGACGTGCGTTGCACGTGCACGCTTACTAGTCAAATAAATTGTAGAATAAAACTAGACATGCATGGCCTTATTAATCTTTTAGATCCCTAGCAATGAGCCTCAAATCTCTCCCGCTAGTTGAACTAGACTTGTATGGCCTTATTAATCTTTCATATCCTCAAATCTCTCCAGCTATAAAACCGAGTCGTCTGTATGTTAGGGCACAGTGTATAAGAATGGTCATAGGCACAACAGTTTTGTTGCATGTATAGTTGGGTAGATCTAATATAATTATGACCACCAGCACGCGAACAATGCATTCGAAACTCAGGCTACCTGTAGACCTTTATTCTAAACATTTGACAAATATTTTAAATTTCAGCAGAAAAAACATTTTTTGTGGTTGTGTAAAAAAGACAATTTTCCATGCTCCAATATGACTATTTATGAGATGTTTTTTTTTGTCTTTTCACACATGCCACAAAAGATATATGAAAGTTTGTGTCAAGCATAGAACGACTAGATGTATAATGACCCACAAGTATAGGGGGTGTATCGTAGTACTTTCGATAAATAAGAGTGTCAAACCCAACGAGGAGCAGAAGGTGTTGACAAGTGGTTTTGATCAAGGATTCACTGTAAATACTAGCAAACGGGTTTTCAGGGGTATTTGGTAATGCAAGTAAATAAAGTACGAGTAAATAAAAGACAATAGTAATAATTACAGCAAGTGGCCCAATCCTTTCTTTAGCAAAGGACAAGCCGGTTGTGTAACTTATGATGACCAAACATTCTCGAGGACACACGGGAGTTTCTGTCAAGTGCTTTCGCTTCATGCCGCTAAATAATCTTTACTGGTTTGATAAGTGTTATGGGGGTGAACCTGTGCTAGCGCACTACCCTTACTAGGATAAATACATACTTGTGATTATACCCCTTGCAAGCATCCACAAATACAAGAAAGTAATTAAGATAAATCTAACCACAGCCTTAAACTCTAAGATCCTACACTCCCTGGTGCAATGGTTTCCCAATGGAGGTTTAGGTTTCTGTCACTCCAGCAACCCCACAATTGGTAGCCAAATACACAATGCATCTCACTAGGCCCATAAATGGTGAAGTATCATGTAGTCGACGTTCACATGACACCACTAGTAAAATAGCACCACAACAAAGAAATATCAAACCATTAAATATTACTCAACATAATTCCACTACTAACGACTTGACTTCTCCCATGTCCTCAAGAACTAAATGAACTACTCACAAGATATCATATGGATCATGATCAGAGGTGAAATAATGGTAAATAACAATCTGAATATAAACCTTAATTCAACGGTTCCACTCAATAGTATCAACCACAAGAGTAATCAACACCGAGAAAGTTTCCCCTAAGAATTTACCAAGATTCAACTCAAGATGTTATAGCGGGATGGCGTGGTGATGGTGGAGATGAAGGTGCTGGTGATGGAGATGATGATGATGATCCCGATGAAGTCCGATGTGATGGTGATGATGATGGCGACGATCTCCCCTCTCCGGGGAGGAATTTCCCCGGCAGATTTCTGCCTGCCGGAGAGCTTTTCTCTCTCTGGTGTTTTCCGTCCCGCAGAGGCGGCGGTGTCTATCTCTGCGCCCCCCTGACATAGGTTTTCGGGGACAATGAAGTACGCGCAGGGGCGAGACCTGAAGTGGGCCAGGGTGGCCTCACAGTAGGTCGGCGCGACCAGGGGCCAGGCCGCGCCCCCTACGTGTGAGCCTGCCCCTGGCTCCTCTCGCCTCCTCCTTCTGGCTTCCTGAGTCTTTCGGCACAATATAATTTTCTGGTATTTTTTTGGAATTTTCCTGATCTTCCAAAATATGGTGTCTTGATGGTCCTTTTCTAGCAGAATCCTGACTCCGGCAGCAAATCCTCCAACGATCATCAAACATGTAAAAACAGAGGAAACAACATAAGTATCATCTCTAAATATGAAATATATCAATGAATAACAGTAAATTATGATACAAAATAGTGATGCAAAATGGACGTATCAACCCCCCCAAGCTTAGACCTCGCTTGTCCCCAAGCGAAAACTAAACTCAATAAACATGACCACAGGTTTATGGAGTAAAGTGTCGATAATCAAAATACGGACAAGAAGCATCACATTCACCAATGCGCAAGTTGTAATAGACAATAACTTCCCTTTATATAATATAGACTTGCAATAAGTAAAGGGAATCACATAAAAAGATGCACAAAGTAAACTATAATTGGTGGTGGCTGATGCTTGCGGTACGGTTAATGTTCACCGTCCAGTTGGGAACCCCAAGAGGAAGGTATGATGAATATAGCAGCAAGGTTTTCCCTCAGTAAGAAACCAAGGTTTATCGATCCGAAGGGGAAGAAGCCAAACGACTGAAGGTGATGCTTGCTAGCTTACGACAGCTCCGGACAATTTATAAGGCGCCTCGTCCAAGCTTTGCTTTGCCAGCTGCAACGCGGAACCTGCACACAACACAACCAAATACTTTGCTCCCAACTTACGATGAGGTTGTCAATCTCACCGGTTTACTTGAAACAAAGGAATGAGCGTATCAAGTGGAAAATAGTAATAGTATGCGAGTAAAGTAAACATGTGATAGCAATATAAAGGAACTAGGACCAGGGTCCACAGTTCACTAGCGGTGTCTCTCCATAAGATAAAATAATACATGCTGGGTAAACAAATTACAGTTGGGCAATTGATAGAATAAAAACAATGTGCATATGATGAGAGGATCACTACGAGATTTACTCTGGGCATTACAACAAGATACATAGACCGCCATCCAACTGCATCTATGAGTAATAATCCACTTGTGGCGAATCAATCCGAGAACTCCACAAAGATTAAGTTGCGAACAATAGATAATTGCATTAAGCAAAGTGTGTAATGTAAACAAAGCATATGCCCTCGAGTATATGAATATTGTTTTCCCCCTAGTAGCAACAACACATCTACAACCTTAGAGGTTTCTGTCACTCCCCCGGATTAAATAGAGGCATGAACCCACTATCGAGCATAAATACCCCCTCTTGGAGTCACTAGCAACTACTCGGCCAAGATAGCTACTAACAACGGAGAGCATGCAAGATCATAAACAACATAGAGATAACATAAGATAAAATTTCAGTACATCAACTCAAGCATAACACCAATATTCATTGGATCCCAACAAACCAAACATATAGAATTACATAACGGTGATCTCAATCATGTAAGGCAGCTCATGAGATCTAAACATGAAGCATATGGTGGAGAAGACAACCATCTAGCTACTGCTATGGACCCATAGTCCAAGGGGAAGATAGCTACTACTCACTCATCGCTCCAGAGGCAAGCATGGCGATGAAGAAGACCTCCGGTGGCGATTTTCCTCTTCGGTAGGGTGCCGGGAAGAGCTTCTGGACCCTCCCGATCTTCGGGTCGACGGCGGCGGCGGAGCGCGATGTGTTCTAGAAAATTGATCGGGTATTTAGGTTTTTTCCGTCGGGGGGTCTTTATAGGCGAAGGGGCATCGTCAGGAGTGGACCGAGGCTCCCTCACATATAGGGGGCGCGGCCCAGCCCCTGGCCGCGCCGCCCTGGTGTGTGGGGCCCTCGTGGCCCCACTCCGTCTCCTCTTCGGTTCTCTGGAAGCTTCGGTAAAATTCTGGGCGACTGGCTTTGGTTTCGTCCAATTCCGAGAATATTTCCTGAGTAACTTTTCTGAAACACAAAAACAGCAGAAAACAGGGAACTGGCACTGTGGCGACTTGTTAATAGGTTAGTTCCGAAAAATGCATAAAAGTGCCACGGAGTGTAACGAAACACTAAGCAAATGGTATAAAAACAAGCATGGAGCATCAAAAAATATGGATACGTTGGAGACGTATCAGCATCCCCAAGCTTAACTCCTGCTCGTCCTCGAGTAGGTAAGTGATAACAAAAGAAATAATTTTTGAGGTGACATGGACCTACACAATCTTGATCATATATGTAAGCATTGTGCGCTGGGATCAAAAGAACTTAAAGCATGGGCATGAAAGATATAATCTTGATAGAAGAAACTTAGCAACCATGTTATAACATGAGAAAGAACACAAATGAAAGATCATAAAAATGAAACAATGAAAGTGAAACGTGTGTTCAAATCATATGGAAAAACATACAAATGGTTTTTAGCTTGTCCTTTATGAGAGAGCAAAACATAAATGCATAGGACACCTTCAAGTTTAAGAGGGCGACTAGATACAAATAATTTAAGAACAAGTGAAACCAACAATATGAATCAATCAATGAAAACTTTGGGACAATGCACATTATACTCAGAATGACAACTATGCTCTCTTAGATGGTGCATAAAGATAGAAGGTGGTGACTCAACATAAAAGTAAAAGAAAGGCCCTTCGCGGAGGGAAGCATTGATTTAACATGTGCTAGAGCTTTTCATTTGTAAAACAGAGAGAAAAATTGAGTTTTGAGAAGTGGTTGTTTCATGTCAATGACTGGCAATGAGGTCTTACTATCTTCCATAATAAACAAGTGAGAGCAGTTCCGAGTTCTTTGAAAATTTGGCACATTGGTGCTCTTTTATAAAGCTTTGGCAGTCCTCCCCACCTTTTTTTCCTTTCTCAAACCATGGCTAACCGATTCCATCGGGTGCCCACCAACATTCACATACCATGGAGGAGTGCCTTTTTTCTTTTAAAATTAGATTGCAATGGTCTGACCAGCTCTCATGCAAAATTAATGACGAGCAGATGAAGCTGCCTAGTCGAGGGGTACTTAATTTAATATGGAAGATAGCAATTCCGACCACTACGTCCCCATGAGCTAAAAACAGTGGCAGAAAATGAGAAGTAGTTGAAAGTTTTTGAAAGGTAGCACATGAAAATTTACTTGGAATGGCTTACAAATACCATGCATAGGAATTTATAGTGGACACAATAGCAAACTTGTATTTTAGGAGTTGGATGCACGAGTAGAGCTCATACTCAGTACAAAATGAAGGCTAGCAAAAGACTGGGAGCGACCAACTAAGAGAGCAATAACGGCCATAATCATGCAAACCGACAAAGCGACATTAAAAGAAGCATAAGATGACATCAAAAGTCAAAAACTAAATGATCATAGAGGCTATTGGCGACTTTGTAAGAGTCTAACATGTGTGAGCATGCGCCAAGTCAACCCAAATAAAGCATCAAGGAGAAAACTAAAATAATACTTCCAAACAATAAAAACAACGCATGATTTTTTCAAAGGCTCATTAAGCAATCTCAGTTATTTGAGACAAGTCATGCTACAGAAAAACCACTAAGCATGCTATCAAAAAGACATCAAGCACGACATGAAAAAGTCTAGGCCGCAGTCTACACAAGCTTCTTCTTATACCACTTTTTTGCATAAAGCTTTTTCTCTTTTCCAACACCATTCAAACTTTTTATAAACACCTCTTTTGATGAAAACCAATATAGACCAGATGCAAAAATACACCTTGATGAAAAGATATAACAAGATCTGAACACAAATCAAGGCGAAAATCGAAAGCTAAACGTAGTTCTAGAAAAAGAAGAACACTCGTTCAAGTTCGTTTTTCACTCTATCGTTCAACGAGTGTTCTTGGAAAATGAAAAGCAAGGCAACTTCTCCAAAAGGAATTTGTTGAGATCCAACCATTTATTGCTGCAAACAAAACTAAACTAAACTGAAAACTAAAAACAACTGACGCTCCAAGAAAAACGCATAATGCATGAAGCAATAAAAATATAGTGTCTTTAAAGGTAACCTGATTTTTGCCAATGAAGAAGGGGTGCCTCGGGGGCATCCCCAAGCTTTGACGCTTGTACTTCTTGGATATTTCTTAGGGTGATGCATGGGCATCCCCAAGCTTTAGCTTTTGTCCATTCTTCAACTTATCTCATCACTCTCCGGTCCCTACACTTGAAAACTTCCTTCATACAAAACTAAACACAAATCTATTAGCAACATTAGTGTAAGCATAACATAGAATCAACCCTTTTTGCTTCAGGTTTCAACCTAAAACCACCACATATAAAGCATATACTACTGTAGCAACTTCCCCAAAAGTTTCGTGATCAAAACAACTCAAAAAGAAAGCGATAAAGCGGCAAACACAAATATTGGCAGAAATCTATCAAAATGGAACAGCTGACAAAGGTCGAATTTTTAGAGGGTTTTCTGTTGCTCAAATCAAAAAGTGTTCAACTAATGAAAGTTTGGATATAACCTGGGTCATATGCACAATAAATCGCAGATCCAAAAGATTTACAGAGAATTTTCACAAATTTTTACGGTGCAGCACCGAAAACTGTTTCAGGACAGCAACATCCCCAAATCTTACCTCACTAAAATTAGAGGCTTCTCTTGGCACAAAAACGAAATAAAAAGGATAAGGAGAGGTCATTACAGTAGTAATAACTTCCAATACTCAAATAAAAGAAAAATAACTGAATGTAAAAACATTGGGTTATCTCCCAAGAGTGCTTTTCTTTAACGCCTTTGAGCTAGGCGCAGAAAATTGCGAATCAAGTAATATCAAGTGATGAAGCATCAAGCTCATAATTTGCTCTAAAAATAAAGTCAAACACTAATTTCTTTCTCTTTCTAGGGAAGTGTTACATTACCTTTCTTCAGTGGGAATTGATATTTGATGGTGCCTTCCCTCATATCAATGATAGCACCTACAGTTTGAAGAAAGGGTCTTCCCAAAATAATAGGACATGAAGCATGGCATTCAACATCCATAACAAGAAAATCAACGGGAATAAGGTTATTGTCAACCACAATAAGAACATCATTAATCCTTCCCAAAGGTTTCTTCTTAGCAACATCAGCAATAGGAACATCATAATAACACTTTTCAAGCGGCGGTAAATCAAGCATGTCATAAATCTTTCTAGGCATAATAGAAATACTAGCACCTAGATCACATAAAGCATGGCAATCAAAACCATTAACATGCATATCAATGATGGTTTCCCAACCATCTTCTAACTTCTTAGGAATAGAAGCTTTTTGCTTCAACTTTTCATCCCTAATTTTCATGAGAGCATTGGTAATATGCTTAGTGAAAGCAATATTTAAAGAACTAGCATTGGGAGTCAAAGCAAGCTTTTGTAAAAACAAAATAACTTCAGATATATTGCAGCCATCAACATCAAAATCATTAAGGGAAATAGAGCTATCATCTCCTACACTCCAAAAAATTTCAGCACTCTTTTGAGAAAAAGTTTTAGCAGTTTTAGGCTTTTTAACACAAGGAGTGGGAGTTTTCTCTACACCAATCAAAGTAAGAAGATTGCTAGCATTAGGAGCAACATCATTAGAGGTAGTAATGGTACATACCTTCATCTCTCTATCCATCTCATCTTCTCTTTCCCACCTGGCATGCAATTCTGCTAGCATCCTAACATTTTTATCAATTCTAACTTGGATAGCATTAGCAGTAGCAAAAACATTGTTCTCTTTCACCTCATTAGGCAACACTTTTAATTTAAGAAGTTCAACATCATGAGCAAGGCTATCAACTTTAGAAGCAAGAATATCAATTTTGCCTAACTTTTCCTCAACAGACTTGTTAAAAGCATTTTGCTTACCGATGAAGTCCTTGAGCATTACTCAAGCTCGGAGGGCACGGCCCTAGTGTTGTTGGAGGAATTACCGTAAGAGTTACCATAACCATTACCATTGGTAGAAGGATACAGCCTATAATTGTTACTAGCAAAATTGTTCCTATAAGCATTGTTATTGAAATTATTATTTCTAATAAAGTTTACATGAACATGCTCTTCTTGAGCAACCAAAGAGGCCAAAGGAACATTATTAGGATCTACATGAGTCCTATCATTTGAAAGCATAAGCATAATAGCATCACTCTTATCACTCAAGGAAGAGGTTTTCTCAACAAAATTTACCTTCTTACCTTGTGGAGCTCTCTCGGTGTTGTCGGTGTTCTGGATACCGGGGTATCCCGGTCCACCTGCTCCTGGGCCCCGTCATAGGCCCATCTTCAGCCCAAGGGTAAGACAACGACCCAAGCTACGGAGAAGACCCTCACAAGGAGGCGCCTCGTGAGGAGAACGACGACCAAAACTGCTAAGGACCAGAAGACCTCCTCACGAGCCCCTGCTGGTGAGGAGAGGAAGCACGTCCACGTCAGCTCGGCACGTTTGCGTCCAGAGCAAGAAGATAACGGGCAGAAGACCGTGTACCGCCCACGCTACCCCCGACAGGGAGGAGACCAACTTTCGCTGTGCCTGCCCAAAGCGGCACAGTGGTTGTTGGCCACCCCCCCTAAAAATAGCGTGGACGGTGCAGGGCGCCAGAGGAAGACGTCAGCTTCCTCCACCCACTCCGGTGGACCGGCGCCACTACTCTACGAAGACTACGTCCATAGAAGAATAGAGTCTACAGCTGTCCTCCTCCTTGGCCGTGTGTGGCAACCCCTTCCCCAAGAAGATAAGGGGAAGGAGGACCTTGGCGCTATAAAAGGAGGGGGAGGCCACCCCTTAGAGGGGATCGGATCTTCATCTTCTTCAGGCTGCTAGCTGGGCACGCAGGTTCTTCAACCTCTGGCCAGCTAGAGCTTTGTAACCAAGACCTTGTACTCCTCGCGAGGTGTCGCGTTGCAATACAAGAAGGCAGGAAGTAGGGGTTTTACCTCACCACGAGGGCCCTGAACCTGGGTAAAGCTCGGCGTCTCTCTCTGTAGTGCGTAGTGCGTTCGACTGCTCGAGGCTTTCGTCACCGTGTTTTGTTGCGATCCTAGATCTCACACGTTCAGCCCCCTGCGTTCAAATCTTTGGGTCCGTCGCGTGGTACCCCGTGTTCTTGCGACACGAAATCCATTGACATTTGGCGCGCCAGGTAGGGGGCCGTGGTGTGTTTTCTCCTAGATCTGCTTCGACATGGCCGACGCCAACGCAAGGCTCGAGCGTCTTCGCCGTCGCAACGCTGCTCGGGGGCAAACTGAGCCCATCTTCCGTCATCGTGAAGGTTCGGCCGAGGAGGAAGAGGAGGAAGATCTGGAGTCCTCCTACCTCCCATCCGGGCGTACAGAGCCTTCGCTCTCCTTCACCGCCACCGCCACTTCTCGCGCTCGTTCTGGGAGTCAGCTGTCTCCTGCACAGGCTCTCGCCATGGCGCAGGAGCTGCTGCGCTATCAACCCACCGATGACGGGCGTGAGGGGTGGCGCGCTCGACTCGCCGAGCTCGTCGCCATCGCCAACGAAGACCCGGCCCAGGGAGGAGCCCAGGGCGCGGGAGACCCAGATCCGGCGGCGGGGCGTCGCGCCCCGGGCGCCGGAGATGGGAAGGCCAATAAGGCCAAGAGGGTGGTTTCCCGCGCCGCATCTTCGCCGCGCGGGGAGCCTAGCTGCCAAATCGTCCAACGCGCTCCGGAAGACGCACGCGTCTCCCTCGAGCGCCGCCGCCAAAATCATGACCGCGCCATCGACGACATCGGCGAAGCTGGCAAGAACGTCAGGACCCCCGGCGACCCTATCTACAACCCCGGGTGTCTTGCTCTCACTCGCCAGCAACGCTACGTCGTCTGGCCTGACAAGTTCAAGCCGGACATCGGCGCGCGTTACGATGGGACCACCAACCCCGTCGAATTCCTCCAACTCTACGTCGTTGCCGTCCAGGCTGCGCGTGGGGATCAGCGTGCCATGGCAAATTGGTTCCCCATGGCCCTCAAGGACGCTCCGCGAACTTGGCTCATGAATCTTCCTCACGAATCCGTGACTTCATGGAAGGATTTATGCCGTCAGTTCGTTGCCAACTTCATGCCTACGTACGAGCGCCCCGCTACCAAGAACGATCTTAAGGCGGTGCGTCAGTACAAGGGCGAGACACTTCGTCAGTATATCCAGCGCTTCAGCCAGATGAGGAACAAGATCCCCAGGATCTCCAACGAGGAGGTCATCTCCGCATTCTCCACGGGCGTCTCCGACATCAAGATGAGGGAGAAGCTGTCCGTGAATGATGAGTTGACTTCCGTCGTCAGGCTCTTCGAGATCGCCGACTGCTGCGCCAAGGCCGAGGAAGGGAGGCTCTTCGTGCATAACCTGCCGGAGGCGCCTCCCCCAAAGCCAAAGTCCAAGGACCCGAAGCGAAAGGAGGCTGCTGTCCTCGCGGCGGAGCCAGATCATAAGCAACGCCGCGGGGACCGCTCCGAGCGCGACAAGGGTCGACGTCGCTGCTATTGCATTCTCCACAAGAAGGACACCCACAATACCGACGATTGTTGGTTTGTCCGAAAGTTTCATGAAGAAAATGGTGTCTCCAAGCGCCGCGGGGGTGGCCGCAGCTACGACAAGAGTGGATCCCGGGGCGATCGCCGCGATGACGACCGCGAGGAAGGTCGCCGCCGCGAGGGTCTGTCTCGAGCCGATCCCGAGCCGCTACCGCTGCCCCCACCAGCAAACAATCGTCGGGAGGAGAACCAGGGTGGCTATCAAGAGCCGCGAGACTTCGCCGCTTGCCTCCTGGGTGGAGCTCAGGCTCCTTTGTCTAACCGACACTTCAAGCAGCTGTCGCGAGAGATCGCGGCAGCACAGCCCAACGTCGGCAGCCGCCTAATGAAGTGGTCAACGTGCAAGATCGGCTTCGACGAGGAGGATCATCCGGCTTCCACCAGGGGCGTGGGCACAATTCCTCTCTTGTGCACGCCAACCATCAACAACGTCGCCGTCAATCGCACTCTCATCGACGGAGGGGCGGGCCTCAACATCATCTCGGTCGAGATCTTCGAGAAAATGCAGGTGCCGTACCACCGGCTTATGCCGACTCGGCCATTCTTCGGGGTAACCGAAGGCTCTACAATGCCAATTGGGCAGGTAAGCCTGCCCGTCACCTTCGGCACCCGGGACAACTACAGGACGGAAAGCCTCGACTTCGACATCGCCTACATCACCCTGCCGTACAATGCCATCCTCGGCTACCCTGCCCTGGCAAGGTTTATGGAAGCGATGCACCATGGCTTCAACGTCCTCAAGATTCCGGGCGCCAACGGCACGATCACCGTGCGCTGCAATGAGAAGGATGCTCTCCGTTCAGTGGAGCATGTTTACCGTGAGGCCGCCACCATGTTCCCCGCCGACGAAGATCTACTGGAACACTCCAGCGACCTCGCGAGGAAAAAGCAGCTCGTATCCCAAGAGCGGGCTGCAGCGAAGAAGGCCTCTCTCGAGCCCCATCCGCTGGGTTCGACAGGGAAGAAGTTCGCCGCCTCGGCATCGCCTACTCCAAGCGAGGACCTGGTCCATCCAATGCTGGACATGAGCATTGGGGAAGCTGCGGTACCCTCAGGCAGGAGGCCCCAGTTCACCCGAGAGCGCTCTGCAACCAAGAAGGTCCCGCTTCAGGCTAGGGGCTGCGACAACTTCGTCACCATCGGGGCAGGGCTTTCCCCCAAATAGGAAAGCGCGCTCGTCACCTTCCTGCGGGCAAACTCTGACATGTTCGCTTGGACTCCGTCAGATATGCCCGGCGTTCCCAGGGAGGTGATTGAGCACCACTTAGCCGTGTGCCCCCAGGCACACCCCGTGAAGTAGAAGACTAGGAAACAAGCGCAAGAGAAGCAGGACTTCATAGTCAAGGAAATAGAGAAGCTGAAGAAGGCCAAGCTGATACGCGAGGTAGCCCACCCCACCTGGATTGCAAATCCAGTGGTCGTCCCGAAGGCAAATGGCAGTGGGCGCCTCTGCGTGGACTTCACCAGTCTCAACAAGGCCTGCCCCAAGGATCCTTATCCGCTCCCGAGGATAGATCAAATCGTCGACTCCACCGCCGGCTGTGACCTCCTTTGCTTCTTGGATGCTTTCTCCGGCTATCATCAGATCAAGATGGCAAAGGAGGACGAAGAGAAGACCGCCTTCATCACGCCTTGTGGTGTGTACTGCTACGTCTGCATGCCCTTCGGTCTGAAGAACGCAGGAGCTACCTTCCAAAGGCTCATGCGCAAGGCCTTGGGGGCTCAGATGGGAAGGAACGTGGAGGCCTACGTTGACGACATCGTCGTCAAGACTCGCGAGAGTCACACCTTCATTGAGGATCTGGAGGAAACATTCGTCAACCTGAGAAGGGTAAATATCAAGCTCAACCCCGCCAAGTGCGCCTTCGGCGTACCGTCGGGAAAACTGTTGGGGTTCCTCGTGTCCCATCGCGGGATAGAGGCGAACCCTGACAAGGTCAAGGCCATCGAAGAAATGCGTCCACCGCGCAATCTCAAGGAGATGCAACGCCTCGCGGGGGTGCATGGCAGCCCTGGGGCGCTTCATCGCGAGGAGCGGGGAGAAAGCCTTGCCCTTCTTCAAGCTCATGAAGCGCGCTGGGAAGTTCGAGTGGACTCCGGAAGCCGACAAGGCCTTCGCCGAGTTGAAAAGGTATCTCACGAGCCCACCGATCATGGTTGCCCCAACCACCCGTGAGCCCTTGCTACTCTACATAGCGGCAACTCCAAGGACTGCAAGTGCCGTCCTCGTCGCGGAGCGAGATGCCAAGGTGATCGCCAAAGAGGAGGTCAATCCTCCAAGCCCGGGGGCTCCTCGCGAGGAAGAGGCCGCTCCATCTCCCGACCCTCGAGAGGAACCGCCCGTGGCATCTTCGCCGACCGAGCCGCTCTCTCAGAGCAACGCTCAAAAGCCTCCCGAGGAGGAGCCTTCCGAGGGTGTCGTCAAGGTGCAAAAGCCTGTGTACTTCGTCAGCACGGTACTGCGCGACGCGCGGGAATGCTACACCATGCAGCAAAAGCTGCTCTACACCCTGCTCATCGCTTCGCGGAAACTACGCCACTACTTCCAGGGTCACCCGATTAAGGTGGTAACCGATCGTCCCCTGGAGACCATCCTACGCAATCCCAACGTCACCGGGTGGGTGGCAGAATGGGCCGTGGAGCTTCAACCCTTCGAGATCTCCTTCGAAACTACAAAGGTAATCAAGAGCAAGGCTTTGGCCGAGTTCACTGCGGAGTGGACCGATCCGTTCGCCAACGAGCCTCCAGAGGTGGAGTCAACGCTCCCAGGAGAGGAGGCCCCAGGCCTCTGGGTCATGCACTTCGACGGCGCCTTCAACCTCCCCGGCGCGGGAGCTGGTGCTGTCCTAACCTCTCCCTCTGGAGACAAGCTCTTCTACGCCGTGCAGCTCTGCTTCAAGCCTGAGAGCAAGGTCTCCAACAACATCACGGAATACGAAGGACTACTCGCCGGCTTAAGGGTGGCGAACGCTTTGGGCATCAAGCGCCTCATCGTCAAGGGAGATTCACAGCTGGTTGTGAACTTCTCGAACAAGAGCTACACTCCAAAGGATGAGCACATGGCGGCCTATCTCGAGGAGCATCGAAAGATGGAAAAATGCTTCCAAGGTTTGGAGCTGAAGCACATCCCGAGAGGAGAAAATGTGGAAGCCGACGAGATCGCCAAGCGCGCCTCTCACCGCCTGGCGCAACCCGCCGGCGTCTTTGAGGAGCATCTCTTCAAGCCGTCCGCTTCTCCACCGTCATCTGGATCCGACCCTTCACCTGCCCTGCCGCCACCGCCGGAGCAGGGGGCTGCAGACTGCGAGCCTCCTTCGGGTGACCGCGTCCTTCTGGCATTGGCACGGCAGGAGGGAGTGGATTGGATTCTCGAGCTCAAGGCCTTCCTCACCAGCAGCAGGCTTCTCGAGGATGAAGAGGAGGCCGAAAGGATCGTATGCCAAGCTTCGGGCTACTGCGTTAAGGATGGTGACTTGTACCGGCGTCGCCCAAACGGCGTCGCTCTGAAGTGCATATCTACTCACCAAGGCCAAGAGCTTCTCAGGGACATCCACGCCGGCGAGTGCGGCCATCATGCTTCTGCTGCAACTCTAGCTGTGAAGGCATATCGAAGCGGCTTCTACCGGCCTTCGGCGCTGGGAGATGCAGCGGAGATGGTCAAGAGGTGCGAGGCGTGCCAATTCCATGCCAAGCAAATTCACCAGCCGGCGCAGGAGCTGCAAACCATCCCACTCACTTGGCCCTTTGCGGTTTGGGGGCTGGAGATCCTCGGCCCATTTCCCAGAGCGCAAGGGGGCTACCGCTACCTCTACGTCGCCATCGACAAATTCACCAAGTGGGTGGAGGTGGAACCGGTGTGCACCATCCCGGCCAGGTCCGCAGTCAAGTTCATGCATGGGCTGGTCTATCGTTTTGGTGTGCCTAACCGCATAATCACCGACAACGGCAGCCAGTTCACCAGCGGACTGTTCCGGGAGTACTGTGCATCGGCCGACATCAAGATCTGCTTCGCCTCCGTCGCCTACCCCCGGAGCAATGGCCAAGCCGAGCGTGCTAACGCCGAGGGCCTCAAGGGACTCAAGACGAAAAGCTTCAACGCCAAACTCAAAGCCTACGGCAAAAAATGGTTAGACAACCTCCAATCCATCTTGTGGTCCATCAGGACTACCGCCACCAAACCCACTGGAGAGACCCCTTTCTTCCTGGTCTATGGGGCGGAGGCTGTTCTTCCCACCGACGTCAAGTTCGGATCGCCAAGAGTGCTCCCCTTCGATGAAATTCGCCAAGAGGACCTCATCAAGGATCGTCTCCTCCTGCTCGAAGAAGCTCGGTGCCAAGCCGCGCTCCGCGCCGTGAGGTACCAGCAAGGACTACGCCGCTACCATAGCCGCCATGTTCGAGCAAGGACTCTGGAGGTCGGCGACTTGGTGCTGAGGAGAATACTCTTTCGCGAGGGCCTGCACAAGCTGTCTCCAATGTGGGAAGGACCCTTCAAGGTGACGCACATCGCCAGGCCAGGCTCGGCGCGGCTGGAAACCGCAGAAGGCTGTGCCGGTGGGGAACCCGTGGAACATAGCTCATCTGCGAAAGTTCTACCCTTAGGTTCCTCACGAGGAGATAAAGACCGTTCTCACGGCACTTGTATCAGCTCAAACTGCTCTTAATCACTGATATTAAGTTATCGCGCAGCATAGCGCCTCTGCTTCGGCAGGACATTAAAATGGCATGAAGTCCATTTATTTTCTGTTGTACTCCACGCGGAAGGGGGCTAGGCACGGTGTCTATGCTGGGGCCTTCGCCCGGAAAACAGCGAGCCCGAAAAACCCGAAGGGAATGAGCTCTGGTCGGGGGCGACGACCCTGTTATCGATCACCTCTAAATACCCATGGTGCTTAGTTCCTCGCGAAGTACATCGGAAAATAAAAAATCTTCGAGGAAAGTCCAAGGTGTGCCCCAAGGCACCCGCTAAGGACTTACCCCTCGTGAGCAGCCCTCACGAGGAGGCAAGAATGCGTCGATGCAACAAGCATCCGCGGGAAGATTCCCTCTATCGAGGAAGGCCTAACGTGGCAGGATTATTGAAGACCAAGGCCGCTCCGATCATCTTGCGAAGGAGACGCAGATCCGGAGGTCCGCGCCAGGCCCTTCACCTCGTGAGCAACCCTTGCGAGGTGTCGACGGTCTCTGGGCTCTCTTAAGCGTCGACGTTTTCACGTCCGTGAGGGTCCAGCTTCCCTCAATGACGAGGAAGGCCCCGTGAATCGCCACGCGCGGCAATTTGCTCTTAGCTGCTGGCACAGATAGTGCCGCGCTCCTCCACGACGGAGAAGGTCCCTGTGCCGGTCACAGGGGCATCTTATTCGCCTTCTTTTTTTGTTTGTTTTATCGACTTGTTTTTCCGTTTTCGGGGATTTGGGGTTTTTTCTTTTCCAACTCTTTCTTCAACTTCTTGTCTCAGGAATCGTCCAATGTGTCGTCGGCGCCGACCCCATATTGAGCTCTGAGGCGAAGGGAGGCCTCCCAACGACGCTAACAGCTCACCAGGGCTCTCGAGCGTGCGAATGACCAGGACAGTGAAGAGCAGTGAGAAGCGAAATGCAAGACAGCTAAAAAGCGGACTTCATTGAAGTAATCCCATCGGAGGGAGGAGCAAAAGCATGGCGGGGCATACCCCACCGGCGAGGATTTCACAACAAAAGAGGGGAGGAGACTAGCTCCCCTCCCCAGAAGACTACTGTGCCGGGACTTCCTCTTCACTGCGCCGCGGGCTAGGGGTAGGTGCGGCGGACGCCACCGGCGGTGAAGATCCGCACCGAAGCCTCCAGCGTCCCCAGCTTGAAGCGGAAGACGAGGTGGTCGCCGACGCGGAGGCGATGGCCGAGGGCGAAGGCCCTCCAGCGGCCGGAGAGGACGGCGTTGCCGCCCACTCCGAGGAGGATGTCCATAGGCCAGAAGAGATCTGGCCTGCTCTGCTCCCCCAGAGCAATCTCCCCGGCGGCCGCGCCGGGGGCGTAAACCACCCTCCGGACGGCGTCGGGAAGCCGGAGGGAGCTAAAGCTCGGGGCGTCGATGATGACAAGGAGCTCCAGGAAGTGGGACCCCAGGCTGATGAGGGGTCCCAACATCGCCACCGCCAGGTGGCGCGGAGTGGCAACCACTCCGTTCTCCGGCGGAGCCGGAGGATCTGCAGGAGGGGGAAGAGGGCCCAGGGCGGCCGCCACCTCCCGGAGCGCCCGGTCAACGCTCCCCGGAGCGCGGGGAGCGGGTGCCGCCGCCAGCGGCGACGGCGAGTTCATGGCGCCACCAGCTGCAGGACCCCTAAGGGTCAGAGCGCCGGAGGCCCCCGTGGCGGCGCGGCTCGCCTCGTCCTGCCTCGGCGCGCCAATGCGAAGGGGGCCGCCGGTGCCGGGCGTCCATCGGGCCGGGATCTTCGCCTTATTCCCGCTGCCCGGGGGGCGTCCGCGGCGTTTTGCTCCAGAGCTCGATGCAGCGGCGACGGAGGAGTTGGAAGGATCCATGAGCTCTGGGGCGTGGAAGCAAAAATGGCACTGGAGGAAGGAGGTGAAGTGCCGGAGGTCTCGAGGAGGATCTATTTAAGGGGGGCGTCCGGCGTCGATGCGTCAAATCCCTGCACGGGAATCGAAGCGTTGACGCAGCGCTCCGCAGTCAAGCGACGCATCATTATGACGGTTTGACGCCTCGGAGACTGCAGCGTCGCCCGCCGTTTTGTCTCGCCAGCTGCGGCCGCGCCACGTGTCCGCAGCCTCTGCCTCTTCACATGGTCCTCTGACCGCGCGGTTGACGCGTGCCGTTGGAGGGCCCAGCAGCTTCTGGGGCCCCCGGCCCTTCGCTCCCTCAAGAGGGCGCGTTCGTGGGCCAGGCTCCCGGGGGCTACTATCGGTGTTCTGGATACCGGGGTATCCCGGTCCACCTGCCCCGTCATCAGCCCATCTTCAGCCCAGGGGTAAGACAACGACCCAAGCTACGGAGAAGACCCTCACGAGGAGGCGCCTCGTGAGGAGAACGATGACCAAAACTGCTAAGGACCAGAAGACCTCCTCACGAGCCCCTGCTGGTGAGGAGAGGAAGCACGTCCACGTCAGCTCGGCACGTTTGCGTGCAGAGCAAGAAGATAACGGGCAGAAGACCGCGTACCGCCCACGCTACCCCCGACAGGGAGGAGACCAACTTTCACTGTGCCTGCCCAAAGCGGCACAGTGGTTGTTGGCCACCCCCCTAAAAATAGCGTGGACGGTGCAGGGCGCCAGAGGAAGACGTCAGCTTCCTCCACCCACTCTGGTGGACCGGCGCGACTACTCTACGAAGACTACATCCACAGAAGAATAGAGTCTACAGCTGTCCTCCCTCCTTGGCCGTGTGTGGCAACCCCTTCCCCAAGAAGATAAGGGGAAGGAGGACCTTGGCGCTATAAAAGGAGGGGGAGGCCACCCCTTAGAGGGGATCGGATCTTCATCTTCTTCAGGCTGCTAGCTGGGCACGCAGGTTCTTCAACCTCTGGCCAGCTAGAGCTTTGTAACCAAGACCTTGTACTCCTCGCGAGGTGTCGCGTTGCAATACAAGAAGGCAGGAAGTAGGGGTTTTACCTCACCACGAGGGCCCTGAACCTGGGTAAAGCTCGGCGTCTCTCTCTGCAGTGCGTAGTGCGTTCAACCGCTCGAGGCTTCCGTCACCGTGTTTCGTTGCGATCCTAGATCTCACACGTTCAGCCCCCTGCGTTCGAATCTTTGGGTGCGTCGCGTGGTACCCCGTGTTCTTGCGACACGAAATCCATCGACAGGTGTGCCATTTAGAGTAATTTACCATCATATTGTCGAGAAGCTTTGTTGCGGCGCCCAAAGTAAGGGACATAAAAGTGCCTCTAGCAGCTGAATCAAGTAGGTTCCTCGAAGAAAAATTCAGTCCTGCATAAAAAGTTTGGACAATCATCCAAGTAGTCAGTCCATGAGTGGGACAATTCTTTATCATAGATTTCATTCTTTCCCAAGCTTGAGCAACATGTTCATTATCAAACTGACTAAACTTCATAATATTGCTACGCAAAGCTATAATCTTAGCAGGAGGATAGTATCTACCAATAAAAGCATCCTTACACTTAACCCATGAATCAATACTATTCTTAGTCAAAGACAGCAACAAATCCTTAGCTTTTCCTCTCAAAGAAAAAGGGAACAACTTAAGCTTAATAATATCACTTTCAACATCCTTATATTTCTGCATCTCACATAGGTCAACAAAATTGTTGAGATGAGCTGCAACATCTTCAGTACTAGCACCAGAAAATTGCTCTTTCATAACAAGGTTCAACAAAGCAGGCTTAATCTCATAAAAATTTGCAGCAGGAGCAGGTGGCGCAATAGGAGTGCAGATAAAATCACTATTATTCGTGCTAGTAAAGGCACACAA
Organism: Dactylis glomerata; assembly: GCA_007115705.1. Lineage (NCBI taxonomy): Eukaryota > Viridiplantae > Streptophyta > Magnoliopsida > Poales > Poaceae > Dactylis > Dactylis glomerata. The sequence continues at coordinate 2,773,693 of QXEO01000211.1, forward strand.
CTTGGTGTTTTCAGGAGTAGCCATTCTAGCAAACTAAAAGCAGACAAGTAAAAACAACTACAAAGGATTCTAATTTTTTTAGGTTTTTGATAAAACGATGAAAGTAAAAATAAAGTAAAGCAAAACAATAAACAAAGTAAAGGATGTGCGTGCAAAAACTCCCCTCGTAGAAGTCTTCTTTTTCCTCCCCGGCAACGGCGCCAGAAAATTCTTGATGCTTGCGGTACGGTTAATGTTCACCGTCCAGTTGGGAACCCCAAGAGGAAGGTATGATGAATATAGCAGCAAGGTTTTCCCTCAGTAAGAAACCAAGGTTTATCGATCTGAAGGGGAAGAAGCCAAACGACTAAAGGTGATGCTTGCTAGCTTGCGACAGCTCCGGACAATTTATAAGGCGCCTCGTCCAAGCTTTGCTTTGCCAGCTGCAACGCGGAACCTGCATACAACACAACCAAATACTTTGCTCCCAACTTACGATGAGGTTGTCAATCTCACCGGTTTGCTTGAAACAAAGGAATGAGCGTATCAAGTGGAAAATAGTAATAGTATGCGAGTAAAGTAAACAGGTGATCGCAATATAATGGAAATAGGACCAGGGTCCACAGTTCACTAGCGGTGTCTCTCCATAAGATAAAATAATACATGCTGGGTGACAAGGGTATAGCTAATAGAGCCCGTTAGTTAAGTACCCCTGAGGCCCGTTAAGCTAGGCCCAATTGTAATGATAGTCGAGATACGAGTTCTTACCGTATGTCGATATTTTAATCTGTATCGGATCCTACTCGATCCTCGAGAGCTGGCCACCTATATATAGGGGCCAGGAGGGGACGGTGTGAGGCAGATTGAAAGCAAGCCAGGTTGAACACCTAAGTTTACTTTTGATAGACACTTATTTTGACTAACCTTACCTTCGAGTTCATCTGACGCCCTGTCTCCCCGATCCTAAGTCCTTCATCTAGGACATTTGTCGAGTTAACCCTCATCAATTGGCGCCGACTGTGGGGACCTGGCCGTTGGAATCATGAATTCGACAGCTTTTTTGCTTTCAGCCAGCAGCAGCACAGAACTCGATGGAAGTCAAGAGATGGAATTAACAATTGGAAGTTTGAGCATCTTCGTCGGGCCATCGGGTTCATCCCGCCTTTCGGATTCGACAAAACCAGATCCATCGGCGAGCAAGCCCAAAATAGAGGTAACGTTGGAATCATCAAAAGGCTCTTCCAGCGAGGTAAACTCGCCGGTCAGCTTGGAAAAAGCACCAATCGCAGAAGGCGACAAAATTCAGGAAAATTTCAACTCGCTCAACATCGCAAGGGACTTTGTCATTGAAAGCAATGGCGTCTCCAAGGTACATCAGCTATGCGTCATTATCACTGAGGCAGAAGAAGAAAACAACAACGAAGGAAGTAAAAAGGTCGACAGGCAAGTCGACAAAGCAAAAGAACACAACAAAAGGGAGAAGGAGATAGTCCACGTTTCAGCTGGCGAATGGAGAATGATCAAATCAGCTGTCAATCATGGTACAAGGGTACCCGAAGGATCGAGCAGAGAAGTCCTAATGGGATATCAGTATGCATTATACCAACATAGGAAGAAACTAAGGGAGGAAAGAGACATGGTTCTTCAAGACAATAACAGCATATCAAGGGAGGAATCCTGGGGCAGTGAAGATTCCGAGTATAGCAGAGAAAGTCACGGAGACCCAAAGCACAACAGGGGGGCAACGACACGCAGCAGAGAAGAAAGGTACTCAAGGAGTCCTACCCCACAGCTAGAAGAAGAGAAAGATGACTTCATACAAGAAACGCCAGAAGCAGCATTGATAGCAGCACAGACATACTTACTAACTACAAGGCCAGAACCTGGGGACCCACGAGAAGATATGCACCGGGCCGCGATATGAAGCCTCGGGATAGTGGAGAACAAGATCAGGGAAAAAGGACCAGAGACAAAGTCGATGAGCTACAAAGAAAAGCGAAAGGAGAAGCTCGGGTACAACTACACAGATAACGAGTATAGCGAGTCATCAGAAGAAGAAAGGCGACAAAAAGGGAAGGAGGGCGCAAGAAGTATAATAGCACAAGCTCGAGTGAACAAATCACGCCACGCCTGGAAAGAAGAAAATTATGAAGACAACGAAAAAGATATGGGCGCGTTATGCTTTACCCGCAGGGTTCGCAAAACGCGGGTACCCAAAGGATTTAAGTTACCACATGACCAACAAAAATATGACGGATCACAAGAACCTACCCTATGGTTATCAGATTACTTGCAGGCAGTACAGATACTAGGAGGGACAAAAGCAACTGCAATGCAAAGTCTACAACTACACCTCACCGGCGCAGCATGGTCCTGGTTGAATACCCTACCCAATGAATCTATTGGAAGTTGGGGAGAACTCAAAAGCCAATTTGCAAGAAATTTCCGTTCGACATACAAGCGTCCAGCGTCACTGGAGGAGGTTAAAGCATGTGTGCAAAGGAAAGGTGAAACTCTACGTTCTTATATACAACGATGGAGTGTAATCAAAAACTCAGCATAAGACGTCTCCGATGAAAGAGCATTAGACGCTTTTTCGGCCGGACTTCGTCGATCAGATCTCGTGGAAGAGATAGGAAGAACGAGGCCAATGACAGTAGCTGAACTAATGGAAGAAGCCAACAAATTCGCTGATGGAGAGGACACATATAATAACAAAAGAGGACGATCACCAGAAGTCGACAGAACGAGCAGGCAAAGGAGACGACACCGCAGCAGGGATAATCAAGAAAGGCGAAACCAGGTAGCTGCGGGTTACGGAGTAAGAGAAGAGGAAGAATACAAAGGTAGGAGGTTTTAAACAAAGGGAACAGAAAAGTCGAGATATTCCGGCCCCTCGGCCGAAGATATGCTATATGGGCTTTGTCGAATCCATTATGCCTATCTCGATGGAAAAAGGGTTTCAAATCATCAGATGAAGGATTGCAGAACTTTCCTGAGACTACAAGGCGCCATGGGCTCAAACCAAGGAGGATGGCGTGGAGAGAAGCACACAAGTCAAGGATACCAAGTGCAAAGACTAGCAAGGCACCTAACATCAAAAGTTTACATATAAGCAATGATTCAACCGGTGCCTAAGTCGAAGAAAGAGCGAAAGAGCATATCCAGGCAAGTGAACCTAGCAATATCATCACCACCAGCCACTACAGAATATCTACGGTGGTCAGATCAAACAGTCAAGTTCAGCAGAGTAGATCACCCAAGAAAAGTGCCTAGGCCGGGCCACTCGCCTATGGTTCTAAAAGCGCAAATAGGAGGGTATGACATCGGAAGAGTATTCATGGACGCAGGGAGCGGCATCAACCTAATATATGCTAGAACCTTGAAAGCAATGTGTATCTCGCTGTCGAGTTTGAAACCAACAGACTGCTCCTTCCATGGAATAGTACCAGGAGCCGCAAACCACCCTTTGGGAAGAATTGAACTTGATGTCTGCTTTGGCAGCAGCAGCAACTACCGTAGAGAGAAGCTGGAATTTGAAGTTATGGACTGGCCATCACAGTACCCTGCAATCCTGGGGCGCCCAACATTTGCAAAATTTATGGCAGTACCTCACTACGCGTACCTTACGCTAAAAATCCTAGGACCCAAAGGAACAATAACAGTACAAGGGAGCTTCGAAGTAGCCAACACCTGTGACAGAGAGTTCAACAGAATGGCGCAAACCTTCGGCATGACAGCAGAATACGAGAGGCTGAAAGGAGAAACAGATCATAATGTGCTACCCAATGTTGGATGATCCCTACCAGATCAGGCTTTCGACACAACTCAGGACTCGAAGAAAATTCAGGTCCACCCCACGGACCCAAACAAGACGACATCAATCGTGGTGAACCTGGATCCCGCATAGGAAAGCGCGCTCGTCGAGTTCCTCCATGAGCGCTGGGAAATCTTTGCCTGGTGTCCATCAGACATGCTAGGGGTTCCCAGGGAACTTGTCGAGCACGCATTAAATGTAGATCCCAAAGCAAAGCCAGTCAAGCAACCATTGCGGTGATTTGATGAACCTAAAAGGAAGGCGATAGCATGAGAATTGCACAGGCTAGAAAATGCCGGATTTATCAGAGAAATCAAAACTTCGAGTTGGGTATCGAATCCAGTGATCGTACCCAAGAAGAACACAGACGTACAAAGAGTGTGTGTCGACTACACATCTCTCAATAAGCATTGTCCAAAGGATCCCTTCCCTCTACCCCGCATCGATCAGATAATCGATTCAACAGCGGGATGCACAAGGCTTTCCTTTCTGGACGCATACTCTGGTTACAACCAGATCAAATTGAAGAAAGAAGACGAAGAAAAGACGGCCTTCATCACACCGTACGGAGTGTTTTGTTACCAAGTAATGCCGTTCGGCCTCAAAAACGCAGGAGCAACTTATCAACGGATGATGCAAAACTGCCTCGGGAGCCAAATAGGACGAAACATCCAAGTCTACATTGATGATGTAGTCATCACCACAAGAGAGGAGAAATCTTTCATTAGCGACTTGGCAGAAACCTTCGACAACTTGAGCAGGTACAAGCTTAAGCTTAACCCGACAAAGTGCTCCTTCGGCGTATCGGCAGGACAACTTTTGGGGTTCTTGGTATCAGCACGAGGCATAGAGGCAAACCCAGAGAAGATTCAGGCAATTTTAACAATGGGGAAACCCATGAAACTACACGACGTGCAGAAACATGCGGGACGCGTCGCGGCATTAAGTCAATTCGTTGCTCAATTGGGAGAAAAGGCGCTTCCTTTCTATGCACTTATGAAGAAGTCAGATGATAAATTTGAATGGACAGAAGAAGCAGACGTAGCTTTCGCGCAGCTGAAAAAAGTGCTTTCCACGCTGTCAGTGCTGGTCGCACCAAAAGAAAAAGAACCACTACTACTCTATATCGCCGCAACCCACCAGGTGGTGAGTACAGTATTGGTAGTCGAAAGAAGTGAAGAAGAAAAAGCCCATGGCGTCTAGAGACCGGTATATTTCATCAGTGAAGTACTATCCCCGACAAAACAGAGGTACCCGCATTATCAAAAGCTCACATATAGTGTTTTTACAATAGCACGAAAATTGCGACAGTACTTTGCGGTTCACCCAATTATAGTGGTCAATGAAGCACCACTATCGAACATATTAAACAATCCTTCGGCAACGGGACATTTCTCTTTATGGGGAATCGAATTATCTCCCATGGACATCACGTACGAAAAAAGGAAGGCGATTAAGTCACAAGTCTTGCCAGATTTTACAGCAGAATGGCTGGAGTTGCAGAGTACGGGACCGCCAGACTTATCCAGTGTTTGGACAATGTACTTCGACGGTTCTAAGAGAGTCCAAGGCGCAGGCGCAGGAGTGGTCTTGATATCGCCCCATGGCGACAAATTGAAGTATGTCTTAAGGATGAGTTTTCCACAGGCTTCTAATAACGAAGCAGAATACGAGGCTTTATTGCACGGAATGAAGATGGCTAAAGCATGTGGAGCAACTCGCCTAAAAATATTTGGAGATTCCAACCTTGTTGTCCAGCAAGTTATGAACAGATGTGACACAATCAATGACAACATGATGGCCTACAAGAACTTATATCATTATCTCAAAGGAACATTCGATGGATGCGAAGTCTCGCACATAAGCAGGAACAACAATGAAGAAGCCGACAACTTAGCAAATATCGGGTCACAATGTTTACCTGTGCCGTCCGGAGTATTTTGGGAGGAAATAGTGGAAAGATCAATAAAAAAGTGTAAAAAGTTTGACTACTGCAGCAAACTCGGGGGCTACACCAGAACCCGAGGAAGTCATGATGATAGAAGAAACCTGGATGCAGCCATATCTCGCGTATATGATAAATAAATAGTTACCAGAAGATGCAGTGGAAGCCAAGAGGATAACTCGACGATCGAAAGCGTTTGTCGTGTTGCAGGGGAAATTATACAAGAAGAGTATTACCAGCATTTTGCAGCATTGTGTAATGCCTCAGGAAGGACAAGTAATACTAAAAGATATACACGGCGGAGTGTGCGGCCATCATGCTAGCAGTAGAGCAATAGCGGCAAAAGCATTCCGAGCAGGATTTTATTGGCTAACAGCCATCAAAGACGCGAAAGATATAGTCCGGAAGTGTGAAGCATGTCAAAGATTCGCATCTCGCCCGCATGCACCAGCAGCAGAGTTACAACCAATACCATTGTCCTGGCCCTTTGCACAATGGGGCCTCGATATGGTGGGAAAGTTGCACAAATCCTGGCCAGGAGGACATGTTTACATGCTAGTGGCAGTCGATAAATTCACCAAGTGGGTAGAAGCGGCCCCGGTAACAACTCAAGATTCGACAGCAGCAATCAACTTCATCAAGTCGATAGTATTCCGTTTCGGTGTACCATATAGCATCATCACGGACAATGGGACAAACTTCACTTCAAAGGAATTCAAGAGTTATTGCGAAGGACTAGGAATAAAACTCAAATTTGCATTTGTGGCGCACCCGAAGACAAATGGGCAAGTCGAAAAAGCCAATGGCCTGATATGTAGTGGGATAAAAAAGAGGATCTTAGCACCTCTCGAGAAAGCCAAGAGCGCTTGGGTAGATGAATTGCCCTCCGTTCTTTGGAGCCCAAGAACTACGCCTAACGCAGCAACTCAAGAAACTCCTTTCTTCTTGGTCCATGGCGCAGAAGCCGTGCTTCTAGTCGAAGTTACACATGAGGCTCCAAGAGTGACGGCATATGATGAAACAACATCAACAGAAGCATTGCAAGACGATGTCGATGCACTAGATGAAGCAAGAGATAAGGCATTACAAAGAGCCACGCAGTATCAACAGAGCCTACGAAACTACCACAGTAGTCGAGTTCGTCCACGATCCTTCGTGGTGGGAGATCTAGTTTTGTGACTCAGGCAAGACAGCCACGGCAAATTGGAATCCCCTTGGGTAGGACCTTACATCGTCACAGAAGTGATACCAGGAGGAGCGTATCAACTACAAGACAAGAAGACAGAAAAAGACAAGAGCAACCCGTGGAATGCAGAGCAGCTACGATGTTTTTACGCGTAGAATAAATCTAGTGGTATCAGTAAACTCGAGTTAACCTTCTGACCCTAGAACATTAGGCCACAGGTCGGGTTCCTTGGGTTGAACTCGACAAAATTGTACAAATATTTTTACTTCTCCTCTCGGGGGCTTCAACCCTCGGGTCGTACGAAAGAAACCCTTATCGTGACATGGAGATCTTTTTATATTACAAGATGGTGCAGTCAACCCAATATTCTTTAAAATAATTGGTTCGCAAAGAACCCGATATATATAAAGCATACCTCAGAACAATGATTTGTTTTCATGGTACTAATAAAAGCGTCAAGGCAAAGTACGAATATTCATTAGATATAACACGACAGCAAGGACATTATCAAAAGAAATTACATATAAAGCAGATCCTAATGAAAGTGGACTTCGGCCTCATACTCCTTCTGGCACTGAGTGCCATCATAGATCTTCACGTCAAACTTTGACGTGCCGATATGGAAGTCGAAGGTCATGAAGAAGCCTTGATGGATATCGTGGTTTTCTGCAAACTACGACCAGCCACCCTTAAAGTACTGCTCGCCGTCGCCATCATACCAAATCTCCACTTCATATGGAGTCTCACTGCCAGATTGTTCATGGAGAACCGCTTCACGTAGTTCTCGCCCATCCATGAACTTGGTGAAATTCAGCGGTAGGCGCTGAATCTCGCGGCACTGTGCCATGGCAATGCAGAAGAAAGAAAAGATTCTGGGAGGAGCACTAGGAGCAGCGGGAGCAGCAGGAGGAGGAGCGCTTGGACCTGGGGCAGCGCCTGTCACCTTGGGCTTGTTCTTGCTACCAGGTGGGCGGCCGGGACGACGCTTAGCCGGAACAGCCGATGACGATCCTGCGGCGGCCGGAGTTGTTTTGTTCTTGCTTCTACAAGGGCGGCCCCGACCTCGCGGCGCCACCGGAGAGCCAAGGTTCAAACGAAAACCATCTGCATCAGCCATGTGGAAAAGTGGGACGGCTGGAAACCCTAGATGACGAGAGAAGATGATGCGGCGGAGGAGGAATCTGATTAGGGTTTTTTACCCTTGCCAAAGATGCCTTATTTATAAGCACGTATTATCGGGCCCCCGTGATAAGCAAGGCCCATAAACATATTTTACAAAGGAGTTAAATTCTGCACATAGCAGACGATAAATACCAAAGAAGAAAAATAAGAAGGGGAGAGTGTGGTCGCACGATATGAAAAACCTCGCCTTGGGCTCGGGGGCTTACAAACAAGAGAAGTTAAAAGAAAGAAGAAGAAGTGAATTTTGAGCCTATGCTTGACTACAAGTATCCAAACATAGCCTCGGGGGCTACTCCCATCGGGAGCGCTGAGCGCGCACCCGATAGAGGATGAGATAATCAATAGTGAAGATGACAAAAGATTATCATACATACTTTGACTATATAGTCGACAAAATACAGAGATATTACTCCCATCGGGAGGGAATTGGAAGAAGTTAATTTAAGTTCAAAATTCTTTGATTTTATCAGTCAAAACTTGGCTGCGACATAAGATTCTCGAGTTGCGTTATTGCAATGAAACTCGAATGCCGTGATTTATCACGAAGGTAAGACCCCGGGATCCGTCCTGTGTGGCCTGGTATACGCACATGGATGCGCTCTGCTGGTATGTATCCGTGTCTTCGACGCGAAGAAAATCCTGGTGGACGCACTGGGTACCCTGAGAATCACTGGGATTCATTCTTTGTAAGTACTAAATGCAGCAAAAGAGTGGGTTTGACCGGTATCCCGAATTCAAATCCAAGGGGATTGAATTTGAAGTAGGTGACAAGTATCTGTTCCGGCAGTTAACTGACCTCTTGATCCATTAGAGTTGTCAGCTTGTTCATCAAAACCCCTTGCGATATATTATTATGAAAACAAGTCGAGAGACCGAGTCGAAGATTTGAAGATAAGAAGAAGTCAAAGAATTGATCAAGTCGAAGATTTAAAGATTAGAGATTCAACCTGAATCTGCAATTCTGGTAGAATCTCAGGGGCTACTGACAAGGGTATAGCTAATAGAGCCCGTTAGTTAAGTACCCCTGAGGCCCGTTAAGCTAGGCCCAATTGTAATGATAGTCGAGATACGAGTTCTTACCGTATGTCGATATTGTAATCTGTATCGGATCCTACTCGATCCTCGAGACCTGGCCACCTATATATAGGGGCCAGGAGGGGATGGTGTGAGTCAGATTGAAAGCAAGCCAGGTTGAACACCTAAGTTTACTTTTGATAGACACTTATTTTGACTAACCTTACCTTCGAGTTCATCCGACGCCCTGTCTCCCCGATCCTAAGTCCTTCATCTAGGACATTTTTCGAGTTAACCCTCGTCACTGGGTAAACAAATTACAGTTGGGCAATTGATAGAATAAAGACAATGTGCATATGATGAGAGGATCACTATGAGATTTACTCTGGGCATTACAACAAGATACATAGACCGTCATCCAACTGCATCTATGACTAATAATCCACTTGTGGCGAATCAATCCGAAAACTCCACAAGTATTAAGTTGCGAACAACAGATAATTGCATTAAGCAAAGTGTGTAATGTAAACAAAGCATATGCCCACGAGCATATGAATGTTGTTTTCCCTCTAGTAGCAACAGCACATCTACAACCTTAGAGGTTTCTGTCACTCCCCCAGATTAAATAGAGGCATGAACCCACTATCGAGCATAAATACCCCCTCTTGGAGTCACTAGCAACTACTCGGCCAAGATAGCTACTAACAACAGAGAGCATGCAAGATCATAAACAACATAGAGATAACCTAAGATAAAAAAATTAGTACATCAACTCAAGCATAACACCAATATTCATCGGATCCCAACAAACCAAACATGTAGAATTACATAATGGTGATCTCAATCATGTAAGGCAGCTCATGAGATCTAAACATGAAGCACATGGTGGAGAAGACAACCATCTAGCTACTGCTATGGACCCATAGTCCAAGGTAGACTACTCACTCATCGCTCTAGAGGCAAGCATGGCGATGAAGAAGACCTTCGGTGGCGATTCCCCTCTCCGGCAGGGTGCCGGGAAGAGCTTCTGGACCCTCCCGATCTTCGGGTCGACGGCGGCGGCGGATCGCGATATATTCTGGAAAATTGATAGGATATTTAGGTTTTTCCCGTCGGCGGGTCTTTATATGCGAAGGTTCATCATCAGGAGTGGACCGAGGCTCCCTCACACATAGGGGGCGCGGCCCAGCCCCTGGCCACACCGCCCTGGTGTGTGGGGCCCTCGTGGCCCCACTCCGTCTCCTCTTCGGTTCTCTGGAAGCTTCGGTGAAATTCTGGGCGACTGGCTTTGGTTTCGTCCAATTCCAAGAATATTTTCTGTGTAACTTTTCTGAAACACAAAAACAGCAGAAAACAGGGAACTGGCACTGTGGCGACTTGTTAATAGGTTAGTTCCAGAAAATGCATAAAAGTGCCACAGAGTGTAACGAAACACTAAGCAAATGGTGTAAAAACAAGTATGGAGCATCATAAATTATGGATACGTTGGAGACGTATCAGTGGCAAACCTTAGTTCTTGGTCAGAGAACAATGAACAAACTATACTAGCCTTTGAATGGAGCCCTTTTTAAAACAGAGCTAATATAGCAAAAACCATATGCTCAACGAAACAAACTTTTTGCATTCATAGAAAGCTTTCAAAGATATATTCCTTCAGACAAAAGCATTGTACTAACAAAAGAAGTTAGTAAACATGATTAAACGGATCAACATATGGATGAGTGAAACATAACAACTCAAATGCTTGCTTGAGATAGAACGGAAATAGGTTGACTCAACATGACAGTAAAAGATAGGCCCTTCACAGAGGGAAGCAGAGATTAAACATGTGCTAGAGCTTTTCATTTGTAAAATAGAGGTAAAAATTGTTTTGAGAGGTGGTTGCTTTTGTCAACGACTAACAATGGAGTTCTTGATATCTTCCATACTAAACAAGTGAGAGCAGTTCCGTGATGTTTAATTTATTGGCACATTGGTGCTCTATTTATTGCTTGGCACTCCTCCCCACCATTTCCTTTCACAAACCATGGCTATACAATTCCATCGGGTGCCGACCAACTTTCACATACCATGGAGGAGTGCCTTTTTCTTTTCTTTTTGAGATTATAATGGTCTGACCAGCTCCCTTGCAAAATTAGTGACGAGCAGATGAAGCTGCCTAGTCGAGGGGTACTTAATTTAGCATGGAAGATAACAAACCCATCCACTACGTCCTCATGAGCTAAAAACAGTGGCACAAAATGAGAAGTGTTTGAAGGTTTTTGAAAGGTAGCACATGAAAATTTACTTGGAATGGCTTGAAATACCATGCATAGGAATTTATAGTGGACTCTTTGGAAGTAACTTGGTTTTTAGGAATTGGATGCACGAGAAGTATTTCCTCTCAGTACAGGTCTTTGGCTAGCAAGGCTGGGTAGCAAGCATAAGAGTTGCATGAAACAAACAAACATACATATAATAAGAACAATCATGCAAACTTTCTTGAAGGTACAACGATTTTAACTTTGAGAATAATACCGCTTATAAGCCAATCATGAAGGAAAAGTGAAGTGATGTAACTACAAGCACTTCTTTCTTCTTTTCTACTCAAACCTCAAGGTGATGTTGCTACTGACCAAGCTAAGTTTGCCAAAACCAACCTAATTTACTCATGCTCCCAAAGTGATACCAATACTAATCAACAAGACTAATCATATAATAAACATTGCAAACTAAAAAAAGTGTGCGGAAAGTAAATGATAAAACTTCTCATTAATATTTCATTACCGCAACTCACACCAAGGGATACATAGATAACCAACTAAGGAGGATACTTCCACACTGCAAACTATTCTATAAGATAACTTCTCTATTCATGATATGACTCTACTTGAAAAGTAAATGAGTAAAAGGTGATGATGTGATACCGTGGCACTCCCCCAAGCTTGGAACAAGCCAAGGGGATGCCAATACCGATGACGAATTACTCCTTTGGCGGTAGTGGAATCAGCCTTAGATTGATGAAATATTCCAGCATCCTGCGAAGCCTGAGATTCTCTTCTTGAAGTATCTCTACCTCCTTCTCCAGAACTCGATATTGAGCACAAAACTCGTCAGTGACCAGCATACCCTCTTTTATCATAGGCATGGAGTTTAGATCCAAGACGTGTAGTATTGATCCCTGCATATTATGAGAAAAGATACGTCTAGCTTTTGTTGGTCCTTCAAAAGTAGGGTATCTTGCCCTCGATCTTCCAGCCTCCTGCTCTTTCTTCAGTTTGGGGTCTTGGTGATCATCTTCCCTGGGCCTTTTGCCCTTGTCGTCACTTGAAGAGGCCATGGCGCTCTTAACCTTAAGATCAACTCCTGATAGAAACAGCTCAAAACAAAACACGACGAGAAAACGATATACAGACCTCGAGGATTCCGGGGGGTTATATAGGCGAAAATTATACATCGAAGCAAAATCACAGGAGAAAACCAGGACGGAAACGAGTTCCAAGGTGTCCTCACACCAGGGCGGCGTGGCCAGGGGTGGGCCCATGCCCCTGTGTGTGAGGAGCACCCGAACTCCTTTTCCTGCCCGTTTTTGTCTCGCGATTTTTCATATTTAGTAAAAACAGCAAAAATATTAAAGGAAGAGTTCATCGCGAATCTTTTCTGACTAGAACTGTTACCTATTCGAAAACGAACTCTGCAGGTTCCTGCAAATTGTCCTGGATGAATTCTTCCAGAGAAACTGTTTCAATAACATCAACATCTTCATTATAAGAATCTCCAGCAATATAATGTTTGAGTCTTTGCCCAATCACCACTTGTGTAGTGTCATCTTTCAACGAAGCAATCTTTATCGCCCTTGAGCAGTACACTTCAACAATAACATATGGTCCTTCCCATTTAGAGAATAGTTTTCCTGCAAAAAATCTGAGACGAGACCTATACAATAGAACTTTCTCACCAACATGAAACTCTCTTTTAAGAATTCTCTTATCATGCCATTGCTTGACTTTCTCTTTGAAAAGTCTGGCATTCTTATAGGCTTCGTTTCTCCACTCATCTGGAGAGCTCAAATCTAACAACCTTTTCTTACCGGCTAGTTTAAAATCCCTATTAAGCTCTTTCACTGCCCAAAAAGCTTTGTGTTCTAATTCTAAAGGCAAGTGACACGCTTTTCCGTACACCATCTTATAAGGAGACATACCCATGGGGTTCTTATAAGCAGTTCTATAAGCCCATAAAGCATCGTTTAACTTGCTAGCCCAGTTTTTCCTAGATCTATTGACAGTCTTCTGCAAGATAGACTTGATCTCTCTATTTGAAAGCTCCACCTGCCCACTAGTTTGGGGATGATAAGCAGAAGCAATTCTATGATTAACAGCATATCTAGCAAGAGTTTTTCTAAAACCACCGTGAATAAAATGAGAACCTCCGTCAGTCATAAGATATCTAGGCACACCAAACCTAGAAAAAATAACATCCTTAAGCATTTTTAACAAAGTCTCACCATCGGCACTCTTTGTAGGTATGGCTTCTACCCATTTAGTAACATAATCAACAACAACAAGTATGTGGGTATAGCCTTTTGAAGGAGGAAAAGGACCCATAAAGTCAAATCCCCAACAATCAAACGGTTTTCAATAACAAGAGTGTAGCTCATAGGCATTTCATTGCGTCTAGAAATATTACCAACTCTTTGACATTCATCGCAAGATAAAACATACCTTCTAGCATCTTTAAAGAGGGCCGGCCAATAAAAACCTGATTGTAGAACCTTTTGTGCGGTTCTATCTCCAGCATGATGTCCTCCATAAGCGCTTCCATGGCATTTTCTCAATATTTCTTGTTGCTCATATTCTGGAACACATCTTCTCATAATACCATCAACTCCTTCTTTATATAAGTGTGGGTCATCCCAAAAGTAATGCCTCAAATCATAAAAGAATTTCCTTCTTTGCTGAGCTGTAAAGGTTGGAGGCAAATACTTGGAAACAATAAAGTTAGCATAATCAGCATACCAAGGAAGGTCTCGTGAAGTTACATTTATAGAAGCCAACTGCTCGTTTGGAAAACTATCATTAACAGGAATAGGATCAAAAGAAATGTTTTCCAATCTAGACAAGTTGTCAGCAACAGGATTTTTAGCACCTTTCCTATCTACGATATGCAAATCAAATTCTTGTAAAAGTAACACCCATCTAATAAGCCTAGGCTTAGCATCCTTCTTAGTCATAAGATATCTAATAGCAGCGTGATCAGTATGAATAGTAACTTTAGAATCAACAATGTAAGATCTAAACTTATCACATGCAAAAACAACAGCAAGAAACTCTTTCTCAGTAGTAGCATAATTCTTCTGAGCAGCATCAAGAGTCTTACTAGCATAATGAATAACATTCAACTTATTGTCTATGCGCTGTCCAAGAACAACACCAACAGCAAAATCACTAGCATCACACATAATTTCAAAGGGTAAATTCCAATCAGGTGGTTGAACAATAGGAGCAGTAGTTAAAGCCTTCTTAAGAGTTTCAAAAGCTTCCTTACAATCATCATCAAAGACAAATGGTATATCTTTTTGAAGAAGATTAGTAAGAGGCTTTGAAATCTTAGAGAAATCTTTAATAAACCTCCTATAGAAACCAGCATGACCAAGAATACTACGAATACCTTTAACATCTCTGGGATAGGGCATTTTCTCAATTGCATCAACTTTTGCTCTGTCAACTTTAATACCTCTTTCAGAAATTTTATGTCCAAGGACAATTCCTTCATTTACCATAAAGTGGCATTTCTCCCAATTAAGAACAAGATTAGTTTCTTCACACCTTTGCAAAACTTTATCAAAATTGTGCAAACAATTATCAAAAGAAGTTCCATAGACGGAGAAGTCGTCCATGAAAACCTCCACAATTTCTTCACAAAAGCCATGAAAAATAGCAGACATGCATCTTTGAAAAGTAGCAGGAGCATTGCATAAACCAAAAGGCATGCATCTATAAGCATAAGTTCCATAAGGACAAGTAAAAGTGGTTTTCTCTTGATCTTCCCTTCTAACAGCAATCTGAGAGAAATTAGAATAACCATCAAGAAAACAAAAGTGCATCTTCTTAGACAACCTCTCTAACATCTGATCTATAAACGGTAAAGGATAATGATCTTTCTTAGTAACCTTGTTAACTTTTCTATAGTCAATGCACATCCTATAACCAACTACTACCCTCTGAGGAATAAGCTCGTTATTATCATTAGGTACGACAGTCATACCTTCTTTCTTAGGAACACAATAAACAGGACTAACCCATCTACTATCAGCAATAGGAGAAATAATACCAGCATCAAGGAGCTTTAATACCTCATTTCTTACCACATCCTTCATCTTGGGAATTAAGCGGCATTGATGCTCCACAACCGGCTTCGCGTCTTTCTCCATGTTAATAGCATGCTGACATAAAGTGGGACAAATCCCTTTTAAATCATCAAGAGTATATCCCATAGCTCCTCGGTGTTTCCTTAATATCTCCAATAACCTTTCTTCTTCCTTTCCTGAAAGCTTAGAACTAATAATAATAGGATAAATTTTCTTATCATCTATATAAGCATATTTAAGATCATCAGGTAAAGGTTTTAATTCAAAAACAGGATCTTCCTTAGGTGGCAAAGTGGTACCAAGATCCTCCACAGGTAAATTATGCTTGATTAATGGTTGTTGACGAAGGAAAATATCATCAATCTCTTCTCTTTCCTTACTAAAAACATCACTCTCATAATCTTTCATGAATTGCTACAAAGCATTATTAGGAGCAAGAGCAATAGAAGTAAGCTGTTCAACTCGAAAATTTTCATTAGGCATGTTATTTTCATAAGAAGTCTTAGCAAACTTGGAAAAATTAAACTCATAAGACTCTCCATTAAACTTAGTGAAAATTTTCTCCTTCTTACAGTCTATCATGGCGCCACAAGTATTCAAAAAGGGTCTACCAAAAATAATAGGACAAGTTTTACTAGCCTCCTTACCAAGTACTAGAAAATCAGTGGGGTATTTAGTCTTACCGCATAGGACTTCCACATCTCTAACAATACCAAGAGGCCAAACAGTCTCTCTGTTAGCAAGCTAAACAACCACATCAATATCTTCAAGTTCACAAGCACCAATCTCATGCATAATTTCTTGGTAAAGCTCTAAAGGAATGGCACTTGCACTAGCACCAATGTCACATAAACCATAATAGAAATGATCACCAATCCTGATAGAAATAACAGGAACACTTGTTTTCCTATGCCTTTTAGGATGTGAGAGAATGTTAGAAGCATCTTCACAAAAGAGAATATATTCATCCCCTACATCTTTAGTAACAAGGTCCTTCAATATAGCTACAGGAGACTTAATAGTAATTTGCTCATCAGGCTCTACAGCTTTCTTAGTACTTTTATTAGACACACTTACCAAAGTAGAATACTTTTTTACCTTAGCAGGGAAAGGTGTCTGCTCAAAATAAGGTTCAGGCACAATGCTATCAACAGTACAAACTTCAGTAGCTGCAGCAGGAATATGACTAATAGAATCTTTATAAGGCGCATGATATTTGTTCCAATCTTTCTTTGGAACATCAAGATAAGAGGCAAAAGCCTTAAGACAATTAGCAAGTATTTGAGAATCAAGACCATAAGCAATGCTAACACTATGAAATCATCAGTTCCCATAAAAGTTTTAATGCATTCATAATCATAATTTATACCTGACTTCCTACCTTTGTCGTTTTCCCATCCTTCAGCATTTTCTTGGATACGGTCAAGGAGATTCCACTTAGCATCTTCCTTCATATGAGTAAATGATCCAAAACAAGAAGCATCCAAATAATCCTTATCAGGAAGTGCAAGCCGCGCATAAAAATTATCAATAACAATATTATTGGGGAGCTCATGAATGGGACATTTGAGCACTAGTAACTTCAATCTCCCCCACGCTTGGGCAATACTCTCTCCATCATGAGGCCAAAAGTTATATATCCGATTACGATCTTTATGAATTTCACTTGGAGGATAAAACTTAGAATAAAAGAGAGGCACAATTTCCTCCCATGCAATAGATGGACCATCTTTAAGCAGCCGATACCACTCCTCAGCTCTGCCTTTCAATGATAAAGAGAATAGCTTCCTCTTGACCTGGCTCGGTGAAATACCTGCACACTTGAACAACTCGCATAATTCATGTATAAAAAGTAAGTGATCACCCGGATGGACAGTTCCATCTCCTGAATAGCAGTTATCCATAACACGTTCAACAATTTTCATAGGTATTTTAAAAGGGTCCAATTCCGCAGGTGGTGGTGGTGGCTCATCAACATGTGCAGTAGTGGTAGAAGTGTTCCCAAATAGGAAACCAAATGGAGAATTCTCCATAGCAAAATAAAATAAAAGTAAAAGACAAAAGTAAAAACAATACTCACAGCGACGGTTACCTTTACCAATTCCACTCTTCAATAGCGCTTCACTCCCCGGCAACGGTGCCAGAAAATAGTCTTGATGACCCACAAGTATAGGGGGTGTATCGTAGTACTTTCGATAAATAAGAGTGTCGAACCCAACGAGGAGCAGAAGGTGTTGACAAGTGGTTTTGATCAAGGATTCACTGTAAATACTAGCAAATGGGTTTTCAGGGGTATTTGGTAATGCAAGTAAATAAAGTACGAGTAAATAAAAGACAGTAGTAATAATTGCAGCAAGTGGCCCAATCCTTTTTTTAGCAAAGGGCAAGCCGGTTGTGTAACTTATGATGACCAAACGTTCTCGAGGACACACGGGAGTTTCTGTCAAGTGCTTTCGCTTCATACCGCTAAATAATCTTTACTGGTTTGATAAGTGTTATGGGGGTGAACCTGTGCTAGCGCACTACCCTTACTAGGATAAATACACACTTGTGATTATACCCCTTGCAAGCATCCGCAAATAAAAGAAAGTAATTAAGATAAATCTAACCACAGCCTTAAACTCTAAGATCCTACGCTCCCTGGTGCAATGGTTTCCCAACGGAGGTTTAGGTTTCTGTCACTCCAGCAACCCCACAATTGGTAGCCAAATACACAATGCATCTCACTAGGCCCATAAATGGTGAAGTATCATGTAGTCAACGTTCATATGACACCACTAGTGAAATAGCACCACAACAAATAAATATCAAATCATTAAATATTACTCAACATAATTCCACTACTAACGACTTGACTTCTCCCATGTCCTCAAGAACTAAATGAACTACTCACAAGACATCATATGGATCATGATCAGAGGTGAAATAATGGTAAATAACAATCTGAACATAAACCTTAATTTAACGGTTCCACTCAATAGCATCAACCATAAGAGTAATCAACACCGGGAAAGTTTCCCCTAAGAATTTAACAAGATTCAACTCACGATGTTACAGCGGGATGGCATGGTGATGGTGGAGATGAAGGTGCTGGTGATGGAGATGATGATGATGATGATCCCGATGAAGTCCGGTGTGATGGTGATGACTGATACGTCTCAAACGTATCTATAATTTTTGATGCTCCATGCTTGTTTTTACACCATTTGTATATTGTTTCGTTACACTTAGTGGCATTTTTACGCATTTTCCAGAACTAACCTATTAACGAAGTGCCACAGTGCCAGTTTCCTGTTTTCTGCTGTTTTTGTGTTTTAGAAGTGATACACAGGAAATATTCTCGGAATTGGACGAAACAAGTTCCTGAAGTCATATTTCACGGGGAAGCTCCCAAACATCCGAAGACCTGACGGAGGGGGGCCCGCGCCGGGCCCGCGTGAGGGACGGTGGTCCCTCCTCTGACATCGTCCTTTCGCCTATATATACCCCCTGACGAGAAAAACCTAAGGGCCCGATCAGTTTTCCAGAATACATCGCGATCCGCTGCCGCCGTCGACCCGAAGATCAGGAGGGTCCAGAAGCTCTTCCCGGCACCCTGCCGGAGAGGGGAATCACCACCGGAGGTCTTCTTCGTCGCCATGCTTGCCTCCGGAGCGATGAGTGAGTAGTCTACCTTGGACTATGGGTCCATAGCAGTAGCTAGCTGGTTGTCTTCTCCACCATGTGCTTCATGTTTAGATCTCATGAGCTGCCATACATGATTGAGATCACCGTTATGTAATACTATGATGTTGGTTTGTTGGGATCCGATGAATATTGGTGTTTATGATTAAGTTGCTGTACTGAATTATATCTTTTGTTATCTCTATGTTGTTTATGATCTTGCATGCTCTCCGTTGTTAGTAGCTATCTTGGCCGAGTAGTTGCTAGTGACTCCAAGAGGGGGTATTTATGCTCGATAGTGGGTTCATGTCTCTATTTCACCTGGGGGAGTGACAGAAACCTCTAAGGTGGTAGATGTGCTGTTGCTACTAGGGAGAAAACAACATTCATATGCTCAAGGGCATATGCTTTGTTTACATTACACACTTTGCTTAATGCAATTATCTGTTGTTCGCAACTTAATACTACTGGGGTGTTCGGATTGATATCCCCGGGAGTGGATTATTAGTCATAGATGCAGTTGGATGGCGGTCTATGTATTTTGTTGTAATGCCCAGAGTAAATCTCATAGTGATCTTCTTGACATATCACGTTATCTTTATTCTATCAATTGCCCAACTGTAATTTGTTTACCCAGCATGTTATTTTATCTATGGAGAGACACCACTAGTGAACTGTGGACCCCGGTCCTATTTTAATCATATTGCAATCACCTGTTTACTATTCCCGCACTGTTTACTTTACTCGCATATTACTACTGTTTTCCACTCGATACACTCATAACCTTTGTTTCAAGCAAACCGGTGAGATTGACAACCTCATCGCAAGTTGGGGACAAAGTATTTTTTTGTGTGTGTGCAGGTTCCGCGTTGCTGCTGGCCGAAGACGAGTCAACAAGTATCGTTAACGACGCCCTTGTTGGAGTGTTATTAAGCCAGTCCGCATCACCTTCAGTCGTCATCGTCTCTCTTCTTCAAGATCGACATTAAACCTTGGTTTCTTAACTGAGGGAAAACTAGCCGCTACACTCATCATACCTTCCTCTTGGGGTTCCCAACGGGCTGGTCATCACCACGCACAAGGACTTACTGCTCCCACATCAACTAAACGCCACCGTCTTTTCTGGCGCCATCACACGAGTAGCAGCTTCTTTTCTGGCGCTGTTGCCGGGGAAGAGAGAAGACTTCTGCGAGGGGAGTTCTTCGCACACACATTCTTTACTTTGTTATTTGTTTTGCTTTACTTTATTTTATTTTACCTGCATTGCTTTTTATATCAAAAACCCAAAAAAAATTAGAATCCTTGGTAGTTGTTATTTCTTTACTTTAGTTTATCATGTTGTTCCCTGAGTTCGTTCTGGAGTACCTCTCTGTAGGGAGTGGTTCGATTATTGGCAAAAGTAACATTGAGGAGTTTTTTAATCACATTAGTATGCATGAGGAAGATGAGGAAAAGTCTTGGGTTGAGCTTGCTCCTAGTATTGAAGTTGCTTCTATTTATTTAATTGACATGTTGGAAACTAGGTTTGCTAGTCTTAATCCTTTTATGCAATACATGTTCCTCAAGCTTCATGAAATTAAGGATCCCGAAAAGAAAGCTTTTATCTTGGAAACTCTGCGCCTAGAATTTAAGGATGTCGTTGTTGAAGCTAGGAAGGTTCTTAAACGTTTTAATAAACTCGGTTCTCCTATAAATGTTATTAGTACAGATGATAAAGAGCCCGAAATACCTATACCTTGCAAGCTTGCGGGATTGAATGATGCTTTCGAAAATAATTTTGCCTGGATTTGTCCTGAAAATCTTTTTGATGAGAATAGTGTACCAAAGCATGATCACCAAGGGTCTTCAAAAACTTATGTTGATGAAATACAATGCCTTATTGATAAGACCTCTTCTGTTGATCTTAATGCTTCTTCTGATATTACTTGATTCGCAATTTTCTGCGCCTAGCTCAAAGGCGTTAAAGAAAAGCACTCTTGGGAGATAACCCATTGTTTACTTTTCAATACTTTTTCTTTTATTTGAGTCTTGGAAGTCATTACTACTGTAATGACCGCTCCTTATCTTGTTTATTTCGTTTTTGTGCCAAGAGAAGCCTCTAATTTGAGTAAGGTAAAGATTTGGGGTTATTGCTGTCCTGAAACTGTTTTCGGTGCTGCACCGTAAAAATTCGTACAAATTCTATGTTTATCTTTTGGACCTGCGATTTCTTGTGCATATGCCCCAGGTTATATCCAAACTTTTCTTAGTTGAACACTTTTTGATTTG
Source organism: Dactylis glomerata (assembly GCA_007115705.1). Lineage (NCBI taxonomy): Eukaryota > Viridiplantae > Streptophyta > Magnoliopsida > Poales > Poaceae > Dactylis > Dactylis glomerata. The sequence continues at coordinate 2,795,093 of QXEO01000211.1, forward strand.
AGCAACAGAAAATCCCTCAAAAATTCGTCCATTATCAGCTGTTCAGTTTTGACAGATTTCTGCCAATATTTGTTTTTGCCACTTTTATCGCTTTCTTTTGAGTTCTTTTTGATCATGGAACTCTTGTGGAAGTTGATACAGTAGTATATACTTTATATGTGGTGGTTTTGGGTTGAAACCTGAAGCTAAAAGAGGTTGAATATATTTTATGCTTACACTAATGTTGCTAATAGAATTGTGTTTAGTTTTGTATGAAGGAAGTTTTCAAGTGTAGGGATTGGAGAATGATGAGATGAGTTGAAGAATGGACAAAAGCTCAAGCTTGGGGATTCCCATGCATTACCCCAAGAAATATCCAAGAAGTACAAGCGTCAAAGCTTGGGGATGCCCCCGAGGCACCCCTTCTTCATCGGCAAAAATCAGGTCACCTTTCAAAACACTATATTTTTATTGCTTCATGCACTATGTGTTTTTCTTGGAGCGTCAGTTGTTTTAGTTTTCTTAGGTTGTTTAGTTTGTTTGTCTGCTGCAAAAATGGTTGGACCCCAACAAATTTCCTTTGGAGGAGATGTACTCGTTTTCATTTGCAAAGAACGCTCTAGTTTTCACTCTTATTAAAAATCGAGCATTCTACTTTTTCCGCTACTGCTTTTGGTTTTCGTTTTCACCTTGATATGCGTTCAGATCTTGTCATATCTTTTTATCAAGGTGCATTTTTGCCTCTGATCTTTATTGGTTTTCATCAAAAGAGGTGTTTATAAAAGTTTCAAATGGTGTTGGAAAAGAGAAAAAGCTTTGTGCAAAATAGTGGTACAAGAAGGAGCTTGTGTAGACTGCGGCTTAGGCTTTTTCATGTCATGCTTGATGTCTTTTTGATAGTATGCTTAGTGGTTTTGCTGTAGCATGACTTGTCTCAAATAACTGAGATTGCTTAATGAGCCTTTGAAAAAAATCATGCGTTGTTTTTATTGTATGGAAGCATTATTTTGGTTTTCTCCTTGATGCTTTATTTGGGTTGACTTGGCGCATGCTCACACATGTTAGACTCTTACAAAGTCGCCATTAGCCTTCATGATCATTTAGTTTTTGACTTTTGATGCCATCGTATGCTTCTTTTAATGTCGCTTTGTCGCTTTGCATGATTATGGCCATTATTGCTCTCTTAGTTGGTCGCTCCCAGTATTTTGCTAGCCCTCACCTTGTACTGAGTATGAGCTCTACTCGTGCATCCAACTCCTAAAAGCCAAAGTTTTCCATTGTGTCCACCATACATACCTACTAGCAATTTGCTATTCTAAGTAAATTTGACTTGCTTTTATATTCTCTTCAAATTAAACTCTTACCAGTGTTATGCGAAATTCGGTCAGTAAAGCTCTCACGAACCGGAAGGCACACTTTACTTTTTCCTGTTCTTAAAAATTTGACATTGTGGCCTTTTATGCTGAGTTGTTATGCTTGCAAGTTGTAAGTTGGATTCTAGCCCAGCCATGCTGTCATGGGGCAAGCTTTCAACATTGCACTTCTTATTTGAGTTGATATCGTGATCTTTTGTTTATGGATGCTCGCTGTGTGAAATGAATTGGGAATCTTGTGAGGATCATGGAGTTTTTATATGTGTTAGGGAAACGCCGGGCCGCCAATCTAAGCCATGCATAATTCATGGTGGAAATTTGCAGCATACCCATGGTGAACATTCGACGACGCATCTCACAATAAAAAGCTAAACAATATAGCAAATAAAAGAGATGTCGAGGTGTTCATTGTCTGCTTGTCCTGTCATTTTGGTGTGGGCTTGTTCCATGTCATCGGGCACGGAGGTACCCCATTGGCGGTTCTCAATGATATGCATATACTTACAATGACAAGAGCCTTGCTTGGGACTCTAAGTAAATTAGCATGGTTTGGGTACTCGTATTCACGGGACACAAGGTTTTCAACTTATGATTTGTCAAGCATATGCATCATAACTATTCTCGCATTAACTTTAACCATTCAAGATGCTTATGATGGGGGCAATGAGAGCTCAAAGCCGGTAAGTACCATAATTTTTGAAGGTTATAAAACTTGCAATCACTGCTTCCCTCTGCGAAGGGCCTTTCTTTTACTTTTATGTTGAGTCACCACCTTCTTTCTTTATGCACCATTAAGAGAGCATAGTTGTCATTCTTAGTGTGATATGCATTGTCCCAAAGTTCATTGATTGATTCATATTGTTGGTTTCACTTGTTCTTAAATTATTTGTATCTAGTCGCCCTCTTAAACTTTGAGGTGTCCTATGCACTTATGTTTTGCTCTCTTTGAAGGACAAGCTGAAAACCATTTGTATGTTTTTCCTTATGATTTGAACACATGTTTGACTTTCATTGTTTCATTATCATGATCTTTTGTTTGTGTTCATTTACATGTTTACAACATGGTTGCTAAGTTCTTATTGTCATGATTATATCTTTCATGCCCATGTTTTAAGTTCTATTGATCCCAGCTCACCAATGCTTACATATATGATCAAGATTGTGTAGGTGCATGTCACCTCAAAAAATATTCTTTGTTATCACTTACCTACTCGAGGACGAGCAGGAGTTAAGCTTGGGGATGCTTGATACGTCTCAAACGTATCTATAATTTTTGATGCTCCATGCTTGTTTTTACACCATTTGTATATTGTTTCGTTACACTTAGTGGCATTTTTACGCATTTTCCAGAACTAACCTATTAACGAAGTGCCACAGTGCTAGTTTCCAGTTTTCTGCTGTTTTTGTGTTTCAGAAGTGATACACAGGAAATATTCTCGGAATTGGACGAAACAAGTTCCTGAAGTCATATTTCACGGGGAAGCTCCCAAACATCTGAAGACCTGACGGAGGGGGGCCACGTGGCCCCCACACACAGGGGCGGTGCGGCCACCCCCCTGGCCACGCCGGGCCCGCGTGAGGGACCGTGGTCCCTCCTCTGACATCGTCCTTTCGCCTATATATACCCCCTGACGAGAAAAACCTAAGGGCCCGATCCTATTGAACTGTGGACCCCGGTCCTATTTTAATCATATTGCAATCACCTGTTTACTATTCCTGCACTGTTTACTTTACTCGCATATTACTACTGTTTTCCACTCGATACACTCATAACCTTTGTTTCAAGCAAACCGGTGAGATTGACAACCTCATCGCAAGTTGGGGACAAAGTATTTGTTTGTGTGTGTGCAGGTTCCGCGTTGCTGCTGGCCGAAGACGAGTCAACAAGTATCGTTAACGGCGCCCTTGTTGGAGTGTTATTAAGCCAGTCCGCATCACCTTCAGTCGTCATCGTCTCTCTTCTTCAATATCGACATTAAACCTTGGTTTCTTAACTGAGGGAAAACTAGCCGCTACACTCATCATACCTTCCTCTTGGGGTTCCCAACGGGCTGGTCATCACCACGCACAAGGACTTACTGCTCCCACATCAACTAAACGCCACAGTCTTTTCTGGCGCCATCACACGAGTAGCAATGACGATGGCGACGATCTCCCCTCTCTGGGAAGGAATTTCCCCGGCAGAATTCTGCCTGCCAGAGAGCTTTTCTCTCTCTGGTGTTTTCCGCCCCTCAGAGGCGGAAGTATCTATCTCTGCGCCCCCCCTAACTTAGGTTTTTAGGGACGATGAGGTACGCGTAGGGACGAGACCTGAAGTGGGCCAGGGTGGCCTCACAGTAGGTCGGCGCGGCCAGGGGCCAGGCCGCGCCCCCTACGTGTGAGCCTGCCCCCTGGCTCCTCTCACCTCCTCCTTCTGGCTTCCTGAGTCTTTCGGCACAATATAATTTTCTGGTATTTTTTTAGAATTTTCCAGATCTTCCGAAATATGGTGTCTTGATGGTCCTTTTCCAGCAGAATCCTGACTCCGGCAGCAAATCCTCCAACGATCATCAAACATGTAAAAATAGAGGAAACAACATAAGTATCATCTCTAAATATGAAATATATCAATGAATAACAGTAAATTATGATACAAAATAGTGATGCAAAATGGACGTATCAACCCCTCCAAGCTTAGACCTCGCTTGTTCCCAAGCGAAAACTAAACTCGGTAAACATGACCACAGGTTTATGGAGTAAAGTGTCGATAATCAAAATACGGACAAGAAGCATCACATTCACCAAGGCACAAGTTATAATAGATAGCAACTTCCCTTTATATAATATAGACTTGCAATAAGTAAAGGGAATCACATAAAAAGATGCACAAAGTAAACTATAATTGGTGGTGGCTGATGCTTGCGGTACGGTTAATGTTCACCGTTGATACGTCTCCAACGTATCTATAATTTTTGATGCTCCATGCTTGTTTTTGCACCATTTACCCGATGTTTCATTACACTTCGTGGCACTTTTATGCATTTTCCGGAACTAACCTATTAACAAGTCGCCACAGTGCCAGTTCCCTGTTTTTTCCTGTTTTTGTGTTTCAGAAAAGCTACACAGGAAATATTCTCGGAATTGGATGAAACAAGTTCTAGAAGTCTTATTTTCCCCGGAAGCTTCCCGAAGACCGAAAGAGAGCCAGAGGGGGGCCAGAGGCTGCCCTCACACATAGGTGGCGCGGCCCAGGCCCTGGCCATGCCACCCTGGTGTGAGGAGCCCCTGGCTGCCCCCTGACGACGCCCCTTCGCCTATGAGAAGCCTCAGGACGGAAAACCCTAGGGGAGTCAGCGAAATTTCCAGAACAGTTCCGCAATGCCGCCGCCGTCGAAGCCAAATTTCGAGGGACAGAAGTCTCTGTTCTGGCACCCTGCCGGGACGGGGAAGTGCCCCCAGAGCCATCTCCATCGGTCTCCATCGCCGTCTCCGCCGTCTCCATCGACCTCACCGCCATCTCCATCAACCTTGATGTCTCCTATGATGAGGAGGGAGTAGTTCATCCCCGGGGCTGAGGGCTCTACCGGTAGCTATGTGGTTCACCTCTCTCTCCCATGATGTGATCTTTATGTGATCGTGAGCTTTGTATCATGTTGAACAAGTAGATGTTATTATTCAGATTATATGTGTACTCTAGTGGTGTTATTAAAGTAATCTATTCCTCCTGCCATGGTGTAACAGTGACAATGCGTGCATCATGGTGGTACTTGGTCTAGGCTACGATTGTGATCTTTTGTGGATTATGAGAATAATTATCACTATGATAGTATTGAAGTGATCTTTTCCTCCTTTCATGGTGTAATATTGACAGTGTGTGCACCGTGTTAGTACTTGGTCTATGTTGCAATAATATCTATCTTGAGTTGTGCTTTGATTTGGATATCTCTATGAGTGGTGTTTGTCAAGTACTTGATGAACTTTAAGGAGTGCTTCGTAGCCCTACGCAATGATTAGTGTTGTTCAATACAAGAGTAATTCAGAGTACCATAGCGAAGAGAAGTTATCTATTGGTTCAATTATGTTATATTTGCTGGGAGTGTGTCCACTAGTGAAAGTACGATCCCTAGGCCTTGTTTCCAAGCTTTGCACACCGTTTACTTGTTGTTTTGTTACTTGTTTGCTTGCTGCCATTTTTATTCCAGATTGCATTTACTACTTATAATCATCTATACCAGTTGGATTTCACTATCTCTTCGCCGAACTAGTGCACCTATACATCTGACAAGTGTATTGACAAGTGTATTGGGTGTGTTGGGGACACTAGAGACTTTCTGTATCGTAATTGCAGGGTTGCTTGAGAGGGATAGCTTTGACCTCTTCCTCCCAGAGTTCGATAAACCTTGGGTGATCCACTTAAGGGAAACTTGCTGCTGTTCTACAAACCTCTGCACTTGGAGGCCCAACACTGTCTACAAGAACAGAAGCGTGTGTAGACATCACATTCTTTGGTTACTAAGTCTTTTAGTTGCTGGTGTGTGCTCGGAGTTATTTCCTTTAGATTCTGCAATTATATCTTTTTGTTTCTTGTTTTTATTTTCACTAGTTAGGCTTAATGGAAAATAAAGAGTTCTTTAGTCTTTTTCCTGATTTTAGATTTGAAGAGAAAATTGAAAAACCTTTGGAGCTTATTTTGCTTAGCAATGTTATCAGTACAAATGCTTTGAATACCGTTACTGCTAATGCTATAGAAAAGTCTAAGCTTGGGGAAGCTGGTTTTGTTAAGTATGATATTTTTAGTTCCCCAGCTTTAGTGGAGAAAGTTTTCTCTGATAATATTTTATCTCCCATATATGATGTTCCTTCTTATGATGATATGTTTGAAGAATATGCTTTGCGAAATAGCTGTTCTTTAGCTTGCGATGATACTAAACCTCTAGTTTATGATGGTTATGATGATGAGTATAATATTTTCAGTTCACCTACTTTTGAGGAGAAAATTATTTATGATTACAATATGCCTCCTATTTTTGATGATTATGGTGATGAGAATAATTATTCTATTGAATTTGCTCCTACTACTATTGTTCCTGTGGTGAGTATTAATTCTTTTATGCATGTGGCTCATGATAGGGATATTTTATGTGATAGTTATATTGTTAGTTCTACTCATGATGCTACTGAAAGTTATTATGAGAGAGGGAAACATGGTTTGATGGATCTCAACAATATTAAGTTCCCCTCTTTATGTTGCAAATCTTGAAGAGGCACTTGTTTTATCTATCCATGCTTGCTACTATGTGCCTCGTTGATTTATTTTCTTACAAGATTCCTATGCATAGGAAGTGGTTCAGATATAAATGTCTTTCACATTTCCTTTTTGATGCTCTCTATTGCTTTAAGTTCCCATATGGTTTCCTTGCCTCAAGCTCTTATATGGCGCCCACATGAGCATCTTTGCAAATTACTGCGCCTAGCTCAAAGGCGTTAAAGAAAAGCACTCTTGGGAGATAACCCAATGTTTTCTTTTCAGTACTTTTTCTTTTATTTGAGTCTTGGAAGTTATTATTACTGTAATAAACACTCCTTATCCTTTTTATTTCGTTGTTGTGCCAAGAGAAGCCTCTAATTTGAGTGAGGTAAAGATTTGGGGATGTTGCTGTCCTGAAACTGTTTTCGGTGCTGCACCGTAAAAATTCGTGAAAATTCTCTGTATATCTTTTGGACCTGCGATTTCTTGTGCATATGCCCCAGGTTATATCCAAACTTTAATTAGTTGAACACTTTTTGATTTGAGCAACAGAAAACCCCTAAAAAATTCGACCTTTATCAGCTGTTCTGTTTTGACAGATTTCTGCCAATATTTGTGTTTGCGGTTTTATCGCTTTCTTTTTTACTTCTTTTGATCACGGAACTTTTGGGGAAGTTGCTACAGTATTATATGCTTAATATGTGGTGGTTTTAGGTGGAAACCTGAAGCAAAAAGGGTTGATTCATTGTTATGCTTACACTAATGTTGCTAATAGATTTGTGTTTAGTTTTGTATGAAGGAAGTTTTCAAGTGTAGGGATCGGAGAGTGATGAGATGAGTTAAAGAACGGACAAAAGCTCAAGCTTGGGGATGCCCATGCAACCCCCAAGAAATATCCAAGAGGTACAAGCATCAAAGCTTGGGGATGCCCCCGAGGCACCCCTTCTTCATCGGCAAAAATCAGGTCACCTTTCAAGACACTATATTTTTATTGCTTCATGCAGTATACGTTTTTCTTGGAGCGTCAGTTGTTTTAGTTTTCTTTATTAGTTTAGTTTTGTTTGCTGCAATAAATGGTTAGATCACATCATGTTTTTTTGGAGGAGATGAACTCGTTTTTCATTTGCCAAGAACACTCTAGTTTTCACTCTTATCGTTTCAACGAGTGTTCTCTTTTTCTGCTACTGCATTTAGCTTGCATTTTTCGCCTTGATTTGCGTTCAGACCTTGTCATATCTTTTCATCAAGGTGTATTTTTGCCTCTGATCTTTATTGGTTTTCATCAAAAGAGGTGTCTTTAAAATTTTCAAATGGTGTTGGAAAAGAGAAAAAGCTTTATGCAAAACAGTGGTACAAGAAGGAGCTTGTGTAGACTGTGGCTTAGGCTTTTTCATGTCATGCTTGATGTCTTTTTGATAGTATGCTTAGTGGTTTTGCTGTAGCATGACTTGTCTCAAATAACTGATATTGCTTAATGAGCCTTTGAAAAAATCATGCATTGTTTTTATCGTTTGGAAGCATTATTTTGGTTTTCTCCTTGATGCCTTATTTGGGTTGACTTGGCACATGCTCACACATGTTAGACTCTTACAAAGTCGCCAATAGCCTCTATGATCATTTAATTTTTTGACTTTTGATGCCATCTTATGCTTCCTTTAATATTGCTTTGTCGCTTTGCATGATTATAGCCATTATTGCTCTCTTAGTTGGTCGCTCCCAGTCTTTTGCTAGCCCTCATTTTGTACTGAGTATGAGCTCTACTCGTGCATCCAACTCCCAAAAACTAAGTTTGCCATTGTGTCCACTATAAATTCCTATGCATGGTATTTGTAAGCCATTCCAAGTAAATTTTCATGTGCTACCTTTCAAAACTTTCAACTACTTCTCGTTTTGTGACACTGTTTTCAGCTCATGGGGACGTAGTGGTTGGATTTGCTATCTTCCATATTGCTTATTCCAAAAAAAAGAAAAAGAGAAAAAAGAAACAAAAAAGGCACTCCTCCATGGTATGTGAATGTTGGTGGGCACCCAATGGAATCGGTTAGCCATGGTTTGAGAAAGGAAAAAAGGTGGGGAGGAGTGCCAAGCTTTATAAAAGAGCACAAAAGTGCCAATCTCTCTCTCAAAAACTTGCTTCATTTTTGTATGGAAGATAGTAAGAACCCCATTGCCAGTCGTTGACAAAGACAATCACCTCTCAAAACCAATTTTTTAACTCTCTGTTTTACAAATGAAAAGCTCTAGCACATGTTTAATCACTGCTTCCCTCTGCGAAGGGCCTTTCTTTTACTTTTATGTTGAGTCACCACCTTCTGCCTTTATGCACCATTAAGAGAGCATAGTTGTCATTCTGAGTATAATGTGCATTGTCCCAAAGTTTTCATTGATTGATTCATGATCATGGTTTCACTTGTTCTTAAATTATTTGTATCTAGTCACCCTCTTAAACTTGAAGGTGTCCTATGCATTTATGTTTTGCTCTCCATGAAGGACAAGCTGAAAACCATTTGTATATTTTTCCTTATGATTTGAATACACGTTTGACTTTCATTGTTTCATTTTCATGATCTTTTGTTTGTGTTCATTTTCATGTTATAACATGGTTGCTAAGTTTTTATTGTCAAAGATTATATCTTTCATGCCCATGTTTTAAGTTCATATGATCCCAGCTCACAATGCTTACATATATGATCAAGATTGTGTAGGTGCATGTCACCTCAAAAATTATTTCTTTTGTTATCACTTACCAACTCGAGGACGAGCAGGAGTTAAGCTTGGGGATGCTGATACGTCTCCAACGTATCTATAATTTTTGATGATCCATGCTTGTTTTTACACCATTTACCTGATGTTTCGTTACACTTCGTGGCACTTTTATGCATTTTCCGGAACTAACCTATTAACAAGTCGCCACAGTGCCAGTTCCCTGTTTTTTCCTATTTTTGTGTTTCAGAAAAGCTACACAGGAAATATTCTCGGAATTGGACGAAACAAGTTCCAGAAGTCTTATTTTTCCCGGAAGCTTCCCGAAGACCGAAAGAGAGCCGAAGGGGGGCCAGAGGCCGCCCTCACACATAGGTGGCGCGGCCCAGGCCCTGGCCGCGCCACCCTGGTGTGAGGAGCCCCTGGCGGCCCCCTGACGACGCCCCTTCGCCTATAAGAAGCCTCGGGATGGAAAACCCTAGGGGAGTCGGCGAAATTTCCAGAACAGTTCCGCAACACCGCTGCCGTCGAAGCCAAATTTCGGGGGACAGAAGTCTCTGTTCCGGCACCCTGCCGGGACGGGGAAGTGCCCCCGGAGCCATCTCCATCGGTCTCCATCGCCGTCTCCACTGTCTCCATCGACCTCACCGCCATCTCCATCAACCTTGATGTCTCCTATGATGAGGAGGGAGTAGTTCATCCCTGGGGCTGAGGGCTCTACCGGTAGCTATGTGGTTCACCTCTCTCTCCCATGATGTGATCTTTATGTGATCGTGAGCTTTGTATCATGTTGAACAAGTAGATGTTATTATTCAGATATTATGTGTACTCTAGTGGTGTTATTAAAGTAATCTATTCCTCCTGCCATGGTGTAACGGTGACAGTGCGTGCATCATGGTGGTACTTGGTCTAGGCTACGATTGTGATCTTTTGTGGATTATGAGAATAATTATCACTATGATAGTATTGAAGTGATCTTTTCCTCCTTTCATGGTGTAATGTTGACAGTATGTGCACTGTGTTATTACTTGGTCTATGTTGCAATAATATCTATCTTGAGTTGTGCTTTGATTTGGATATCTCTATGAGTGGTGTTTGTCAAGTACTTGATGAACTTTAAGGAGTGCTTCGTAGCCCTACGCAATGATTAGTGTTGTTCAATAGAAGAGTAGTTCAGAGTACCATAGCGAAGAAAAGTTATCTATTGGTTCAATTATGTTATATTTGTTGGGAGTGTGTCCACTAGTGAAAGTATGATCCCTAGGCCCTATTTCCAAGGTTTGCACACCGTTTACTTGCTATTTTGTTACTTGTTTGCTTGCTGCCATTTTTATTCCAGATTGCATTTACTAATTATAATCATCTATACCACTTGTATTTCACTATCTCTTCACCGAACTAGTGCACCTATACATCTGACAAGTGTATTGGGTGTGTTGGGGACACAAGAGACTTTCTGTATCGTAATTGCAGGGTTGCTTGAGAGGGATAGCTTTGACCTCTTCCTCTCTGAGTTCGATAAACCTTGGGTGATCCACTTAAGGGAAACTTGCTGCTGTTCTACAAACCTCTGCACTTGGAGGCCCAACACTGTCTACAAGAACAGAAGCGTGTGTAGACATCAAGCTCTTTTTTGGCGCCGTTGTCGGGGAGGTAAGGTAAAAGGTACTCACATTCTTTGGTTACTAAGTCTTTTAGTTGCTGGTGTGTGCTCGGAGTTATTTCCTTTTGATTCTGCAATTATATCTGTTTGTTTCTTGTTTTTATTTTCACTAGTTAGGCTTAATGGAAAATAAAGAGTTCTTTAGTCTTTTTCCTGATTTTAGATTTGAAGAGAAAATTGAAAAACCTTTGGAGCTTATTTTGCTTAGCAATGTTATCAGTACAAATGCTTTGAATACCGTTACTGCTAATGCTATAGAAAAGTCTAAGCTTGGGGAAGCTGGTTTTGTTAAGTATGATATTTTTAGTTCCCCAGCTTTAGTGGAGAAAGTTTGCTCTGATAATATTTTATCTCCCATATGTGATGTTCCTTCTTATGATGATATGTTTGAAGAATATGCTTTGCGAAATAGCTGTTCTTTAGCTTGCGATGATACTAAACCTCTAGTTTATGATGGTTATGATGATGAGTATAATATTTTCAGTTCACCTACTTTTGAGGAGAAAATTATTTATGATTACAATATGCCTCCTATTTTTGATGATTATGGTGATGAGAATAATTATTCTACTGAATTTGCTCCTACTACTATTGTTCCTGTGGTGAGTATTAATTCTTTTATGCATGTGATGAAGGGTTTTGCAGCATAGTAAATCAAAAAAATTCCTACGGATGCGAACAAGAAAGCCAAGATCTAATATAGGAGATGTAATCAACGAGAGAGATAGATGAGATCTTCATACCCTTGAAGAAATCGCACAGCGGAAACGTTCAACAGAACGTGGATGATGTAGTCGTACTAGCCGTCTCCTCCCCGCGATCCGATCCTACGCCGCAATTGGCGGCGCCTCCGAGAGATGCACACATACGGTGCAGCGACGTCTCCTCCTTCTTGGTCCAGCAAGTATGGTGGAGAGATAGATTGGATCTGCAGCACGACGGCGTGGTGCTTATGGTGGAGAGTTTCTGCGGCAGGGCTTCGCCTACGCACAGTCGCGAGAGAGAGAGGTGGAGGGGCAGCAGTTGGCTGGCGGCTAGGGTTGGAGTGGGGGGAGGCTGCGCCCCTGTCCCTCCTTATATGGGGGGCTGTCCGGCTGCCTTGGCCCCTCCTCCAAGTCCTAGGGCGGCGGCCTAGGGGGAAGAGTGCGGGGCAAGTCTTCCCCTCCCCCTCTTCTGGAAGGTTCCCTTAGGGTTTCCCCTAAGGGCTGGCCGGTTGGGCCTTAGGGGCCTTGTGTGCCTGGCCCAAAGTGGCCAGGACACTTCCCCTTAGGCCCATGCAGGCCTCCGACAAGTGGGCCCACGTTGGTCCCACTCCGGAACCTTCTAGAACCTTCCGGTACAATACCGATAAACTCCGAAACGATTCCGGAATCCAAAAACTGCTTTCCTTTATATGAATCTTATTCTCCGGACCATTCCGGAACCTCTCGTGATGTCCTGGATCTCATCCGAGACTCCAAACAAAAACTCATAAACCAATTATCCATTCTATCCTAGCGTCGATGCACGTTAAGTGTGTGACCCTATGGGTTCGAGAATATGCAGACATGATCTTCTATCAATAATCAACAGCAGGATCTGGAAACCCATATTGACTCCCACATATACATCGATGATCATATCGGATGAACCACGATGCCAGGATTCAATTAATCCCGTATATGTATTCCCTTTGTCACACGATATTTTACTCGCCCGAGATTCGATCGTCGGTATCGCCATACCTAGTTCAATCTCGTTCACAGCAAGTACTTTACTTGTTCCGTAATCCGATATCACTTTGTGATTAACTCCTTAACCACGTGCTTGCAAGCGGTGTTGATATCGATTACCGAGTGGGCCCGAAGTATACCTCTCCGACTCGGGAGGGACAAATTCCATCTTGATACATACAGCCCAACAAGTACTTTCCGATCACCTGAGAGACACCTTTATGATCACCCTCACATAGGATGACGTTTGATGACCTCAAAGCTTTCTTCCGATACCAGGGAGTTGTATTATCTCATGGTCTAAGGAATACAATACATGACATAAGAAAAGCTTCGCAAAGTTGAACACGATGACACGATCTAATTGCTCTGCTTTATTTGGGTCTGTCCATCACATCATTCTCCTAATGACATGATCTCATTATTAATTGACAACTCATGTCTATGGTTAGGAAACCTTAACCATCATTAATCAATGAGCTAGTCCATAGAGGCGTACTAGGGACACGGTGTTGTTCATAAACCACACAAGTATTAAAGTTTCCGCTTAATACAATTCTAGCATGGAATATAAACATTATCATGAACAAGAATTATAATAATAACATCTTTATTATTGCCTCTAGGGCATAATTCCAACAGTCTCCCACTTGCACTAGAGTCAATAATCTAGTTTACATCTGGTAACAATCTAACACCCATGGCATTAAGGTGTTGATCATGTTTTGCTCGTGGAAGAGGTTTAGTCAATGGGTCTGCAACATTCAGATCCGTATGTACTTTGCTAATCTTCAGATCTCCGTCTGCTATATAATCTCGAATTATATGGAACCGGCGGTTGATGTGCTTGGTCTTTGGATGATATCTTGGTTCCTTAGCCAGTGCTATGGCGCCAGTGTTGTCACACAATATCTCCAGTGGGTCCAAGGCATTTAGAACCACACCAAGCTCAGTGATGAAGTTCCTGATCCAAACTCCTTCACTTGACGCTTCCGAAGCAGCCATGTATTCCGCTTCGGTTGTAGATCCCACGATCACGCTTTGCTTGCAGCTTCTCCAGCTCAAAGCTCCACCATTCAAAATATAAACGTATCCTGTCTGAGATTTAGAATCATCCGGGTCGGTGTCGAAACTAGCATCGACGTAACCTTTTACGACGAGCTCCTCATCACCTCCATAGACCAAGAACATTTCTTTAGTCCTATTTAAATACTTTAGGATGTTCTTTACGGCTGTCCAGTGTTCCACTCCTGGATCACTTTGGTATCTGCTCGTCAAACTAAGAGCATTGGACACATCCGGTCTAGTACACAGCATGGCATACATGATAGAACCTATGGCCGAGGCATATGGCACTTTGCTCATAGTATCTCTATCTTTTACCGTAGCTGGACAGTACTGAGCCTTGCTCAATATCTTACCTGACAACATGGGCAATGAACCTTTCTTTGCTTTATCCATTCTGAACCTTTTCAGAACTTTGTCCAGGTATGTACTTTGGCTTAAAGCTATTAGGCGTCTTTCTCTATCTCTATAGATTTTGATGCCTAATATATAAGCAGCATCTCCTAGATCTTTCATTGAAAAACATTTATTCAAATAACTCTTCACATCGTTAAGCATGCCGATGTCATTTCCAACAATCAATATGTCATCCACATATAGTACTAAAAATGTCACCGAGCTCCCACTCACTTTCTTGTAGATACAAGCTTCGTAGCAATTTGGAACAAATCCAAAACTCTTGATCACTTGATCAAAACGAAGGTTCCAACTCCGAGATGCTTGCTTCAGTCCATAAATGGAACGCTGAAGTTTGCACACCTTATTAGCATCCTTGGGATCGACAAAACCTTCGGGTTGCATCATATACAACTCTTCATCAATGTTGCCATTGAGGAACGCAGTCTTGACATCCATCTTCCATATTTCATAATCATGAAACGCAGCAATTGCTAATAAAATCCAAATGGACTTAAACATCGCTACGGGAGAGAAAGTCTCATCGTAGTCAACACCTTGAACTTGTCGAAACCCTTTTGCGACAAGCCGAGCTTTATAGACAGTAACATTACCATCCACGTTCGTTTTCTTCTTGAAAATCCATTTGCACTCAACGGCCTTACGGTCGCTAGGAGGGTCCACCAAAGTCCATACTTGGTTTTCGCTCATGGATCCCAATTCGGATTTCGTGGCCTCTAGCCATTTATTAGAGTCTAGGCTCATCATCGCTTCCTCATAGTTCGCAGGTTCACTGTTGTCTAGCAACAAGACGGTTAAGACAGGGTTGCCGTACCATTCAGGAGTGGCACGTGACCTTGTCGACCTGCAAAGTTCAGTAGTAGCATCGTTCGAAGTTTCATGATCCTCGTCATTAGCTTCCTCTCCTGTTGGTGCAGGCGGCGCCGGAACAATTTTGGGTGCTGCGCTACTCTCCAACTCGAGAGAAGGTTCAATAACCTCGTCTAGCTCTACCTTCCTCCCACTCACTTCTTTCGAGAGAAACTCCTTCTCAAGAAAGGATCCGTTCTTAGCAACAAAGACTTTGCCTTCGGATCTATGGTAGAAGGTATACCCAATCGTTTCTTTAGGGTATCCTATGAAGACGCATTTCTCCGCTTTGGGTTCGAGCTTGTCCGGCATCAACTTCTTGACGTAAGCTTCGCATCCCCAACCTTTAAGAAACGACAACTTAGGTTTAGCACCAAACCATAGTTCATACGGTGTCATCTCAACGGATTTAGATGGTGCCCTATTTAAAGTGAATGCAGCGGTTTCTAATGCATAACCCCAAAATGATAACGGCAAATCTGTAAGAGACATCATCGATCGCACCATATCTAATAGAGTTCGATTCTGGCGTTCAGACACACCATTGCGCTGTGGTGTTCCGGGTGGCGTGAGTTGCGAAACGATTCCGCTTGCTTTAAGATGCGTGAGAAAATCATAACTCAAATACTCACCTCCACGATCGGATCGCAGAAATTTAATTTTCCTGTTACGATGGTTTTCCACTTCGTTCTAAAATTCTTTGAACTTTTCAAATGTTTCAAATTTATGTTTCATTAAATAGATATACCCATATGTACTTAAGTCATCAGTAAAAGTGAGAAAATAGCGATATCCACCACGCGTCGAAATACTCATTGGTCCGCACACATCGGTATGTATGATTTCCAACAAGTCCGTTGCTCGTTCCATTATTCCGGAGAACGGGGTTTTGATCATCTTGCCCATGAGGAACGGTTCGCACGTGTCAAATGATTCAAAATCAAGAGACTCCAAAAGTCCATCAGAATGGAGTTTCTTCATGCGTTTTACACCAATATGACCTAGACGGCAGTGCCACAAATAAGTTGGATTATCACTATCTACTTTGCATCTTTTAGCCTCAATGTTATGGATGTGCGTTTCATTGCTTTCGAGATTTAGAAGAAATAAACCATTCACAACAGGTGCATGACCATAAAAGATGTTATTCATATAAATAGAACAACCATTATTCTCAGATTTAAATGAATAACCGTCTTGCAATAAACACGATCCAGATATAATGTTCATGCTCAACGCAGGCACATAATAACATTTATTAAGGTTTAAAACTAATCCCGAAGGTAAAACTAAGGAGAGCGTGCCGACGGCCATCACATCAACTTTTGATCCATTGCCAACGCGCATCGTCACCTCATCCCTTTCTAGTCGCCGTCTATTCCGTAGCTCCTGTTTCGAGTTACAAATATTAGCAACTGAACCAGTATCATATACCCAGGCACTACAACGAGCAATAGTAAGGTAAACATCAATAACATGTATATCAAATATACCTTTAATGGTGCCAGCCTTCTTGTCCGCTAAGTACTTTGGACAGTTGCGCTTCCAGTGACCCTTGTCCTTGCAATAGAAGCACTCAGTGTCCGGCTTAGGTCCAAACTTGAGCTTCTTCTCAACAGGGGCAACGCGCTTGCCGCTGCCTTTCTTGAAGGATCCCTTTGCACCCTTAGCTTTCTTAAAGCTAGTGGTCTTGTTGACCATCAACACATGATTATCTTTCTTGATATCCACCTCCGCAGCTTTCAGCTTTGCGAAGAGCTCAGTGATCATATCAGTGGAACCAATTTGATTATGAGTAACCACAAAACCTTTGTAGCTAGGAGGGAGTGATTGCAGAACTCTGTCAATCTTGAGCTCTTCTGGAATCTTGCAGTCCAGTTGCTCAAGGCGTTGAGTGTAGCCCGACATCTTAATGGCGTGCTCACTAATGGAACTCCCTTCCTCCATCTTGCAGTTAAAGAACTTCTCAGAGATCACATATCTCTCAGAACGGGCTTAAGTCTGAAACATGGTTTTCAGTTCCTCAAGAATCTCATAAGGCCCACGGTACTTCTCAAAACGATTTTGAAGTTCTGGTTCTATAGAAAACAACATGGTACTCATAATCGCATCACAATCATCTCTGCGAGCATTGAAGTCAGCAAGTTCTTCAGTTTTCGCTGTTGCAGCAGGGGTGTCACCTAACGCTTCCTCAAGTACATAGGCTTTTTGTCCGCCAGCGAGAATGATTCTCAGATTGCGGAACCAGTTGGTGAAGTTAGACCCATTGTTCTTAAGCTTTTCTTTCTCAGCAAACACATTGAAGTTGAAGTTGGACTTAGCCATTTGATCTACAACATTGCAAGTACAATTTAGACTATGTTCATGATAACTAGTTCAACTTAATCAAATTACTAGATGAACTCCCACTAAATTCAACATCCCTCAAGTTGTTTTGTGAACACGATCCAAATTCACCACACCTAATCCGATCTTCACGAGAAGAGATGTGGTTTCAATGGTGGACAACTAAGTGTCGAGCATATCATTCATATGACTCATGTTTAACCTTTCGGTTCGTGTGTTCCGAGGCCATGTCTGTACATGCTAGGCTCATCAAGTCAAACCCAAGTATTTCCGCGTGTGCAAAACTGGCTTGCACCCGTTGTATGTGAACGTAGAGTTTATAGCACCCGATCATCACGAGGTGCTTGAAAACGACGAACTTTCGCAACGGTGCATACATGGGGAGAACACAATTTTATCTTGATCTTTAAGTGAGGAATCATCTTATAATGCTACCGTCGCGATCTAAGCATAATAAGATACATAAAAGGATAAACATCACATGCATATAATTTTATGTGACATGGTATAGCCAATCTCCGTGCAATGATCTCCATCTTGTGCGCACCGGCATGATCTCCATCACTCCACCATGATTGCCTCCACCACGAATAGCAACTACAACTATTGCTAACTACTTAGCGATAAAGTAAAGCTATTACATGGCGTATAAGAAGTTGACACGCAGGTCGGTCATACACAATTATAAATACAACCATATGGCTCCTGCCGGTTGTGAACTCATCGACATGCAAGTCGTGAAAGATTACAAAACATGATCATTGCATACATTACATATATCACATCACATCTTGTGGCCATACCATATCACAAAACACTCCCTGCAAAAACAAGTTAGACGCCTCTACTTTGTTGTTGCATGTTTTACGTGGCTTATGGGAGTTACAAGTTAAGAATGATTCTTACCTACAAAAAGCCACAACGGTGATATTATGGTTGCTAACATCCGTTGTAAATCTCATGACTACTATAGTGAGAGAAACAGGCATCCACCAGCCGCATGTGTGGAACAAGCCACACGTCAAGTGCGGAGCCGGTCTCGCGAACGAGGTCGCGTAAAGTTGGCCTGGACCGCTTCGATCTCACTATGCCGCGCCATAAGAAATACACAACAAGAGGTTTGCAACAGAAAACATCAACGCCCGCAACAAGCATGTTGCGTTCTACTCGTGAAACACATCTACGCATAGATCTAGCTCTGATACCACTGAAGGGTTTCGCAGCATAGTAAATCAAAAAAATTCCTACGGATGCGAACAAGAAAGCCAAGATCTAATCTAGGAGATGTAATCAACGAGAGAGATAGATGAGATCTTCATACCCTTGAAGAAATCGCACAGCGGAAACGTTCAACAGAACGTGGATGATGTAGTCGTACTAGCCGTCTCCTCCCCGCGATCCGATCCGATCCAATCCTACGCCGCAAGTGGCGGCGCCTCCGAGAGATGCACACGTACGGTGCAGCGACGTCTCCTCCTTCCTTGGTCCAGCAAGTATGGTGGAGAGATAGATTGGATCTGCAGCACGACGGCGTGGTGCTTATGGTGGAGAGTTTCTGCAGCAGGGCTTCGCCTACGCACAGTCGCGAGAGAGAGAGGTGGAGGGGCAGCAGTTGGCCGGCGGCTAGGGTTGGAGTGGGGGGAGGCTGCGCCCCTGTCCCTCCTTATATGGGGGGCTGGCCGGCTGCCTTGGCCCCTCCTCCAAGTCCTAGGGTGGCGGCCTAGGGGGAAGAGTGGGGGGCAAGTCTTCCCCCCCCCCTCTTCTGGAAGGTTCCCATAGGGTTTCCCCTAAGGGCTGGCCGGCTGGGCCTTAGGGGCCTTGTGCACCTGGCCCAAAGTGGCCAGGACACTTCCCCTTAGGCCCATGCAGGCCTCCGACAAGTGGGCCCACGTTGGTCCCACTCTAGAACCTTCTAGAACCTTCCGGTATAATACCGATAAACTCCGAAACGATTCCGGAATCCAAAAACTGCTTTCCTTTATATGAATCTTATTCTCCGGACCATTCCGAAACCTCTCGTGATGTCCTGGATCTCATCCGAGACTCCGAACAAAAACTCATAAACCAATTATCCATTCTATCCTAGCGTCGATGCACGTTAAGTGTGTGACCCTAAGGGTTCGAGAATATGCAGACATGATCTTCTATCAATAATCAGCAACGGGATCTGGAAACCCATATTGACTCCCACATATTCATCGATGATCATATCGGATGAACCACGATGCCAGGATTCAATTAATCCCGTATATGTATTCCCTTTGTCACACGATATTTTACTCGCCCGAGATTCGATCGTCGGTATCGCCATACCTAGTTCAATCTCGTTCACAGCAAGTACTTTACTCGTTCCGTAATCCGATATCACTTTGTGATTAACTCCTTAACCACGTGCTTGCAAGTGGTGTTGAAATCGATTACCGAGTGGGCCTGAAGTATACCTCTCCGACTCGGGAGGGACAAATTCCATCTCGATACATACAACCCAACAAGTACTTTACGATCACCTGAGAGACACCTTTATGATCACCCTCACATAGGATGACGTTTGATGACCTCAAAGCTTTCTTCCGATACCAGGGAGTTGTATTATCTCATAGTCTAAGGAATACAATACATGACATAAGAAAAGCTTCGCAAAGTTGAACACGATGACACGATCTAATTTCTCTGCTTTATTTGGGTCTGTCCATCACATCATTCTCCTAATGACATGATCTCATTATTAATTGACAACTCATGTCTATGGTTAGGAAACCTTAACCATCATTAATCAATGAGCTAGTCCATAGAGGCGTACTAGGGACACGGTGTTGTTCATAAACCACACAAGTATTAAAGTTTCCGCTTAATACAATTCTAGCATGGAATATAAACATTATCATGAACAAGAATTATAATAATAACATCTTTATTATTGCCTCTAGGGCATAATTCCAACATGTGGCTCATGATAGGGATGTTTTATGTGATAGTTATATTGTTAGTTCTACTCATGATGCTACTGAAAGTTATTATGAGAGAGGGCAACATGGTTTGATGGATCTCAACAATATTAAGTTTCCCCTCTTTATGTTGCAAATCTTGAAGAGGCACTTGTTTTATCTATCCATGCTTGCTACTATGTGCCTCGTTGATTTATTTTCTTACAAGATTCCTATGCATAGGAAGTGGTTCAGATATAAATGTCTTTCACATTTCCTTTTTGATGCTCTCTATTGCTTTAAGTTCCCATATGGTGTCTTTGCCTCAAGCTCTTATATGGCGCCCACATGAGCATCTTTGCAAATTACTGCGCCTAGCTCAAAGGCGTTAAAGAAAAGCACTCTTGGGAGATAACCCAATGTTTTCTTTTCAGTACTTTTTCTTTTATTTGAGTCTTGGAAGTTATTACTACTGTAATAACCAGTACTTATCCTTTTTATTTCGTTGTTGTGCCAAGAGAAGCCTCTAATTTGAGTGAGGTAAAGATTTGGGGATATTGCTGTCCTGAAACTGTTTTCGGTGCTGCACCGTATAAATTCGTGAAAATTCTCTGTATATCTTTTGGACCTGCGATTTCTTGTGCATATGCCCCAGGTTATATCCAAACTTTCATTAGTTGAACACTTTTTGATTTGAGCAACAGAAAACCCCTAAAAAATTCGACCTTTATCAGCTGTTCTGTTTTGACAGATTTCTGCCAATATTTGTGTTTGCGGTTTTATCGCTTTCTTTTTGACTTCTTTTGATCACGGAACTTTTGGGGAAGTTGCTAAAGTAGTATATGCTTAATATGTGGTGGTTTTAGGTTGAAACCTGAAGCAAAAAGGGTTGATTCATTGTTATGCTTACACTAATGCTGCTAATAGATTTGTGTTTAGTTTTGTATGAAGGAAGTTTTCAAGTGTAGGGATCGGAGAGTGATGAGATGAGTTGAAGAACGGACAAAAGCTCAAGCTTGGGGATGCCCATGCAACCCCCAAGAAATATCCAAGAGGTACAAGCATCAAAGCTTTCAAGACACTATATTTTTATTGCTTCATGCACTATGCGTTTTTCTTGGAGCGTCAGTTGTTTTAGTTTTCTTTATTAGTTTAGTTTTGTTTGCTGCAATAAATGGTTAGATCACATCATGTTTTTTTGGAGGAGATGAACTCGTTTTTCATTTGCCAAGAACACTCTAGTTTTCACTCTTATCGTTTCAACGAGAGTTCTCTTTTTCTGCTACTGCGTTTAGCTTGCATTTTTCGCCTTGATTTGCGTTCAGACCTTGTCATATCTTTTCATCAAGGTGTATTTTTTCCTCTGATCTTTATTGGTTTTCATCAAAAGAGGTGTCTTTGAAATTTTCAAATGGTGTTGGAAAAGAGAAAAAGCTTTATGCAAAACAGTGGTACAAGAAGGAGCTTGTGTAGACTGCGGCTTAGGCTTTTTCATGTCATGCTTGATGTCTTTTTGATAGTATGCTTAGTGGTTTTGCTGTAGCATGACTTGTCTCAAATAACTCAGATTGCTTAATGAGCCTTTGAAAAATCATGCGTTGTTTTTATCGTTTGGAAGCATTATTTTGGTTTTCTCCTTGATGCTTTATTTGGGTTGACTTGGCGCATGCTCACACATGTTAGACTCTTACAAAGTTGCCAATAGCCTCTATGATCATTTAATTTTTTTACTTTTGATGCCATCTTATGCTTCTTTTAATGTTGCTTTGTCGCTTTGCATGATTATGGCCATTATTGCTCTCTTAGTTGGTCGCTCCCAGTCTTTTGCTAGCCCTCATTTTGTACTGAGTATGAGCTCTACTCGTGCATCCAACTCCCAAAAACCAAGTTTGCCATTGTGTCCACTATAAATTCCTATGCATGGTATTTGTAAGCCATTCCAAGTAAATTTTCATGTGCTACCTTTCAAAACTTTCAACTACTTCTCGTTTTGTGACACTGTTTTCAGCTCATGGGGACGTAGTGGTTGGATTTGCTATCTTCCATATTGCTTATTCCAAAAAAAAGAAAAAAAAAAGAGAAAAAAGAAACAAAAAAGGCACTCCTCCATGGTATGTGAATTTTGGTGGGCACCCGATGGAATCGGTTAGCCATGGTTTGAGAAAGGAAAAAAGGTGGGGAGGAGTGCCAAGCTTTATAAAAGAGCACAAAAGTGCCAATCTCTCTCTCAAAAACTTGCTTCATTTTTGAATGGAAGATAGTAAGAACCCCATTGCCAGTCGTTGACAAAGACAATCACCTCTCAAAACCAATTTTTTATCTCTCTGTTTTACAAATGAAAAGCTCTAGCACATGTTTAATCACTGCTTCCCTCTGCGAAGGGCCTTTCTTTTACTTTTATGTTGAGTCACCACCTTCTGCCTTTATGCACCATTAAGAGAGCATAGTTGTCATTCTGAGTATAATGTGTATTGCCCCAAAGTTTTCATTGATTGATTCATGATCATGGTTTCACTTGTTCTTAAATTATTTGTATCTAGTCACCCTCTTAAACTTGAAGGTGTCCTATGCATTTATGTTTTGCTCTCCATGAAGGACAAGCTGAAAACCATTTGTATGTTTTTCCTTATGATTTGAACACACGTTTGACTTTCATTGTTTCATTTTTCATGATCTTTTGTTTGTGTTCATTTTCATGTTATAACATGGTTGCTAAGTTTTTATTGTCAAAGATTATATCTTTCATGCCCATGTTTTAAGTTCTTATGATCCTAGCTCACAATGCTTACATATATGATCAAGATTGTGTAGGTGCATGTCACCTCAAAAATTATTTCTTTTGTTATCACTTACCTACTCGAGGACGAGCAGGAGTTAAGCTTGGGGATGCTGATATGTCTCCAATGTATC
Organism: Dactylis glomerata; assembly: GCA_007115705.1. Taxonomy (NCBI): domain Eukaryota; kingdom Viridiplantae; phylum Streptophyta; class Magnoliopsida; order Poales; family Poaceae; genus Dactylis; species Dactylis glomerata. The sequence continues at coordinate 2,818,261 of QXEO01000211.1, forward strand.
TATAATTTTTGATGCTCCATGCTTGTTTTTACACCATTCACCCGATGTTTCGTTACACTTTGTGGCACTTTTATGCATTTTCTGGAACTAACCTATTAACAAGTCGCCACAGTGCCAGTTCCCTGTTTTCTGTTGTTTTTGTGTTTCAGAAAAGCTACACAGGAAATATTCTCGGAATTGGACGAAACAAGTTCCAGAAGTCTTATTTTTTCCGGAAGCTTCGCGAAGACCGAAAGAGAGCCGGAGGGGGGCCAGAGGCCGCCCTCACACATAGGTGGCGCGGCCATGGCCCTGGCCGCGCCACCCTGGTGTGAGGAGCCCCTGGCTGCCCCCTGACGACGCCCCTTCGCCTACAAGAAGCCTCGGGACGGAAAACCCTAGGGGAGTCGGCAAAATTTCCAGAACAGTTCCGCAACACCGCCGCCGTCGAAGCCAAATTTCGGGGGACAGAAGTCTCTGTTCCGGCACCCTGCCGGCACGGGGAAGTGCCCCCGGAGCCATCTCCATCAGTCTCCATCGCCGTCTTCGACGTCTCCATCGACCTCACCGCCATCTCCATCAACCTTGCTGTCTCCTATGATGAGGAGGGATTAGTTCATCCCCGGGGCTGAGGGCTCTACCGGTAGCTATGTGGTTCACCTCTCTCTCCCATGATGTGATCTTTATGTGATCGTGAGCTTTGTATCATGTTGAACAAGTAGATGTTATTATTCAGATATTATGTGTACTCTAGTGGTGTTATTAAAGTAATCTATTCCTCCTGCCATGGTGTAACGGTGACAGTGTGTGCATCATGGTGGTACTTGGTCTAGGCTACGATTGTGATCTTTTGTGGATTATGAGAATAATTATCACTATGATAGTATTGAAGTGACCTTTTCCTCCTTTCATGGTGTAGTGTTGACAGTGTGTGCACCGTGTTAGTACTTGGTCTATGTTGCAATAATATCTATCTTGAGTTGTGCTTTGATTTGGATATCTCTATGAGTGGTGTTTGTCAAGTACTTGATGAACTTTAAGGAGTGCTTCGTAGCCCTACGCAATGATTAGTGTTGTTCAATAGAAGAGTAATTCAGAGTACCATAGTGAAGAGAAGTTATCTATTGGTTCAATTATGTTATATTTGTTGGGAGTGTGTCCACTAGTGAAAGTATGATCCCTAGGCCTTGTTTCCAAGCTTTGCACACCGTTTACTTGCTGTTTTGTTACTTGTTTGCTTGCTACCATTTTTATTCCAGATTGCATTTACTACTTATAATCATCTATACCACTTGTATTTCACTATCTCTTTGCCGAACTAGTGCACCTATACATCTGACAAGTGTATTGGGTGTGTTGGGGACACAAGAGACTTTCTGTATCGTAATTGCAGGGTTGCTTGAGAGGGATAGCTTTGACCTCTTCCTCCCTGAGTTCGATAAACCTTGGGTGATCCACTTAAGGGAAACTTGCTGCTGTTCTACAAACCTCTGCACTTGGAGGCCCAACACTGTCTACAAGAACAGAAGCATGTGTAGACATCAACCGTCCAGTTGGGAACCCAAAGAGGAAGGTATGATGAATATAGCAGCAAGGTTTTCCCTCAGTAAGAAACCAAGGTTTATCGATCTGAAGGGGAAGAAGCCAAACGACTGAAGGTGATGCTTGCTAGCTTGCGACAGCTCCGGACAATTTATACGGCGCCTCGTCCAAGCTTTGCTTTGCCAGCTGCAACGCGGAACCTGCACACAACACAACCAAATACTTTGTTCCCAACTTACGATGAGGTTGTCAATCTCACCGGTTTGCTTGAAATAAAGCAATGAGCGTATCAAGTGGAAAATAGTAATAGTATGCGAGTAAAGTAAACAGGTGATAGCAATATAAAGGAAATAGGACCGGGGTCCACATTTCACTAGCGGTGTCTCTCCATAAGATAAAATAATACATGCTGGGTACACAAATTACAGTTGGGCAATTCATAAAATAAATACAACGTGCATATGATGAGAGGATCACTATGAGATTTACTCTGGGCATTACAACAAGATACATAGACCGCCATCCAACTGCATCTATGACTAATAATCCACTTGTGGCGAATCAATCCGAGAACTCCACAAGTATTAAGTTGCGAACAACAGATAATTGCATTAAGCAAAGTGTGTAATGTAAACAAAGCATATGCCCTCGAGCATATGAATGTTGTTTTCCCCCTAGTAGCAACAGCACATCTACAACCTTAGAGGTTTCTGTCACTCCCCCAGATTAAATAGAGGCATGAACCCACTATCGAGCATAAATACCCCCTCTTGGAGTCACTAGCAACTACTCGGCCAAGATAGCTACTAGCAACGGAGAGCATGCAAGATCATAAACAACATGGAGATAACATAAGATAAAATTTCAGTACATCAACTCAAGCATAACACCAATATTCATCGGATCCCAACAAACCAAACATGTAGAATTACATAACAGTGATCTCAATCATGTAAGGCAGCTCATGAGATCTAAACATGAAGCACATGGTGGAGAAGACAACCATCTAGCTACTACTATGGAGCCATAGTCCAAGGTAGACTACTCACTCATTGCTCCGGAGGCAAGCATGGTGATGAAGAAGACCTCCGGTGGTGATTCCCCTCTCCGACACGGTGCCGGGAAGAGATTCTCGACCCTCCCGATCTTTGGGTCGATGGCGGCGGCGGATCACGATGTGTTCTGGAAAATTGATTGGGTATTTAGGTTTTTCCTGTCGGGGGGTCTTTATAGGCGAAGGGGCATCGTCAGGAGTGGACCGAGGCTCCCTCACACATAGGGGGTGCGTCCCAGCCCCTGGCCGCGCCGCCCTGGTGTGTGGGGCCCTCGTGGCCCCACTTCGTCTCCTCTTCGGTTCTCTGGAAGCTTCGGTGAAATTCTGGGCGACTGTTTTTGGTTTTGTCCAATTCCGAGAATATTTCCTGTGTAACTTTTCTGAAACACAAAAACAGCAGAAAACAGGGAACTAGCACTGTGGCGACTTGTTAATAGGTTAGTTCCGGAAAATGCATAAAAGTGCCACGGAGTGTAACGAAACTCTAAGCAAATGGTGTAAAAATAAGCATGGAGCATCAAAAATTATGGATACGTTGGAGACGTATCAGCATCCCCAAGCTTAGCTCCTGCTCGTCCTCGAGTAGGTAAGTGATAACAAAAGAAATAATTTTTGAGGTGACATGCACCTACACAATCTTGATCATATATGTAAGCGTTGTGCACTGGGATCAAAAGAACTTAAAACATGGGCATGAAAGATATAATCTTGATAGAAGAAACTTAGCAACCATGTTATAACATGAGAAAGAACACAAATGAAAGATCATGAAAATGAAACAATGAAAGTCAAACGTGTGTTCAAATCATATGGAAAACATACAAATGGTTTTCAGCTTGTCCTTTATGAGAGAGCAAAACATAAATGCATAGGACACCTTCAAGTTTAAGAGGGCGACTAGATACAAATAATTTAAGAACAAGTGAAACCAACAATATGAATCAATCAATGAAAACTTTGGGACAATGCACATTTTACTCAGAATGACAACTATGCTCTCTTAGACGGTGCATAAAGATAGAAGGTGGTGACTCAACATAAAAGTAAAAGAAAGGCCCTTCGCGGAGGGAAGCAGTAATTAAACATGTGCTAGAGCTTTTCATTTGTAAAACAGAGAGAAAAATTGAGTTTTGAGAAGTGGTTGTTTCATGTCAACGACTGGCAATGGGGTCTTACTATCTTCCATAATAAACAAGTGAGAGCGGTTCCGAGTTCTTTGAAAATTTGGCACATTGGTGCTCTTTTATAAAGCTTTGGCATTCCTCCCCATCTTTTTTTCCTTTCTCAAACCATGGCTAACCGATTCCATCGGGTGCCTGATACGTCTCCAACGTATCTATAATTTTTGATGCTCCATGCTTGTTTTTACACCATTTACCCGATGTTTCGTTACACTTCGTGGCACTTTTATGCATTTTCCGGAACTAACCTATTAACAAGTGCCACAGTGCCAGTTCCCTGTTTTCTGCTGTTTTTGTGTTTCAGAAGTGATACACAGGAAATATTCTCGGAATTGGACGAAACAAGTTCCTGAAGTCTTATTTTTCCCGGGAGCATCCAGACATCCGAAGAGAGGAAGGAGAGGGGCCACAGGCCACCCTCACATAGGGCTGGCGTGGCCCAGGCCCTGGCCGCGCCACCCTAGTGTGAGGAGGCCTGGGGCCACCCCTGACATCACCCCTTCGCCTATAAGAAGCCTCGGGACGGAAAACCCTAAGGGAGTCGGCAATTTTCCAGAAGCAGTTCCGCAGCTCCGCCGCCACCATCGACGAATTTTGGGGGACAGAAGTCTCTGTTCCAGCACCCTGCCGGGACGGGGAAGTGCCCCCGGAGCCATCTCCATCGGTCTCCATCGCCGTCTCCGCCGTCTCCATCGACCTCACCACCATCTCCATCAACCTTGCTGTCTCCTATGATAAGGAGGGAGTAGTTCATCCCCGGGGCTGAGGGCTCTACCGGTAGCTATGTGGTTCACCTCTCTCTCCCATGATGTGATCTTTATGTGATCGTGAGCTTTGTATCATGTTGAACAAGTAGATGTTATTATTCAGATATTATGTGTACTCTAGTGGTATTATTAAAGTAATCTATTCCTCCTGCCATGGTGTAACGGTGACAGTGCGTGCATCATGGTGGTACTTGGTTTAGGCTATCATTGTGATCTCTTGTGGATTATGAGAATAATTATTACTATGATAGTATTGAAGTGATCTATTCCTCCTTTCATGGTGTAATGTTGACAGTGTGCGCACCGTGTTAGTACTTGGTTTAAGTTGCAATAATATCTATCTTGAGTTGTGCTTTGATTTGGATATCTCTATGAGTGGTGTTTGTCAAGTACTTGATGAACTTTAAGGGGTGCTTCTGTAGCCACTACACAATGATTAGTGTTATTCAATAGGAGAGCAATTCAGAGTACCATAGTGGAGAGAAGTTATTTATTTGTTCATTCATGTTATACTGTTGGGAGTGTGTCCACTAGTGAAAGTATGATCCCTAGGCCTTGTTTCCAAGCATTGCACACCGTTTACTTGCTGTTTTGTTACATGTTTGCTCGCAGCGATTTTTATTCCAGATTGCATTTATTACTCATAATCATCTATACCACTTGTATTTCACTATCTCTTCGCCGAACTAGTGCACCTATACATCTGACAAGTGTATTGGGTGTGTTGGGGACACAAGAGACTTTCTGTATCGTAATTGCAGGGTTGCTTGAGAGGGATAGCTTTGACCTCTTCCTCCCTGAGTTCGATAAACCTTGGGTGATCCACTTAAGGGAAACTTGCTGCTGCTCTACAAACCTCTGCACTTGGAGGCCCAACAAGTGTCTACAAGAATAGAAGTGCGTAGACATCAAGCTCTTTTCTGGCGCCGTTGCCGGGGAGGTAAGGTAAAAGGTACTGGCATCCTCCTGTGTGAGTGCTCGAAGTTATTTCCTTTAGATTCTGCAATTACATCTTTTTGTTTCTTGTTTTTATTTTCACTAGTTAGGCTTAATGGAAAACAAAGAGTTCGTTAGTCTTTTTCCTGAGTTTAGATATGAAGTGTTTGAAGAGAAAATTCAAAAACCTTTGGAGCTTAATTTGCATGCTAATAGTGTTGTTAGTATGAATGCTTTGAACACCGTTGTTGATAATGCTATAGAAAAGTCTAAGCTTGGGGAAGCTGGTTTTGTTAAGTATGATATTTTTAGTCCCCCGGCTTTAGTGGAGAAGGTCTGTTCTGATAATATTTTCTCTCCCATATGTGATGTTCCTTCTTATGATGATATGTTTGAAGAATATGCTTTGCGAAATAGCTGTTCTCTAGCTTGTGATGATACTGAACCTCTAGTTTATGATGGTTATGATGATGGGTATAATATTTTCAGTTCACCTACTATTGAGGATAAAATTAGTTATGATTATAATATGCCTCCTATTTTTGATGATTATGGTGATGAGAATAATTATTCTGTTAAATCTGCTCCTACTACTATTGTTCCTGTGGTGAGTATTAATTCTTTTATGCATGTGGCTCATGATACAGATGTTTTATGTGATAGTTATATTGTTAGTTCTATTCATGATGCTACTGAAAGTTATTATGAGAGAGGAAAACATAGTTTGATGGATCTCAACAATATTAAGTTTCCCCTCTTTATGTTGCAAATCTTGAAGTGGCACTTGTTTTATCTATCCATGCTTGCTACTATGTGCCTCGTTGATTTATTTTCTTACAAGATTCCTATGCATAGGAAGTGGTTCAGATATAAATGTCTTTCACACTTGCTTTTTGATGCTCTCTATTGCTTTAAGTTCCTATATGGTGCATTTGCCTCAAGCTCTTATATGGCGCCCACATGAGCATCTTTACAAATTACTGCGCCTAGCTCAAAGGCGTTAAAGAAAAGCACTCTTGGGAGATAACCCAATGTTTTTATTCTCAGTAATTTTTCTTTTATTTGAGTCTTGGAAGGCATTACTACTGTAATGACCACTCCTTATCCTTTTATTTTGTTTTTGTGCCAAGAGAAGCCTCTAATTTGAGTGAGGTAAGATTTGGGGATGTTGCTGTCCTGAAACTGTTTTTGGGGCTGCACCGTAAAAATTCGTATAAATTCTCTGTATATCTTTTGGACCTGCGATTTCTTGAGCATATGCCCCAGGTTATATCCAAACTTTAGTTAGTTGAACACTTTTTAATTTGAGCAACAGAAAACCCCTCAAAAATTCAACCTTTGTCAGCTGTTCAGTTTTGACAGATTTCTGCCAATATTTGTGTTTGCCACTTTATCGCTTTCTTTTGAGTTCTTTTGATCATGGAAATTTTTGGAGAAGTTGCTACAGTAGTATTTGCTATATATGTGGTAGTTTTGAGTTGAAACCTGAAGCAAAAAGAGGTTAATTATATGTTATGCTACACTAATGTTGCTAATAGAATTGTGTTTAGTTTTGTATGAAGGAAGTTTTCAAGTGTAGGGATTGGAGAATGATGAGATGAATTGAAGAAGGGACAAAAGCTCAAGCTTGGGGATGCCCATGCATCACCCCAAGAAATATCCAAGAAGTACAAGCGTCAAAGCTTGGGGATGCCCCCGAGGCACCCCTTCTTCATCGGCAAAAATCAGGTCACCTTTCAAGACACTATATTTTTATTGCTTCATGCACTATGCGTTTTTCTTGGAGCGTCAGTTGTTTTTGTTTTCAGTATTAGTTTAGTTTAGTTTGCTGCAATAAATGGTTAGATCACATCATGTTGTTTTGGAGGGAGATGAACTCTGTTTTTCATTTGCCAAGAACACTCTAGTTTTCACTCTTATCGTTTCAACGAGTGTTCTCTTTTTCTGCTACTGCGTTTAGCTTTCGATTTTCGCCTTGATTTGCATTCAGATCTTCTTATATTTATTTATCAAGGTGTATTTTTTCCTCTGGACCATGTTGGTTTTCCTCAAAAGAGTTGGATTAAAAAAGTTTGAATGGTGTTGGAAAAGAGAAAAAGCTTTATGCAAAAAAGTGGTACAAGAAGGAGCTTGTCTAGACTGCGGCCTAGGCTTTTTCATGTCATGCTTGATGTCTTTTTGATAGTATGCTTAGTGGTTTTGCTGTAGCATGACTTGTCTCAAATAACTGAGATTGCTTAATGAGCCTTTGAAAAAATCATGCGTTGTTCTTATTGTATGGAAGCATTATTTGGTTTTCTCCTTTGATGCTTTATTTGGGTTGACTTGGCGCATGCTTACACCATGTTGACTACATAAATAAGTCGCCTATAGCCTCTATGATCATTTAGTTTTTGACTTTTGAAGCCATCTTATGCTTCTTTTAATGACGCTTTGTTGCTTTGCATGATTATGGCCATTATTGCTCTCTTAGTTGGTCGCTCCCAGTCTTTTGCTAGCCCTCGCCTTGTACTGAGTATGAGCTCTACTCATGCATCCAACTCCCAAAAACCAAGTTTGCCATTGTGTCCACTATAAACTCCTAGGCATGGTATTTGTAAGCCATTCCAAAGTAAATTTTCATGTGCTACCTTTCAACTACTTCTCGTTTTGTGCCACTGTTTTTAGCTCATGGGGACGTAGTGGTCGGATTTGCTATCTTCCATATTGACTATTCCAAAAAGAAAAAAGAAAGAAAAAAGAAAGAAAAAAGGCACTCCTCCATGGAAAGTGAATGTTGGTGGGCACCCGATGGAATCGGTTAGCCATGGTTTGTGAAAGGAAAAAAGGTGGGGAGGAGTGTTAAGCTTTATAAAAGAGCACAAAAGTGCCAATCTCTCTCTCAAAAACTTGCTTCATTTTTGTATGGAAGATAGTAAGAACCCCATTGCCAGTCGTTGACAAAGACAACCACCTCTCAAAACCAATTTTTATCTCTCTGTTTAACAAATGAAAAGCTCTAGCACATGTTTAATCACTGCTTCCCTCTGCGAAGGGCCTTTCTTTTACTTTCATGTTGAGTCACCACCTTCTATCTTTATGCACCATTAAGAGAGCATAGTTGTCATTCTGAGTATAATGTGCATTGTCCCAAAGTTTACATTGATTGATTCATGATCATGGTTTCACTTGTTCTTAAATTATTTGTATCTAGTCACCCTCTTAAACTTGAAGGTGTCCTATGCATTTATGTTTTGCTCTCTTTGAAGGACAAGCTGAAAACCATTTGTATGTTTTTCCTTATGATTTGAACACATGTTTGACTTTCATTGTTTCATTTTCATGATCTTTTGTTTGTGTTCATTTGCATGTTTACAACATGGTTGCTAAGTTCTTATTATCAAGATTATGTCTTTCATGCCCATGTTTTAAGTTCTTTGATCCCAGCTCACAATGCTTTCATACATGATCAAGATTGTGATGGTGCATGTCACCTCAAAAATTATTCTTTTGTTATCACTTACCTACTCGAGGACGAGCAGGAGTTAAGCTTGGGGATGCTGATACGTCTCCAACGTATCTATAATTTTTGATGCTCCATGCTTGTTTTTAGACCATTTAACCGATGTTTCGTTACACTTCGTGGCACTTTTATGCATTTTCCAGAACTAACCTATTAACAAGTGCCACAGTGCCAGTTCCCTGTTTTCTGCTGTTTTTGTGTTTCAGAAGTGATACACAGGAAATATTCTCGGAATTGGACGAAACAAGTTCCTGAAGTCTTATTTTTCCCGGGAGCATCCAGACATCCGAAGAGAGGAAGGAGAGGGGCCACAGGCCACCCTCACATAGGGCTAGCGCGGCCCAGGCCCTGGCCGCGCCACCCTAGTGTGAGGAGGCCTGGGGCCACCCCTGACATCGCCCCTTCGCCTATAAGAAGCCTCGGGACGGAAAACCCTAAGGGAGTCGGCAATTTTCCAGAAGCAGTTCCGTAGCTCTGCCGCCACCGTCAACGAATTTCGGAGGACAGAAGTCTCTGTTCCGGCACCCTGCCGGGACGGGGAAGTGCCCCCGGAGCCATCTCCATCGGTCTCCATCGCCGTCTCCGCCGTCTCCATCGACCTCACCGCCATCTCCATCAACCTTGCTGTCTCCTATGATGAGGAGGGAGTAGTTCGTCCCCGGGGCTGAGGGCTCTACCGGTAGCTATGTGGTTCACCTCTCTCTCCCATGATGTGATCTTTATGTGATCGTGAGCTTTGTATCATGTTGAACAAGTAGATGTTATTATTCAGATATTATGTGTACTCTAGTGGTATTATTAAAGTAATCTATTCCTCCTGCCATGGTGTAACAGTGATAGTGCGTGCATCATGGTGGTACTTGGTTTAGGCTATGATTGTGATCTCTTGTGGATTATGAGAATAATTATTACTATGATAGTATTGAAGTGATCTATTCCTCCTTTCATGGTGTAATGTTGACAGTGTGTGCACCGTGTTAGTACTTGGTTTAAGTTGCAATAATATCTATCTTGAGTTGTGCTTTGATTTGGATATCTCTATGAGTGGTGTTTGTCAAGTACTTGATGAACTTTAAGGGGTGCTTCTGTAGCCACTACACAATGATTAGTGTTATTCAATAGGAGAGCAATTCAGAGTACCATAGTGGAGAGAAGTTATTTATTTGTTCATTCATGTTATACTGTTGGGAGTGTGTCCACTAGTGAAAGTATGATCCCTAGGCCTTGTTTCCAAGCATTGCACACCGTTTACTTGCTGTTTTGTTACATGTTTGCTCGCAGCGATTTTTATTCCAGATTGCATTTATTACTCATAATCATCTATACCACTTGTATTTCACTATCTCTTCGCCGAACTAGTGCACCTATACATCTGACAAGTGTATTAGGTGTGTTGGGGACACAAGAGACTTTCTGTATCGTAATTGCAGGGTTGCTTGAGAGGGATAGCTTTGACATCTTCCTCCCTGAGTTCGATAAACCTTGGGTGATCCACTTAAGGGAAACTTGCTGCTGCTCTACAAACCTCTGCACTTGGAGGCCCAACAAGTGTCTACAAGAATAGAAGTGCGTAGACATTAGTGCCCACCAACATTCACATACCATGGAGTGCCTTTTTTCTTTTAAAATTAGATTGCAATGGTCTGACCAGCTCTCATGCAAAATTAATGATGAGCAGATGAAGCTGCCTAGTCGAGGGGTACTTAATTTAATATGGAAGATAGCAATTCCGACCACTACGTCCCCATGAGCTAAAAACAGTGGCACAAAACGAGAATTAGTTGAAAGTTTTTGAAAGGTAGCACATGAAAATTTACTTGAAATGGCTTACAAATACCATGCATAGGAATTTATAGTGAACACAATGGCAAACTTGGTTTTTAGGAGTTGGATGTACGAGTAGAGCTCATACTCAGTACAAAATGAAGGCTAGCAAAAGACTGGGAGCGACCAACTAAGAGAGCAATAACGGCCATAATCATGCAAAGCGACAAAGCGACATTAAAAGAAGCATAAGATGGCATCAAAAGTCAAAAACTAAATGATCATAGAGGCTATTGGCGACTTTGTAAGAGTCTAACATGTGTGAGCATGCGCCAAGTCAACCCAAATAAAGCATCAAGGAGAAAACCAAAATAATGCTTCCAAACGATAAAAACAACGCATGATTTTTTCAAAGGCTCATTAAGCAATCTCAGTTATATGAGACAAGTCATGCTACAGCAAAACCACTAAGCATGCTATCAAAAAGACATCAAGCACGACATGAAAAAGTCTAGGCCGCAGTCTACACAAGCTCCTTCTTGTACCACTTTTTTGCATAAAGCTTTTTCTCTTTTCCAACACCATTCAAACTTTTTATAAACACCTCTTTTGATGAAAACCAATATAGACCAGAGGCAAAAAACACCTTGATGAAAATATATAACAAGATCTGAATGCAAATCAAGGCGAAAATCGAAAGCTAAACGCAGTTCTAGAAAAAGGAGAACACTCATTCAAGTCCGTTTTTCACTCTATCGTTCAACGAGTGTTCTTGGCAAATGAAAAGCAAGAAAACTTCTCCAAAAGGAATTTGTTGGGGTCCAACCATTTATTGCAGCAAACAAAACTAAACTAAACTGAAAACTAAAAACAACTGACGCTCCAAGAAAAACGCATAATGCATGAAGCAATAAAAATATAGTGCCTTGAAAGGTGAACTGATTTTCGCCGATGAAGAAGGAGTGCCTCGGGGGCATCCCCAAGCTTTGACGCTTGTACTTCTTGGATATTTCTTAGGGTGATGCATGGGCATCCCCAAGCTTGAGCTTTTGTCCTATCTTCAACTCATCTCATCACTCTCCGATCCCTACACTTGAAAACTTCCTTCATACAAAACTAAACACAAATCTATTAGCAACATTAGTGTAAGCATAACATGGAATCAACCCTTTTTGCTTCAAGTTTCAACCTAAAACCACCACATATAAAGCATATACTACTGTAATAACTTCCCCAAAAGTTCCGTGATCAAAAGAACTCAAAAAGAAAGTGATAAAGCGACAAATACAAATATTGGCAGAAATCTGTCAAAACAGAACAGCTGACAAAGTTCGAATTTTTAGAGGGTTTTCTGTTGCTCAAATCAAAAATTGTTCAACTAATGAAAGTTTTGATATAACCTGGGCCATATGCACAAGAAATCGCAGGTCCAAAAGATATACAAAGAATTTTCACGAATTTTTACGGTACAGCACCAAAAACTGTTTCAGGACAGCAACATCCCCAAATCTTACCTCACTCAAATTAGAGGCTTCTCTTGGCACAAAAACGAAATAAAAAGGATAAGGAGAGGTCATTACAGTAGTAATAACTTCCAAGACTCAAATAAAAGAAAAATAACTGAATGTAAAAACATTGGGTTATCTCCCAAGAGTGCTTTTCTTTAACGCCTTTGAGCAAGGCGCAGAAAATTGCGAATCAAGTAATATCAAGTGATGAAGCATCAAGCTCATAATTTGCTCTAAAAATAGAGTCAAACACTAATTTCTTTCTCTTTCTAGGGAAGTGTTCCATACCTTTCTTGAGTAGAAATTGATATTTGATGGTGCCTTCCCTCATATCAATGATGGCACCTACAGTTCGAAGAAAGGGTCTTCCCAAAATAATAGGACATGAAGCATGGCATTCAACATCCATAACAAGAAAATCAACAGGAACAAGGTCATTGTTAACCACAATAAGAACATCATTAATCCTTCCCAAAGGTTTCTTCTTAGCAACATCAGCAATAGGAGCATCATAATAACACTTTTCAAGCGGCGGTAAATCAAGCATGTCATAAATCTTTCTAGGCATAATAGAAATACTAGCACCTAGATCACATAAAGCATGGCAATCAAAACCATTAACATGCATATCAATGATGGGTTCCCAACCATCTTCTAACTTCTTAGGAATAGAAGCTTTTTGCTTCAACTTTTCATCCCTAATTTTCATGAGAGCATTGGTAATATGCTTAGTAAAAGCAACATTTAAAGAACTAGCATTGGGAGTCAAAGCAAGATTTTGCAAGAACAAAATAACTTCAGATATATTGCAGCCATCAACATCAAAATCATTAAGGGAAATAGAGCTATCATCTCCTACACTCTGAAAAATTTCAGCACTCTTTTGAGAAAAAGTTTTAGCAGTTTTAGGCTTTTTAACACAAGGAGTGGGAGTTTTCTCTACACCAATCAAAGTAAGAAGATGGCTAGCATTAGGAGCAACATCATTAGAGGTGGTAATGGTACATACCTTCATCTCTCTAGCCATCTCATCTTCTCTTTCCCACCTGGCATGCAATTCTGCTAGCATCCTAACATTTTCATCAATTCTAACTTGGATAGCATTAGCAATAGCAAAAACATTGTTCTCTTTCACCTCATTAGGCAACACTTTTAATTTAAGAAGTTCAGCATCATGAGCAAGCCTATCAACTTTAGAAGCAAGAATATCAATTTTGCCTAACTTTTCCTCAACAGATTTGTTAAAAGCATTTTGCTTACCGATGAAGTCCTTGAGCATTACCTCAAGCTCGGAGGGCGCGGCCCTAGTGTTGTTGGAGGAATTACCGTAAGAGTTACCATAACCATTACCACTGGCAGAAGGATACGGCCTGTAATTGTTACTAGCAAAATTGTTCCTATAAGCATTGTTGTTAAAATTATTATTTCTAATGAAGTTTACATCAACATGCTCTTCTTGAGCAACCAAAGAGGCCAAAGGAACATTATTAGGATCTACATGAGTCCTATCATTTGAAAGCATAAGCATAATAGCATCAATCTTATCACTCAAGGAAGAGGTTTCCTCAACAGAATTTACCTTCTTACCTTGTGGAGCTCTCTCGGTGTGCCATTCAGAGTAATTTAACATCATATTGTCGAGCTTTGTTGCGGCGCCCAAAGTAAGGGACATAAAAGTGCCTCCAGCAGCTGAATCAAGTAGGTTCCTCGAAGAAAAATTCAGTCCTGCATAAAAACTTTGGACAATCATCCAAGTAGTCAGTCCATGAGTGGGACAATTCTTTATCATAGATTTCATTCTTTCCCAAGCTTGAGCAACATGTTCATTATCAAACTGACTAAACTTCATAATATTGCTACGCAAAGCTATAATCTTAGCAGGAGGATAGTATCTACCAATACAAGCATCCTTACACTTAGCCCATGAATCAATACTATTCTTAGTCAAAGACAGCAACCAATCCTTAGCTTATCCTCTCAAAGAAAAAGGGAACAACTTAAGCTTAATAATATCACTTTCAACATCCTTATATTTCTGCATCTCACATAGCTCAACAAAATTGTTGAGATGAGCTGCAGCATCTTCAGTACTAGCACCAGAATATTACTCTTTCATAACAAGGTTCAACAAAGCAGGTTTAATCTCATAAAAATTTGCAGCAGGAGCAGGTGGCGCAATAGGAGTGCAGATAAAATCACTATTATTCGTGCTAGTAAAGTCACACAACTTGGTGTTTTCAGGAGTAGCCATTCTAGCAAACTAAAAGCAGACAAGTAAAAACAACTACAAAGGATTCTAAATTTTTTGGGTTTTTGATAAAATGATGCAAGTAAAAATAAAGTAAAGCAAAACAATAAACAAAGTAAAGGATGTGCGTGCAAAAAACTCCCCTCGCAGAAGTCTTCTTTTTCCTCCCCGGCAACGGCGCCAGAAAATTCTTGATGCTTGTGGTACGGTTAGTGTTCATCGTCCAGTTGGGAACCCCAAGAGGAAGGTATGATGAATATAGCAGCAAGGTTTTCCCTCAGTAAGAAACCAAGGTTTATCGATCCAAAGGGGAAGAAGCCAAACGACTGAAGGTGATGCTTGCTAGCTTGCAACAGCTCCGAACAATTTATAAGATGCCTCGTCCAAGCTTTGCTTTGCCAGCTGCAACGTGGAACCTGCACACAACACAACCAAATATTTTGCTCCCAACTTACGATGAGGTTGTCAATCTCACCGGTTTGATTGAAACAAAGGAATGAGCGTATCAAGTGGAAAATAGTAATAGTATACGAGTAAAGTAAACAGGTGATAGCAATATAATGGAAAAAAGACTGGGGTCCATAGTTCACTAGCGGTGTCTCTCCATAAGATAAAATAATATATGCTGGGTAAACAAATTACAGTTGGGCAATTGATAGAATAAAGACAACGTGCATATGATGAGAGGATCACTATGAGATTTACTCTGGGCATTACAACAAGATACATAGACCGCCATCCAACTGCATCTATGACTAATAATCCACTTGTGGCGAATCAATCCGAGAACTCCACAAGTATTAAGTTGCAAACAACAGATAATTGCATTAAGCAAAGTGTGTAATGTAAACAAAGCATATGCCCTCGAGCATATGAATGTTGTTTTCCCCCTAGTAGCAACAGCACATCTACAACCTTAGAGGTTTCTGTCACTCCCCCAGATTAAATAGAGGCATGAACCCACTATCGAGCATAAATACCCCCTCTTGGAGTCACTAGCAACTACTCGGCCAAGATAGCTACTAACAACGGAGAGCATGCAAGATCATAAACAACATAGAGATAACATAAGATAAAATTTCAGTACATCAACTCAAGCATAACACCAATATTCATCGGATCCCAACAAACCAAACATGTAGAATTACATAACGGTGATCTCAATCATGTAAGGTAGCTCATGAGATCTAAACATGAAGCACATGGTGGAGAAGACAACCATCTAGCTACTGCTATAGACCCATAGTCCAAGGTAGACTACTCACTCATCGCTCCGAAGGCAAGCATGGCGATGAAGAAGACCTCCGGTGGCGATTCCCCTCTCCGGCAGGGTGCCGGGAAGAGCTTCTAGACCCTCCCGATCTTTGGGTCGACGGCGGCGGCGGATCGCAATGTGTTCTGGAAAATTGATCGGGTATTTAGGTTTTTCCCGTCGGGGGGTCTTTATAGGCGAAGCGGCATCGTCGGGAGTGGACCGAGGCTCCCTCACACATAGGGGGCGCGGCCCAGCCCCTGGCCATGCCGCCCTGGTGTGTGGGGCCCTCGTGGCCCCACTCCGTCTCCTCTTCGGTTCTCTGGAAGCTTCGGTGAAATTCTGGGCGACTGGCTTTGGTTTTGTCCAATTCCGAGAATATTTTCTGTGTAACTTTTCTGAAACACAAAAACAGCATAAAACAGGGAACTGGCACTATGGCGACTTGTTAATAGGTTAGTTTCAGAAAATGCATAAAAGTGCCACAGAGTGTAACAAAACACTAAGCAAATGGTGTAAAAACAAGCATGGAGCATCAAAAATTATGGATACGTTGGAGATGTATCAGTGGCAAACCTTAGTTCTTGGTCAGAGAACAATGAACAAACTATACTAGCCTTTGAATGGAGCCCTTTTTAAAACAGAGCTAATATAGCAAAAACCATATGCTCAACGAAACAAACTTTTTGCATTCATAGAAAGCTTTCAAAGATATATTTCTTCAGACAAAAGCATTGTACTAACAAAAGAAGTTAGTAAACATGATTAAACGGATCAACATATGGATGAGTGAAACATAACAACTCAAATGCTTGCTTGAGATAGAAGGGAAATAGGTTGACTCAACATGAAAGTAAAAGACAGGCCCTTCGCAGAGGGAAGCAGGGATTAAACATGTGCTAGAGCTTTTCATTTGTAAAACAGAGGAAAAAATTGTTTTGAGAGGTGGTTGCTTTTGTCAACGACTAGCAACGGAGTTCTTGATATCTTCCATACTAAACAAGTGAGAGCGGTTCTGAGATGTTTGATTAATTGTCACATTGGTGCTCTATTTATTGCTTGCCACTCCTCCCCACCATTTCCTTTCTCAAACCATGGCTAACCGATTCCATCGGGTGCCGACCAACTTTCACATACCATGGAGGAGTGCCTTTTTCATTCCTTTTTGAGATTATAATGTTCTGACCAGCTCCCTTGCAAAATTAGTGACGAGCAGATGAAGCTGCCTAGTCGAGCGGTACTTAATTTAGTATGGAAGATAACAAACCCATCCACTACGTCCTCATGAGCTAAAAACAGTGCCACAAAATGAGAAGTGTTTGAAGGTTTTTGAAAGGTAGCACATGAAAATTTACTTGGAATGGCTTGAAATACCATGCATAGAAATTTATAGTGGACTCTTTGGAAGTAACTTGGTTTTTAGGAATTGGATGCACGAGAAGTATTTCCTCTCAGTACAGGTCTTTGGCTAGCAAGGCTGGGTAGCAAGCATAAGAGTTGCATGAAACAAACAAACATACATATAATAAGAACAATCATGCAAACTTTCTTGAAGGTACAATGATTTTAACTTTGAGAATAATACCGCTTATAAGCCAATCATGAAGGAAAACAGAAGTGATGTAACTACAAGCACTTCTTTCTTCTTTTCTACTCAAACCTCAAGGTGATGTTGCTACTGACCAAGCTAAGTTTGCCAAAACCAACCTAATTTACTCATGCTCCCAAATTGATACCAATACTAATCAACAAGACTAATCATATAAGAAACATTGCAAACTAAAATAAAGTGTGCAGAAAGTAAACAATAAAACTTCTCATTAATATTTCATTACCGCAACTCACACCTAGGGATACATAGATAACCAACTAAGGAGGATACTTCCACACTGCAAACTATTCTATAAGATAACTTCTCTATTCATGATATGACTCTACTTGAAAAGTAAATGAGTAAAAGGTGATGATGTGATACCGCGGCACTCCCCCAAGCTTGGAACAAGCCAAGGGGATGCCAATACCGATGATGAATTACTCCTTTGGCGGTAGTGGAATCAGCCTTGGATTGATGAAATATTCCAGCATCCTGCGAAGCCTGAGATTCTCTTCTTGAAGTATCTCTACCTCCTTCTCCAGAGACCGATATTGAGCGCAAAACTCGTCAGTGACCAGCATACCCTCTTTTATCACAGGCATGGAGTTTAGATCCAAGACGTGTAGTATTGGTCCCTGCATATTATAAGAAAAGATACGTCTAGCTTTCGTTAGTCCTTCAAAAGTAGGGTTTCTTGCCCTCGATCTTCCAGCCTCCTTCTCTTTCTTCAGCTTGGGGTCTTGGTGATCATCTTCCCTGGGCCTTTTGCCCTTGTCGTCACTTGAAGAGGCCATGGCGCTCTTAACCTTAAGATCAACTCCTGACAGAAATAGCTCGAAACAAAACACAACGAGAAAACGATATATAGACCTCGGGGACTCCGGGGGGTTATATAGGTGAAAATTATACATCGAAGCGAAATCACAGGAGGAAACCGGGACGAAAACGAGTTCCGAGGTGTCCTCACACCAGGGCGGCGCGGCCAGGGGTGGGCCCGCGCCCCCTATGTGTGAGGAGCACCCGGACTCCTTTTCCTGCCCATTTTCGTCTCGCGATTTTTCATATTTAGTAAAAATAGCAAAAATATTAAAGGAAGAGTTCATCGCAAATCTTTTCTGACTAGAACTGTTACCTATTCGAAAACGAACTCTGCAGGTTCCTGCAAATTGTCCTGGATTCCAAAGAAACTGTTTCAATAACATCAACATCTTCATTATAAGAATCTCCAGCAATATAATGTTTGAGTCTTTGCCCATTCACCACTTGTGTAGTGTCATCTTTCAACGAAGCAATCTTTATCGCACCTGTGCGGTACACTTCAACAATAACATATGGTCCTTCCCATTTAGAGAGTAGTTTTCCTGCAAAAAATCTGAGACGAGACCTATACAATAGAACTTTCTCACCAACATGAAACTCTCTTTTAAGAATTCTCTTATCATGCCATTGCTTGACTTTCTCTTTGAAAAGTCTAGCATTCTCGTAGGCTTCGTTTCTCCACTCATCTAGAGAGCTCAAATCTAACAACCTTTTCTTACCGGCTAGTTTAAAATCCCTATTAAGCTCTTTCACTGCCCAAAAAGCTTTGTGTTCTAATTCTAAAGGCAAGTGACACGCTTTTCCGTAAACCATCTTATAAGGAGACATACCCATGGGGTTCTTATAAGCAGTTCTATAAGCCCATAAAGCATCATTTAACTTGCTAGCCCAGTTTTTCCTAGATCTATTGACAGTCTTCTGCAAGATAGACTTGATCTCTCTATTTGAAAGCTCCACCTGCCCACTAGTTTGGGGATGATAAGCAGAAGCAATTCTATGATTAACATCATATCTAGCAAGAGTTTTTCTAAAACCACCATGAATAAAATGACAACCTTCATCAGTCATAAGATATCTAGGCACACCAAACCTAGGAAAAATAACATCCTTAAGCATTTTTAACGAAGTCTCACCATCGGCACTCTTTGTAGGTATGTCTTCTACCCATTTAGTAACATAATCAATAGCAACAAGTATGTGGGTATAGCCTTTTGAAGGAGGAAAAGGACCCAAAAAGTCAAATCCCCAACAATCAAACGATTCAATAACAAGAGTGTAGCTCATAGGCATTTCATTGCGTCTAGAAATATTACCAACTCTTTGACATTCATCGCAAGATAAAACATACCTTCTAGCATCTTTAAAGAGGGTCGGCCAATAAAAACCTGATTGTAGAACCTTCTGTGCGGTTCTATCTCCAGCATGATGTCCTCCATAAGCGCTTCCATGTCATTTTCTCAATATTTCTTGTTGCTCATATTCTGGAACACATCTTCTCATAATACCATCAACTCCTTCTTTATATAAGTGTGGGTCATCCCAAAAGTAATGCCTCAAATCATAAAATAATTTCCTTCTTTGCTAAGCTGTAAAGGTTGGAGGCAAATACTTGGAAACAATAAAGTTAGCATAATCAGCATGCCAAGGAAGGTCTCGTGAAGTTACATTTATAGAAGCCAACTGCTCATTTGGAAAACTATCATTAACAGGAATAGGATCAAAAGAAATGTTTTCCAATCTAGACAAGTTATCAGCAACAGGATTTTCAGCACCTTTCCTATCTACGATATGCAAATCAAATTCTTGTAAAAATAACACCCATCTAATAAGCCTAGGCTTAGCATCCTTCTTAGTCATAAGATATCTAATAGCAGTGTGATCAGTATGAACAGTAACTTTAGAATCAACAATGTAAGATCTGAACTTATCACATTCAAAAATAACAGAAGAAACTCTTTCTCAGTAGTAGCATAATTCTTTTGAGCAGCATCAAGAGTCTTACTAGCATAATGAATAACATTCAACTTATTGTCTACGCGCTGTCCAAGAACAGCACCAACAGCAAAATCACTAGCATCACACATAATTTCAAAGGGTAAATTCCAATCAGGTGGTTGAACAATAGGAGCAGTAGTTAAAGCCTTCTTAAGAGTTTCAAAAGCTTCCTTACAATCATCATCAAAGACAAATGGTACATCTTTTTGAAGAAGATTAGTAAGAGGCTTTGAAATCTTAGAGAAATCTTTAATAAACCTCCTATAGAAACCAGCATGACCAAGAATACTACGAATACCTTTAACATCTCTGGGACAGGGTATTTTCTCAATTGCCTCAACTTTTGCTCTGTCAACTTCAATACCTCTTTCAGAAATTTTATGTCCAAGGACAATTCCTTCATTTACCATAAAGTGGCATTTCTCCCAATTAAGAAAAAGATTAGTTTCTTCACACCTCTGCAAAACTTTATCAAGATTGTGCAAACAATTAACAAAAAAAAGTTCCATAGACGGAGAAGTCGTCCATGAAAACCTCCACAATTTCTTCACAAAAGCCATGAAAAATAGCAGACATGCATCTTTGAAAAGTAGCAGGAGCATTGCATAAACCAAAAGGCATGCGTCTATAAGCATAAGTTCCATAAGGACAAGTAAAAGTGGTTTTCTCTTGATCTTTCCTTCTAACAGCAATCTGAGAGAAACCAGAATAACCATCAAGAAAATAAAAGTGTGTCTTCTTTGACAACCTCTCTAACATCTGATCTATAAATGGTGAAGGATAATGATCTTTCTTAGTAACCTTGTTAACTTTTCTATAGTCAATGCACATCCTATAACCAACTACTACCCTCTGAGGAATAAGCTCGTTATTCTCATTAGGTACGACAGTCATACCTCCTTTCTTAGGAACACAATGAACAGGACTAACCCATCTACTATCAGCAATAGGATAAATAATACCAGCATCAAGAAGCTTTAATACCTCATTTCTTACCACATCCTTCATCTTGGGAATTAAGCGGCGTTGATGCTCCACAAACGGCTTCGCGTCTTTCTCCATGTTAATAGCATGCTGACATAAAGTGGGACAAATCCCTTTTAAATCATCAAGAGTATATCCCATAGCTCCTCGGTGTTTCCTCAATATCTCCAATAACCTTTCTTCTTCCTTTCCTGAAAGCTTAGAACTAATAATAACAGGATAAATTTTCTTATCATCTATATAAGCATATTTAAGATCATCAGGTAAAGGTTTTAATTCAAAAACAGGATCTTCCTTAGGTGGCAAAGTGGTACCAAGATCCTCCAGAGGTAAATTGTGCTTGATTAATGGTTGTTGATGAAGGAAAATATCGTCAATCTCTTCTCTTTCCTTACTGAAAACATCACTCTCATGATTTTCCATGAATTGTTGCAAAGTATTATTAGGAGCAAGAGCAATAGAAGCAAGTTGTTCAACTCGAAAATTTTCATTAGGCATGTTATTTTCATAAGAAGTCTTAGCAAACTTGGAAAAATTAAAAACATAAGACTCTCCATTAAACTTAGTGAAAATTTTCTCCTTCTTACAGTCTATCACGGTGCCACAAATATTCAAAAATGGTCTACCAAAAATAATAGGACAAGTTTTACTAGCCTCCTTACCAAGTACTAGAAAATCAGTGGGGTATTTAGTCTTACCGCATAGGACTTCCACATCTCGAACAATACCAAGAGGCCAAACAGTCTCTCTGTTAGCAAGCTGAACAACCACATCAATATCTTCAAGTTCACAAGCGCCAATCTCATGCATAATTTCTTGGTAAAGCTCTAAAGGAATGGCACTTGCACTAGCACCAATGTCACATAAACTATAATAGCAATGATCACCAATCCTGATAGAAATAACAGGAACACTTGTTTTCCGATGCCTTTTAGGATGTGAGAGAATGTTAGAAGCATCTTCATAAAAGAGAATATATTCATCCCCTACATCTTTAGTAACAAGGTCCTTTAATATAGCTATAGGAGACTTAATAGTAATTTGCTCATCAGGCTCTATAGCTTTCTTAGTACTTTTATTAGACACACTTACCAAAGTAGAATACTTTTTTACCTTAGCAGGGAAAGGTGTCTTCTCAAAATAAGGTTCAGGCACAATGCTATCAACAGTACAAACTTAAGTAGCTGCAGCAGGAATATGACTAATAGAATCTTTATAAGGCGCATGATATTTGTTCCAATCTTTCTTTGGAACATCAAGATAAGAGGCAAAAGCCTTAAGACAATTAGCAAGTATTTGAGAATCAAGACCAAAAGCAATGCTAACACTATGAAAGTCATCGGTTCCCATAAAAGTTTTAATGCATTCATAATCATAATTTATACCTGACTTCCTACCTTTGTCGTTTTCCCATCCTTCAACATTTTCTTGGATACGGTCAAGGAGATTCCACTTAGCATCTTCCTTCATATGAGTAAATGATCCAAAATAAGAAGCATCCAAATAATCCTTATCAGGAAGAGCAAGCCGCGCACAAAAATTATCAATAACAATATTATTGGGGAGCTCATGAATGGGACATTTGAGCATTAGTAACTTCAATCTCCCCCACGCTTGGGCAATACTCTCTCCATCATGAGGCCAAAAGTTATATATCCGATTACGATCTTTATGAATTTCACTTGGAGGATAAAACTTGGAATAAAAGAGAGGCACAATTTCCTCCCATGCAATAGATGGACCATCTTTAAGCAGCCGATACCACTCCTCAGCTCTGCCTTTCAATATAAAAGAGAATAGCTTCCTCTTGACCTGGCTCGGTGAAATACCTGCACACTTGAACAACTCGCATAATTCATGTATAAAAAGTAAGTGATCACCCGTATGGACAGTTCCGTCTCCTGAATAGCAGTTATCCATAACACGTTCAATAATTTTCATAGGTATTTTAAAAGGGTCTAATTCAGCAGGTGGTGGTGGTGGTGGCTCATCAACATGTGCAGCAGTGGTAGAAGTGTTCCCAAATAGGAAACCAAATGGAGAATTCTCCATAGCAAAATAAAATAAAAGTAAAAGGCAAAAGTAAAAACAATACTCACAGTGATGGTTACCTTTACCAATTCCACTCTTCAATAGCGCTTCACTCCCCGGCAACAGCTCCAGAAAATAGTCTTGATGACCCACAAGTATAGGGGGTGTATCGTAGTACTTTCGATAAATAAGAGTGTCAAACCCAATATGGAGCAGAAGGTGTTGACAAGTGGTTTTGATCAAGGATTCACTATAAATACTAGCAAATAGGTTTTCAGGGGTATTTGGTAATGCAAGTAAATAAAGTACGAGTAAATAAAAGATAGTAGTAATAATTGCAGCAAGTGGCCCAATCCTTTGTTTAGCAAAGGACAAGCCGGTTGTGTAACTTATAATGACCAAACTTTCTCGAGGACACACGGGAGTTTCTATCAAGTGCTTTCGCTTCATACCGCTAAATAATCTTTACTGGTTTGATAAGTGTTATGGGGGTAAACCTGTGCTAGTGCACTACCCTTACTAGGATAAATACACACTTGTGATTATACCCCTTGCAAGCATCCGCAAATACAAGAAAGTAATTAAGATAAATCTAACCAGAGCCTTAAACTCTAAGATCGTATGCTCCCTGGTGTAATGGTTTCCCAACGGAGGATTAGGTTTCTGTCACTCCAGCAACCCCACAATTGGTAGCCAAATACACAATGCATCTCACTAGGCCCATAAATGGTGAAGTATCATGTAGTCTACGTTCACATGACACCACTAGTGAAATAGCACCACAACAAATAAATATCAAACCATTAAATATTACTCAACATAGTTCCACTACTAACGACTTGACTTCTCCCATGTCCTCAAGAACTAAACGAACTACTCACAAGACATCATATGGATCATGATCAGAGGTGAAATAATGGTAAATAACAATCTAAACATAAACCTTAATTCAACGGTTCTACTCAATAGCATCAACCACAAGAGTAATCAACACCGGGAAGGTTTCCCCTAAGAATTTAACAAGATTCAACTCAAGATGTTACAGCGGGATGGCGTGGTGATGGTGGAGATGAAGGTGCTGGTGATGGAGATGATGATGATGATGATGATCCCGATGAAGTCTGGTGTGATGGTGATGACGATGGCGACGATCTCCCCTCTCCGGGAAGGAATTTCCCCGGCAGATTTCTGCCTGCCGGAGAGATTTTCTCTCTCTGGTGTTTTCTGCCCCGCAGAGGCGGCGGTGTCTATCTCTGCGCCCCCCCTGACTTAGGTTTTCGGGGACGATAAAGTACGCGCAGGGGCGAGACCTGAAGTGGGCCAGGGTGGCCTCACAGTAGGCCGGCGCGGCCAGGGGCCAGGCCGCGCCCCCTACGTGTGAGCCTGCCCCTGGCTCCTCTCGCCTCCTCCTTCTGGCTTCCTGAGTCTTTCGGCACAATATAATTTTTTGTTATTTTTCTGGAATTTTCCTGATCTTCCGAAATATGGTGTCTTGAGGGTCCTTTTCCAGCAGAATCCTGACTCCGGCAGCAAATCCTCCAACGATCATCAAACATGTAAAAACAGAGGAAACAACATACGTATCATCTCTAAATATGAAATATATCAATGAATAATAGTAAATTATGATACAAAATAGTGATGCAAAATGGACGTATCAATGTACATGCCAAATTTTCTTTTCTTTTTTGAAATTTTAAAATATGTATTTTATGCATTTTCCATGCATTTGAGCCAAAACACCACCTCCAACGTTGGTGCCCATACAAATTGGATTCTAACATCAGAATATTCAAATTCTCAAACCAAGGTCTTCTCCTCATAGCCACAAATTTTGCAACACGAAAGAATGTAGACGGAGAGGAATTTTCCGTTCCTTCAGATTGAGTATATACACATTACCATGGCACATGTGCATCTGGAATTGTTTACAAGGAGGGCCTCAAGACAATCTAGGAAAAATTCAAAAATTTGCTTGCACACAGTTAAGCTAATTAGCAAAGAAAATAACAATGCTATTTTCAGACATTCCGGTGACACATCAAATCATAGATAAACTTGAAACAAGAGCAATCTAGGTGTCAATCCAAGTAAACTTGATATGGAAGTAAGTCATTCATGAACGGTTACATCCAACATATGATGGGCTTATCAGATACTTATGAATCTCAAATCTTGCTTATTGCATTGCAATCGGTCACTAGTAGAAAATGGGTCTTTGGTCCAGCGTCCAAACGCCGTCTGTCCCGGTTTGGCTGGCCAATGGGGACCAATGACAGGCCTCGGTCCCGGTTCGTGCCGCCTGCAGGTCGGTCCCGGTTCATTTCGGAGCATCGGTCCCGGTTTGTGGCATCAACCGAGACCAATGCCCCCCTCCCCCCCTCCCCGCATGGCACGTGGCGCTCTTCGGAGCATTGGTCCTGGTTCATGACACGAACCAGGATCAAAGACCCTCCCCTGGCTATAAATAAGCCCAGCCCTTTGCCCTTTGCCACCAAATTTTGCTGGATTGTGTGTGAGGTGTGGGTGCTAGCTTTTTTTTTTCTTTTGATTGCACACAAGATGTTCGACGAAATGTCCGAGCCACACTTAAGTTCGCACAACACGGTATCCTCGGCCGAGGTTAGCAACCTTATCTTCTCCATCTGTAACTGATACAAAAATATTGCATGTGTCCATATAGGGTGGTCATTTCACTATTCACGATGTTATTGTAATGGTTAATTATTATGACGCAGATCGATGCGTGGATGCGATGGATGTACGGCGACCGACACGATTCCGATTTTATTGCAGGCCTGCATAAATTTATCGATGTGGCTTAGACAAGCAAAGTGGATAATTTTATCGATGTTTTGACGCGCATAGAGAGCATAGGCGATCCGACCGATTAATTGTTGCGAGATTGTGGAGTTTTTCGCTAGGGGTATTTTTGGAACTTAAATATTGTATGTCGAGTGGGTGGCTTCACCACCAACTCAAAACCAATAGTAAAGATATAAGTAATTATTTAACTTTTATATATACATACGTAGTAGGCAGTTGACCTGACGTGTGCATGCATGTACAAACTTGCACTTTGTCTCTTGTCCGTGTGCGTAGTAGTAGATTACGTAACGGATCACTCAGGCCACTCGATTCGTTACACGTAACGTGTTAATGCGCGCGCGTGTATATATGTTACAACGTACTACACGGCACGCATGGTGTTTCCCAAATTATCAGCATGTCAGCCGGCCGGAGCGTTGACTCGCGGAACGCCGGGGCCCAGGTACGATCGAGTTTCCGTTCAGAGTCCGAATCCTAGTTAGTTCCTCCGAGAGTGCAACACGGACTCGGTCGGTTTTAATCAACTCGGAATCGGTAATTAAGTGCCCAGTCAATATAAGCACAGTGCAGAGGCCTCCGTTCACAAAGCAAGCCAGGTCTCGTTCAGATCACAAGAGAGCGCTAGCTAGCTAGTAGAGACCGATCGAGACCCGTCAGAAATAATACGTAATAGTTCATCAGCAACTCCGCGCGGGTCAATCGTGATCATGGACACGGATGAGCAGCCGCTGATTCTTTATCAGCACCTTTGGTCCTTGCAGCTCAAGAGCGGCGAGAAGATTCCCTTATCTCCGAGAGGTAAGAAGGGCGTGCAGCCCCTCTGGGTCACCGACGTTTTCCTTGTCGACCCGGAGAACGCGGCGACGCTAGGCGCCGTGGCCGCCTGCGTCCAGACGAGCACGGGGAACAGCCGCGTGCTCGCGCTGCTCTCGACGGAGAGGCCCTGTGTGGAGCTAGGGACCCTGGTGGTGCTCGACGACGAGGAGTTATGCTTTAACCTGATCTCCGATGCCGACATTGGCGAGGTCGTTGTCCAGATCGAGGGCTTCATGTTTCCACTGTCGTCTCTGGACACGAACGAGGAGTTCGAGGAGGAAGAGGAGGGGCACCAAGAGGCCGCGAGTTCAGAGGATGACGATGACATAATCGAAAGCAACTATGAGGAAGATGACGAATGTGACGACGAGGACAAAAGTGACCACGTTCGACCGGTTGCAGCTAGAACATTCTTAGGTTTATTCTTGTCTACCTATATGATAGCATTCTTCAAACTAATCATGTAATCATCAATTTGTCTACAGAGTATGGACTATGGAGTATGTTTGGTTCGAAGATATTTGTGGTACGATCTTTTCCGTATGATTTTGTTACGACGGACCTAACCGTCCAACTGGAGTCTATCCATTGTTGTTGTCTTTGCCGCCACCGCCGAGCACACCGCTGCGATGGCCAGATTCACTACATCGAACGGCCAATTTGTTTCCTGTTCTGGTTTTATGTACGACCGTGCTTAAGTCATATGTAAATTGCTTAGTATACGGGCTACGCCAGACCGGATATGTGCTAGCCTCGTGATGAACAGGGGATAAATGGACTGCAGGAAGTAAGGCTATCGTAATTTTTTCGTACGGTAGAGCATTTTCTGTTTAATCAAAACGGAGATTGCGTTTTGTTGTTCTTGTGATTTTATTGTTGGTGATCATAGATGCTTATAAGGATGAACACTTTGGCAGCTCGTCAGCCCCCTTTCATGCACACATGAACAGTACTCCAGCATTTTGATCGTGTGAACCTACAAGCTTGAGCAGATGTGGATATCTCTGAAGTCTGAACACTTTTGGTCAATAGTCGATAGTGAAATATGGACATCCATAATGACTCTCAAGATATTGAAGATGTTATCGGGTTAACCTAGCTTGTATTGCCAAAACACATTTTGTTTTACATCGTGATATATTACAAAACCAGAGTAGAGACTTTAGAGGGTATCACGGTGATCAACGCTTTATCACTATACTTAGCTAAACCTAGCAATCATCGCTACCGGTTTGTACTCTTTTCTCGTTTCTGTACTTGGGTATCCGGTGACTAACCACTTATTAGCCAAGACTTGTTCGTTACGAAAACTTGCATGCATGGCAAGAAGGCGAGCTCATAAGACTCGATTACCATTACTGGTGACTCGATGAATTGATAATCGATCCCTCTGGGATCGATTTGTCGCTGTGCATGTTTATATACAATTATACATACGTTCGTAGCTATTCTACAAAGTTGCACTCGTCTCTTGATTGTCCATGCATGGGTAGCGATGAATAAACGCTGCCTATCATCTGGAGGATCGCACGCGCTGCGTCCTCCGTACGCCTGGCCGTCCGATTGAGGCTATCGTACGCATGCATGCCTGTGCTCCCGCGTGGAGATAGCGCGTGGCGACAACGATGCTGTGTGAGGGCCCACGTCTTAGTCTTATTCCCTCCGTCCACATATTTCCTCTTCCTCTTCTTCCCCAATTTTTCTTCTCGCCTATGCACTCCATGGCAATGGAGCGTTGACTGCTCTGTCGCTCGGCCACGCTTCCAGATGCTCAGCTAATCCGCCGCCGTCGTGATTACTTCTTTGCCACTAC
This sequence comes from Dactylis glomerata, assembly GCA_007115705.1. Taxonomy (NCBI): domain Eukaryota; kingdom Viridiplantae; phylum Streptophyta; class Magnoliopsida; order Poales; family Poaceae; genus Dactylis; species Dactylis glomerata. The sequence goes on from QXEO01000211.1 coordinate 2,846,875, forward strand.
CTCCCTTCCCCCGTTCCGCCCTCACCTTGGCCATCAGCCCTCACCGCTTCCATCAAGCTCTTCCATCGGCCTCAACCTCCGTCCCCGGGATCCACCTCCGCCGCTGGGCTTCATCTCCATGTCTCTCCGATTCGGCCTCGAGCTCCCTGCTCGGTGGTTCTGACGTGCGGAGGCGTCGATTCCTGCAGCACCCATCACCTCCTCCCCCCAAATCATAGTCAGTAGTCACCGTTGCTCTCTGTTAAGCTTCATGCACTAGCCAACGAAACCAAAAGTCCGAACTAATGGAAAAGGCTAGGCAATTCACTTATACACTTCAATACCCCCACTCACGTGTGACGGGAGAAGAGAAAGTCAACACGTGGACACAAAGGGGGGCAACAGCAATTTTATAATAAATTGCGAAAACCAGGACTCGAACTCGAGACCCTGGGCTCTGATACCATGTTAAGCTTCATGCACTAGCCAACGAAACCAAAAGTCCGAACTAATGGAAAGGGCTAGGCAATTCACTTATACACTTCAATACTCTCAACGGACAACGTCTTTTGCTACAAGTGGTCATCGGTGCGGTCGGCAGCGCTGCTCCAAGCCGCTTACGGCGTTGCTTCCAACGGCCAGCCGCATTGGTACAAGCGACCGCCGGATCTGCTGCGGGGAGAGGCCGGAGGTTCTACAATCTCCGGCCAGCCTTGCTCGCATGGGTGGCAGAGCTGCTCCAACGGCCTGCGGCGTTGGTGTTGGGATTCGCCCACGGATCAATCACACGAAGCTAAACAAACACACACGGAGACTACTTTTATCGTCAAGTGTGCGTATCGCACACTCTGAACTTTTTCTTTTTATTACTCTTTTTCTCCGGTGTTTCAACTCACGCACACACCCGTGTATAAATACACGGCCAACTCAACCGACTCAACGGTGTCTAATCCTATTCCAATACAAAGACACGACGAGACCAAGTATTAATCCTAGCCGGACTAGTACTAGACCCATACTCAATCTTCCTAACTAAACTTGCTAGCTGATTACAAAACGGAACACGACCACACTTTCCAAACGCTACATAATATGGAAAGTATAGCCTTAACCAACTCTAACCAGTTTGGATTAGCTAACAATCACCCCCTAATCCAAACTTTTGACGTGTAGACTTTAACCAACATATCATCCGGATTACCAACCCACGCTGTCGCATCTTAGCGTGCCACATGTAGACTAAACATATAGCTTCATGCAGGAACTCATCTTGACTGGTGCGCATCCATCTTCACGTTGGTCTTCGTCTTCTCGCCGAGACACACAAATGACTCCTCCACATACCACTTCGGACTACCGGTCCACGCTGTCGCATCTTAGCGTGCCACATGCCGACTAAACGCATAGCCTCATGTAGGTAACTCATCTTAACCGGTCCGCGTCCATATCTTTGTTGTCAGTGACGCATCTTACCGAACAACACTTCACCTTCGGCGGCAACACAACTTGTCATGTACGCGCAACGCATCTTTCCGTACATGAACTCGCCGAAACTCATCAACCACGAACAGAACCGCAAGGACACGATATCCTTTTTCTACTTGTTCCCGTACACATTTCTCTCCCCAAACGATGATCTTCATGACACTCATGGTACCGGACCTCAGCACCACCTCTCCCATCAACGATCATCCACCACCGGCTTGTTGACGATAGCGCCCTATCGCCACCTCCGTGTCGCTCCGCCGATCACGATCACCCGTCGCCTTGCGGACACCGTCGTGCTCGCCATCTTCACCCGGTCGTTCCGCCGACCGACAATCGCCCGCCCCGAGGCGCTAGTACGGGTCGCCTCCCCGGGGCAAGCGTAGCTTCAGATCTCCGACCTTGCTCTGATACCAATTGTTGGGATTCGCCCACGGATCAATCACATGAAGCTAAACGAACACACACGGAGACTACTTTTATCGTCAAGTGTGCGTATCGCACACTCTGAACTTTTTCTTTTTATTACTCTTTTTCTCCGGTGTTTCAACTCACGCACACACCCGTGTATAAATACACGGCTAACTCAACCGACTCAACAGTGTCTAATCCTATTCCAATACGAAGACACGACGAGACCAAGTATTAATCACTACCGGAAAATCTGCCTCTTCCGTGCGTTTCCCCTATGCCGTGAGCAGACGCACGGCAGAGAAACTTTTGCCGTGCGCGGACATGGCCAGCCCACGGCAAAACTCGACGACACGGCACAGCTCATCACAGCACACGGCGAACCAACAGCCCACGGCAGACTGCAGCAGAGACTCACGGCAAAATAAGGCACACGGTGAAATACGCTCAAAGCGCACGGCAAACCACAGCCCACGGCAAACTGTTGATTTCTGACGGCGCGCCTGACGGACGCCATTTGCCGTGAGCGGACCAGAAGGGCACACGGCATAGGAAAACGTTTGCCGTGTGCTTTAAATGGAGGCACACGGCAAAACCTTTATTTTCTGGTTTTCTTATTTTTTTCTGCATATTTATTGAGTATCTATGTTCTTTCTTCACATTTATTGCACCGAGTATCCATGTACACGTATATTTCACCCATATATATATCGTAGGTTCCCAAGCAAGTTTTCGAGGGATTCCGGAGGCATACATTCCCCCCCCCCCTTGGAACACTGGTCTGCTAATTTTCTTCCGCCCACTAGCCGACAACTTTCCACCGCTTCCCGCCTCTGTCTTCCCGCCATTTTTCTTCCCGCCTCCGTCTTCCCGCCATTTTTCTTCCCGCGCGTCCACCGCTTCCCGCCTCCCGCCTATTTTCTTCCCGCGCTTTCCACCACTTCCCGCCTCCGTCTTCCCGCCATTTTTTCACTATATATATGTAGGCCTGGTCTCCATTTACATATCACATCTAGACTCATATCTGCAAACCACATCACTCTCTTCCATGGCTTCCATCATATCTCTAACCCCCCAGGAGGCGGAGGCGCTTTGTGCCTCAAACTACCCCTGCCCGCCGGGCTACCGTGTCCCCACCGGCTGGATGCTGAGCGTCGGTGGCGTACCGGTCCTCCTGTCCCTCTAGGTGTGGCGCGCCAGATGGCCATCACGAACCACTACTACTTTGAGCTCACGCCAGAGCAGCGGAGGAATCCCCAGTGGCATCCCGACTACAGCCCGACTTGGGACGCCTTCTTCATCAATCGGCGTGAGAGTGCGCTTGCCAGGCACGAGGAGGACGGCCCGCCTCGTTCAAACTTCAACGAGGCCGGCCGTCGGCTGTGGTGGCGCGGCCGGACTCTCCAAAGCGTCATGGCCTACCGTGGCCCCCGCCTGCGCTACCCTCAGCCTCAGCCCACGCGTGCTCACCCGCGGAGGTTTGACTACCGCGACCCCGATGCCAGCGACGACGACGTCGACGACTATAGTGGCGACGTTTATAGGGCTAGGCATGACTATGACTGAATATCAGTCCAACATTCGAAAACAAGTTCGGCCGATTGTGACTTAATCTGGTCATGTATCTTAATTTTCAGTTGAGAAATGTACTTTAATTCTAGTGAGCTGGAGTTTTCATGCACCGTCATTTCATGCGGGTCCCGAATCGGACATAACTAATTAAAAAAATCAAACAAATGTGAAACTTTCGCGTGGCGTCATTTTATGTGACCTAGAAGTCAGAAAACTAATTCAAACCTAAGGTATGGTAATATGCTAGTGCAACACATGAAGTGCATTTTGTTGGTGATGTTTCATGCACCGTCATTTCATGCGGGTCCCGAATCGGACATAACTAATTTAAAAAAATCAAAAAAATGTGAAACCTTCGCGTGGCATTATTTTATGTGACCTAGAAGTCAGAAAACTAATTCAAACCTAAGGTATGGCAATATGCTAGTGCAACACATGAAGTGCATTTTGTTGGTGATGTTTCATGCACCGTCATTTCATGTGGGTCCCAAATCGGACATAACTAATTAAAAAAAAATAAAAAAATGTGAAACCTTCGCGTGGCGTCATTTTATGTGACCTAGATGTGGGAAGAAAATTCAAACCTTGAGAAAAAATGTTTAGCAGAAAGTTCCTTCACACAAATGACCTATCACGTTCGAGGTTGCATGCCTTTTAGGTTAAATGAGCTAGATTCGGCCATGACATGTAATAGTTTGTCGGAACGAGGCCATATCGGACACGCGCGTGGCCATTGGGATGTCGAGGAATGCCACGAAGGTCGATTCTCGTTTTGTCTCACGATAAGTGCCTTTTCCATTTTCGGAGTGCCGAAAAAGGGTTTTTTTGTGAAGCAGCTACCGAAACGCGAAATCGAAAGGTGGGAACAACACCCCACATTAATAGTAGACCATCTGGGATACGCATATCAGCTCTCGTTTTGTTGCGGTAGCCTTTGGAGGTATATTCTGATTTTTGCGGAAGTTCCCGCCGATTTTGCTGGAAGCGGGGTGGTTTTGCACTTTAGAGGTAAAAAGTAAACCTCCTGATTTTTTGCAAAAATCATTTCTGGATCCGCAACATGTTATTTCTTCACTAAAAAGTAGGTGAAGAAAGGGGGCTGCGCACCATCTGGCCGCGAGCGGGAGTTATCGTGCACCGTCATTTCATGCGGGTCCCGAATCGGACATAACTAATTTAAAAAAAATCAAAAAAATGCGAAACCTTCGCGTGGCGTCATTTTATGTGACCTAGATGTGGGAAGAAAATTCAAACGTTGAGAAAAAATGTTTACCAGAAAGTTCCTTCACATAAATGACCTATCACGTTCGAGGTTGCATGCCTTTTAGGTTAAATGCGCTAGATTCGGCCATGAGCATGTCATAGTTTATCGGAACGAGGCCATATCGGACACGCACGTGGCCCTTGGGATGTCGAGGAACGCCACGAAGGTCGATTCTCGTTTTGTCTCACGAAAAGTGCCTTTTCCATTTTCGGAGTGCCAAAAAAGGGTTTTTTGTGAAGCAGCTACCGAAACGCGAAATCGAAAGGTGGGAACAACACCCCACATTAATAGTAGACCATCTGGGATACGCATATCAGCTCTCGTTTTGTTGCGATAGCCTTTGGAGATATATTCTGATTTTTGTGGAAGTTCCCGCCGATTTCGCTGGAAGCGGGGTGGTTTTGCACTTTAGAGGTAAAAAGTAAACCTCCTGATTTTTTGCAAAAATCATTTCTGGATCCGCAACATGTTATTTCTTCACTAAAAAGTAGGTGAAGAAAGGGGGCTGCGCACCGTCTGGCCGCGAGCGGGAGTTTTCGTGCACCGTCATTTCATGCGGGTCCCGAATCGGACATAACTAATTTAAAAAAAAACAAAAAAATGTGAAACCTTCACGTGGCATCATTTTATGTGACCTAGATGTGGGAAGAAAATTCAAACATTGAGAAAAAATATTTACCAGAAAGTTCCTTCACATAAATGACCTATCACGTTCGAGGTTGCATGCCTTTTAGGTTAAATGAGCTAGATTCGGCCATGAGCATGTCATAGTTTGTCGGAACGAGGCCATATCGGACACGCGCGTGGCCCTTGGGATGTCGAGGAACGCCACGAAGGTTGATTCTCGTTTTGTCTCACGAAGAGTGCCTTTTCCTTTTTTGGAGTGCCAAAAAAGGGTTTTTTGTGAAGCAGCTACCGAAACGCGAAATCGAAAGGTGGGAACAACACCCCACATTAATAGTAGACCATCTGGGATACTCATATCAGCTCTCGTTTTGTTGCGGTAGCCTTTGGAGGTATATTCTGATTATTGCGGAAGTTCCCGCCGATTTCGCTGGAAGCGGGGTGGTTTTGCACTTTAGAGGTAAAAAGTAAACCTCCTGATTTTTTGCAAAAATCATTTCTGGATCCGCAACATGTTATTTCTTCACTAAAAAGTAGGTGAAGAAAGGGGGCTGCGCACCGTCTGGCCGCGAGCGGGAGTTTTCGTGCACCGTCATTTCATGCGGGTCCCGAATCGGACATAACTAATTTAAAAAAAAACAAAAAAATGCGAAACCTTCGCGTGGCATCATTTTATGTGACCTAGATGTGGGAAGAAATCAAACCTTCGCGTGGCGTCATTTTATGTGACATAGAATAAGAAAAAAAAAATTCACATGTTGGTGTCTTTGCCGTGTGCTGCAGTGTTAACACACGGCAAAGTGCCATTTTTGTGCACACAGCCGTGTGCCAGCACACGGCAAAGAACAGGAGCTGAAAACCCTAATTCGTGCACTTTGCCGTGTGTTTGTCTTGATGCACACGGCAAACACGTGCACACGGCAAAGGACTCGATTTAATGAGCTTCCGACACTCCTGTCCGAACCGTTGCTCCCCTATCTTCTTCCTCGCGCCGCCACCTTCTCTCCCCAGGATCCACCGCCGCCGTCGCCGCCTCTCTCTCTCCCCCCCAGAGCGCCCGCCGGCCGGCACCACCTGCAGCCACTCCCCGCCGGCCGCCCGCCCCCGCAGCACCTCCCCGGCCGCCCCACCCCGGCGAGCACCTCTGCAGCCTCCCCGCTGGCCGCCCCCCCCTGCAGCAACCTTCCCGCCGCCCCCCCCCCCTCGGCACCTCCCCGGCAGCCCCTCCTGCAGCACCCCCTCGGCCGGCCCCTGCAGCAAGGTAATGTAGTTAAGTTAGTTTATTGTTAGTTAGTGTTAGAGTTAAGTTAGTTTATTGTTAGTTAGTGTTAGGTAAGTTAGTTAGTGTCAGATTTAGTTAATGTTAGGTAGTTAGTGTTAGGTAAGTTAGTTAGTTAAGTTAGTTTACTATTAGGTTAGTGCTAGGTTAGTTTAGTGTGAGGTTGCATGCATGAATTAGTCACTAGGTTAGTCGCAGGCTGGAGGGATTCCCGGAAGTGGCAAACGTGTGTTAGTGGTTAGTGGTGTGAGTTGCCTACCTTGTATATATATTGCATCGAATGCGTTGTATGCGTAAACATGGCAGAGAGAACAGTTCGGCAAGAGAGCGCGGCAACAGCGATAGAGGAAGTGCAGTGCAGTGGCTAGACTGCCGGCCATTAGTCGAGTACTTGCATGCATGTGATGCTAGAATTAGTCATATGACCAGGTAATTAGTGCATGTAGTTTAGATGTGGGAGGCTGCATGCGTAGTAAAATAGTATAGTAATGTGCACATTTTTCATTTTGCAGGATATGGCGACAGGTTGAGGGTGGGGTCATCGTCGCAGAGATCGTCTTCACCTTCCTCGACCGGTCACGCTTCGAGGGTAAGAATTCATTATCTCTCGTGCATAGGTTTTTTTTGTGTCTAGATAACCAAGTCAGTCGCGAAACCTAGGGGTCTCCCGTTCGGAAGGGTTACGCGGATAAATATGTATTTAGTTGCATATTTTAACCGTAACTCTTCCGGATTGTCCACGTATTTTGGACAGCCGGAGGATGTGCAGATTGGGTATGTTCTCCATGCTTTGCCCTCAGCTCGAGATAGAATTTCGACGGCGCCTCCCTGTTGTTCTCCGGATGCACATCCTCTCGGCTTTTGGCGCGAGACGTGTATCGGGAGAACAGCGGGGAGGTGCTGCCGAAATTTTGTCTCAAGGCGGGGTAGAGCATGGAGAACGTACCCAATCTGCACATCCTCGGGTGGGATTAGAGCTCACCTATTAGAGAGATAGGGTTTTGCATGGCGTAAAACCTATATTCGTTAAAATTAATCGAATTAATGTTGGATGTAATGACATGTTAAATTGAAAGCATTGTAATTATGTGTTTATGCTAGATAGATGATGGATTCGAGTCGTTTATGGATGTACGAGGGCAGAACTAGTCAGTGGGATTTTACTGATGAATGAAGAGATAAGACTGAGCAGTTCGTGGACAATGCGTTTGCCATACCTGCTAGACCCGCAAAAGTGTTGTGCCCCTGCATGAAATGCCGTAACATAAAACGGATGACGAAGGATGAAATGAGTAAACACCTGCTAAAATTTGGGTTCACACCTAATTACGATCGTTGGATTTGCCATGGCGAGCAACCAGCAAAACGTGTAAGAAAGGAGTCGCAGCAGAGTCAGCCAGCGGGTGGATTTGATGCTGGGTTTGATGCGTGCTTAGATGCGTTCCTTGATGCAAATGCGCCTGAAAACCCAAATGCAGAGGAGGGGGAGACACCACAGGAGGCGGAGACAAGTGAGGAGCCGGAATAGAGCACAAAGAAGTTCTACGAGGCTGTGTTTGCTGCACAGAAACCCCTTCATCCACATACAGAGGTTACTCAGTTGGATGCCGTGGCTCGCCTAATGGCCTTCAAGTGTCAGAGTAACTTATCCAGAGACAAGTTTGATGATCTTCTGGTTGTCATCGGCAGCATTCTACCGAAAGGGCACATCTTAACCAAGAACTTTTATGAGTCGACTAAAATCCTCAAATCACTGAAGATGACATATGAGAAGATAGACGCTTGTCCAAAGGGATGCATGCTATTTCGAAAAGAACATGCTAATGACAGCTATTGCATCCATTGCAAATCCTCTAGGTACTTTGAGGTCAAATCTGGTGATGGCACGAAGAGGCAGACTGAAATTCCCCAAAAGATCCTCCGTTATCTTCCATTCTTGCCGAGGCTCCAACGGCTTTTCATGACGGAGGAAACTGCCCAACAGATGCGATGGCCCCTTGAGGGGAAACGATACAAAGACAAGATGATACATCCGTCAGATGGTCAAGCATGGCAGAACTTTGTCAAAAAATATCCTTTGAAAGCGGGCAACCCGAGAAGCGTAGCAGTTGCGATATCAACCGATGGGTTCAATCCATATGGCATGTCAGCTGCAACATACAGTTGTTGGCCCGTGTTTGTTATTCCCCTGAACCTCCCTCCTGGCGTCGTCATGAGATCTGAGAACATGTTTGTGTCGATGATAATCCCGGGGCCGAAGTACCCGGGAAAGAACATGAGCGTGTACCTTGAGCCGCTAGTGGATGACTTGCTTGTTGGGTGGGAAGATCGTGGGGTGCGAACATACGACGCCGCAACAAAGGAGCACTTTGATATGTTTGTCTGGTACCACACATCCTTGCATGACCTACCGGCACGTGCATTGTTCTGCGGTTGGTGTACACATGGGAAGTGGCCTTGCCCGGTGTGTAGGCAGGCTGTGACTTTCTTTTGGCTGAAGAAGGGTGGCAAGTATTCTTGTTTTGATGAACACCGAAAATTCCTTGAGACGAATCATAAATATAGGAGTGACACAAAGAACTTCAAGAAAGGTGTTGTTGTCCATACTCCACGTCCACATCTGCCGACCGGCAAAGATACCAAGGCTGAGTTAGAAGCTCTCGTGCCGAACACTGATGGGAAAGGTTTCGTGGGATACGGGGAGACACACCAGTGGACCCACATTCCATGCTTGTGGAAGCTTCCTTACTTCGAAGATCTCGAGCTTCCGCACAATATTGATGTAATGCACACCGAAAAGAATATAAGTGAGGCCCTTTGGAGCACAATTATGGACACCGAGAAGTCGAAGGATAACATTAAGGCTAGAATCGATCAACAAGAATGGTGCGATAGGCCAAATTTGGATCCACAGCCTCCCGGTGTCAAAGGACCCAGGTGGACCAAGCGAAAGGCCCCGTTCTGCCCTTCAAGGACAGAAAGGAGGGAAATATTCCAGTGGATCGTCGACTGCTTGTTCTTCCCTGATGGGTATGCAGCTAACTGGATGAGAGGAGCAAACCTGGAGACGTTGCGAGTGCATGGGCTCAAGAGTCATGACTATCACGTGTGGCTTGAGCGGATAATGCCCATCATGATTCGAGGCTATGTCGACGAGCAGACTTGGCTAGTGCTCGCGGAGTTGAGCTATTTCTTCCGACAGCTTTGTGCTAAGGAGTTGGACCGTGAAGTGGTCAAGAAGCTAGATAAACAGGCACCCGAGCTGCTTTGCAAGCTAGAGATGCTCTTTCCGCCAGGGTTCTTTAATCCGATGCAACATATGATCTTGCATCTCCCGAAGGAGGCGTTACTGGGGTCCACTGTGCAGACCCGTTGGCAGTATGGCCCTGAGAGAGAAACAAAGAAGCTTCGTGAGCAAACAGGCAACAAATGCAAGATCGAGCCATGCATAGCCGAGGCAACACTTAACAAGGAGGTGTCAAACTTCACGACAAAGTACTATGATGAAAACATTCCCACTCAGCACAATCCAATCCTTCGTTACAATGCCGCCAACCCTGATGATGTACCCAAGCTTGGCATCTTCATAGGGCTAGGTGGCACATCTAGAGGCTCGAAGAGGCGCAAGATAACGAATCCCGAATGGGGCTTAATCCACTCGTATGTCTTGAAAAGCATGGAAGAAGTGAAGCCGTACTACAAGTAAGTGCTCAGTACTTAGTTTTTCACACACATTCACTCGTTAGTCCGTGGCTAACACTTCCTCTTTTTCATTGCCATAGACAATTCACCCTGAAATATTGGAAGCTAAGGAGGGATCCAACGGAAGAAGAAGATAATGATCTTTTTGTAAATGGTGGTGGTTACGGTTTCATTAGCTGGTTCTCAACATTGGTACCTTTCTATATAACTTTCTCGTAGTGCTTACATTACTCGACCACTCCTCCTACTAAACTTTCCCTGCTGAACATGTAGGCAAAAAATGACCAAGAGATGAGACTCGAGTTGAGACAAATTGCCAGGGGCTTTACCTCACCCGTCAATGCATTTGATGCTTATGACATCAATGGGTATCGCTTTCATACCCATGAGTACACAGAACGCCGGGCCAACCGGAAGACAACAAATAGCGGGGTTTTGTGTGAAGGCTCGGATGGGCTCCATTACTATGGTAGAGTCGAGGGTATATACGAGCTGAATTATGGTTTCGGCAAAGGGCTTAACCCCGTTGTATTCAAGTGTCAGTGGTTGGACCCACGGCGGGTGAAACGGAAACCTGAAATTGGCTTGGTCGAAGTTGAGCGAAGCTCCGTTTATGAGGGAGATGATGTATATATTTTGGCTACCCAGGCCTTCCAAGTATTCTATCTCCCGTACCCGTGCAAGAACCCCAAAAAACGACTTCAGGGTTGGGATGTCGTGATCACGGTGCCGACGCACAATAGGCCGCCTAAGCCAGACCAAGACGATTACCGTCGCCTTGACCCCTCGACATATGATGGCGAGTTCTTTCAGGAGGAAGGGCTTCCAGGGAAATTCACTATCAACTTGGCGACTGATGATGACATGGTAGTAGACGGTGAAGAACATGACGAGGTTGAGGCAGAAGACATTGTGGATGATGTAGTTGAGGAGGTTCAGAACGCACAAGACTTGACTTTGCTTGAACGGTTCCATGCAGGCCTTGACGAAGATGAGCCAACGATACCACCTCCAGATTTCTTGCATGATTATTGGTGGGGGGGTGATAGCGATGACGAAGCAAGTGGCCCGTCGGTTGTTCCCGGTGATCTCGAAACGGGCTTCTGAAGTTCTTAGCGACCTTATGTAATAGTGATTTGTAAAAGTAGCCTATTATTTGAGAACTCTTTGTAATAATAATGATTGTAAGAACTCTATTTGTGTGTTAATTATTTGTATTCAATGGTTTTGTAAGAAATCTATGCCATGTTATATTTTTAATTATGTGCTTTACTTATTTTCTCCTTTATCTATATCATTTGATTTACTCATGTGTACTAATGAAGATACTATTTTTGTGAATGCAGGTGTTTCCAACATGCCAGGAGGGGGGCGCAAAGGAGGAGGGGGACTACTAAAGAAGGCCGTGAAGAAAGTTAGGGGCTTGACGACTATTCTTGCGCAGTCTGGCCCGACGGGCTCCACTTCACCCCCACGGGCAGCTAGTCCTCCAGCCCCTTCGAGGCGTCGGAGGGGTAGACGGGCACCTAGTCCCCCCCAGTCGAGGAGGTGGTGGAGGACATGGACGTTGACGAGGACGAGGAGGAGGAGGACGAGGAGCAGGTGGGGGAGGAGGAGGAGGACGTTGACGAGGACGAGGAGGAGGAGGAGGAGCTGGTGGAGGAGGAGGAGGACGACGACGACGACAGGATCTGGGAGCCACCGGAGGTGTACGTTGAGACGGTGGAGGGGATGCCTTCTGAGCCTGGGACACGTGCTCCTTACCAGCGTGGGGTCTCCGAGCTGCCTACCTTGGACGAGTGGAAGGTAGCCAGCGGGGTTGTTACGCTTATCCCGAGAGGGGAGAGGTACCTACTTTCACAATCATATATTTTCACAACTTTTCATCACTATTTGCTCATATCATTTTGGGTTGTTCATTGTGCAGGTCCTTCGTGTACAAGGAAGGCTACAAACTGCGTGCCTACTCGAGCATCCTTGGATGCCTTGTTAGGAAGCACTGGCCTGGGTTTGTGACCATGCCTAATGGTCGCACCGAGATAGCTTGGACTTGGGACCACTTCGCTTACGCACCTGATTCGGATGGCGAATACGGGAGGACGCTCAGGAACTGTGGATCTAGGGTGCTCCGTGATTTCTGGGTAAATTAACTTTACTTCTCGTCATTCTGTAATTCTACTTCAAGAGCCTACATTTTGTCACTTTCTTCCACTAATGCCTTTTTCTCACTTTTTTGCATCCTTGTAGGCCTACTTTCGTATGGATCCTGATTCTGACAGGGAAGACTGCATTCAGGTGGCCGGCAGGATAGCGCGGAAGAAAGTGACCGATATGCACTACGAGGGGCGTATTTTGTCCATCCGCAATTGGTACGCCGAGAAACGCAAGCTCCCGATGAAGAAGGAGCAAGCCCGAGAGATCGTGGACTTCCAGCCATGGCAGTACTTGCAGGTACTTCCATTTCCCGTATTATGGAATTGGTGACCGCCGGATGTTTTTCATTAATATGTGTATTTTGTGCATATGCAGTCCCCTCCTCCGTACGTAGGTCACACCAAACCTCAAGTTTGGCGCGCGATGGTTCGTCATTACACAAGCGCCGCATACAAGAGGAAGCACGCAGAACAAAAGCTGAGGAGAGCCGAGATGAAAGGTGGATCACACACGCAAGGCAGCGTCGCCCTTGGCATCGTCCAGGACAAGAAGGTGAGAAAATGCATAGCCTTAACCTTGATCATCATGTTCTTCCTTATTCCACAAATGTGTTCATGTATCTTTGTGCTATCTTTTGCAGGACAAGGAGATAGGCTCGACGGCATCGCTGTTCAAGATATGGGGCGACAACCGCAAGAAGAGGGACAAGAAAGGCGGGACGATGAAGTGGGTGAGCGAGATCGCCGAAGCCAAGGACAAGGCGTACCGGGCCAAGTATGCGCAGATTCACGGCCCCGAGGCGAACCCCGACATCGAGCCATTTGACCCCGAGGTTGCCATGCGTGCGGGAGAAGGCAAGAAGCATGGCCGCTTGTTTGTCTGTGATGGGGCGGTAGATCCTAAGACCATCCCGTCGTTGAGACAGATCAACCGTGGCAAGACAAGCTCCTCGCCTGCCGTAGAGCCCCGCCCGACGCCGTCGTCTATAGCCATTGACGGGATACGGGTATGTTCTCCTTCCTTAGTCATCTATACTTCATTCCATGTTTTACATTGCAATATCCATGACCTTCGGATGACACAACGTAGGCTCAATTGGAGGCTGAGAAGGCACAGAGGGAACAAGCCCAAGCCCTCCTTGCTCATCAGCAGCAGATGATGATGCAGCAGCAGCAGATGATGATGTGGATGAACCAGAGGCTCAGTGCCCACGATGCCCACTTAGCGGTGAGTTCTCGCTCATACAACGTTAGATGAATCATAATTCCATACACCTTACCCGCGCATGCTTGATTTGCAGGCCTCTCTACCGGCTGGCACCACTCTTCCTACATTTGATCCACCTCCCTTCGACTTCAACACATGGGTAAGTTCTCGCTTGTATTATGTGCCAATCTCAAAATACCACATGTCTAGTGCATATTGACTTAGGCTCACAATTTTCTATCTTGTAGCTACATGCCTCGGGTGGATCCAACAACGCGGAGGTCGGTGGGTCATCGGGTCAGAATGAAAATGACATGATGACGCCTCCTACGGGAGGACTGGCTAGCTTCAACAACCCGCACGTCGTCCGCCGGCTTTGACTCCCGGTTAGATCTCAAATTCTACTTAGTTGTCAAATTTCTACACTTAGCGCAATCTTCCCTTAGTTGTCATATTTCTACACTTACTGCTATCTTCTCTTAGTTGCCGTGTTGGTTTAGTGACTTGTAGTTTCAATGTCCATTTAGTGACTTCTAGTTGTCATGTCCATTCTTACATATTACTTGTCAAAAATACTTGCTAATGGTAGAGATTCGGTCACTTTGAGTTGCTATGTCCATTTAGTGACTTTAGTTGCAATTTCTATTCTTACATATTACTTGTCAAAAATACTTGCTAAGGATAGAGATACAACACTTATAATTTCTATGTGCATTGTTGCGAACACTTGTAGTTGCTATGTCCATTTAGTAACTTGTAGTTTCCATGTGCATTGTTACAACACTTGTCAAAAATACTTCATATGTATACTATGTCATATGACTTGTGAATCTCATGTTTTTGCTTTCAAACTTGTAGGATGTGCATGAAAGATGAACTCGTTGATCTTCCGGCATTGGGTTGCCATGTGTTGTTGTATTATGAACATATGAACTTGTTATGCACTATTTGTGGTCATGGAGTTTGTATTATGCACCTATTGTGATCTATCATGCATGTATTTGCGATCTATTATGCTAAATTTGTGTATTTATTTGTTGTATGATACAAATATGTTCTTGTGATGCCACTGCTGTTGGCTTTGATGCATATATATTGTTATTGTATTTTATGTGCAGGGATTCCTGTAAATGCAATCAAAAAAGAGAAAAAACAGGGACTTTGCCGTGTGCAAGGAACCAAATTTCCTCTGCCGTGTGCTTGCTCACGGCAAAGGGGACACGCGTCGACAATCTGTGTAGTGCTGGGCTGGGATCTGGGTATTGGATTGAGCCTTTGCCGTGCTGAGATACAGGGCACACGGCATACTGCAAGACTTTGGGCACACGGCACACTGCAGGCACACGGCAAACTGAGCACACGACATCAAAGACAGAGGGCACACGGTGACCGCAGGCACACGGCAAAATATCTAGGCTCACGGCAAACTGGTTGCGCACGGCACACTGCGCATGCGTCGATTGGAGGTAGAAGGCGCACGGCGAACTTTGGCACACGGCGAACCACCCGTAGGCACACGGCGAACTATGGCGCACGGCAGACTGCAGCTGGGGGCCACGCTTCCTTTCCGGTTGCCACCACCGGCCGTTTGTCACTTTACTTCACCGTGGGTTGGCTGCAAGCACACGGCGAAGACTTCACTGTGGGTTTTTGTATTTGCTCACGGCATAGATCGTTCGCCGTGGCCCGCGTCGCCGTGTGGTGTTCGCCGTGAGCTAACACACGGCGAAATGTGTGCCGTGCGTTTTCTCTATTTTGCCGTGCGCCGCAGGCACACGGCATAGATAGGTTTTCCGGTAGTGAATCCTAGCCGGACTAGTACTAGACCCGTATTCAATCTTCCTAACTAAACTTGCTAGCTGATTACAAAACGGAACACGACCACACTTTCCAAATGCTACATAATATGGAAAGTATAGCCTTAACCAACTCTAACCAGTTTGGATTAGCTAACAGTTGGTACAAGCGGCCGCCGGCGCTGGTGCGAGCAGAGGCCGGAGGTGCTACAATCTCTAGCCAGCCTTGCTCCCATAGGCAGCAGCGCTGCTCCAACGGCCTGCGGCGTTGGTACAACTATACAAGCAGCCGCCGGCGCTGGTGCGAGCAGAGGCCGGAGTTGCTACATTCCCTAGCCAGCCTTGCTCCCATCGGGCGGCGGCGTTGCTACAAACGACGGGCTGGCGGCGTTGCTGCAAGGGACCATGCCTGCGTCTTCTCCGGCGACCAAAACAGTGATGCGTTTGCTACAACGATGCGACCGCGGTGCTACCGGCGGCATTTGGGCGTTGCTGCCACGGTGCGACAGTGATGCTACCGACAGAAGTCGATGATGGTACCGACGGTAGCCGCTGTTCGGTGCGTACGTCTGGGAGAAGGGAAAAAAAAGAGGAGCGCGTGTGTACGTGTCACGCCGCGCACGCCGGGCGATTCCGAAACGAAGCGTGGCCATCGACCGCGCGGAGTGCTCGCGCGCGGGTCCAGCAGGAGCGTATGAGGTGCACTCGGTAAGACCAGGCGGTGTCCAATCCGAATCGGCAACGGCAAGAACGATCGAGTCCCCAGGTCAATATAAGCAGGGGAGATCGGTTCAGCTGATACGCAAATTACCAAACACAAGGTCCTCGTGTATATTCTCGTTCAGCAGCGCGCCCGAATCGGTCGAACAAGACCCGCACAGCAGCTCTGCCGGTCGATGGCCATCGACATGGATGAGCAGCTGTTTCGGCAAAAGCACGGCTGGTCCATGTGGCTGCACAGCGGCCAGTCGACTACTGTAACCCCGGGGACTAACGAGGCCACGGAGCGCCTCTTCGTCACCGACGTCTTCCTCGTCGACCCCGAGAGCGCCGACGGCCAGGGCGTCGTGGTTGCCTCCGTTCAGATCGGCACGCGGAAAACCATGCTCGCGGTGCTGTCGTCGGAAACGCCCCGCGTGGCCCTGAAAACCCCGGTGGAGCTGGACGCCGAGTTTTCCTTTGACGTGATGCCGCCTGGAGGCGACTACGAGTCGGACGCCGACCCGGTTGTCGTCGAGTTCCAAGGTTACGCTCTGCCGTCTGCGAGCAAGAAGGGGGAGATAGAGGAGGACGACGACGGAAAGGAAGACATAATCAACGATGTGAAACACGAAGAGGAGGAGGAGGGTGATGGCGAGGCGACGGAGGATGACGAGGACGCGACGTCTCCAGACTACATGGACTACGACAGCAGGGATGACGGGGCAGTATGGGGGCTCCCGCTCGGCACCGTGATCGACGACTGGCCAAGAAGGGACGACAACAACGGCGAGGTCGGCCGGCGCGCGGCTACGGCGAACGGCGCCGGCGGCAATGGGCGGCGGCGCCGCCGCCGCAAGAGGTTCGTCGCCGAGGGTGAAGGGCGGTCCTTTGGAGTTCCCGTACGGTCGCCGCAGTTCGCTATCCACGGGGAGCACCGCCGGCGGGTTCCACCTGAAGCAGTAGTCTTGGGAATCTTTGTGTTTCTCTACCTGATGGCCATGGTCGCAGTGTTCATCCATGGATGAACTGCGGCCGGCGTGAGTTCAAGATGTTGTCGACTGTATCAGTTGAAAGCGAATTTGTATGTTTGATTATGCAATTATGTTATGTATAGTACATGCTTATTTTTCTTGTATCACACTATGCATATATCGTTGTGCATCAGTGGTAGAACTTTCAGGTTCAGGTATGAATCATACCGTACGATGTACCATCCCATATTAGATTATTGTGAATCATAAGCAGTCTGACAGCACATCACAAGTTCCTAGTCCCTACGGCGACCACCCGACGCATCAACATCGATAGATCACCCAGAGCAGCAGAACCACCGTCCTCCGCTGCTGCTCCGGCCTTCGTGCAAGACCATCCCGGCGGGACGGTTTGGCCGCACCTTCACCACTCTCTCGGCTGCCAAAATGATTTAATCAAGCAGCTGATCGTCAATCGTTGGCCACAGAAATTATTCAAACAAATCTCTATCTCAATCGGTGCTTGCCTAGCTCGTAGAAGAGCTCGCCGACGTTCTGCGCCGTCTTCGCCGACGTCTCCACGAAGAAGAGGCCGTTTCGCTCCGCGTACTCCAACGCTTCCTGCCGTCAGAGAAAAAAACACAGGCTATGATCGAGTTTGATTGACAGATGCCAGCATTGGGTGTCCTGAAATTTGTTGCAGAAAAGTACAGTGTACCTGCGTCCCAACCTTCCTCTTCCCTTCTAGATCGACCTTGTTGCCCACCAAAGCCATCACCAAGTGTGGATTCCCTGTTTGGACATGCACAAGATGACAAGATCTAAGCACTGACATCCAGTTCTGCTACGTTAGGCGATGACAATTTAAGGTATACAGCTACGGACGAGAAGCAAAGTGTGTTCTTGGAACCAAACTGAAGAAATATGGTGAGATAGAGACGCCTGACGTGCTCTTGTGTTCTTACATACCTTGTCTCTGAAGCTCATCGACCCACTTCTTTGCTCGAATATACGAATCCTGACGCACACGCAGAAATATCGAACAAATTAACGGCCGAGCGGAAAGCAGGATGGCATAGTATCATTTTACATCATCGAACACGAACCATCCGGCAAATCCACTTGTGTTTCTTACTTTCGTTACAGTATTCAGAGAAGATCGCTAACCGAAGAAAAGATGTCTCTCTCACCATGCTGGAGATGTCGTAGACGACGACGGCTGCGGCGGCGCCCCGGTAGTACATGGGGGCGAGGCTGTGATACCGCTCCTGGCCGGCGGTGTCCCATATGTCGAACCTGACGGTGGCGTCCCCCTCGCCGCCGCGACCGCTCACCGGCAGCACCTGCGAGAAGAAGGCCGCACCGATGGTGGACTCCTGGCACTCGTAGTAGAGCCCCTTGGCGAACCGGACGACGATGCTGGTCTTCCCGGCACCCAGGTCTCCGAGAAGCACCTGTTCATGCGTCCATGCAGAATCGATCAGTTTAACCATGAAAAACACATGTAAAGATCTATAGAAACTGCAGCCGTCTGCGACGTACCCACCAGCTTGGCCTGGATGACGCTGCTCGGAGTCGGAGCCATCATCGGTGATCTCTCGATCTCGCGGTGATCGACGTCGTCGCGACCGGCTGTTCGAATTGATGGTCACAACTCACAAGACGGTTGACACGTTGGGAGAGAAGAGAAGCAGTTCGTGTTTACGGCGAAGAAGACCAGTAGTTGTAAGCTTGTAGCGATCTCCGGCACCGGCGCAGCAGCCAAGCTGTTAGTTTTCTGGACCGTTAGGTGCAGCTCGGGGTCTGGCAATCGAACTGCATATCGATGTGCAATTGCACATATATGTACAGTTGGAAACCGATGCCATTTTCACGTGAAATTGTATGTAGATGCACAAGCACAATTATACATGTGTGTAATTTAACCAAAAAATCTATGTGTATTTACTCCATGTTTTTAGGTAACAGGCCAAAGGCCCGACGTTAATTTAATAATGCCAACAACGGTGAAATAGATATAATGTCCTTGAGCCCAACTTACAAGAAGAAACTGCATATGCAGAAGAACACTAGTAGAAAAAGGGGCAACAATACCGGTTCCATAGGGGCTTTTGTACCGGAAATAAAACCGGTACAAAAGATTCGGGACAAAAGCCCCCCCCTCTTTGGTACCGGTTCCTTACGAACCGGTATTAAAGGCACCTCCACGTTGGCTCCCAGGAGAGTGCAGGCTAGGGACCTTTGGTACCGGTTTGTAACACGAACCGGTACCAAAGGTCCGGACGAATTTCTGGTATAAATTTTGAAAAAAAAATTGAAAAAATTTGAATTTATTTTTCAGAATTTCTCAATTTTTGGATATTTGAATTGTTTGACAGTTTCCACTCTAATCTCTAATCACCCCTATTCTCATGTCAAAGTATATACTAGTGGTCCCACTTCCCGATCGGTCACCCATCCTCACACTGCTCCACCCTTAGCACGCTTAACTTCTCCATTCTTTCTCTACTAGCTTCCAAGACTGCGCTCGCGACTTCTTGATAATACTATGCTTTGAATTCTATTAACTCATACACTTTGATAACATATGATTTTACTTTTTTGAATTCCAAATAATTTTAAAAATAAGCAACAATGATTAATTATTAATAAGCATCAATGGTTTCCAAATAATCTTTGTGCATAATTTAATTATTAATTTTAAAATTCAAAATATTCAAAAAAATCAAAAAAACTTAAAAACTTAAAAAATTCCAAAATAATATAAAAACTTCAAAATAACTAAAAAGTAGAAGAAATAATAAAATAAATTTCAAAAAAACAAATTTTTAATTTTTTTGACAAAATCGAAAATCTTCCTGCTTTCATATTTCCCGTTGAAATCAGATGTAACTTTTTGCGTAGATGGTTTTTTATATATTATATGTTTTTTTCAAGTCCGTACGCAATAGTTATTGCCAATTTAATTTAGAATAACCTTTTTGTTCAAAATATATCAAAATTCAAAATTTCAAATTTTCCATAAAAGTTGGTTGCGTGAGGTACATGCATGTCAAAGGATTTTGAAATTTGAAGTTTTTATCATTTTCGTTTAATTTTTAGACATTTTTTCTGCGCGGGGTAGGCATGAGTGGAAAAAATGGGTATCAACCCTTTAGCACCGGTTCGTGGCTCGAACCGGTGCTAAAGGTACCCCTTTTGTACCGGTTCGTGCCACGAACCGGTGCTAAAGGTCACTACCTTTTAGCACCGGTTTGAGCCATAAACCGGTACTAAAGGTCCTTATCGAACCGGTACTGATCTTGCTTGGGCGGCTGGGCAAATCAACCGGTACTAATGTACCCTTTAGTACCGGTTCATACGGGAACCGGTACTAAAGGCTTAGACCGATGACCCTTTTTCTACTAGTGGAAACAGGCGTGTCGAAAATGCTACAACCGGAAGGGCGGGACAGAGGACATGACTACACCTAAGGAGAACTAATCCGAGGAGGCTCACAACTTGTTGGATGGGCAAGTTGTCAGGCCGAAGTACACCCTAAAGCTCGGATTAGGGCACCAACAAACATTGCACACCATTGAGAGTACGAGCAAAGTTGTTGTGCTGAAGCTCACCCTAAAGCTCGGCACGGCGCACCAACAAACGATGCCGCCGAGACACTGCACCGTACCATCATAGATAACACCACCAGGAGTCAATACTGCTACATGACAAGGACACCATGGTAGGTCCAAGTGATGAAACACGGAGGTGTAGACCAAGATACAAGTTTTTACAAAGAAATCACACAGAAGAGAATCCATGCGAACAAGCACCATCCTCCTCCACACAACCTTCAGATAGCCACATACCGTGAAATCCAGTGTGACGTCTTCAACAAGAGGACGACGCGCGTCGCCATCGTCTGATCCAAGGATCATGGGTTTTCATCCGGAGCACGTAGGAATGCTGACAGAAGGTACACCGTCGCCTACAAGAAGGAGACGATGTACAAGGACGTTGCTGCCACGGCCCGGGAATACCCCAAGATAGAGTTCCCCTATAGAAGACTTCTCCACCTCCCACACAGGGTAATGAACCCCGCCAAGGAGACACCTAGGTGACACATGCATGCCCCCCTCTCGCCCCCGCATGGCGGCTGGGGGGACCCTAATTCCGCCGCCGCCGCCCCCCTCCCCACCTCTCTCTCCTCCTCCCGCCGCCGCCCGGGGGCGCGGCCGGTCAAAGCCTGGCCGTTGCCGGCGGCGGCGGGGACTGCTGGTCCCCTCGCGTGCTAGGGATGGCGCGGGCTGTCTCCTTCATGGCGTGCGCGTGGTGCGGCCGCCGGGCACCATGGCGCGGCTGCTCTCCGGCTTGCGGCGGCGCGAGCCACGGCGATCTGGAGCAGTGGATGCGTGGTGGACGGCGTGGCAGTTGGGAGGTGCGGAGGAGGCAGAGAAGGTCGCGGAGAAGGCCGGAGGCGGCGGCGTGGCCTGCCCTTCGTGGCAGCCTCGGTGCATCTCCTAGGCTCGATTCACGGGCCTGATCTGGGGCTACCTTAGGCTCGTCTGAGCTGGAGGTCGCTCCGCTCGATCCGTTCGCTGGGAGCCGGCCGGCGGTGTGGGGACTCCTGGTTCGGCATGAATAAAGGAGGTGGTCCTATGGTTCCTCCTCGCGCCAAGATGAGGATCCACCGGAGGCCCTTCTTCATGGATCTGGTAGGAGTGGCGTGTTCCGGAAGGCTCCGCCGGTGAACTACAGTGGGCGATGCTGCCTGGAGATAGCTGGATCGGATGGGATTCGGTCGGGCGCACCCATGTTTTTATCTGACCGTTTGGTTTCAGAGGGAGCGTTGCAAAGCTCAGATGACTGTTTCCACCATGCGACGTGATTTCTCATTCCATGGTGAAGTCAGCTAGTGGGGAATGTCATGGCTGCCGAGTCCAGGAGAATTGCATTGGTGGTTTGAGTCTTTGCGGCAAAAGGAACTTGCTTAGTGATTCGTGACTTGTAGCAGTGACATGGTTAGTGGGGATGACAGTATAGGAGAAGTTCAAGGTTCAACCTTGCAGGGTGAAAACCCAAGGTCTGGCCTTAATTGGTTGTGCCTGGCAATTGCCTTGTGGAAGGCATTGTTTTGTGAGCGCGGAATTTTCTCTAGGGTGAAAACCTAAGATCTATGATCGGGCGACGACGGTGTTAGTGCACTGTTCCTTTCTTGGAGGCGTTGTTTTTGGAGATGTTGGACTTTTGGTGCTGTCTTAGTGGTGTTAGTATTGATGCTACAAGGAATTTATCACTGTAGTGGGACTTTTTCTTTTTCTGTAATTCTTCTTCTTCTTTTTTGGCTGTGTGCATCCGTATTGCCACTAGGGCACTGCGTTGTTGCAGAGGCTGGATGTAATTGGTATCATCTTGATATTAATATATATTATTTATCTAAAAAAATGAACCCTGCCTAAATAGCGACCACACCGCTGTAACAGAAACGTTGCTCGCCAATTGCCAAGCCCTCCTCACAACCATGTCCATCGGTTAACACCGGAAACACTTGCTTGCACACCGACCAATGTGGTTCTCACCATCTTGGACTTCTACGTCGGCGTAAAAAACATCACCACGCCACCAAGCTAAACTTAAGAATGCTAGCCACCATCACAGCAGGTACAAGCGAACCCTGACAATGTACATGACCTCACCAGCTTCTGCACATGTACCACCACCCCCATCAGCGAGACCGGTTAACTGCAGCCACCAAAGTTGTCGTGTATGCTAGATTTGAATGAGGAGTTGTGACAGGCCATAGATTCCATTGAGAGGGAAAATAACCGCTAGCTCGACGGCATGCAGGCACCATGGCTGCCAAGGCGATAGATATGAGGGGATGAAGATGGGATCACCAGGGGATATGAGCCTGGTGTTCCTTTGTGGCTCCCCACGAGAGAGAGCAGAGTGCGGTGCCGCAACTGACACCTATCTACGCCTAAGCAGATCTCGGCCTCCAGCCGTCATCCACATGAGTCAGGCCAGGCGGTGACCACCGAAGGCAGTGGCGAAGATGGGGAAAGGGGGTCGGTTAGGCTTAGAAACACCTCCAGACTTGCCCGGGAGAGTTACCCGGTGAAAGAGCATGGAGCCCCCATGTGTGGTTTTGATAATTAATGAGTTATATGTGTAGGACTTGTCCATAAATAATTCTTGAACCATATGTTGGATTCAAGGTTGTAAGAAGAAATCAATGAAGAAGATTATGTAATGAACAAGGTGTTATTCAAGGAGTGATCCAAAGATTAGTCATAAGGGAGTTAAGACTATATTAAGTATGTCTTGAAGAATAAGATTGAGTGAGCTCTCATGTGTATCTTCAAGACACCATCATTATAGAGAAAAAAAATTGATTCAAGAATTGATCAAGTCCAAGGCTATGGGGGAGCAATTTGCAAGACTTCACCACTAGTAGGAAAGAGGCTAGCCACACGTCAGGTAGCCATCGCGCACCGGTCTGGGCGTGCGCCACCATTACGCAGCCGCGGCGCACCGCTGGGTGTTGCGCCACGACTATGAACTTAGTCATGGCACAAGACTGGAAACGTGCGCTACCGCTAAGTGTTGGCAGGGGCAGGGTGGTCATCCCGCACTTAGCCATAGCACACTCGTCTTGCGTGAGCCACGACTAAGCTCGTAGGCGTGGGGCATGGGTACAATGTGCGGCACGGCTAAGTCTGTCTGCACCCGCCAGTGGATCTACATCGCCTTTTCAGTTTTGAAACAATTATACGAAAATGATAAAAGCTTCAATTTTTAAATTCCTTTAAGATGTAGTTATGGTTTGTAATCTACTTGTTAGGAACCACAACAAGGATGAATTTCAAATCATTTTGCAAAAAAATAATATTTTTTGGTAAAATGGCCATAACTTTTGCATACGAAGTCGAATGAAAAAGTATCTACTTGGAAAGTTTCATCCGATTTCAACGACCAAAGGTCGTTTTGACAAATTTTAGAATCCTCAAATTTGAAAGGGAAAATAGAGTTTCTAGGCATTTTAGTTTTAGGTGCGAAAAAAATCACGTAGTTGTGGTGCACCCAAAAGTGGTGCGCCATGATGTCTACGCACGCGTCTGTTCTTGTAGACAGTGTTGGGCCTCCAAGTGCAGAGATTTGTAGAGCAGCAGCAAGTTTCCCTTAAGTGGATCACCCAAGGTTTATCGAACTCAGGGAGGAAGAGGTCAAAGCTATCCCTCTCAAGCAACCCTGCAATTATGATACAGAAAGTCTCTTGTGTCCCCAACACACCCAATACACTTGTCAGATGTATAGGTGCACTAGTTCGGCGAAGAGATAGTGAAATACAAGTAGTAGTGATGATTATAAGTAGCAAATATGATTTGAAATAAATATCGCTGCGAGCAAACAAGTAACAAAACAGTAAGTAAACAGTGTGCAATGCTTGGAAACAAGGCCTAGAGATCATACTTTCACTAGTGGACACACTCCCAACAAATATAACATAATTGAACCAATAGATGCTATCATCAATATGCAACTCAAACAATTCTCCAATGGAAAACATACAATAATCATGCGTAGGGCTACGAAGCACTCCTCAAAGTCCGTATGTACCCAAACTAGATTGCCCCACACTATCACCGTGAACGCACTAGATGGTTCCAACAAACACCACATTCATAGAGACATTCACCAAAAAGATACACATGATGCACACACTAGTCACCTTTACACCATGATACGAGGTATCTCCGGAGAGTACAATAATAAAGCATAGGAGTAGCATAATATCTGAATAATAACATCTACCAATTCAACTAGATACAAAGCTCACGATCACATAAAGATTACATCATGGGAGAGAGAGGTGAACCACATAGCTACCGGTAGAGCCCTCAGCCCCGGGGAAGAACTACTCCCTCCTCATCATAGGAGACAGCAAGGTTGATGAAGATGTCGGTGAGGTCGATGGAGACGGCGGAGACGGCGATGGAGACCGATGGAGATGGCTCCGAGGGCACTTCCCCGTCCCGGCAGGGTACCAGAACAGAGACTTCTGTCCTCCGAAATTTGTCTTCGACGGCGGCAGAGCTGCGGAACTGTTCTGGAAAAATCGTCGACTCTCTTAGGGTTTTCCGTCCCGAGGCTTTATATAGGCGAAGGGGCATCGTCAGGGGTGGCCCCAGGCCTCCTCACACCTAGGCGGCGCGGCCAGGGCCTGGGCCGCGACGGCCTAGTGTGAGGCTGGCCTGGGGCCCCTCTCCTTCGCCTCTTCAGATCTCTGGAAGCTTCCGGGCAAAATAAGACTTCAGGAACTTGTTTCGTCCAATTCCGAGAATATTTCCTGTGTATCACTTCTGAAACACAAAAACAGCAGAAAACAGGGAACTGGCACTGTGGCAACTTGTTAATAGGTTAGTTCTGGAACATGCATAAAAGTGCCACGAAGTGTAACGGAACACAAGGCAAATGGTGTAAAAACAAGCATGGAGCATCAAAAATTATAGATACGTTTGAGATGTATCAGCATCCCCAAGCTTAACTCCTGCTCGTCCTCGAGTAGGTAAGTGATAATAAAAGAATAATTTTTGAGGTGACATGCACCTACACAATCTTGATCAAATATGTAAGCATTGTGAGCTGGGATCATAAGAACTTAAAATATGGGCATGAAGATATAATCTTGACAATAAGAACTTAGCAACCATGTTGTAAACATGAAAATGAACACAAACAAAAGATCATGAAAATGAAACAATGAAAGTCAAACGTGTGTTCAAATCATAAGGAAAAACATACAAATGGTTTTCAGCTTGTCCTTCATGGAGAGCAAAACATAAATGTATAGGACACCTTCAAGTTTAAGAGGGCGACTAGATACAAATAATTTGAGAACAAGTGAAACCATGATCATGAATCAATCAATGAAAACTTTGGGACAATGCACATTATACTCAGAATGACAATTATGCTCTCTTTATGGTGCATAAAGATAGAAGGTGGTGACTCAACATAAAAGTAAAAAGAAAGGCCCTTCGCGGAGGGAAGCAGTGATTAAACATGTGCTAGAGCTTTTCATTTGTAAAACAGAGATAAAAATTGGATTTTGAGAGGTGGTTGTCTTTGTCAACGACTGGCAATGGGGTTCTTACTATCTTCCATACAAAAATGAAGCAAGTTTTCGAGAGAGAGATTGGCACTTTTGTGCTCTTTTTATAAAGCTTGGCACTCCTTCCCACCTTTTTTCCGTTCCCAAACCATGGCTAACCGATTCCATCGGGTGCCCACCAACATTCACATACCATGGAGGAGTGCCTTTTTTCTTTCTTTTTTTCTTTTTTTTTCTTTTTGGAATAAGCAATATGGAAGATAGCAAATCCGACCACTACGTCCCCATGAGCTGAAAACAATGTCACAAAATGAGAAGTATTTTGAAGGTTTTTTGAAAGGTAGCACATGAAAATTTACTTGGAATGGCTTACAAATACCATGCATAGGAATTTATAGTGGACACAATGGCAAACTTGGTTTTTGGAAGTTGGATGCACGAGTAGAGCTCATACTCAGTACAAAATGAGGGCTAGCAAAAGACCGAGAGCGACCAACTAAGAGAGCAATAACGGCCATAATCATGCAAAGCGACAAAGCATAAGATGGCATCAAAAGTCAAAAACTAAATGATCATAGAGGCTATAGGCGACTTATTTTTGTAGTCAACATGGTGTAAGCATGCGCCAAGTCAACCCAAATAAAGCATCAAAGGAGAAAACCAAATTAATGCTTCCAAATAATAAAAACAACGCATGATTTTTTCAAAGGCTCATTAAGCAATCTCAGTTATTTGAGACAAGTCATGCTACAGCAAAACCACTAAGCATACTATCAAAAAGACATCAAGCACGACATGCAAAAGCCTAGGCCGCAGTCTACACAAGCTCCTTCTTGTACCACTTTTTTGCATAAAACTTTTTCTCTTTTCCAACACCATTCAAACTTTTTTATAAACACCTCTTTTAATGAAAACCAATAAAGACCAGAGGCAAAAATACACCTTGATGAAAAGATATAAAAAGATCTGAACACAAATCAAGGCGAAAAACTAAGGCTAAACGCAGTAGCAGAAAAAGAAGAACACTCGTTGAAACGATAAGAATGAAAACTAGAGTGTTCTTGGCAAATGAAAAGCGAGTTCATCTCCTCCAAAAGAAACATGATGTGATCTAACCATTTATTGCCGCAAACAAACAAACTAACAAAGAAAACTAAAACAACTGATGCTCCAAGAAAAACACATAGTGCATGAAGCAATAAAAATATAGTGTTTTGAAAGGTGACCTGATTTTTGCCGATGAAGAAGGGGTGCCTCGGGGGCATCCCCAAGCTTTGACGCTTGTAATTCTTGGATATTTCTTGGGGTGATGCATGGGCATCCCCAAGCTTGAGCTTTTGTCCATTCTTCAACTCATCTCATCATTCTCCAATCCCTACACTTGAAAACTTCCTTCATACAAAACTAAACACAATTCTATAAGCAACATTAGTGTAAGCATAACATTGAATCAACCCTTTTTGCTTCAGGTTTCAACCTAAAACCACCACATATTAAGCATATACTACTGTAGCAACTTTCCCAAAAGTTCCGTGATCAAAAGAACTCAAAAAGAAAGCGATAAAGCGGCAAACACAAATATTGGCAGAAATCTGTCAAAACAGAACAGCTGACAAAGGTCGAATTTTTAGAGGGTTTTCTGTTGCTCAAATCAAAAAGTGTTCAACTAATGAAAGTTTGGATATAACCTGGGGCATATGCACAAGAAATCGAAGGTCAAAAAGATATACAGAGAATTTATACGATTTTTTACGGTGCAGCACCGAAAACAGTTTCAGGACAGCAACATCCCCAAATCTTACCTCACTCAAATTAGAGGCTTCTCTTGGCACAACAACGAAATAAAAAGGATAAGGAGCGGTTATTACAGTATTAATAACTTCCAAGACTCAAATAAAAGAAAAAGTACTGAAAATAAACAATGGGTTATCTTCCAAAAGTGCTTTTCTTTAACGCCTTTGAGCAAGGCGCAGTAATTTGCAAAGATGCTCACGTGGGCGCCATATGAGAGCTTGAAGCAAAGGTGCCATATAGGAACTTAAAGCAATAGAGAGCATCAAAAAGCAAGTATGGAACACATTTAAATCTAAACCACTTCCTATGAAAAATAGTCTTGTAAAGAGACAAGTCATAAAAGCGCAAAGCAAAAAGCATAGGAAGGCAAAACAAGTACAACTTCAAGAATTGCAACAAAAAGAGGGGAAACTCAATATTGTTGAGATCCATCAAACCATGGTTCCCTCTCTCATAATAACTTTCAGTAGCATCATGAATAGAATTAACAATATAACTATCACGTAAAGCATCCCTATCATGAGCCACATGCATAAAAGGATTAATACTCCCCACATGAACAATAGTAATAGGAGCAGATTCAACAGAATAATTATTCTCATCACCATAATCATCATAAATAGGAGGCATATTATAATCATAACTAATTTTCTCCTCAAAATTAGGTGAACTGAAAATATTATACTCATCATCATAACCATCATAAACTAGAGGTTTATTATCATCACAAGCTAGAGAACAGCTATTTCGCAAAGCATATTCTTCAAACATATCATCATAAGAAGGAACATCACATATGGGAGATAAAATATCATCAGAGCAAATTTTCTCCACTAAAGCTGGGGAACTAAAAATATCATGCTTAACAAAACCAGCTTCCCCAAGCTTAGACTTTTCTATAGCATTAGTAATAACAGTGTTCAAAGCATTCATACTAACAACACTATTAGCATGCAAATTAAGCTCCAAAGGTTTTTCAATTTTCTCTTCAAACACTTCATATCTAAACTCAGGAAAAAGACTAACGAACTCTTTATTTTCCATTAAGCCTAACTAGTGAAAATAAAAACAAGAAACAAAAATATGTAATTGCAGAATCTAAAGGAAATAACTCCGAGCACTCACACAGGAGGATGCGAGTACCTTTTACCTTACCTCCCCAGCAACGGCGCCAGAAAAGAGCTTGATGTCTACGCACGCGTCTGTTCTTGTAGACAGTGTTGGGCCTCCAAGTGCAGAGGTTTGTAGAGCAGCAGCAAGTTTCCCTTAAGTGGATCACCCAAGGTTTATCGAACTCAGGGAGGAAGAGGTCAAAGCTATCCCTCACAAGCAACCCTGCAATTATGATACAGAAAGTCTCTTGTGTCCCCAACACACCCAATACACTTGTCAGATGTATAGGTGCACTAGTTCGGCGAAGAGATAGTGAAATACAAGTAGTAGTGATGATTATAAGTAGCAAATGTGATTTGAAATAAATATCGCTGCGAGCAAACAAGTAACAAAACAGTAAGTAAACGGTGTGCAATGCTTGGAAACAAGGCCTAGGGATCATACTTTCACTAGTGGACACACTCCCAACAAATATTACATAATTGGACCAATAGATGCTATAATCAATATGCAACTCAAACAATTCTCCAATGGAAAACATACAATAATCATGCATAGGGCTACGAAGCACTCCTCAAAGTCCGTATGTACCCAAACTAGATTGTTCCACACTATCACCGTGAATGCACTAGATGGTTCCAACAAACACCACATTCATAGAGACATTAACCAAAAAGATACACATGATGCACACACTAGTCACCTTTACACCATGATACGAGGTATCTCCGGAGAGTACAATAATAAAGCATAGGAGTAGCATAATATCTGAATAATAACATCTACCAATTCAACTAGATACAAAGCTCACGATCACATAAAGATCACATCATGGGAGAGAGAGGTGAACCACATAGCTACCGGTAGAGCCCTCAGCCCCGGGGATGAACTACTCCCTCCTCATCATAGGAGACAGCAAGGTTGATGAAGATGGCGGTGAGGTCGATGGAGACGGCGGAGACGGCGATGGAGACCGATGGAGATGGCTCCGGGGGCACTTCCCCGTCCCGGCAGGGTGCCGGAACAGAGACTTCTGTCACCCGAAATTTGTCTTTGACGGCGGCGGAGCTACGGAACTGTTCTGGAAAAATCATCGACTCTCTTAGGGTTTTCCGTCCCGAGGCTTTATATAGGCGAAGGGGCATCGTCAGGGGTGGCCCCAGGCCTCCTCACACCTAGGCGGCGCGGCCAGGGCCTGGGCCGCGCCGGCCTAGTGTGAGGCTGGCCTGGGGCCCTCTCCTTCGCCTCTTCGGATCTCTGAAAGCTTCCGGGCAAAATAAGACTTCAGGAACTTGTTTCGTCCAATTCCGAGAATATTTCCTGTGTATCACTTCTGAAACACAAAAACAGCAGAAAACAGGGAACTGACACTGTGGCAACTTGTTAATAGGTTAGTTCCGGAAAATGCATAAAAGTGCCACGAAGTGTAACGAAACACAAGGCAAATGGTGTAAAAACAAGCATGGAGCATCAAAAATTATAGATACGTTTGAGACGTATCACGCCACGGCTAGCAACGCATCTAAATGCAAGATCGGACGACTCACATTGCTAGCAAAGAAACACACAATCCATGGACTCTTCAGCGGATGCATCTGATTGGTCGAGAGGGGACTCACGTGGATCACCATCTCACCAGCCTCTGTATCTATTCCTCCTCCTCATCTCTTTCTCTCTCTCTCTCTCACATGCCACTCTTCTTTCTTACCACTCTCTCTCTCACCAATAATGAATGAGCTCCGGCGAGCACCTCCTCCTCCTCCACCGACGATGAGCACCTCCTCCGAAGACGACGAGTACCTCCTCCTCCTTCTCCTCCGGTGAAACCTCCTCCTCCTCCGATGAGCACCTCCTCCAGCGAGCTCCTCCTCCTCTAGTGAGCACCACCTTCTCCTCCTCCTCCGGCAAGCACCTCCTTCTCCTCCGGTGAGCACCTTCTCCTCCTCCAGCGAGCACCTCCTCATACTTCGACAAGCTCCGACGATGAGCGGCCTCCGACGAGCTCCTCCTCCTTCTCCTCTTACGACGATGATGACGATGAGCTCCGCGCAGATCCAAGCCGAGGCCGCCTTTTTTTTTTGAAAAATTTCAAACTTAGTTGTGGCACATCGGCCTAGTGCGGCACCAGTAACTAGTCGTGGTGCACCCGGTGTTGGTGCGCCACGACTACTTAATAGTAGTGGCGTGAAATGTGTGTCACACGGGGTTGCGCCACGACTATCAAATTTGGTGCGCCACGGCTAGCCCTTTTTCTACTAGTGCACCAAGCAAGCACGATCAAGAAAGGTGTTCCAACTTGAGGGAGACACGACCATCATCATCTAGCTCAAGTGGAATACACAAGGAAAAGGTATTTTCTTGATAGGGTTTCTTTCTTACCAGTTTCATAATGTTTGGGAGACCAGGTTTTAGGATCGATAGCCGTACTATCAAGGGGGGGCTCTCGAGTGAGTAACCTAATCTTATCGTTCGGAGAGAGCTCCATGTTTGGCATCATCTTTCTTGGTTGTTATTTAGCTCTTATCCTTGTGAGGTTCTAGAGCTTGTGGTTATTCGCATGACAAGCTCTAGTTAATCGAAAATGGATTTCGCATGAAACACTAATTGCGTTTTTGGTGTTTGGAGGTTTTACCGGTTCATCTTTGAAGAGAGGTCAAACCTTTCATCATTTGGTTTTATCCTCCTTTGTTGTACTATGATGTTTCTCTGCATAAAATTGTAGAGAACGTTGTTGTGATTCCAACGACTCCAAGATCATCGAAAACAGAGTACGGGTGCTCAAGTTATCATTGTTTTTGTGTTGCTATCTCTTCCAGGTCGGATTATCCCTCCAAGTGATGAAACACCGAGGGAGCGACCGCCTCACGGCCATTAGGTTCAACAGCAAGACAGGAGTTGGCCGTCAAAGCACTGCTGGTGATGAACTCCAGAAGAGAAATGTGGATGCAACTTTGGAACCCAGCTCTCCTTCTCCGGTCAAATGAAAAACTCCCCTCTGCTTTCTCTATCCGTCACCTTGATGACCAGACAAAGGAAGAGGTAGATTCTTGTTGGCAAGATTTGGATCGCCACCGCTTTTATTTAAGAGGTTCCTGGTGGATTTGCCTCCAGAACTCGACCTTAGCCTCAGAGATCAGTCGGAGACCGCCTCCATCAGCCGCCTAGCACCGCGACAGAGCATCAGGAAGAACAAATCTAGCGGCATGACGCCATTCGCCATATAGGCAACACACAAGACAACCCTAAATCTACTACTACCTCTACTAGTAATTACAGGAGGCCGGCCTCCTCTCCCCCATCCACTCCGGCCGGCGAGGCCGCCAGAGGAGAGGGGGAGTGGAGCCGGGGATGACCGGGCGACTCTCAAAGGGAGGAGGTGGAGAGAGAAGAGAAAGAAGGTAATATGGTTGTTTAATTACACGTTATCCTGTGCAATTTGATTTTTTGTGTGCAAATTTTTTATCCCTTTCGTAAAAAAGGAGTTAAAAGCCTAATTAGGGCCAAGTGCATACCATCCAGATTAAAACGTTTTTTGCTAGATCCGTGGAGCTCTGCCTATTTCTCAATCGATCGAGCGCTACACACTCTCATAAAAAGAAAGCAATAGTGGTTGCGATTGCGTTTGGAGACGGAAGACTATTGCAGAAAATACGTCCGACTCCTACTGATGTGTCTGCTGTAGTACGTAAATCAGTAGACTTCGTTGTAGCCGACGATTCCCCTCAGAGTACAAAGTCGGAATCGGCAGGTCCCTGATCAATATATGCAGAGGAGGCACAACGTAGCTCCTTATTTCTCGCCGGCCGGCCTCGTTCACGAGGAGCACAAGAACATCTGCGTGCTCTGTGCTCCGGGATTTTGATCAAGCATGGGCGCATGGCCATGCAGCAGCAGCAGCGGCGGCGGCGCAAGGGATACCGCTGGCGCGTGTCCCTCGAGCGCGGCAAAACATCCTGCTCGCGTCGCTCTCGGCGGAGAGGCCCCGAGCGGAGCTGCAGCAGACAGGTTTTCCGGACGGAGAGTATTGCCTTAACATGACGCCGACGACTACACTCACAGCGATGCTGACACGGACTCCGACTCGGACGCCGACACGGTCGTCGTCAAGTTCGACTGTTCGAGGGTAGCATCTTTCTTCCGCCGCCACCTGGGGGGAGGAGGAGGCGGAGGAGAGTGACGAGACGGACACAGATGATGACGAAGATGCGATGAGTTCCGACTACGAAGACCATGACAGCGGGGCCGAGGGGCTTCAGCTCGCCTTCAGCTCGATCGGCTCCGACGCCGAGGGGCTATCGGACACCGCTAGCAGCGACAACAAGGATGAGGAAGAAAGCCATATCGAGAATGCAGCTGAGGCTTAATTCTCCGGAATATTTGCGCTTCTGTATCTGATCACGTTCGTTATACTGTTCATGTATTGCTAATTTCATAAGATCAGTTCGTCTATGAACAAAACCATTGTGTTCAATCGAAGGGCCGGGAATTTGTATGTTAGGTTATGCAGTTGTGTGTACTTCATTTTGAGATATTATTACGGTAACAAAAACCATTGTGTTCAATAGAGTGGCCTGGAAATTTGTGTTTTACATTTTGCAGTTGCGTATCCTTGTGTGTTTCTTGTTTTATGTAGAGTGGATTTCAATTTTTACCCTCTAAGTTACGCATTTTTTACACTGAATTGCCCATCGAGTGAAAAATCCCTCTAGATTAGCCGTTTAGAAGCTTCGCAGCCTATTTTTCTGATGTCTATCCACTAGAAAAGATGCGATGTAACCACCGTGGTTAAAAATATCAGAACAACGATAAAGAACGTAATAGTTGATTAGTCGATAATCACACAATTTTTCATGCGACTTCGATATAACATGCCGTTCCTATCTAAGAAAACTAGCATAATGCTAAAGTATGGTTAAACCGTGTTCAAGCTCTCTAATATATGCATACAGAATCAGTAGCCACTCTCTAAGACGAGAGAAAAAAAATCATTACCTTTCTTTGCGTACCATTCTGACAGGACCTTCTTGCCACCGCTCCCGACGCGGATGTGGGGGAGAGGAGATCAGATTACCATGGCCAGCGGGTGAGCTCGACGTGGAAGGAATATCAGGCTGCAACTTGGATTCGCCATGGCCACGAGTGGCTAGGTCGTCCCTTGCCTTCCCCAGCTCTCTCCATGGCCACGAGTGAGCTGGGGAGGTGTAGCAGGAGCCTAGCTTGCGTGGGGCACGCAAGGGTGGCCGCGTATGGGTGTCCGGTTGGAGGCGGCGACGGGATCTGGATTGGGGAGCTGCCTCGTAGGAGCAAAATCATGTGAGGAGGGGGAATGGAGGAGAGGGAATGGAGGAGAGGGAGGGGTGATCCCTAGATTTTGCTAGCGTTGCTTTGGTGTTCATGGACGTTTGATATGCTCGCTCACTCGACCAGTTTGTTTCGGGCGGATCACAAAAGTACGTCCACGCCAACCACAAAAATACTTACCGACGCGATTACTGGTGGCGTACAGAAAAAGTTATACGCCACTAGTAAATAGCACCGGCGTACCCATAATTTGGTGCTCCTCTAGTACCATCCTACATACAAGCTATTTCCTACTAGTGTGTGGTGAGCTCGGCAATAATGAAAATGGTGAGACAACCTGATGTGGTCGCGAAGCTCCTCTTCGATCGGAATTGGGGCGGGAGAGGAGAGCCGGGGTGCGGGTGTGGGGCTTAGGGTGAGAGGCCCAACGGCAAGATGGTGGCTTAAATGACAGGCTTCTGGTCAATGATGGCTAGGGTGAGTGAAAGGGGAATGTTTAGATGGGTTGTTTTCCCTCTCAAGCAGGAGGGGAAGTGTGGGAGTGTGTTAGGGAACTACAAACTGGAGAGTAGTGTTGGGTTTAGGAGTTTCTAGTTGGGATTGGGAGTCATTTTGGGGTCTACTGGAGTTGGATTTTAGGCCCATTATTGGAGTGGTGATGGGTTTTTTGGATTGAGGGTTGGGATTGGAGGAGTGGTGGAGATGATGTTAACTCTCAACAACTAATGAGAAAACTTTGTCTTGAACATTGACCATGTAATGCATATCCATGATAAGTCATGATTACTAATCCTTAGAAAAACAATCTGGCTTTGTCAATCTGTCTCCAATCCTAACCTTGAACTCTTTTTTGATCAATGTCTGTGTCATTGAAAATAGGTGAGTGACGGTTTTAGTCTATTCACATGGTTTCAAGACCCCCTTGTGCACCGTACCGACAAATAAATTAGTGCATCATATACAGAATTAATAATACATGTATTTCCTTTACATTTTATAACATATGTTTTTATGGATATATTTTATTCGAATATCATCGATGAATGTCAGATTTATCACTATTTGAGCCAAAGAGTATTTTTATTTTTTGTTTATGGAGAAACATGCTCCTTGCAGCATGAAAATCATAGCTGGGACCGATATCATAAGCATTATTTAAAAATCATTTATTAACATAAATACAATAATGACAAATGCACGTTGTAATGATACACTAAAATAGATATAATTTATAGAAAAAATTTATACATATGTGACTTAATTTTGTTCTACTAGAATTTTAATGTGTATAACTACTTGATTGGCATGGTTAACCATGTAGCCGTGTTGCTAAACATTAGCTATAATTTTTTTACACAATCATAGTATTATGTAATTGCAAATATATATGCATTGTGTTAATGTATAAATCAATTTGTAACACAAAACTTCCTTTAACTTTTTGACAATTGATAAAATATATAGTGTGGACTTTGTGTGTCTGTTTTTAAAATATTCTCAAATATCATGGTAGAAATCTCTAAAGCGTACAATTAAATTACAAATTAATATCTTAACATCAGTTTCTAGTATATGATTAGGTAACTTCTAGAGTATAAACTAAGTTGATAACATTGATTCTTTACTGGTAATTTCTGTGGTCAAATGTGTCATGCATCTTTAAGTGGATTCAATAATAAGTTGATAACATGTGCATGCTATAACTTATAGTTATCATCACCAAACGTAGAAAACGACGTGAATTCTACTAATTATGAACACATACCATTTAAATATTTGATTTCGTGGTCTTCATTGTGCTTACTGCTTAGTATCTATATTGTATCTGCAGTTTTCTAAAATATATGGTCATGCACAAATTAAAATGTAAATCTACTTTAAATTTGATTTCTGTAAAACATATCGGAAGACAACCAAACACAGGCGAGCATGCAGTAAACTCGTCAATCAGTCTGAATTGTTTGTTTCGATGTGGCAAACTAGAACCGTGCTATAGGTACTACAGTTTGCCGTCCGACAGTCGTATGACGCTGCATCTAAGCCATCCGACTAGAACGCGCATATGCAAGCCGCCATGATTCGCGCTTTTGGAGCATTTTTGTGATGGCATCATTGCTTCATGCCTCCTGCCGTTACCCCGTGAGCGTGGCGTACTCGATGATCCCGTCAGAAACGCCGCTCTCGCAGCGCAGGATGAAAAGCCAGACCGCCTCCATCAGTGCAGCCCAGCCCCTTCTTTTGGCCGTCTCGACCGTTAGGAAGTTCTAGCTAGCCCATCCTTCACTGGCCAAGTACGGCCATGGACGAAGAAACTGTGCGACCTCGCCCTCCTCGTCCTACTAGTCGCTGTCCAAAAGAACCTGAGACCGTGTGTGTTTGCCTGTCTGACGTGCAGTCCTGCAAGTACTCATCAAGAGCTTCGTGGGATGTATCGCCGTTTTCGTCGGTTGCTTCTCGTCTGCGTGCGTTGATCCATTCTTTCGAGTCAACAAGTAAGGAAAAATGCTTGCCATTTGTCACCGGCTAGCTACGCCAAGAATCAGCAGGCTGTCCGTGTGGCGTGAGCTAGCCTTCATGGCGCCTGCCTCAGTAATCACCAAGCGGGGGCGGCCATGGCCAGTTTGGTCGTGGAGAACATGATGACGACCGGCCTCGCGGCGCGTGGAACCACTCGTGCTAATCACTCGCTCACGCCACGCGCAGGTGCCACCTCGGCGTACCTGAAGCTATTGTTAGACCCCGCTGATAAATCGTACTCCCTCCGTCCCAGTTCTATTGTTAGACCCCGCTGATAAATCGTACTCCCTCCGTCCCAGTTCTATTGTTAGACCCCGCTGATAAATCGTACTCCCTCCGTCCCAGTTCTATTAGAAAGTACAATGTTTGAACTTTTTAGTGATATATATTTTATAGTATATAAGTTGTATTATGTTGGTCAAAATGACAACCTAGATATACGTGTAAGCCTTAAGAACTGGGACAGAGGGAGTAGAAAATTTGCCCCCATCAATTTTTTAAGGTTTTTTAGTGCTACTGCCTGGTACATAGATTCTGTTGTGCAGAAGAACATGCTGCTGGGTGACCGGGATCCCCTGACGTGCCGAACTATGACTTTGTGTTGCTGACAGGTGGGACTCACCAGGCGTGGAGCCCATACGTCAGTGACAGAACATCAAGGGCACTGCAGGATTGGCACGTCAGAGGATCTGTGTCCGCTGCTGGGATGATTGACATATGCATTATATATTGTGGGGATAGTTTCGTTTAAAAAGGACGACCAAGGTCATGGCTCCCACAGAAAGAAAACAACGTGGCCCAAAATGCACGCTTTTTTTGTCAAAAACTAGGCCGTCTCATCAAAGACTAGAGATAATTGATCAATAAATAATGTAAACAGGCTAAAGCTGAGTAAGTATTTTGATCATGTTTTTCCCGATCGATAATAGTCAACCTCATTCCGAGTAGTCTTTGGTTTTTTTTTAGATTAGTAGACTTTGGGGTTAATTATACATATGCTATGGTAACTCTTGTTGATTCGCGAAATGCCAACGGGGTGGCAATAAAATTGTGTTCGCATTTCTTAAATATGCAAGAATTGCATTGATATCATCTAATTCGCACCGCATGTTATACACCTCACATGTGTACCACACGCACATAGTCAGGTAATATAACTCTTGTCATATTGTTTCCTAAATAGAAGGCTATCATGTAACTAGTAAATGATGTCATAGATCTAAACATGCGTGATGTAATAAAATTATCACACAATTAGATGCCTCGACATTCCATAATGATAATTTTGATACAACAAAAAGGCTTGGTTATGGGAAGATGCATAGGTGGACAATACTTCTCTATCTACTCAATGCCCATCCATATATAATATTGTGTGACATAAAGACGTTATTGTTGCTAATGTTTGATCGGACTCCCTGCTGGATATAGAGTTTAGACGGAGTTTAACTGAGAATATATGGTCAACATGGCTCAACCTCATTGGGGAGGGGGGGGGGGTGTAAACTTGATCGATGAAGCTGATTACTTTCAGTGAAATCCAACTTTATGCGGTTTGTTTTCACTCAAGTCTATGTATATTGACTATACGGTCACATTGTAATTAAGAGAAAACACTTTTGGAAACTAAAAGGTTCCGCTAAAGATAAAGGTCTTTGTATGATTCCATAGTAGGAAGATGTTGCTCACCAAAGATGACTTAATCAAAAGAAAATGGACAGGATGTACTAAATGTGTTTTCTACGGTTCACATAAATCTATATAACATTTTATTTATCTCTTGTCCTTTTGCAAGATAGGTTTGGAGGGTTGTACACTTTACTTTTAACATTCATCCACATGCTAATAATACCAATATGTTTGGAGATTGTCTTACTGGTATTTAGGAAAAATTAAAGGTTCGTATTGGAGTCTATGCTTTAGTTTGGACAATTTAGAATTGTCGAAACAATATAATTTTAATGATAGAACTGTTTCAAACCTTTTCCAAGTTATTTACAAAGTTACTTCTTGGATTCACATATGGTCATATCTCCTTCCCGCAGAGCAGCGGGATCGGAGCATTGGATACTCTTTGCAATAGGTTGACGATGGTTGTACGCGCAATCTTCAACCTGGCTAGCTAGCATCAACCAATTGGATTACAACATAGAGCTTGTTTTTATGCCTTTTTCGTTTGTTGATCCACATGGAGACTTTGAGTGATATGTGACTTATAAAATATGAATCTTTAAACCTATGTAATAATAAGGTTGTGCTCATCATTTTGATGTAGAGGACAGGCGCTATTTCCCTTTAAAAAGCAAAAAGCATGGTTGTCCCTCAACGGGCCAACAATCCCTAAAGGCCCTAAAATTTAGAATCTAGTTGGTAATTGTCTTTATGAGAAGACACTATGCATGTCTTTAATCAATAAAGTCCTACATGGGCGAAGAGTCCAAGGGTGTTGATCAAAACATTTTACAACACAGCACACAAGAAACACATAAAAAACAAGAGTGTAGATTGCATTCGACGATGCCCTCCTCTAACATCCCTCGTGATGCAGTGAAGAAGATGAAGCAGCAAAGCACCAACCACTGCACTGAAAATAAACACATGTACAAAAGACCCTCGAGTTTGAGGCATTGCAAACCAAACCTTCTTTATCACTGAAGAGAGCGCTCTGCTCTCTCTGCTCCATGCCGAAGGACGCCACACTGACAGTTGGTAGAGCTTCTTACATGAGAGCTAGGCTAGAAACTGTACAAAGGAGAAATAGGAAGCAGACAATGCACTAGGGCATCTGGCCATGAAAATCCCACCAAACCACCACATCGATGTTTCCCATGAAAAGCAAGAGAAAATATGATTCTTGTGACCGATCATTAACAAAGAAGATGTGAGACAAAGAACAAGAAGAAAATCATGTGGACCAAGACAAGCCACAACAAAGAAGAGCATGGGCACTCACTACCAAGATACCATCATGGGGAATGGTCTTCCGCCTAGCATGACGATGTGGGCCCTGCTAGAGAACATTAACGTATATATGATGGTAAGAATTCCACATGTGAGGCCTACCCAAACAAAGAACCACCACCTCATGTGCCTTAAAACTGACAACCACCCATTCTCTATGATCCACTCGCGTGCAAATCCAGCTTCTGAGATGGCACCCCTAATTAAGAAGGAAGCAACACAACAACATTGTCGCAAAACAAGTTTTTTGGGATTTCACCCTGGAACCATGAACAAGGGTGGGATGAGGGACCTCAACAAAGCCTCAAGGGAGGATAAATGCACCAAAATGGTTTCACTATCACAGTAGTCATACCAATGACCAAGGTTTTCCCCCAAACCAAAGCCAACACCACCGACACCATGCCTTCTCCATAGCCAGAGACACCACAAGATACTCAATCTAGAGAAGAGGACAGTTGATACCGCCCGCCTGCCCTTGTTGCACCGCCCATGGATTTGAGACTGTTGGACAATACTCACAGACGCACCTACCGCAGATCAACTCTGTCTCTCCAACCAGGTTGTTGTCGCCCCGGAGTCCAAAGTCCTTGCCACCGCCTACAACAATGACCACATGGGGGATCATGGCGCACTTTGAGCAAAAGAGAGGGGAGGGTGGTGGTGCGAAATCTCCCTCGAAAGGACAACACTAAGTCCAAAGTGGTTTATCAGTTTGTTAGTTTTCACTTTGAGCCTTTATCACCTAGTCTGTTACAATGCTCCACATCCCTAATCCATGTGGCGACCCTAATCGGAGAAGCTCGAGCGTGATGGCGGCAGTTGTCGCGGATTGATACTACTTAGATCGATCCAGTAGAAACACTCCTCACTAGCGTGGTGGCAAAAGGCCGTCGTGTGGATAGAAGCTATGGGGACGAGGATGGTGGTAGTCGGTCTCGCAGACCAACGGTCGACATGCTAATTTTAGCATGGATGAGGTGGTTGCAGTAGAGGTAGTGGCCTGATGCGGAGCGGCCGAAAAGGAATTTATCCCTTAATTGTATTTTGGCAAAGATGACACTAGAGTCAGCAGACTAATGGAACTACAAGTTGTGTTCTTAGGTTTTAGTCCCACAAGGTGCAAATGTTATGTGGAAAGAGATCCACATAAGAAAAGTGACAGCAAGCTTTGTGTTTGTATTTCGTACTTGCTTGATTCATAGGTATGCCACACTATTAAGAGGGGTTCCTTGATAGCTTGATGGTGTCGAAATAAAATTTATTCTCTTACACTTCCCTATGAGAGAGAGGCCCACCAAAAATATATCTTCATACACCATTTCTATAAGCCCGGGATGGGACCAAAAATATCCCGAATTCTATATCATCTGGCCCAAAATTGGTTCATAGCAATTTCCAAGCATTTTCAAGTATTGATTTTCCTGGAATTTTCCAAAATCTATATCAGACGGCAAAGAAAAATTGTGTAATGGTTAGATTTCATGTGGACCATATAAAAGCCTACCCTCGTTTCCCAACAACCACGTTGACCAGCTCCAAAAAGGAGTACCTCTCTCTCTTTCTCTATCTACCATTGTGGTCAAGTGATACATGTGAAATTTTTCCATAAGGCTTTGTTCGGTTAATCCACCTCCCAAGTGGATTGGAGTGGTTTGAAGGGAATTAGAGGGGATTTTGACTTAATTGGGATCCAATCCCCCTCAATACACGTCAATCCACTTGAATCCCTAGCAAACCAAACAAGCCCTAAACAGTGTATTTTATTGTGAGCTAATCCTCCATATTCCCATCATATATACGGTTCCTACCTTGCTTTTCATTAGTTTTGTGGATTTTTCCACCAAGTCTCATATATTTTGTTTCCACTGTTGTAGAACAGGAAACCTCTCTTGTGTGTACTTTTGAGTTTCAGGAACCTTCCACATGTAAAAAAAATACCCCAATTTTATCCAAGTCATTTTTTTGGAAAAAACAAGAGTTGACCAAGAAGTGAACCAGGAGATCGATGGGCTGCCAAGTGGGTCCCATGATGCGGACACCCTTCCTGGCCACGCCATGGGGGTCCACTGGCGCCTACTGAACCCTTCACCTCGGATTCGAAGCCCAAGTATTTTGTAATGACCAAAAACCGTCTATAAAAATATCACGAACGTGAACTCACGAAGAGGTGGCCGCAAACAGAGAAACTACAAAACAAAGACAAACATGCGAAGGTTGGATGGAAAATGACTCCAGATTTGCCCCGGTTGCTCCTTCGACTTCTCCAACATGATATCCATCGCCACCATGATGAAGAGGGACTGGTCCACCCTGGACTATGGGCTATGTCAGAATTAAACCAAAATCCACAAAGTAATAGGAAAAGTTGCATATTAGACATATGCAGATTAAAATATACTTATATTTTCTAGGAAAGGTTGCATGCATATGGAACATACGAAACATATGAAACATACAAAACAATTATAGGACAAGTTGCATGCGTAAGATATATATATAATAAGTTTGACTAGATCGAATGACTATACACGCTAGCTAGGGCTCCCTCGCCAAGGCATCTCAGTCTACGCCATTGTTACTGATTCCACTAGCCCCACTATCGCTATCTTTGTCGTTGTCGAAGGGCCACCAGTCGGATAGCTGCTCGTCCTAGGGACCATGCTAGCACTGGACATGTTGTTGGCCCGCAATGGAGGGGCCAGCGCCCGAGAAACCCTCTCCAAAGGCCTCGACCGACGGTTGTACGCCATCACCTCACGATCTGTGGAGTAATGCGCCACCAAGGGGTTGTAGCTGCAGTTTGGTGCTGCCTCTCCTCGTCATGCATGGCTATCCTAATATCTCTTGTGCTATAAAACTCCGCGACATTGCAATTCCCCAGGGAAGTTGAGCTTCTCCCTGTCAACAAACGCCTGGATAGCCACCCAGTCGCAAACACACACCACCA
Organism: Dactylis glomerata; assembly: GCA_007115705.1. Lineage (NCBI taxonomy): Eukaryota > Viridiplantae > Streptophyta > Magnoliopsida > Poales > Poaceae > Dactylis > Dactylis glomerata. The sequence goes on from QXEO01000211.1 coordinate 2,889,753, forward strand.
ACTCTGGGTGGCAAATACACCAAGAAAGCACTTCTAGTCTTGTACGGTGATCTCCACTGCTCACGTGAGCCTCTTCTTCCCCTTCTGATACACACCACAAAACCGCGCCTCATCCGCCAGGTCTAACAAAAAACCAGCACTAGAACGGGTGAACAAAACAACATGAACTGTAGTAAATATTGTTAGGGTTCGGGGCAGATAACAAAAATTTATGTGCTACGCAACCCCGATTGCCCAAGGACCTATCTATTAGTAACGCTGTAACGGTAGGAGTTTCGGACACGTACCCTCGAAGACCAAAACGCGGGGATTTACGCTCCCGCACAAGCATTACTGTCGAAGACAACATAGCCGACCTCAAGGTCATGAAGAACTTGGCGTAATGACTCCGGCACCGCACGAGCGGCACCTCCGCGTACTCAGACACGTACGGCGACCACGATGACTCACGAAACCCCGTTTCCAGCCGAGATGCGGAAGTAGTGGCTTTGGAACAGGGATCCGGAAACTCCGCAACACGACGACGTGTCACAGTGGTGATTCCCATCTCCTACACAGCCTTCGGGAGGCCACGTGGGAGAGAGAGAGAGGCAGGGGCGGTGGACCGAAAGAGGGCCGGCGCACCAAGGAGGTGGTAGGAGGAGGCCATGGAGGAGGGCTCGTGGAATTGTTGTGTCTTCTCTCCTCCTAGGACCCCCTCCCCTTTGTATAGTAAGGAGGGGGTGCACCTTACCCCTCCCCCAAGGCACCAATGGCAGCGGCCAAGGAGGAGGAGGGCGGCGGCCAGGGCCGGCCGGCCAGGCAAACCCTAACCCTGGTCAGCCTCGGCCAGGGTTTGGGGCGCCCCCCCCCCCTCCCCTCCCTTTTTTCTTTTCTCTCATTTTCCTAATGGGCTTCTTTCATTAAATCAGCCCATTTAGTGAAATGATGTTGTATTAATTATTTAATCAATATTAATTCATATAATTAATATTAATTAACTCATAATTAATTCCCCGCTACACAGAACCATTTCGGACTCCACCAAAACCATTCCGGATTTCACCGAAACTACTTCGGATTTCACCGAAACTATTTCGGACTCTAGCGAAACTATTTCGGACTTAGTTGGAACTATTCCCCTCTCTCAAATTTCATCACATGGTGTTTCCGGATAATACCAAAACGTCTCTAGCATCGTGATCCCTTAAGCGTGTTACCTGATGGTTCAAGAACGCGACAGACATTACCGAGAACTCTTCTCCGGTAAATGACCTTTAGTCGGATCATGGAAATCCGTGAAGACCCATATGTATTCTACGAAGTTCTTTCAGTCGTTGAACCGTAAATGTCAATAAGATACTCCCTTTGCTTTGCTAATACTAGTATTGGCTAAGATCTGATCATTGGTATTCGCCAATACTTGGTTCGATCTTATTACCGGCAATATTGTTTAACTCTTCCGTGATAGTCCATCTCCGTGACCTAGTCACATGCTGCGAAGCATTGTTGTGTTCTCACCAACTGGGCCTAGAGTATCATATCTGTCATGCAGATGAGAAAATCCTGCTCTTGGCTATACTCCTCAACCTACCCCTTTGGAGAACCCAAGAGACACCTTTTCAGTCAACCAGTTATGTGAACACGGTTGATGCAATAGAGTTTCCTCCAAAAGTAGCGATTATGTATTAACCTCATGGTCTAAGGACTAAGTTGCGACACTTATCATCTTGCAACGTGAACATCATGACATGATTCTGTTGCAAATGATTATGTGGGTAATGTCCATCATGGCACTATCAACAAGTGGCATGATCTCATCGTCAATCGGCTGTAATGCACCATGATTGGGAAACCTCAATCATCAGTTAATCAATGAACCAGTAAAGCGGGATTTTACCGGGGACTCCTAATCATTTAATACTACACCTATGTCAATATTTCTGATTGACATAGTTTTAGCATAGCATTAAACTATTATGAACTTGACGGAATATTCAAATAAGTCCAATATTATTTTCCTCTAGGGCATAATTCCTTCAAATATAACTAACAATACTACTAGCAAATTATAAACCCTAAAATCCACTAACCATAAAAAACAAAGGAGGGGACCGAATTACCACTAACCCTAAAATGTATCTAACACTACCACTACACACTATTAACAATTAAAGCCAAAAACTGCTACTAAAATGTATCTAACACTACCATTAACACTACCACTAAAATGTATCTACCACCAACACTACTACTAACAACTGAAACCTAACCCTAGAAAATGATAACTACCAACCAAACCCTAACCCTAACACTAGCACTAACACTAAATGAGAGGAATATGAAAATACAAAAATACTATAATTTATTTATTTTATCTTATTTGCATTAATTTTTCTATTACTTACATGCCATGTGTGCCTCACAAACACCTCAATGCAGTTGGGAAAACTAAGCTATTTTTTTGTTGATGTAGGTTGCTAGAAGAAGTTAAGGAGAAGGAATAACTTTTTGTCCCCGATAGTATGATATAAACACTCTAGTCACCCTTGTGGGGGAAATAACACTTGCTTCATTGCTCTGTGTTTGGAGTTCCAAGAGCTGGTTTTGTTGGCAGTACCAACCTTAGATCTTGGAGATTTATGATTTATGATTTTCCCAACCAAACCCTAATTCCTTTGTACGAAATAAAGGAGGGTCTTCATATACATTTCCGCCGAGCCAAAAAGTGATTCACCCTTAAATCCATCAAGTTGCTTGTTACTCTTGGGTTTGTTCAAAAACTGTAGGCATGCTAGGTCACACTAATAAGCTTCCGGGTTACAATTTGCTTTGGGAAAGTTTTGAAGGTCAACTTAAGGCCTACCAGTAGTGATCAAGCTCTCACTTTGTGGACGAGACTTAAAGAAAAGAAGGTAAGGTGTCATAGTGTTCAGGGGTTCTTCATGGTAACCAACAGCTCTCCAACGATGACTAGCTTTCCCCCAGGAAATGAACATCAGGATGTAATGTAGTCTTCGTATGCCTTGGTTATCTCTATGTGAGAACCTTGGCTTGTGCATTTGCATTTGTTATAGCTTTTGTGCTTGAAGTATTTTATTGCATCATATAGGTTGTTTCACCTAGTTGTCAGGCTCAACTCTATTATCAGCATAGCATAAAGTTAGTGAAAAAGGTAAATTTGTAGAAACCTATTCAACCCCCAGTAGGTTACCGTCTATCTCCTTTCAGCGACATTTTCATGAGTGACATAGGAAAACCTAGGGCTCTCTCGATGCCAGATTCTCCGAGTGTGAAAATCCATAAATTCGCCTTCTGCCTTATCTAGCATTGGCAAAGTGTGCGCGTCCTGCTATTAAGGAAGGAGTTGGCTCAGACCTTCTGCTTCACGGTGAAGATTTTAAGTTGGCATTTGGTTAGAGAATTAACATTGCAGCACGTGCATGGATCCCTTCTCTAAGGTTTAGTTTTGCGTACTTTCTTAGGCCTCATGATATTTTAGTCAGTGATTTTTCATTGGCGATAGGTTATGGTAGATATAAAAGAACACTATGGTAGATTATTTTCTTTTCTTTTTGTGAATGTTTTATGTGGCATCAATGCTTGATATTTGTTTGACATTCTTAGCAATCAATAATATGTAGTTATATTTTTAAACCAATGAAGATATGCTTATCCTCCTTTCTTGAGAAGATATATAATTATAACTTTTTGGGCAGACTTGCACCACTGGTTCTTAATGGGGTGGTCTAAATTTTGGCATATAATAACACCAAATATATCACAAATATATTGAAATGATTGATCACTTAAGGTATGCATATACTATGGAAAAAACGACTGATGCATGCAAAGTTCATGCATGAACTTTGTAGTTTATTGATGCATATTCCAATATATTTACATGTTATGAGATGTTATAATCATGTTTTGCATTGATTTTGGGGATTTTCCAAACAATCCCCTCTCTTTTGGTTTTAATTCTCTTTGGCAGAAAATGCTTTTTATAGCATTTTTGACTTTCTAGGAGCTTCGGGACTGGAAAAAGGGCAAGGTTAGGGAGCACGGCTTGGAACTTTTGAGACGAACAAAATGAGATGAAGTGGTTCATCAGGAGGTCAACATACCGCAAATGAGACCAGGTGGGGCGGTGAGCCAACCAGACCGCGTCACCCAGTCGCGTTTGGGCCTCGAGCCTCCGATGTCGTCCGTTTTCATGTGGTTCTCTTTATCTTGGCCTAAAACTAACTATTTAAAGGACCCCCTGGGTGTTCTCGAGAGGAGGCAGTGGAGAAACATGAAAAACACAAAACAGAGGTTGTTGTGAGTCACTGGAGGAAGATCTGAGGGGGAACCGCTGCCGGAATTGCCTCTGGCCACCTCTCCTCCTTCACCAACGCCTCCTCCTTGCTCTCCACCATGAGGGGGGAGTAGTTCACCCCCTGGACTATGATTTTGTGGTGGTAACTTGGTTCAATCTCTCTATGTATTATCATTGATGTGCCTTGCATGATTTTGGAACTATCTATGTAATTCCTTTGGTGGATATTGTGTCATGAGATGATATTTGTGATCCATCTACTATTGTCTTGAGACTTTATGGTTTTTCATACTTTGGAATTGCACCTATGACACATGCAATGAATTTATCTATACAGAATGCCTTGTCTATCATGTCATGAGGTGCTTAACACCACCAAGTGTAGGTAGATGGGAGAGTTGTGAAAGCACAAATATTTATAAATCATTGCACTAGTACTTAGGATATGATTTTCTTTAAGAGTATGATGTATGTGGGTAAAGGGTGTCCGAGGTGACAGCCGGCATAAGCATCGAGTGATAAAAACGGTGTAGAAAGCATCCTTTATTTGGGGGGTAAAAAGGGAGAAGCATGATATGATGGAGTGACTTGTCCACACTCTGGGCCTTACTACAAGGGTGACCCTGGAACACATATGGGTACTTATTTCAACTATTTGTTTTAGTACATATAGCCACTATATAGTTATCCTTAAAGCATGACACTTGTATTACTTTTATCGTCTATAGCATGATCACCACCATAGATAGAGAGAGAGAGGATTGAGTGAACCATGAACCCGAGACCATTTTTCCATTAGCGCAAACTCCTGGTCTTGTCCTCTTGCATTTAGAGGATTGGGACACTTATATTATTGTTTTTTACCTCTTACTTTATTGCATTAAAACAACCTCCTTTGTTAATTTAACAACTAGACTTGCGACACTCTAGTTGGAGAGAGTAATAGCTTTTCCTTCTTTCCCCTGCAGATCGATACCCATACTTCCACATTAAGAGGTGTTACAGTGATCCCCTGCTCTTGGGGGTTATCAGCGACCACATATGACCGGTAGATCGAGCAAACGGATCTGTGTCAGCCCCTCGCTCTCTACTCTCTCGTATTTGGTACCACAACCCACCTTATATCTTTTGTCCACCTACTCACTCAGCAAGCCTCTCCCATGGCATATTATCCCATGTTTCTTCGCCCCCACGACCAACCTCCTCCCCCCTTGTTCCTCTTCTACAACCTGTCTTCTCTGCCCTTCCATCCACCCACATAGCCGGTTGGAGTTCACAACCATGGACACTCAAAATTGAGATCAACTTCAAAGACTGGCTTGGGATGGTGGGCAACCAAGAGGAATGATCCATAGTTGACGGATGTAGTGTCTAGAACGCTGCAACAAGTCATATTTGCGGCCGGCATGCTCGAATGGCCAAACTCTAGGCATCCATGGATGATGAGACGAGGTTAGTAATATGGGAAATTTCCTTGATGCACGGCAGTATTTCCACATGATGCAAACTTGTGTGTTTTGGTGCAAACACACACGAGATATGATGTGGTGATTTTGAATGCCTTCTACATATGCCGCTCACTGATGCAAATATTGGGCTCTCATATTGCATATGTGTTTTCTGTTCATGATACCCTGGTTTCCGTGATGTGCTGCAAACATTGGTATCTCATGTGCATATGTGTTTTCTCTTCATTATTTTGCTGCTACCTTTGGGGTTTTACCGCGATTAGTGGAGATTTGATGCTTTCTTGTGTTGGTTTTACCGCATTGGTGTTTTAGAAAATCTATGGCTCACCAGGGAGGCAATAAAATTGTGTTGTCATTTATCAAATCTGCAAGAATTGCATTGACATTATCTAATTAACACCACATGTTATGTAAATTTAGTAATTACTAAAAAGGAGGGGATCGAATTACCACTACCCATAAAATGTATCTAACACTTCCACTAACACTAACACTTCTACTAATAATTAAACCCAAACACTACAACTAAAATGTATCTAACATTACCACTAACACACTACCACTAGCACTAACTCTAACACTGCCACTAAAATGTATCTAACACTACTACTAACAATTAAACACAACCCACTAACTAACAATTAACCTCTAACAATAACCCTAACCGTAACATTAACAAAGAGGAGTTTATCAAGAGTAACCAGGGGATCAGGTGCAGGCGGAGATGACGTTGGGTGCGGGCGGTGGAGACATCTCGTGCGGAGTGCATGCTGCGAAGAATGGTCATGTGGAGGTGGGGAAGATCTTTGGGTGGTGGAGTCGGTTTCACGCTGCGGTAGGTGCGAGAGGCACCGGGGTCGGGTGCGGGCATCAGCAGCATCGGCTTTAGGTGCCAGATCTGGTGGAGGCGGCAGGTGAGGGGGTCGCAGAAGAAGCGGGTGTGGGGGAGAAGAGGGGAAGCGGTGGGGAATGCCGAACTAGGTTAACACTTTTTTAAACGGTGGGGGATCTATCTTATATAGTGGTGGAGTGGCCAAGTGGGCCATGCCACTAGTTGTAGCAACTCAGATGCACAAATCAGGCCCACCACGGCTCGTAATACTAGTGGCGTGGCAGGTTGCAGCATACCATTTGTATTCCTAGTGGTGTGCCACTAATTCAGTACACCACTAATAACATGTCGGCTATATAAGGCCTTTTCTACTGTGTGTGTGACTGATTTAGAACCACAAATGAGCTGGCTTTACTGATTGTGGCGACAGTTGTATTACCCTATGGTGGATCTTTTGTTTATGGGATGAGTTATGAGATGCAATTTTTCATATGTGCTTGATGTATTTATATATTCATATGTTACCCCGTTCATGTATGTTATGTCCCAATCAAACTTGCATGCAAGATCATTGAGGGGGATCTGTTGTTAGATGGAGTAATATGGTACTCTCTCCGATCGGAAATAACTATCGGTGATTTTGTACTAACTTAGTACAAAGTTTGTACTAAGTCACCGACACTTATTTCCAATCGGAGGGAGTAGCTGTTGTGGATTGTCACAATAAATTTATTTGCTACTAAGGTTTTACCTGTCCATTTGTTACCTCAGTTGGCATAAACAAAATATTATGCTATGATTCATCCAGATAAATTTAGATGACCTTGTTTTGCTAAAGATAGTATATGGTTATTCAACATCAGGTCAAGTTCCTAATGTAGTTTTTACTTAAAACTTGGTTTAAGAAGTTTTCCTTTACAAGGGAGTATTACGTCTCTATGCTAACAAGTAATGGCATGCGAATGTGTATCAATCACTACATTGAAGTTTTCATAGCTTGTAACTTGTTATGTGAAGCTATATTCGCGTCACCATGTTTATGAGAGGGAGGTCAAGTAAAACCATAACCCCCGGTCCTGTATAAACCAGAAGAAACACCTTTTACTTTACTTTGCAATGATCTTTTATTTTCGGTTGCAATTTAATACAAAATACAAAATTACCATCCTTTAGTTTTTATCTTATTTGCATTAAGTTTCCTATTACTACATGTCATGTTTGCCTAAAAAAACACCTAAGTGGAGTTGGGGAAACAAGACTATTTCTTTGTTGTTGTATGTTGCTAGAAGAAGTTTAGGAAAATGAATCACTTTTTTCTCCTCCAGAGTTCTATATAAACACCCTACTCACTAAAGGTGGCAATGGATAGGGTATGGGCATGGTAGAGCAATACCATACCCATACTCGTATAGTTGATAAGTACAAAATTCCACCCATACTCATACCCATGGGTATGAAACTTCACACATACCCATACCTAGCAGGTACCCATACCTAGCAGGTACCCATACCCGTTGGGTACCCGACGGGTAGATCAAATATTACACATGATATTCACTATTTTACATTCACCGGTAAGAAAAAATGGCCAAAAAATCACTCATCCCAAACTCAATAACAGGTAGTCCATGAAAAAATATCATGATTTAGAAATCACTTTGTCTCTCATACTCGTAACAAAAGGCAACAAGAGTTGACGAGCCACATGATGACAACTTCACATACATTCACATGTCAATGTAAATGGGTAAGGTATGGGCATACCAATGGGTACAAGCCTATACACATAGCCTACCGATGACTTAATGGGTAGGGTATGGCTATTACCTTGGGTATGAAAGTGTGACCATGCCCTGCCCATGTGGGTATGGTACCCGGGGGTACCCGTACCCATGGGTAAAATTTCCATCCTTACTACTCACCCTTGTCGGGGAAATTACACTTGCTGCATCACTTTATGCTTGGAGTTCAAGGTTTTGGTATACACATGTCATTTTGTTGCTAGAACCAACTTTAGATCTTGGAGATATGTGATTTTCCCAACCAAACCCTAATTCCTTTGGAAAACATAAATGGGGGTCTTGATCTACATTTTCGCCAAGCCAAAAAGTGATTCTTCCTTACCATCAAGTTGCTTTTTTACTCTTGGTTTTGTTGGGAAACTGTATGCATGCTAGGTCTCACTCATAAGCTTCCAGGGTTAATATTTGCTTTGGGAAAGTTTGTTAGGGTTATAAGGCCACCTTAAGGCCTACAACTAGTGAGCAAGCTCTTACTTTGTGGAGGAGACTCAAGGAAAAGAAAGTAAGTTGTCATAGTGTTGAGGGGTTCTTCATGGTAACCAACACCTCTCCAATGATGACTATCTTTCCCCCAAGAAGTGAAAATCAGGATATACCTTAGTCTTCGCATGCCTCGGTGTTCTCTATCTGAGATCCTTTGTTTGTGTATTTACATTTGTGATAGCTTTTGTGCTTGAAGTATTCTATTGCATCAACTAGGTTGTTTCACCTAGTTGTCAGGATCAACTATATTATCATCATAGCATAAAGCTAGTGAAAAAAGTAAAACTTGTAGAAACATATTCTACCCCCTATAGGTTACCGTATGTCTACTTTTAGCGGCATTTTCATGAGTGAAATTATCAAACCTGGGGCTCTCTCGATGCCAATTTCCAACTATATGGCACCAGCTACTAGAGAGTTTGCTAGCAATGACAGTTCTAAGAAGTAGCAGATTCTTCTGGTGTGAAAACCCATAATCTAGCCCTCTAGTTTATCAATCATTGACAGAGTGTGTGCATTGTTATATTATAGAAGGAGTTGGCTCAAACCTTCTGCTTCACGATGATGCTCATAAGTTGACATTTGGTTGGACTATTAATATTGGAGCATGTGCACGGATCCCTTTTCTAAGGTTTTGTTTTGTGTACTTTCTTAGGCGTCATGCTATTCTCGTCGGTGCTTTTTCATCAGCGATAGGTTACGGTCGATGTATGTTGAAGAACAGTGTGGTAGATTATTTGTTTTTCTTTTTGTAAATTGTTTATGTGGAATCAATGCTTTATATTTTTTGACATACTTAGAAATCAATAATGTCTAGTTATATTCTTTAACCGATGTAAGACAAGCGTATCCTCCTTTCTCGAGAAAATATAAATTACAACTTTTTGGGCACACTTGTGCCACCGTTCCTTAATGGGGTGGTCTAAATTTTGTCCTATAATAACACCAAATTTATTGTTCTCTAAATTTACAAAAAATACACTATATTTCATTATCAAAAATATAATGACATAAATGATCTCCTAGAGTATACATATAAATATGGAAAGCAACCTCATCTGACCAGTATATCGAGCGAATGGATTTGTGTCAGCCCCCTCACTCTCTTCTCTCTCGTATTCAGTACCACCACCCACCTTATATCTATTGTACACCTGCTCTCTCAATGAGCCTCTTCACATGGCTTATTAACCCATGATTCTCCGCCCCCCCTGACCAATATCCTTCCTTCTTGTTCCTCCCTGGCCGCCCATATCCTTCTCCCTTCCACCCCCCCCCCCCCACAGCCAGTGGGAGTTCACAACCATGGACACTAAAAATCAAGGTCAACTTCAAAGACTTGCTTGGAATGGTGGCGAACAAAGAGGAATGTCTCCATAGTCGCAAGATCTAGTGTCTACAAGGGTGCAACAAGTCAGATTCATGGCCAGCAAGACCAAATGGACAAACTCGACATGAGGTTACTAATATGTGAAAATTCCTTGATGCACGTGTGTTTTTCCACATGATGCAAACTTGTGTGTTTTGGTGCGAACACACACGAGAGATGATGCGGTGATTTTGGATGTCTCTTACATATATGTTGCTTCACCGATGCATATCTTTCTGTGATGTGCTACGAACATTGGTCTCTCATGTTGTATATGTGTTTTATCTTCATGATTTTGCTTCTACTATTGGGGTTTTACCACGATTAGTGGAGATTTGATGTTTTCTTGTGTTGTTTTCACCGCACTGGTGTTTTAGAAAATATATGGCTCATCGGGGAGGCAATAAATTTTGTTGTTATTTATCAAATCTGTAAGAATTGCATTGGCATTATCAAATTAACACCACATGTCATGCAAATTTAGTAATTACTACAAAGGAGGGTATCGAATTACCACTAACCCTAAAATGTATCTAACACTATCACAAACAATGCCACTAACACTACTACTATCAATTAAACCCTATCCCTACTAATAAAATATATCTAACACTACCACTAAAATATATCTTACACTACCACTAAAATGTATCTTACACTACCACTGCATACACTACTACTAATAATTAAAACCTAAAACTAAATAATACTAACTAACAATTCACCCCTAACAATAACCCTAACACTAGTACTAACACTAACAGAGAGGAGTTGATCGAGGGCGGCGATGACGTTGGGTACGGGCGCTCGCCGCGTCTGGTGCGGGGTGCAAGCGAAAAAGAATGGTGGGGTGGAGGCGAGGAAGATCTTTGGGTGGAAGCGTCTGGTTCATGCAGCGATGGGTGTGGGAGGCGGCGGGGTCACGTGCGGGTAGCGGCATCGGTGCGGGATTTGGTGGCGGCATCGGGTCAGGGGGTCGGGTGTAGGGGAGAAGAGGGGAAGCGGTGGGAAGTGCCAAATTAGTTCACCACTTTTTAAATGGTGGGGGCTGCTATCTTGTATAGTGGTGGCGTGCCATAGAGGGCCACGCCACTAGTTGTAGCATCTCGGACGCACACCTCAGGACCACCATGGCTCGTAATACTATGGCATGGCAGATACTAGCACACCACTGATATTCCTAGTGGTGCGCAACTAATTCAGCACGCCACTAGTAACATGTCGGCTATAAGGGAATCTACTAGTGTGTGCATGACTGATTTAGAACCAAAGATGACCTACGCTTTATTGATTGTGGACATATTTGTATTTCACTATGGTGGATCTTTTTTATGAGATGCACATTATCATATGTGCTTGATGTATTTATAGATGCATATGTTACCCCATTCATGTATGTAATGTTCCGATCAAACTTGTACACAAGAACCGTGAGAGGATGTGTGTGTTATGTGGAGTATTATGGTAGTAGTTGTGTATTGTGACAATAAATTTATGTGCTACTAAGGTGTTTACATTTACATCTATCACCTTACTTGGCATAAATGAAAGATTATCCTATTGTTCATCTAGTGACATTTAGATCACCTTGTTATGCTAAAGATAGCATATGGTTATCCAACATCATGTCAATGTTCCTAAGGCAGTATTATGTCAATTGTATAATTAAATATGAAATACAAAAATACTATCCTTTAGTTTTTATCTTATTTACATTAAGTTTTCTATTACTTACATGCCTTGTGTGCCTGACAAACACCATAGTGGAGTTGGGGAAACAAAGTTATTTATTTGTTGTTGTAGGTTGCTAGAAGAAGTTAAGGAGAATGAATCATTTTTCTCCCCGAGAGTTCGATATAAACACTCTAGTCACCCTTGTGGGGAAAAATTACGTTCTACATTACTATGTTTGGAGTCCCAAGAGTTGCTAGCACTAACCTTAGATCTTGGAGATTTCTTCTTTGCCTAACCAAACCCTAATTACTTTGCAAAAATAAAGGGGGGGGTCTTGATCTACGTTTCCTTTGAGCCAAAAAGCGATTCTCCTTATGTTCATTAAGTTGCTTGTTACTCTTGGGTTTGATAGGAGACTCTAGGCATGCTAGGTCTCACTCAGAAGTTTTTGGATTACAATTTTATTTGGGAAAGTTTGTCATGGTTAGAAGATCACCTTATGGCCTATCACTAGTGACCGAGCTCTTACTTTGGGGAGGAGACTCAAGGAAAAGAAGGTAAGCTTTCATAGTGTTTGGTGGTTCTTCCTTGTAACCAACACCTCTCCAACGATGACTAGCTTTCCCTCATGAAGTAAACATTGGGATATACCTTAGTCTCAATTTGACTTGGTTATCTCTATGTGAGATCGTTTGCTTGTGTATTTACATTTGTTATAGCTTTTGTGCTTGAATTATTTTATTGCATCATATACGTTGTTTCACCTAGTTGTCAGGCTCTACTTTGTTATCAGCATAGCTTAAAGCTAGTGAAAAAGGTAAAATTTGTAGGAACCTATTCAACCCCCTCTATATTACCGTATATCTCCTTTCAATGACATTTTCATGAGTGACGCTGGAAAATCAACCTTCGGCTCTCTTGATGCCAGGTACCGACTAGAGGGCACCAGCTGGTGGAAAGTTTGCTGGCAATGACAGTTTTGATAGGTAGCAGATTCTTTGGGTGTGAAAACCTATAATCCCACCCTCTAGCTAATCAAGCATTAAAAAGTGTGTATGTCGAGCTATTACAGAAGGAGTTGGCTCAAACCTTCTGCTTCACTATGATAATCTTAAGTTTGACATTTGGTTGGAATATTAACATTGAAGCACGTGCATGGATCCCTTCTCAAAGTTTTTTTTGCATACTTTCATTGGGCATCATGTTATTTTGGTTGGTGATTTTTCATCGACGATAGGTTATGGTAGATGTAGAAGAACATTGTGGTAGATCAATTGTTTTTCTAGTTGTGAATTTTTTTATCTGGCATCAATGTTTGATATTTATTTGACATTCTTAGATATCAGCAATATCTAGTTATATGCTTCAACCGACGTAAGATGATGATATCCTCCTTTATCGAGAAAATATATCAATAACTTTTGGACTCACTTGCGCCACCGGTCCTTAATGAGGTCATCACAATTTTGGCCTATAATAACAACAAATTTATTGTTCTCCAAAATTACAAAAAAACACACTAAATTTCATTATCACTAATATATTGAAATGAATAAGCTATTAAATACAAAAACATGCAAATAAATATGGAGAGCGATCTCATCTGACCGGTAGATCGAGCGAACGGAGCTCTGTCAGCCCCTTTGCTCTCTTCTCTCTTGTATTCAATACCACCACCCACCTTATATTTCTCATCATCTTGCTCTCTCTCAGTGAGCCTCCTCCCATGGCTTATTATCCCATGTATCTCCACCCCCACGACCATCCTCCTCCCCCTCGATCCTCCTCTACCGCCCTTTTCCTCCGCCCCTCCATCCTCCGCAACAGGCGATTGGAGTTCACAGCCATGGACACTCAAAATCGAGTTTGAAGACTGGCTTGGGAAGGTGGGACAGTAAGAGGAATAAATCCATGGTGACCGAATCTAGTCACTACAAGGCTCCGACAAGTCAGATTCATGGCCGGCATGCCCGAATAGACAAACTCTTAGAAGCCATGGACGATGAGACGAGGTTAGTAACATGGGAATGTTTTTGATGGATGGATGTTTTTCAGTTGATATAAACTCTTGTATGTCTTGTGTGAACACACGAGAGATGGTATGATTGTTCTTAACACCTGCTGCACATGCCGCCGTGGAAACTAATGATGTGAGATGTTTGCGGTAGTACAAGTGAGTAAGGTACAATTGATGTTCTGTTAGATCTCGAGTCTTAAGCAGATCAAACTGTGGGGAGGTGGCCGATTTTCTCCCCCCGATCGCTAGCCGATGGCTAAGACAAACTAAATGATGCCATAATAAAGCTTAAATGTGTGTTCCATTTTTTTGAAGATAAATATGCATTCCATTAAAATCACCTATCTAGTTGGCAGACTCTACTTTCTTATCAACATAGCTCAAAGCTAGTGAAAAGGTTAAAAAGTTTAGGGACCTACTAAACCTCCTCCATATTACCGTCTATCTCCTTTAAACAACATTTTCATGAGTGACATTAGCAAACCTTAAGCTCTCTTGAAGCAAGGTTCCGACCAGATGACACCAGCTGGTGAAAAGTTTGTTGGCAATGACAATTTTGACAAGTGGTAGATTGGTCGGGTGTGAAAACCCATAATATTGCCCTCTAGCTGATCAAGCATTCACAAAGTGTCTGCATCATACTATTGCAGAAGGAGTTGACTCAAAACCTTCTGCTTCATGATGCTAATCTTCAATTTGAAATTTGGTTGGACTATTACATTAGAGCACATGCATGGATCCCTTCACGAAGGTTTTATTTTGCATACTTTCGTTGGGACTCATCCTATTTTGGTTAGTGATTTTTCATTGGCAATAGGTTATGGTAGATGTAGAAGAACACTATGGTAGATCAATTGCTTTTCTTGTTGTGAACTTTTTATGCTGCATCAATGCTTGATTTTTTTTCAGACATTCTTAGCAGTCAGTAATATTTAGTCATATGCTTCAACTGACGTAAGATGACACTCCTCCTTTCTCGAGAGAATATATAAATAAATTTTGGACACACTAGCGCCACCGGTCTTTAATGGGATGGTCTATATTTTGTCCCATAATAACACCAAATTTATTTTTCTCCTAAATTACAAAAAACACACTAAATTTCATTATCACTAATATATTGAAATGAATGAGCTATTAAATTACAAAAAATATGCAAATAAATATGGAGAGGAATCTCATCTGATCGGTAGATCAAGCGAACAAAGCTCTGTCAGCCCCCTTGCTCTCTTCTATCTCGTATTCAATACCACCATCCACCTTATATTTCTCGTCCTCCTACTCTCTCTCTCTGCGAGCCTCCTCTCATGGCTTATTATCCCATGTATCTCTGCTCCCATGACCATCCCCCCTCCAACCTCTCCCCCAGCCGGATGGAGTTCACAATGATGGACACACAAAATTGAGTTCGAAGACTCTCTTGGGAAAGTGGGGAATGAAGAGGAATGACTCAATGGTCACCATATCTAGTCACTACAAGGCTCTGACAAGTCAGATTCATGGCTGGCATGCCCGAATAGACGAACTCCATGAAGCCATGGACGACAAGACGAGATTAGTTACATGGTATTTTTTTATGGACATGTCTTTTTTCAGTTGATGCAAACTCTTGTGTGTTTTGGTGCGAACACACGAGAGATGGTACGGTTGTTCTTAACGCCTGCTTCATATGCCGTCATGGAAAGTAATGATGCAAGATGTTTGTGGTAGTACAACTGTACTATAAGGTACAATTGAGGTTTTGTTAGATCTCGAGTCTTAAGCAGATGGAACTATGGGGGAGGTGGCCGATTTCCTCCCCCGATCGGCTCGCCAACGGCTAGGACAAACTAAATGATGCCATAATAAATCTTAAATGTGGGCACCATTTTTTAAGATAAATGTGTGTTCCATTAAAATCACCCATCAAGTTGTCAAGCTCTACTTTGTTATCAGCATAGCTCAAAGCTAGTGAATTTTTTTTAAAAAAAATAGGAACCTATTAAACCCCCTCTATATTACCATCGATCTCCTTTAACCGGCATTTTCATGAGTGACATTGGCAAACCTTAAGCTCTCTCGATGCAAGGTTCCGACTAGATGACACCAGTTGGTGGAAAGTTTGCTGGCAATGACAATTTTGACAAGTGGTAAATTGGTCTGGTGTGAAACCCATAATCTTTCCCTCTAGCAGATCAAGCACTAACAAAGTGTGTGTGTGTGTCTGTCGTGCTTATTATGGAAGGATTTGGCTCAAACCTTCTGCTTCAGGATGCTGATCTTTAGTTTGCAAATTTGGTTGGACA
This sequence comes from Dactylis glomerata, assembly GCA_007115705.1. NCBI lineage: Eukaryota > Viridiplantae > Streptophyta > Magnoliopsida > Poales > Poaceae > Dactylis > Dactylis glomerata. The sequence continues at coordinate 2,905,984 of QXEO01000211.1, forward strand.
ATTAATATTGGATCACGTCTATGGATCCCTTCTCAAAGGTTTTGTTCTGCGTACTTTTGTTGGGCTTCATGCTATTTTGGTTGGTGATTTTTCATTCGCAATATGTTATGGTAGATGTAGAAGAACAATATGGTAGATCAGTTACTTTTCTTGCTGTGAACTTTTTATGCTGCATCAATGCTTGATATTTTTCTGACATTCTTAGCAATCAGTAATATTTAGTTATATGCTTCAACCGATCGTCAGATGATACTTATCCTCCTTTCCTGAGAGAATATACAAATAACATTTGGACACACTAGAGACACCCGTCTTTAATGAGATGGTCTATATTTTGGCCTATAAAAACACCAAATTTATTTTTCTCCAAAATTACAAAAAACACACTAAATTTCATTATCACAAATATATTTAAATGAATGATCTCATAAATTAAAAAAAGTATGCATATAAATATGGAAAGCGGTCTCACCTGACCGGTAGATCGAGAAAACAGATCTGTCATGTCCTCCCCCTCGCACTTTTGCTCCCTCGGATTTAGTACCATCACGCACCTTATATTTCTCATCCACCTGCTATCTCAGCGAGCCTCCACGAATGGCATATTATCCCATGTTTCTCCTCCTCCATGACCATCCTCCTCCCCCTCGTTCCTCCTCTACTGCCAGTCTCCTCTGCCTCTCCATTCTCCCCCACATCCGATTGGAGTTCACAACGATGGACACTCTATTTCGAGGTCAACTTTGAAGACTGGCTTGGGAAGGTGGTGCACGAAGAGGAATGACTCTATGGTCACTTGATCTAGCCTCTAGAAGGCTCCAACAAGTCAGATTCACAACCGGCAAGCCCAAATGGACGAACTTTGGGCAGCCATGGACGATGAGACAAGGTTAGTAATATGGAAATTTTGTTGATGCACGGGTGTTTTTTCAGATGATGCAGACTCCTGCGTGTTTGGTGGGAACAAGATGATGTGATTATTCTTAACGCATGTTGCAAATGCCGCTTCAACGATGCAAATCTATCCATGATGTGTTCCATGCTTGGTCTCTCACACTGCGTACATTTTTTCTCTTGATAAATTTGTTGCCACAGATGAGGTCTTACTTGATTTACTGTGGACTTTATGCAGTCTCATATTGTTTTACTTCACTGGATGTTTTGTTAGATCTCAAGTCTTAAGCAGATTGAATTGTGGGGGAGGTGATGTTTGCGGTAGTACAAGTGTACAATAAGGTAAAATTGAATTTTTATTAGATCTCAAGTCTTAAGCAGATCGAACTATGGAGGAGGTGGCCGGCCTCCCCCTCCCCCCCCCCCCGATCGGCTAGCCGACGGCTAGGACAAACTAAATGATGCCATAATAAAGCGTAAATGTGCAGTCCTTTTTTTGAAGATAAATGTGCGTTCCATTAAAATTACCCATCTAGTTGTCAAGCTCTACTTATTTATCAGCATATCTCAAAGCTAGTGAAAAAGTTAAAAAATAATTAGGAACCTATTAAACCGTCTCTATATTATCATCTATCTCCCTTAACCGGCATTTTCATGAGTGACATTGGCAAACCTTAAGCTCTCTCGATGCAAGGTTCCGACTAGATGACACCAGTTGGTGGAAAGTTTGCTAGCAATGACAATTTTGACAAGTGGTAAATTGGTTAGGTGTGAAACCCATAATATTTCCCTCTACCTGATCAAGTACTGACAAAGTGTGTGTGTGTGTGTCGTGCTTATTACAGAAGGAGTAGTCTCAAACCTTCCGCTTCACGATGCTGATCTTCAGTTTGAAATTTGGTTGGACAATTAACATTGGATCACGTGCATGGATGCCTTCTCAAAGGTTTTGTTTTGCGTACTTTCGTTGGGCCTCATGCTATTTTGGTTAGTGATTTTTCATTGGCAATAGGTTATGGTAGATGTAGAAGAGCACTATGGTAGATCAATTGCTTTTCTTGTTGTGAACTTTTTATGCTGCATCAATGCTTGATATTTTTCAGACATTCTTAACAGTCAGTAATATTTAGTTATATGCTTCAACTGACGTAAGATGACACTCCTCCTTTCTCGAGAGAATATATAAATAAATTTTGGACACACTAGCGCCACCGGTCTTTAATGGGATGGTCTATATTTTGGCCCATAATAACACCAAATTTATTTTTCTCCTAAATTACAAAAAACACACTAAATTTCATTATCACTAATATATTGAAAATGAATGAGCTATTAAATTACAAAAAATATGCAAATAAATATGGAGAGTAATCTCATCTGATCGGTAGATCAAGCGAACGAAGCTCTGTCAACCCCCTTGCTCTCTTCTATCTCGTATTCAATACCACCATCCACCTTATATTTCTCGTCCTCCTACTCTCTCTCTCTCTCTCTCTCTGTGAGCCTCCTCCCATGGCTTATTATCCCATGTATCTCTGCCCCCATGACCATCCCCCCTCCATCCTCTCCCCCATCCGGATGGAGTTCACAATGATGGTCACACAAAATTGAGTTCGAAGACTCTCTTGGGAAAGTGGGGAACGAAGAGGAATGACTCAATGGTCACCATATCTAGTCACTACAAGGCTCTGACAAGTCAGATTCGTGGCTGGCACGCCCGAATAGACGAACTCCATGAAGTCATGGACGACAAGATGAGGTTAGTTACATGGTTTTTTTTATGGACATGTCTTTTTTCAGTTGATGCAAACTCTTGTGTGTTTTGGTACGAACACACGAGAGATGGTACGGTTGTTCTTAACACCTGCTTCATATGCCGTCATGGAAAGTAATGATGCAAGATGTTTGTGGTAGTACAACTGTACTATAAGGTACAATTGAGGTTTTGTTAGATCTCGAGTCTTAAGCAGATGGAACTATGGGGGAGGTGGCCGATTTCCTCCCCCGATCGGCTGGCCAACGGTAGGACAAACTAAATGATGCCATAATAAATCTTAAATGTGGGCACCATTTTTTTAAAATAAATGTGTGTTCCATTAAAATCACCCATCAAGTTGTCAAGCTCTACTTTGTTATCAGCATAGCTCAAAGCTAGTGAATTTTTTTTAAAAAAATAGGAACCTATTAAACCCCCTCTATATTACCATTGATCTCCTTTAACCGGCATTTTCATGAGTGACATTGGCAAACCTTAAGCTCTCTCGATGCATGGTTCCAACTAGATGACACCAGTTGGTGGAAAGTTTGCTAGCAATGACAATTTTAACAAGTGGTAGATTGGTCGGGTGTGAAACCCATAATCTTTCCCTCTAGTTGATCAAGCACTAACAAAGTGTGTGTGTGTGTGTCGTGCTTATTATGGAAGGAGTTGGCTCAAACCTTCTGCTTCAGGATGCTGATCTTTAGTTTGCAAATTTGGTTGGACAATTAATATTGGATCACATGCATGGATCCCTTCTCAAAGGTTTTGTTTTGCGTACTTTTGTTGGGCTTCATGCTATTTTGGTTGGTGATTTTTCATTCGCAATACATTATGGTAGATGTAGAAGAACAATATGGTAGATCAATTACTTTTCTTGCTTTGAACTTTTTATGCTGCATCAATGCTTGATATTTTTCTGACATTCTTAGCAATCAGTAATATTTAGTTATATGCTTCAACCGATCGTCAGATGATACTTATCCTCCTTTCCTGAGAGAATATACAAATAACTTTTGGACACACTAGGGACACCCGTCTTTAATGGGATGGTCTATATTTTGGCCTATAAAAACACCAAATTTATTTTTCTCCAAAATTACAAAAAACACACAAAATTTCATTATGACAAATATATTTAAATGAATGATCTCATAAATTAAAAAAAGTATGAATATAAATATGGAAAGCGGTCTCACCTGACCGGTAGATCGAGAAAACAGATCTGTCGTGTCCTCCCACTCGCATTTTTGCTCCCTCGGATTCAGTACCATCACGCACCTTATATTTATCATCCACCTGCTCTCTCAGCGAGCCTCCTCGAATGGCATATTATCCCATGTTTCTCCTCCTCGTTCCTCCTCTACTGCCAGTCTCCTCTGCCTCTCCATTCTCCCCCACATCCGATTGGAGTTCACAACGATGGACTCAGAATCGAGGTCAACTTTGAAGACTGTCTTGGGAAGGTGGGGCGCGAAGAGGAATGACTCTATGGTCACTGGATCTAGCCTCTAGAAGGCTCCAACAAGTTAGATTCACAACCGGCAAGCCCAAATGGACGATATTCGGGCAGCCATGGACGATGAGACAAGGTTAGTAATATGGAAATTTTGTTGATGCACAGGTGTTTTTTCAGATGATGCAGACTCCTGCGTGTTTGGTGGGAACAAGATGATGTGATTGTTCTTAACGCATGTTGCAAATGCCGCTTCAACGATGCAAATCTATCCATGATGTGTTCCATGCTTGGTCTCTCACACTGCGTACATTTTTTCTCTTGATAAATTTGTTGCCACAGATGGGGTCTTACTTGATTTACTGCGGACTTTATGCAGTCTCATATTGTTTTACTCCACTGGATGTTTTGTTAGATCTTGAGTCTTAAGCAGATTGAATTGTGGGGGAGGTGATGTTTGCGGTAGTACAAGTGTACAATAAGGTAAAATTGAATTTTTGTTAGATCTCAAGTCTTAAGCAGATCGAACTATGGGGGAGGTGGCCGGCCTCCCCCCCCCCGATCGCCTACCGACGGCTAGGACAAACTAAATGATGCCATAATAAAGCGTAAATGTGCAGTCCTTTTTTTGAAGATAAATGTGTGTTCCATTAAAATTACCCATCTAGTTGTCATGCTCTACTTATCTATCAGCATGTCTCAAAGCTAGTGAAAAAGTTAAAAAATAATTAGGAACCTATTAAACCGTCTCTATATTATCATCTATCTCCCTTAACCGGCATTTTCATGAGTGACATTGGCAAACCTTAAGCTCTCTCGATGCAAGGTTCCGACTAGATGACACCAGTTGGTGGAAAGTTTGCTGGCAATGACAATTTTGACAAGTGGTAAATTGGTCTGGTGTGAAACCCATAATATTTCCCTCTACCTGATCAAGTACTGACAAAGTGTGTGTGTGTGTGTGTGTCATGCTTATTACAGAAGGAGTAGTCTCAAACCTTCCGCTTCACGATGCTGATCTTCAGTTTGAAATTTGGTTGGACAATTAACATGGGATCATGTGCATGGATCCCTTCTCAAAGGTTTTGTTTTGCGTACTTTTGTTGGGCCTCATGCTATTTTGGTTAGTGATTTTTCATTGGCAATAGGTTATGGTAGATGTAGAAGAATACTATGGTAGATCAATTGCTTTTCTTCTTGTGAACTTTTTATGCTGCATCAATGCTTGATATTTTTCAGACATTCTTAGCAGTCAGTAATATTTAGTTATATGCTTCAACTGACGTAAGATGACACTCCTCCTTTCTCGAGAGAATATATAAATAAATTTTGGACACACTAGCGCCACCGGTCTTTAATGGGATGATCTATATTTTGGCCCATAATAACACCAAATTTATTTTTCTCCTAAATTACAAAAAACACAATAAATTTCATTATCACTAATATATTGAAATGAATGAGCTATTAAATTACAAAAAATATGCAAATAAATATGGAGAGCAATCTCATCTGATCGGTAGATCAAGCGAACGAAGCTCTATCAGCCCCCTTGCTCTCTTCTATCTCGTATTCAATACCACCATCCACCTTATATTTCTCGTCCTCCTACTCTCTCTCTCTCTGCAAGCCTCCTCCCATGGCTTATTATCCCATGTATCTCTGCCCCCATGACCATCCCCCCTCCATCCTCTCCCCCAGCCGGATGGAGTTCACAATGATGGACACACAAAATCGAGTTCGAAGACTCTCTTGGAAAAGTGGGGAACGAAGAGGAATGACTCAATGGTCACCATATCTAGTCACTACAAGGCTCTGACAAGTCAGATTCGTGGCTGGCACGCCCGAATAGATGAACTCCATGAAGCCATCGACGACAAGACGAGATTAGTTACATGGTATTTTTTTATGGACATGTCTTTTTTCAGTTGATGCAAACTCTTGTGTGTTTTGGTGCGAACACACGAGAGATGGTACGGTTGTTCTTAACGCCTGCTTCATATGCCGTCATGGAAAGTAATGATGCAAGATGTTTGTGGTTGTACAACTGTACTATAAGGTACAATTGAGGTTTTGTTAGATCTCGAGTCTTAAGCAGATGGAACTATGGGGGAGGTGGCCGATTTCCTCCCCCGATTGGCTGGCCAACGGCTAGGACAAACTAAATGATGGCATAATAAATCTTAAATGTGGGCACCATTTTTTTAAGATAAATGTGTGTTCCATTAAAATGACCCATCAAGTTGTCAAGCTCTACTTTGTTATCATCATAGCTCAAAGCTAGTGAATTTTTTAAAAAAAATAGGAACCTATTAAACCCCCTCTATATTACCATCGATCTCCTTTAACCGGCATTTTCATGAGTGACATTGGCAAACCTTAAGCTCTCTCGATGCATGGTTCCGACTAGATGACACCAGTTGGTGGAAAGTTTGCTAGCAATGACAATTTTAACAAGTGGTAGATTGGTCGGGTGTGAAACCCATAATCTTTCCCTCTAGCTGATCAAGCACTAACAAAGTGTGTGTGTGTGTGTGTCGTGCTTATTATGGAAGGAGTTGGCTCAAACCTTCTACTTCAGGATGCTGATCTTCAGTTTGCAAATTTGGTTGGACAATTAATATTAGATCATGTGCATGGATGATACTTCTCAAACCTATCTATAATTTTTGATGCTCCATGCTTGTTTTTACACCATTTGCTTAGTGTTTTGTTACACTTCGTGGCACTTTTATGCATTTTCCGGAACTAACCTATTGACAAGATGCCACAGTGCCGGTTCCCTGTTTTCTGCTGTTTTTGTATTTCAGAAAAGCTACACAGGAAATATTGTCGGAATGGGACAAAACAAGTTCCAGAAGTCTTATTTTTCCCGGACGAAGGACAAGGACCAAACGAGAGCCAGAGGGGGGCCATGGGCAAGCCACACACCAGGGCGGCGCGGCCCAGGCCCTGGCCACACCCCCTATGTGTGAGGCCACCCTGGCAGCCCCCTGACGACGCCCCTTCGCCTATATAAAGCCATGGGACGGAAAACCCTAGGGGAGTCGGCGAAATTTCCAAAACAGTTCCGCAGTGCCGCCGCCGCCACCGACGAATTTTGGGGGACAGAAGTCTCTGTTCTTGCACCCTGCCGGGACGGGGAAGTGCCCCCGGAGCCATCTCCATCGGTCTCCATCGCCATCTCCACCGTCTCCATCGACCTCACCACCATCTCCATCAACCTTGATGTCTCCTATGATGAGGTGGGAGTAGTTCTCCCCTGGGGCTGAGGGCTCTTCCGGTAGCTATGTGGTTCACCTCTCTCTCCCATGATGTGATCTTTATGTGATCGTGAGCTTTGTATATAGTTGAATTGGTAGATGTTATTATTCAGATATTATACTACTCCTATGCTTTATTATTATACTCTCCGGAGATACCTCGTATCATGGTGTAAAGGTGACTAGTGTGTGCATTATGTGTATCTTTTTGGTTAATGTCTCTAGGAAATGTTGGTGTTTGTTGGAACCATCTAGTGCGTTCAAGGTGATAGTGTGGGACAATCTAGTTTGGGTACATACAGACTTTGAGGAGTGCTTCGTAGCCCTACGCATGATTAGTGCTCGTTTTCCATTGGAGAACTGTTTTGAGTTGCATATTGATGATAGCATCTATTGGTTCAATTATGTTATATTTGCTGGGAGTGTGTCCACTAGTGAAAGTATGATCCATAGGCCTTGTTTCCAAGCATTGCACACCGTTTACTTACTGTTTTGTTACATGTTTGCTTGCAGCGATACTTATTTCATATTATAGTTACTACTCATAATCATCACTACTACTTGTATTTCACTATCTCTTCGCCGAACTAGTGCACCTATACATCTGACAAGTGTATTGGGTGTGTTGGGGACACAAGAGACTTTCTGTATCGTAATTGCAGGGTTGTTTGAGAGGGATAGCTTTGACTTCTTCCTCCCTGAGTTTGATAAACCTTGGGTGATCCACTTAAGGGAAACTTGCTGCTGCTCTACAAACCTCTGCACTTGCAGGCCCAACACTATCTACAGGAACAGACGCGTGCGTAGACATCAATGGATCCCTTCTCAAAGGTTTTGTTTTGCGTACTTTCGTAGGGCTTCATGCTATTTTGGTTGGTGATTTTTCATTCGCAATACGTTATGGTAGATGTAGAAGAACAATATGGTAGATCAATTATTTTTCTTGCTGTGAACTTTTTATGTTGCATCAATGCTTGATATTTTTCTGACATTCTTAGCAATCAGTAATATTTAGTTATATGCTTCAACCGATCGTCAGATGATACTTATCCTCCTTTCCTGAGAGAATATACAAATAACTTTTGGACACACTAGGGACACCAGTCTTTAATGGGATGGTCTATATTTTGGCCTATAAAAACACCAAATTTATTTTTCTCCAAAATTACAAAAAACACACTAAATTTCATTATCACAAATATATTTAAATGAATGATCTCATAAATTAAAAAAAAGTATGCATATAAATATGGAAAGCGGTCTCACCTGACCGGTAGATCGAGAAAACAGATCTGTCGTGTCCTCCCCCTCGCATTTTTGCTCCCTCGGATTCAGTACCATCACGCACCTTATATTTCTCATCCACCTGCTCTCTCAGCGAGCCTCCTCGAATGGCATATTATCCCATGTTTCTCCTCCCCCATGACCATCCTCCTCCCCCTCGTTCCTCCTCTACTGCCAGTCTCCTCTGCCTCTCCATTCTCCTCCACATCCGATTGGAGTTCACAACGATGGACACTCAGAATCGCGGTCAACTTTGAAGACTGGCTTGGGAAGGTGGGGCACGAAGAGGAATGACTCTATGGTCACTGGATCTAGCCTCTAGAAGGCTCCAACAAGTCAGATTCACAACGGGCAAGCCCAAATGGACGAACTTCGGGCAGCCATGGACGATGAGACAAGGTTAGTAATATGGAAATTTTGTTGATGCACGGGTGCTTTTTCAAATGATGCAGACTCCTGCGTGTTTGGTGGGAACAAGATGATGTGATTGTTCTTAACGCATGTTGCAAATGCCACTTCAACGATGCAAATCTATCCATGATGTGTTCCATGCTTGGTCTCTCACACTGCGTACATTTTTTCTCTTGATAAATTTGTTGCCACAGATGGGGTCTTACTTGATTTACTGCGGACATTATGCAGTCTCATATTATTTTACTCCACTGGATGTTTTGTTAGATCTCGAGTCTTAAGCAGATTGAATTGTGGGGGAGGTGATGTTTGTGGTAGTACAAGTGTACAATAAGGTAAAATTGAATTTTTGTTAGATCTCAAGTCTTAAGCAGATCGAACTATGGGGGAGGTGGCCGGCCTCCCCCCCCCCCCCCGATCGGCTAGCCGACAGCTAGGACAAACTAAATGATGCCATAATAAAGCGTAAATGTGCAGTCCTTTTTTTTGAAGATAAATGTGCGTTCCATTAAAATTACCCATTTAGTTGTCAAGCTCTACTTATTTATCAGCATATCTCAAAGCTAGTGAAAAAGTTAAAAAATAATTAGGAACCTATTAAACCGTCTCTATATTATCATCTATCTCCCTTAACCGGCATTTTCATGAGTGACATTGGCAAACCTTAAGCTCTCTCGATGCAAGGTTTCGACTAGATGACACCAGTTGGTGGAAAGTTTGCTGGCAATGACAATTTTGACAAGTGGTAAATTGGTCGGTTTGAAACCCATAATATTTCCCTCTACCTGATCAAGTACTGACAAAGTGTGTGTGTGTGTGTGTGTGTCATGCTTATTACAGAAGGAGTAGTCTCAAACCTTCCGCTTCACAATGCTGATCTTCAGTTTAAAATTTGGTTGGACAATTAACATTGGATCACGTGCATGGATCCCTTCTCAAAGGTTTTGTTTTGCGTACTTTTGTTGGGCCTCATGGTATTTTGGTCAGTGATTTTTCATTCGCAATAGGTTATGGTAGATATAGAAGAACACTATGGTAGATCAATTGTTTTTCTTGATGTGAACTTTTTATGTTGCATCAATGCTTGATATTTTTATGACATTCTTAGCAACCAGTAATATTTAGTTATATGCTTCAACCGATCGTAAGATGATACTTATCCTCCTTTCGCGAGAGAATATACAAATAACTTTTGGACACACTAGGGACACCCGTATTTAATGGGATGGTCTATAATTTGGACTATAATAACACAAACTTTATTTTTCTCCAAAATTACAAAAAACACACTAAATTTCATTATCACAAATATATTGAAATGAATGATCTCATAAATTAAAAAAAGTATCCATATAAATATGCAAAGCGGTCTCACCTGACCGGTAGATCGAGCGAATGGATCTGTTATGTCCCCCCCCCCTTGCATTTTTGCTCCCTCGATTTCAGTACCATCACCCACCTTATATTTCTCGTCCACCTGCTCTCTCAGCGAGCCTCCTCCCATGGCATATTATCCCATGTTTCTCCGCCCCCATGACCATCCTCCTCCCCCTCATTCCTCCTCCACCATCTGTCTCCTCTGCCTCTCCATTCTCCCCCACATCTGATTGGAGTTCACAACGATGGACACTCAGAATCGAGGTCAACTTTGAAGACTGGCTTGGGAATGTGGGGCACGAAGAGGAATGACTCTATGGTCACTGGTTCTAGCCTCTACAAGGCTCCAACTAGTCAGATTTGCAGCCGGCAAACCCAAATGGATGAACGTCGGGCAGCCATGGACAATGAGACGAGATTAGTAATATGGAAATTTTGTTGACGCACGGGTCTTTTTTCAGATGATGCAGACTCGTGCGTGTTTGGTGGGAACGAGATGATGTGATTGGTCTTAACGCATGTTGCATATGCCGCTTCAATGATGAAAATCTATCCATGATGTGTTCCATGCTTGGTCTCTCACACTGCGTACATGTTTTCTCTTGAGAAATTTGTTGCCACAGATGGGGTCTTACTTGATTTACTGCGGACTTTATGCAGTCTCATATTGTTTTACTCCATTGGATGTTTGTTAGATCTCGAGTCTTAAGCAGATTGAATTGTTGGGGAGGTGATGTTTGCATTAATACAAGTGTACAATAAGGTACAATTGATGTTTTGTTAGATCTCGAGTCTTAAGCATATCGAACTATGGGGGAGGTGACCGATTTCCTCCCCCCGATCGGCTAGCCGACGGCTAGGACAAACTAAATGATGCCATAATAAATATTAAACGTGCATTCCTTTTTTGAAGATAAATGTGCATTCCATTAAAATCACCCATCTAGTTGTCAAGCTCTACTTTTTTATCAGCATATCTCAAAGCTAGTGAAAAGGTTAAATAATAATTAATAACCTATTAAAACCCCTCTATATTATAGTCTATCTCCTTTAACCGGCATTTTCATGAGTGACATTGGCAAACCTTAAGCTCTCTCGATGCAAGGTTCCAACTAGATGACACCAGCAAGTGTAGATTGGTCGGGTGTGAAACCCATAACCTTTCCCTCTAGCTGATCAAGCACTGACAAATTGTGTGTGTGTGTGTGTGTGTGTGTGTGTGTGTGTGTGTCGTGCTTATTATAGAAGGAGTTGTCTCAAACCTTCCGCTTTATGATGTTGATCTTCGGTTTGAAATTTTGTTGGACAATTAACATTGGATCACGTGAATGGATCCCTTCTCGAAGGTTTTGTTTGTGTACTTTCGTTGGGCCTCATGCTATTTTGGTTGGTGATTTTTCATTCGCAATAGGTTCTGGTAGATGTAGAAGAACAATATGGTAGATCAATTGTTTTTCTTGCTGTGAACTTTTTATGCAGCATCAATGCTTGATATTTTTCTAACATTCTTAGCAATCAGTGATATTTAGTTATATGCTTCAACCAATCGTAAGATGAAACTTATCCTCCTTTCCCAAGAGAATATACAAATAAGTTTTGGACACACTAGGGACACCTGTCATTAATGGGATGGTCTATCTTTGGCCTATAATCACAAAATTTATTTTTCTCCAAAATTACAAAAAAACACACTAAATTTCATTATCACAAATATATTGAAATGAATGATCTCATAAATTACTAAAAAGTATGCATATAAATATGGAAAGCGGTCTCGCCTGACCGGTAGATCGAGCGAACGGATCTGTCATGTCCTCCCCCTTGCATTTTTGCTCCCACAGATTCAGTACCATCACCCACCTTATATTTCTCGTCCACCTGCTCTCTCGCATGAGCCTCCTCCCATGGCATATTATCCCATGTTTCTCCGCCCCCATGACCATCCTCCTCCCCCTCGTTCCTCCTCTACCGCCTGTTTCCTCTGCCTCTCCATTCTTCCCCACATCTGATTGGAGTTCACAAGGATGGACACTCAGAATCGAGGTCAACTTTGAAGACTGGCTTGGGAAAGTGGGGCACGAAGAGGAATGACTCTATGGTCACTGGATCTAGCCTCTACAAGGCTCCAACAAGTCAGATTCACAGCCGGCAAGCCCAACTGGATAAATCGGGCAGCCATGGACGATGAGACGAGCTTAGTAATATGGAAATTTTGTGGATGCACGGGTGTTTTTTCAGATGATGCAGACTCGTGTGTGTTTGGTGGGAATGAGATGATGTGATTGTTCTTAATGCCGGTTGCATATGCCACTTCAATGATGCAAATCTATCCATGATGTGTTCCATGCTTGGTCTCTCACACTTCGTACATGTTTTCTCTTGAAATATTTGTTGCCACAGAAGGGGTCTTACTTTATTTACTACGGACTTTATGCAGTCTCATATTGTTTTCCTCCACTGAATGTTTTGTTAGATCTCGAGTCTTATGCAGATTGAATTGTGGGGGGAGGTGTTGTTTGCGGTAATACAAGTGTACAATAAGGTACAATTGATGTTTTGTTAGATCTAGAGTCTTAAGCATATCGAACTATGGGGGAGGTGACCGATTTCCTCCCCCTGATCGGCTAGCCGATGGCTAGGACAAACTAAATGATGCCATAATAAAGATTAAATATGCGTTCCTTTTTTGAAGATAAATGTGCATTCCATTAAAATCACCCATCTAGTTGTCAAGCTCTACTTTTTTATCAGCATATCTCAAAGCTAGTGAAAAAGTTAAAAAATAATTAGGAACCTATTAAACCCCCTCTATATTATAGTCTATCTCCTTTAACCGGCATTTTCATGAGTGACATTGGCAAACCTTAAGCTCTCTCGATGCAAGGTTTCGACAAGATGACACCAGTTGGTGGAAAGTTTGCTGGCAATGACAATTTTTGATGGGTTCGTAGCATAGAAAACAAAAAATTTCCTACGCATGAACACAAAACTAGCCAAGAACATCTACAAGATGGTAGCAACGGAGACTAACCCTCGAAGACCGGTAGCAGGGATTACATTCCCACACAAATGTTGCCGATGGAGACTCGACGAAGACACACGTAGTCGACGTAGTCGTTCACTTGACGTAGTCGACGTAGTGGTTCACTTGACGATCTCGAGATCGTGTACACGGTGCCACAACCGGCGGCGCCTCCGTACTCAGTCACACGTACGGCTTGTCATCATCTCCTCCATGCCCTCGGTCCAGCGGGGCAGCGGAAAAAGGGATCCGCCGGACACTCCAACACCACTTCAACTAAGTGTATGAAATCGAACTATAATTTCGGCAGAGCTTCGCTAAGCAATGTCGACGGTGGAGCAGCAACTATGGGAGGAAGGGAGGGGATCAGGAAGTGTATGAAGAGGGAGAAGAGGGGCTCCTTTTATAGGAGAGGAGGTGGCAGCCCCAAGGAGGGTGGCGCCAGCCCCTAGGAGAAAATCCTCCACCTCTTCATGGTGGTAACCCCCTCTTCATGGTGGTAACCCCCTCTTCATGGTGGTAACCCCCATTTTAATTTTGCATGACATTCATGCTAATTAAAACTCACACTAATTGAATTAATAAAACATTTTTATTTCTTTAATATTTGTTAATTCAATCAATTAACAAACATCAACAAAAACCCCCTTGAGTTATTTCGATATGCCAAAACAGTTTTAGCACCCTTCTGAAACAACCCTCATGTTGTCCTGTAATTCGATCGGAGTATCGTATCCACTCAAAAACGACAATGAACCTTAAGTGTGTCACCCTACGGTTCATGAATAATGTGGACATGATCGAGACTCCTCTCCGATCAATAATCATCAGCGGGATCTGGAAATCCATGACGACTCCCACTTACTCAACAATGATCTAGTGATCATGTGAACCATTAACGAACATAGTTAATTCCTTTTGTCTCGCGATATTATTACTTGTCCGAGATCCGATCATTTGGTATCAACCATACCTAGTTCGATCTCGTTCCCGACAAGTCTCTTTACTCGTTCTGTGATAATGCATTCTCGTGACCTACTCACATGCTTGCAAGTGATTCCAATGCAATATCACCGAGAAGGGCCCAGAGAATATCGTCCCGTCATCGGGTCGGACAAATTCCACTCTTGATCCATGAGCCTCAACTAATACTTTCAGAATACCCAAATCAACCTTTATAATCACCCTGTTATGGTGTGACGTTTGATATCATCAAAGCACTCTTCCGGTATCAGTGATTAACATGATCTCATGGTCTGAGGATTAGAACTATTTCGTATGAGTTTGATATAGCAATGAAACTTGATGACTTGAACGTATTGCTATTCGTACTATGGGTGTGAGTGTACATTACATCATTCATCTAATGATATGACCCTGTTATTAACAACATCCAATGTTCATGATCAGGAAACCTTGATCATCAGTTAATCAACGAGCTAGTATAAAAGAGAGGCTTTACTAGGAACCTTTTTAGTTTATTAATCACACAAGTATTAATGTTTCCGATTAATACAATTCTAGCATGAGAAATAAACATTTATCATAAACATGGAATATGATAATAACCACTTTATTATTGCCTCTTGGGCATATTCCCTTCAGTCTCCCACTTGCACTAGAGTCAATAATCTAGTTGATACTTGCGTATATAATACTTATGGCTTTCACGTGTTATCCGTACGTGTTGCATATGGTTAATCTGATCTCCAGATCTGACACTTTTTTTCAGTTCTGTGTGTATTTACATGTCTTTGCGTCTCTACGCATCACTCATTCTCAAATGAGATAGTTGGGTATAAATTTGGTCCTTAGGTGAGACCTTAGTTCCTTTTAGCTAAAATCATGTTGTCACTATTGTCGCACAATAGATCTTCACAGTAATAGCCAGCTTGGAACTACACCTAGTTTGATAACAAACTTATTGACACAAATGCCCTCCTTTGCTACTTCTAAAGCAGCCATATACTCAACCTTTGTTGTAGAATCCATCACAATGTCTTAACTTTGGAACTCATCCAAATCCATCATGGAACTTCCTTCCATTACATTGTGCCACCTAAACATATAGCTAAAATTGAGATAAACTTAATTTGTATCTTGTGACAAACTTAGTATCAATGTAACACCTTACAATGAACTATGTGTCACTTTGTCATACATAATATATATCCTTAGTCCTTCCAAAGCACATAAGGATATCTTTACTATTGTCCAGTGATCATCTTATGACATTTATCACTCTAGTATATGCTCATAACATTTAGAGTATAGGCCATATCTAGATATGTACATATCACGGTATACATGATCGATCAAATCATTCATGTGGCTTCACTCATCAAGTGTCAAAAACACCTGAATCTTATTTCAACCTCTTTTATGCGGTAAGAACTTTTCTCGTCGTTTCCATATTGAACTTCATTCAATATTTCATCTATGTACTTTTGCACAACCATATTGGCACCTCGATCTATCTACATAGACATTGAGACCCAATATTTTGGTTTTGCCTAAGTCTTTCATTGAAATTTAATTTTAATGAAATTCTTAACCTATGTCAATAAAAGATACATCATTTCCAATTAACAATATGTCTTCTACATAATATACTGAAAATATGTCTCAGCGCTCCCACTTAATTTCTTGCAAATGCAAGCATATTCATCGTATCTGATGAAACTAAACCTTTTAATTATTTCATCACGGTGAATATTCCAACTCCACGATGCTTACTTCAACCATTGAAGTTTGCATGCCTTTTAGAATCCTTTGAATTTACAAAACCCATTGGACCATGTCATGTACATGTCCTAGGTAACCATTCTATTAGAAGAATGTTGTCTTGTTTGTTCAACTAACATATACCAAACTTGGCATATGTAGTGGTTGGTACAGTAATCCGTCCAGACAAAATATCGCTATGAAAGATCAAATCTTGTCATAGTCAACTCATTGAACATAATCGTAAACTCTTTTGATGATATGTCAACTATTTCATAGATGCAAAAACATCCATGTCTATTTATAGATCCAAATACGTTCATTAGGCTTCATGCCTTTTGAGGGTCTTCCAAGTTCAGAAACTTGGTTTCTCGTGTATGGAACTGTCACAGTTTTTATGACTTCTAGCTATTTGACGGAGTCAGGGCCCATCATCGCTTCTTTGCATGTAGTCGGTTCATCATTGTCAAACAATAATGATCTGTTCTTAAATCTAACTATTTGATTGTTATCCGACTCACGCGGTTCAATAGGAACTTAGATCTATGTGACCACAACCTTTGAGGTACGACAACCATGCGCATTTTGGCCGCCTCCGGGACACTTCTCGGCGCTGCGCTACTCAGCACATATAGCTTAGGTTCAATAACCCAATCAAAGTTCTATTGTCCTCCCACTTAACTTTTCGCGAAAAATTCCTTCTCAAGAAACTTGACATTTTCAGCAACAAACACTTTTGTCTTAGGTGTTCCGGAGGAATACCAACAGTTACTTTGGGATAACCTACAAAGACACATTTATTCGACTTTGGTTGTAAACATTTTACATATGCCTAGCATACCAAAATTTTAGAAAAGACAACTTGGGTTTTATCCCATGCCATAACTCATATGGTGTCATTTCAATGGATCATGATGGCGCTCTTTTCAGTGTAAAAGCGGTAGTCTCTAAAGCTTTATCCTTAAAATATAATGGCAGTTTTATAGACGACACCTTTGATCCAACGATGTCAAACAAAGTTTGATTTCATCTCTCGAACACTCCATACTCCTATGGTGTTTCAGGAAATATAAGTCTATGGAACGATTCCTCAACTTTTAGGTGTTTGCTAAACTTGTAACTCAAATATCTTCCTTTATGATCAAATCATAAATTCTTTATTCTCTTGTTACAATGATTTTCAACTTCATCTAGAAATACTTTGAACTATATTCAAATATTTCATGCTTCTTCCTTATCAAGTAAATATACACATATATCTACTCAAATCATCGGTTAAAGTAAATGAAGTTCAAGAATTCACCACACACGGCTACACATAATGGACTATATACATCAACATGTACAATATCCAATAAGTTAGTCGTCCGTTCTTCTTTGGCCTATGAACGGAGTTTTAATCATCTCTAGGAAATTCTCACAAGTGTCAATTGATTCAAAATCAAAAGGCTCCAGAATTCCATCAATATGGAGTTCCTTTATGTTTTCTTTCCAATATGATTTAAACGGTGGTGTCACTCATAAGTGATCTTCTAATCACTTGTCTTAAGACATTTTTAGCATCAATGTTATGGATGTGATTTCTCCAACAAGATAAGCGTTCATCCATCTTTTATGAATGCGGTAATAATTTGAACAACCATTGTTCTCATAATACCTGAACAAAATAAAAATTATTAAAACAAATCTTGAAGGCTAGGTTTAATTCCAATGAAACACAATAACACTTTATTTGTTTTCGATGAGAATCATCCCATATTCATTTGCTAGTTAATTAGGCCATTGTAGTTCTTGTATTGCATTGTTCTGTATGACAGTTCATACCAACCAATTTAGTATCAAATACCCCAAGAACCACATTGTTTTAACAAGCAATGAATACACCCATAACATGTATATCTTCTATATACCTGAGCTGGACATTTCCAGTCTTTTCTTTTCCGCCAAAATAATTTTCGGATTCTCTTTTAGCAATTCCTTTCCTTTCTAGAAGAATCTATCAACATCAATAGTGGCGCCATTCACATGGCACATAGTTCAAGGCATGATTAGTCAAACACTAATATCCTTGGACTCACACTTTGAAGTAGATCACCATAATCACATATTTGGCATTCTTCCAAATTCCATTCTTTAGTAATCTATTAATGCAGTAAACATTTTACCGACATCTTGTATTCATCCTATCATGACAACTTTCATGATCAATCTACTATAGCTCATGAGGATGAATTGTGAGTATAATGCTAGTTCCCAAAACCTTTTTAGGAGATCTAGACGGCTAGCGTCTCTAATCTTCACAAATTCTCATACAATATGAGAACATGTGTCTTACTAAATTATACTCTATCACATTGCAACCAAACATTGTTTCAGATATCAAAATATCTTCCACACATGATAGTTTATGAAACAATCATTTCAGCTCCTAGATAACCTTGATACAAAAAAAAAACTTTTGAATATCAAGGATCATGGAGGCAAGTGTGATACTTAGATCCTAACACTGGAATTGTTACTCTTGATTTAATACTACTTATTAAATTTTATCGAGTAACCAAGGTTTGCTAAAAGTTAGCAATAGGACTTTAAACTTTAGATTGACATTCAAACAATACGATACCAGTTCGTAAAGTTAACATCCAGAATTCTATAGTTCTATTATCTCAATTATAGCTAATCGCAAGGTAGTAAACGGATGCCAATGACTACAACAAACTATGCAAATTCACTTTGATTTAGTTCATGATAAATTGAGTTCTATAATTCAAAATTACTAAGTGAACTCCCACTTAAAAACAACATCCCTCTTAGTTTTCTTAAGTGATTACACGAACCAAATTCACTATACCGCAACCGATCATCACGTGCAATGGCATAGTTTCAAAGGTGAACATCACCATGTTCATCATATCAACCATATGACTCATGCTTAACCTTTCGGTTCATGTTCCGAGGCCATGTCTGTACATGCTAGGCTCGCCAAGTAAAACCATAACATTCGCGTGTGTAAAACTGTCTTACACCCGTCGTATGTGAACGTAGAGTCTGTCACACCCGATCATCACGTGGTGTCTCGAAACGACGAACTTTCTTGACGGTGCATGTTATGGAAGAACATATTTTTATCTTGATATTTATGTGAGAGGGATCATCTTATAATGCTACCGTGCGATCAAATCTAAGAAAAATAAGATGCATAAAAGGATAAACATCACATGCATATATAATGTGATATGATATGGTCCTTCACGCATTCGATCTCCATCTTGTGCGTCACGGCATGATCTCTATCATTCCACCGGCGTAGCACCAAGGTCCATGGTGCGCCATCTTGGTTGTCTTCCTCCATTACAATATATCGCTTGGATATATATATTCGGCACACAGGCCTTAAAATGAAAAGACAACCATATGGCTCCTGCCGGTTGTTTATAACTTACAAAAAGGATCATTGCATACAATTTGTAACATAAACAATTTAACCATATCACATCACATGCCCTGCAAAAACAAGTTAGACGCTTCTAATTTGTCTTACATATTTTACGTGGTTTAGGGCTTTCTAGGAAGAACTGTTCTTACCTACGAACATGTAACCACAACGGTGATAAAAATATTATTAACAACTCTTTGTAAAATAGATCATAACTATAGTGGGAGAAACGTGCACCCGCAAAGCCACATATGCCGAAGCATGTCAAGTATGGGACAAGTCTCGTGAACGCGGTCACGTAATGTTAGTCTCGGGCAGCTTCAATCCCACTATGCCACTATGATTTAAAATACAAAAAATAGCAATAACATGATCATCAACGCCCACATCTCCATGTGTTCCAATCGTGAATACCAACTACGCATAGAGATGGCTCTGATACCACTGATAGGTTTGTAGCATAGAAAACAAAAAAATTCCTACGCATGAACACAAAACTAGCCAAGAACATCTACGAGATAGTAGCAATGGAGACTAACCCTCACAGACCGGTAGCGGGGATTACGTTCCCGCACAAACGTTGCCGATGGAGACTCAATGAAGACGCACGTAGTCGACGTAGTCGTTCACTTGACGTAGTCGACGTAGTGGTTCACTTGACGATCTCGAGATCGTGTACACGGCACCACAACCGGTGGCGCCTCCGTACTCGGTCACACGTACAGCTTATCATCGTCTCCTCCACGCCCTCGGTCCAGCGGGGCAGCGGAAGAAGGGATCGGCCGGACACTCCAACACCACTTCAACTAAGTGTATGAAATCGAACTATAATTTTGGCAGAGCTTCGCTAAGCAATGTCGACGGTGGAGCATCAACTATGGGAGGAAGGGAGGGGATCAAGAAGTGTATGAAGAGGGAGAAGAGGGGCTCCTTTTATAGGAGAGGAGGTGGCAGCCCCAAGGAGGGTGGCGCCATCCCCTAGGAGAAAATCCTCCACCTCTTCATTTTAATTTTGCATGACATTCATGCTAATTAAAACTCACACTAATTGAATTAATAAAACATTTTTATTTCTTTAATATTTGTTAATTCAATCAATTAACAAACATTAACAAAAAAACCCTTGAGTTATTTCGATATGCCAAAATAGTTTCGACACTTTTCTGAAACAACCCTCATGATGTCCTATAATTTGATCGGAGTATCGTATCCACTCAAAAACGACAACGAACCTTAAGTGTGTCACCCTACGGTTTGTGAATAACGTGGACATGATCGAGACTCCTCTCCGATCAATAATCATCAGCGGGATCTGGAAATCCATGACAACTCCCACTTACTCGACGATGATCTAGTGATCGTGTGAACCATTAACAAACATAGTTAATTCCTTTTGTCTCGCAATATTATTACTTGTCCGAGATCTGATCATTTGGTATCAACCATACCTAGTTCGATCTCGTTCCCGACAAGTCTCTTTACTCGTTCCATGATAATGCATTCTCGTGACCTAGTCACATGCTTGCAAGCGATTCCAATGCAATATCACCGAGAAGGGCCCAGAGAATATCTTCCTGTCATCGGGTCGGACAAATTCCACTCTTGATCCATGAGCCTCAACTAATACTTTCAGAATACCCAAATCAACCTTTATAATCACCCTATTATGGTGTGACGTTTGATATCATCAAAGCACTCTTCCGGTATCAGTGATTACCATGATCTCATGGTCTGAGGATTAGAACTATTTCGTATGAGTTTGATATAGCAATGAAACTTGATGACTTGATCATATTCCTATTCGTACTATGGGTGTGAGTGTTCATCACATCATTCTTCTAATGATATGACCCCGTTATTAACAACATCCAATGTTCATGATCAGGAAACCTTGATCATCAGTTAATCAACGAGCTAGTATAAAAGAGAGGCTTTACTAGGAACCTTTTAGTTTATTAATCACACAAGTATTAATGTTTCTGATTGATACAATTCTAGCATGAGAAATAAACATTTATCATAAACATGGAATATGATAATAACCACTTTATTATTGCCTCTTGGGCATATTCCCTTCATTTTTGACAAGTGTAGATTGGTCGGGTGTGAAACCCATAATATTTCCCTCTAGCTGATCAAGCACTGACAAAGTGTGTGTGTTTGTGTGTGTGTGTGTCGTGCTTATTATAGAAGGAGTTCTCCCAAACTTTCTGCTTCACGATGTTGATCTTCGGTTTGAAATTTCATTGGACAATTAACATTGGATCACATGCATGGATCCCTTCTCCAAGGTTTTGTTTTGTGTACTTTTGTTGGGCCTCATGCTATTTTGGTCGGTGATTTTTCATTCGCAATAGGTTATGGTAGATGTTGAAGAACACTATGGTAGATCAATTGTTTTTCTTGCTGTGAACTTTTTATGCAGCATCAATGCTTGATATTTTTCTGACATTCTTAGCAATTAGTGATATTTAGTTATATGCTTCAACCGATCGTAAGACGATACTTATCCTCCTTTCCCGAGAGAATATACAAATAAGTTTTGGACACACTAGGGACACCCATCTTTAATGGATGGTCTATATTTTGGCCTATAATAACACAAAATTTATTATTCTCCAAAATTACAAAAAACACACTAAATTTCATTATCACAAATATATTGAAATGAATGATCTCATAAATTACAAAAAAGTATGCATATAAATATGGAAAGCGGTCTCACCTGACCGGTAGATCGAGCGAATGGATGTGTCGGGTCCACCCCCTCGCATTTTTGCTCCCTCGGATTCAGTACCATCACCCACCTTATATTTCTCGTCCACCTGCTCTCTCAGCGAGCCTCCTTCCATGGCATATTATCCCATGTTTCTCCGCCCCCATGACCATCCTCCTCCCTCTTGTTCCTCCTCTACCGCATGTCTCATCTGCCTCTCCATTCTCCCCCACATCCGATTGGAGTTCACAAGGATGGACACTCAGAATCGAGGTCAACTTTGAAGACTATCTTGGGAAGGTGGGGCACGAAGAGGAATGACTCTATGGTCACTGGATCTAGCCTATACAAGGCTCCAACAAGTCAGATTCGCAGCCGGCAAGCCCAAATGGATGAACTTCGGGCAGCCATGGACGATGAGACGAGGTTAGTAATATGGAAATTTTGTTGATGCACGGGTGTTTTTTCAGATGATGCAGACTCATGCGTGTTTGGTGGGAACAAGATGATGTGATTGTTTTTAATGCCTGTTGCATATGTCGCTTCAACGATGCAAATCTATCCATGATGTGTTCCATGCTTGGTCTCTCATACTGCGGACATGTTTTCTCTTGAGAAATTTGTTAACACAGATGGGGCCTTACTTTATTTACTGCAGACTTTATGCAGTCTCATATTGTTTTACTCAACTGAATGTTTTGTTACATCTCGAGTCTTAAGCAGATTGAATTGCTGGGGAGGTGATGTTTACAGTAGTACAGGTGTACAATGAGATACAATTGATGTTTTGTTAGATCTCGAGTCTTAAGGAGATTGAACTATGGGGGAGGTGGCAGATCTCCTCCCCCCGATCGGCTAGCCGATGGCTAGGACAAACTAAATGATGCCAAATAAAGCTTAAATGTGTGTTCCTTTTTTGAAGATAAATGTGTGTTCCATTAAAATCACCCATCTAGTTGTCAAGCTCTACTTTTTTATCAGCAGATCTCAAAACTAGTGAAAAAGTTAAAAAATAATTAGGAACCTATTAAACCCCCTCTATTTATCGTCCATCTTCTTTAACCGGCATTTTCATCAGTGACATTGGCAAACCTTAAGCTCTCTCGATGCAATGTTCTGACTAGATGACACCAGTTGGAGGAAGTTTGCTGGCAATGACAATTTTGACAAGTGGTAGATTGGTCGGGTGTTAAACCCATGATCTTTCCCTCTAGATGATCAAGCTCTGATAAAGTGTGTGTGTCGTGCTTATTACAGAAGGAGTTGTCTCAAACCTTCCACTTCACGATGCTAATCTTCAGTTTTAAATTTGGTTGGACAATTAACATTGGATCACGTGCATGGATCCCTTCTCGAAGATTTTGTTTTGCGTAATTTCGTTGGGCCTCATGCTATTTTGGTCAGTGATTTTTCATTCGCAATAAGTTATGGTAGATGTAGAAGAACACTATGGTAGATCAATTGTTTTTCTTGCTGTGAACTTTTTATGTTGCATCAATGCTTGATATTTTTCTAACATTCTGAGCAATTAGTAATATTTAGTTATATGCTTCAACCGATCGTAAGACAATACTTATCCTCCTTTTCCTGAGAGAATATACAAATAACTTTTGGACACACTAGGGACACCCATCTTTAATGGGATGGTCTATATTTTGGCCTATAATAACACACAAATTATTTTTCTCCAAAATTATAAAAAACACACTATTTCATTATCACAAATATATTGAAATGAATGATCTCATAAATTACGAAAAAATATGTATATAAATATGGAAAGCGGTCTCACCTGACCGGTAGATTGACCGAACGGATCTGTCGTGTCCTCTCCCTCGCGTTTTTGCTCCCTCGAATTTACTAGCATCACCCACCTTATATTTCTCGTCCACCTGCTCTCTCAGCAAGCCTCCTCCCGTGGGATATTATCCCATGTTTTTCTGCCCCCATGACCATCCTCCTCCCCCCTCGTTCCTTCTCTACCGCCTATCTCCTCTGCCTCTCCATTCTCCCCCACATCCAATTGGAGTTCACAATGATGGACACTCAGAATCCAGGTCAACTTCGAAGACTGGCTTGGGAAGGTGGGGCACAAAGAGGAATGACTCTATGGTCACTAGATCTAGCCTCTACAAGGCTCCAACAAGTAAGATTCGCAGCCGGGTAGCCCAAATGGACGAACTTCGGGCAGCCATGGACGATGAGACGAGGTTAGTAATATGGAAATTTTATTGATGCACAGGTGTTTTTTAGATGATGCGGACTCATCGTGTTTGCTGGGAACAAGATGATGTGATTGTTCTTAATGCCTGTTGCATATGCCGCTTCAACGATGTAAATCTATCCATTATGTGTTCCATGCTTGGTCTCTCACACTGTGTACATGTTTTCTCTTGAGAAATTTGTTGCCACAAATAGGGTCTTACTTGAATTACTGCAGAGTTTATGCAGTCTCATATTGTTTTACTCCACTGGATGTTTTGTTAGATCTCGAGTCTTAAGCAGATTGAATTGTGGGGGAGGTGATGTTTGCGGTAGTACAAGTGTACAATAAGGTACAATTTATGTTTTGTTAGATCTCGAGTCTTAAGCAGATCGAACTATGTGGGAGGTGGCCGATTTCCTCCCCCCGATCGGCTAGCTGACGGCTACTACAAACTAAATGATACCATAATATCGCTTAAATGTGGGTTCCTTTTTTGAAGATAAATGTGCATTCCATTAAAATCACTCATCTAGTTGTCAAGTTCTACTTTTTTGGCAGCATATCTCAAAGCTAGTTAAAAAGTTAAAAAATAATTAGGAACCTATTAAACCCCCTCTATATTATCGGTGATACGTTGCAAACGTATCTATAATTTTTGATGCTCCATGCTTGTTTTACACCAATTGCTTTATGTTTTATTTATAATTCGTGGTGTTTTTATGCATTTTCTAAAACTAACCTATTAACAAGATGCCACAGTGCCAGTTCCTATTTTTAGCTGTTTTTGTGTTTCAGAAAAGTTACATAGGAAATATTCTCGGAATTGGACGAAACAAAAGCCAAAGTTCCTAGTTACCTGACACAAAGACGGAGTCCAATGTAGAGACGGAGGAGAGCCAGAAGGCGGCCGCACCATGGGGTGGTGCGGCCTACCCCCTGGCCACGCTGGCCTCTGGTGTGGGCCCCTCGGCCCCCCTCTGATATTGCCCTTCCGCCTATAAAGTCCCTTTGTCGCGAAAACCCTAAAGGCAGAAACATCTTTCCACAAAACATACTGCAAGCCGCCATCGTCATCGATCCGAGATTGGGAGGGTCTAGAAGCTCTTCCTGGCACCCTGCCGGAGAGGGGAATCATCACCAGAGGCCTTCTTCATCACCATGCCAGCATCCGGAGTGATGCGTGAGTAGTCAACCACTGGACCATGGGTCCATAGCAGTAGCTAGATGGTTGTCTTCTCCTCCATGCGCCTCATATCTAGATCTTGTGAGCTGTCTATCATGATAAAGATCATCTTACTAGTGGGGACAGGCCCTCTAGTCCCGGCCCGTAAGGGGCTTTAGTCCCGGTTTGTCAACCGGGACTACAGAGGCGGGACTAAAGGCTTAACCTTTAGTCTCGGCCCAGTTACCAGCCGGGACTACAGGATCTCCATGTGGCCACCGCGGAGCGCGCTGGGGATAGGCTCTTTAGTCCCGGTTTGTAACACAGGCCGGGACTAAAGAGTCTCTATAGATTTTGTTTTGTTTTAGGGTTTTATGGTTTAGGTGTTCGGGGGAATTATTTTTGTTGTATTTTATTTTATTTCTTTCTACATTTTAAAAACACTTTTCATATAATTCTACACATACACGTTTGTGCATATATATAAGATAACTTATCTTACGATTGAGTATATATATACAGTTATATGGAGATCACAATTACCGGGACTAGAGCCCGTCTATTCGATTACATGGACCAACATCAGTAATAGCCCCTAGCTACACTAAATCGTCCTTTGTCGTCTATAGATTTTGTCCTCAAAAAGGCCGCTAGCTCCTCTGCAACAGCAATGGCGCGTTGCTCTGGTAGGTACTTCTCCCGCATGGCCTCGAACTATATAAGAAAAGGAGATCAATATGAATGTCAATCATGATAACAAAGAATGACGGGTAAAAATAGAGGTGTGAATGTGTATTGCTTACGTCGTATCTATAATCCTTGTGCTCAGAGGTAAACGTGCGAATGAACTTGCAAACGTAGTATCCATATAGATGCGTCCCCTGTGGCTGCTGGTCGCACTTTACGAGAATAGAATATAATCAAAATAATAATCTAGCATCATAACTATATTGAAAATAGAAGTATCTCGTACTACTTACCTGAACCGCCCTAAAGGTCAGCTTCTCATGAGAGATACCGTCAGTCATCCACTTGAACCGCTTCCAAACCTTGCCCGACAAGGAAAATGATTTGCTAAGTTTTTCATTACATGATATCTCAGAAAATCATCGAAAGAGACCGATATAGCACAAGAATGATTGAAATTACCTTTGGAGCATGTCCTGCATGCTTTGGAACTGTTCCACGTTTCTCGATAATTGGTCGAAGACATCAACTCTTCCCTTATCAATTTGAATGTCCAACAGAATCCAGTGGTAGCTGCACATGTATATATATATATACGTCAGTAACTTATCAATTACACTTATAAGTGAATGGACACAACAGAGTAAGACCCTCACTTGAAGTTGTATGGAAACAGTATGTGGTCACAAAAATTTTGGTCCATTAGAAACCTTAGAAGGTTTTCCTCTGTCTCCTTGGGTTTATCAGTTAGCATCTTTATATGTATTTTATCTGGGTCAATAAACCCAATATTTATGATGTTCCTACTTTTACAGACCAGGATCTTTATTCTGCATAATAGAGTACAAAAGGATATAGTGAGGATAATTACATGCAATGAATTGAAATAACTGAACAAGTTATATGCAGACAACAAATTGAAAAACTTACAGACAATAGCAACTCATGAGAGTTCGTCAAAGTCGACATGGATCTCTTCGGGTCGGCCGTAGTACTCCCGTGGGACAAGCGCCACGATCATTATTCTCCCATTCTTTGCTTCATTCATGTACCATGCATGCAAGTAACGCATATTTGTTGGGAGATCTTCCAACCTCTCTTTGCTGACCAAAGGCCCCCCCATGACAAATTTAGGCTTAGGGGCTACAACAGCATTGGGAAACCTCTCGTCTTGGGAAGCCAGAACGTATTCAACACTCATACCCCATTCATCTGCCCGTTTCTTTGCTATTTCCAAACTTTGCCCCTGCACCGGAGAGGGAACATTTTCGGATAACACCCTGAGGGGTGGGATCAATTGTTTGGCTTGTTGTCCAAGCTGAGGGACGTCTGATCTTTTCTTGCCTGTACTTGTACTTGATTTGCTCCCACTTGCACTTGTACGTGATCTGGTATTTTTCCCTTCCTTCTGCAATGTGCGTAGATAGTCATCAGGCTTATGGTGCAAGTCATACTGCGATGGAAGGGTCAGTAAGTATTTTGCATAGTCTTTTTGCTTCTCGGTGTATTCCGGGCGGGGCTCGGGTTCCTTCTTTTTCATCTGCGCATCATAATGTTCCTTTGCGATCCTGGCGTTTTCCTCGGGGGTACGATCATAAGGTCTGATGGGAAGATTCGGATGAGGTACCTTTGGGAGGGGCGATAGTTTTCGCTTGGGGGGGCTCTCTCGCTTAGAACTCATCGACAAAGCATTCTTGCTGGCACGCTTCCGCTTAGTTTCCTTAGCAGCCGACGGCGGAGACGGCCGACCCAAGTCCGGCGGCGGTGATCGAGATGGACTCATGTTGTGGTGGCCGTAGTCATGTGGAGGGCTTCTTGGAGGTGATGGAGGTGTAGGTGACCTGCGACAACTCGGAGGCGGTGTTGTCCTTGGGGCCAAGCCTAGAAGCTTGATGTAGTTCTTGTCCCATAGAATGACTCCACCCAGTACTTCTCCGAGTCCAGCGATGTCAAGCTCCATATCATGAAACCCCATCATGATTTCATCCACCCCGACTTTAGCATAGCCAGCTGGAATCTCATGGCCATGCCAGCGTGCGTCAGGTGGACAAGGTAAAGCTTGTCCGACCGCCACCTTCATGGATATGTTCTTCATTCTCTGATGGAGTTCACATGATATTGACTCCTTGATTCCATCCACGGGGTAGCCGGGACCGCCCTCTATCATTCGTCGTGCATCGTCAGTCGGGGCCTCTGATTCAGCCATGCTGCTTTTCCGCTTAGATAGGTCGGCGGTAATATCGAGTGCAGGATCTTGCTGGCGCACTACTCCTCTAAGTTCGTCAATATGCTGTTGTTGCTCATTAACTCTGGCAAGCAACTGGTTGAACTTGTCATTTTCCTCATCTTGTTGTCACTTCTTTTCTCTCGCTCGGCTTCTATAGGTCTCTTGGTCTTTGGCAAACCCAAGCCACCACGGGTAAGAAGGACCAAAGCCTCGCGTTCGTCCTCCGTGTTTGTCATTCCCGAAGACTAGTGTGAGCAAGTCTTTCTCTCTATCTCGAGTGAACTTTCTCTTTCCCTCTTTAATTTCTTTCACTATTTTTTCCAATTTTCCCTGGGTATCCTAAGACCGTCACTGCAGATAAGGTTCCCTATTAGTTCGTCGTACGAACCACCATGCGCAAGGAACCAATTTCTTGCTCTTATTTCCCACTCATCACGGGTGGGTTCAGGTGTGATCCCTTTAGCTATCATCTCTTGCTCTTGTTTATCCCACTTTGAGATGGCAGTCTCGTAGCCCCCTGGCCCCAGCGTTTGGTGATATTTCTTCTTGTCGGCATTTTTCTTGTTCTTTTCTGATAATGTCTTGGCATCTTCTGACTCCTTGTACTCCTGAAATGCCTTCCAGTGATTCGCCTGCTTCGCTAGATACCCTTTGAATACTGGCACTTCCTTTTTCTCCAGATAGTTTTTCCATAATTTTTTCTTCCACAACCGGAACAGTTCGGCCACCTTCTTTAGAGTCCACTGCTTGACTTTGGCCCTCAATTGTCTTGCGGCGACTTCATCCTCACATTATGGCAGGTTGAAATGTGCCATGAGATCATTCCAAATACTCTCTTTGTACCTTTCGGTGACATACTCACTATCGTCTGCCCCTTTGCGCTTGTTCCACTCCCGAACGCTGATCGGGACGTGATCCCTAACCAGAACTCCGCATTGTTTCTTGAATGTGTCACAGCCTTCTTAGGAAGCTTGGGTTCGCCCATAGGCAATATGACCTCAAAGGTGTAATGTGTTTGTGCATCCAACTTTTTAGTCGGGCCTCGTTTTGTAGCTTTGCTCGATGTGGAGGCCTAAGAGAAGAAACATTCGTCAATGTATATGTATACAATATACAGTTATCTCCAATATACCTCACTGGACTTCGTTAATTGTCCACCGGCTTCTCCATCAGCGGAGCTATCGCATTCTCCATCATCGGAACTATCGCCTTCTCTGTCGGCTTCATCTTCACATCGGTCGACCTCCATTCCATCCCCGGAGGGGTTCAGATACGACGACGGAGATTCAGCTGGTTCAACATCGGGGGCGTCGTTGATTATATTCTCGAGAATTTCTTCCTCTGCTAGGTTCCTGCTATGTGGATCCATAGTTTCTGCAAAATACCAACATTTTCAAAATGCTATATCAAATAACTTAATCTAAATTTTGCTAACAAATAACTTAATCTAAATTTTGCTAAATAACTTAATCTAACTAAATAACTAGGAAACTAACTAAGAAACTTAATCTAACTAAGAATAACAATTAACTAAATAACTTAAACTAACTTAATCTAACTAAATAACTTAACAAAAAACTAAATAACTTAATCAAACTAAGAATAACAATTAACTAAATAACTTAAACTAACTTAATCTAACTAAATAACTAAGAAACTAAATAACTTAACAAAAAACAAAATAACTTAATCTAACTAAGAATAACAATTAACTAAATAACTAAGAAACTAACTAAGAAACTTAATCTAACTAAGAATAACAATTAACTAAATAACTTAAACTAACTTAATCTAACTAAATAACAATCTAACTAATAACAATTAACTAAATAACTAAGAAACTAACTAAGAAACTTAATCTAACTAAGAATAACAATTAACTAAATAACTTAAACTAACTTAATCTAACTAATTAAAATTAACAAAAAAACAAACCTAACCCTAACCGTACCTGGAGGTACTGTGGCCACGGGGCGACGGGGAGGTGGCCGCCGGCGACGGGTGACGGATAGGTGCCCACGGACGGGGAGGTGTCCGCGGACGGCGGCGGCAAGGCGGGAGCGGACGTCGGCGGCGAGCTCCGATCTGGCATCCTGGCGGCATCCTGCTTCTTCTCCTCGCGCAAAAACCTCCAAGTCCCGGTCGGTGGAACCGACCGGGGACGAAGGAGAGGTTATATACCCCCCCACCCCTTTAGTCCCGGCCCATGGCTCAAACCCGTTTTATAAAGACCCCCCTTTAGTCCCGGTTTGAGCCACGGGCCGGGACTAAAGGGGTTGGGCGAGGGCTTTTCAGAAACAGACCTTTAGTCACGGTCTGTGGTTCGGGCCGGGACTAAAGGCCCGAAACAGGGATGTTTTTGAATAATTTATCAAACTATTATCTATTTTATAAATAATTATCTGTTTTGTATATTTTTGAATCTTATTAAACTCTCAACATGAAAAGTGCTTGAATTTGAATAAGTAATTCAAATCCATTTTCTGTTTTATTAAATAATTATTCTAACTTATCAAACTATTAACAAAATTGCCATTTTCAATTAAATAATAGATTAACTAATATTTTTTGCATATTTTTGAATCTTATTAAACTTTCAACATGAAAAGTGCTTGAATTTGAATAAGCAATTCAAATCCATCCACTGTTTTATAAAATAATTGTTCTAACTTATCAAACTATTAACAAAATTGCCATTTTCAATTAAATAATAGATTAACTAATATTTTTTGCATATTTTTGAATCTTATTAAACTTTCAACATGAAAAGTGCTTGAATTTGAATAAATAATTCAAATCCATCCACTGTTTTATAAAATAATTGTTCTAACTTATCAAACTATTAACAAAATTGTCATTTTCAATTAAATAATAGATTAACTAATATTTTTTGCATATTTTTTAATCTTATTAAATAATAGATTAACACACATGATCCTTAAATAAAGGTTTAGTACATTCCATACATGCATTACATAAAAGGTTTCATACATTATTACATTAGCACCAATATTCCTATCTATTATTTCTGTTTTCTTCTGGGTCGTAGCCATGGAGAATCTTCATCATTCAGTAGGATGCTTGGGTCAGTTTTCACTTTGAAGGGCAGAATTTCATGAAACTTATTATAATCTACTGACATGTCTGTCTTGTCATCTACTCCCATGATGTTTCTTTTCCCTGAAAGAACTATGTGGCGTTTTGGCTCATCGGACGATGTCTTCTTTTGCTGATTTCTTTTTCTCATTTTTGTAGACATGTCCTTCACATAGAAAACCCGAGCCACATCATTGGCTAGGATGAATGGTTTGTCCATGTACGCAAGATTGTTGACATCCAATGTGGTCATGCCGTACTTTTGGTCTACAACTACCCCGTCTCCGATCAACTTCACCCATTTGCACCAAAACAAAGGGATCTTAAAAGTAGGTCCATAGTCGAGTTCCCATATCTCCTCTATGTACCCGTAATATATGTCCTTCTGCCCATTATCGTCTGTTGCATCAAAGCGGACACCATTATTTTGGTTGGTGCTCTTTTTATCTTGGGCGACCATGTAAAATGTATTCCCATTTATCTCGTACCCTTGGAAAGTACATATAGTCGAAGATAGTGGCCTGGCCAAATAGTACAGCTGATCTCCAATGTTGTTGTTATTGATGACATGTGTTTGCAACCAACTGCCAAAAGTCTTCTCGTGTTCCCCTTTAATCCAAGAGTCAGCCTTCCCCGGGTTTTCGGAGCGTAGAATATTCTTGTGTCTCTCGATATACGGAGCCACCACGGTGGAATTGTGTCGAACTGTGTAGTGTGCTTGAGTGAATGAATGTCCGTCCATACATACTGTTGCTTTCCTTCCTAGTGTGCCTTTTCCAATCAGCCGACCCTCACAACGAGAATCAGGAACACCAATCGTCTTAAGGTCAGGAAGAAAGTCTACACAAAACTCAATGACCTCCTCTGTTCCATAGCTCTTGGAGATGCTTCCTTCTGGCCTAGCATGATTACGAACATATTTCTTTAAGACTCCCATGAACCTCTCGAAGGGGAACATATTGTGTAGAAACATAGGACCGAGAATTCTAATCTCTTCGACTAGGTGAACTAGGAGGTGCGTCATTATATTGAAGAAGGATGGCGGGAACAACAACTCGAAGCTGACCAGACATTGGACCACATCAATCTGTAACCCTGATAGACTTTCTTGATCGATTACCTTTTGAGAAATTGCATTGAGGAATGCACATACCTTCACAATTGCTATTCGAACATTTTCCGGTAGAATTCTCCTCAATGCAACCGGAAGCAATTGCATCATAAGCATGTGGCAGTCATGAGACTTTAGGTTTTGGAAATTTTGTCTTTCATATTTATGATTCCCTTTATATTCGACGAGAAGCCAGTCGGGACCTTGATACTGAAAAGGACTTCAAAGAAGATTTCCTTCTCTTCCTTGGTAAGAGCGTAGCTGGCAGGCCCTTGAAACTGCCCTGGATGCATGTCGTCTCGTCCTTTATGACGTTCCTGGTCCTCCCGTGCTTCCGTTGTATCTTTTGACTTCGCATACAAGCCCAGGAAGCCTAGAATATTCACGCAGAGATTCTTTGTCAGGTGCATCATGTCGATTGTGGAGCGGACCTCATGGACTTCTCAATAGGGTAGCTCCTAAAATATAGATTTCTTCTTCCACATGGGTGCACACTTATCAGGGCCGTTAGGAATAGGTTGGCTGCCAGGACCCTTTCCAAAGATTACTTTTAAATCTTTGACCATATCAAATACTTCAACACCAGTACGGGTGACAGGGTTCCCATGGGTTTCTGCCTTGCCATTGAAATGCTTGCCTTTTTTCTTTAAGGGATGCTTGGGCAGAAGAAAACGACGATTGTACGGGTACACAATCTTCCTACATTTGTCCAGATATATACTTTCTGTCTCATCCAAACAGTGCGTGCATGCATTGTATCCCTTGTTTGACTGTCCTGAAATGTTACTAAGAGCAGGCCAATTATTGATGGTTGCGAAAAGCAACGCTCGAAGGTCAAATTCCTCTTGTTTGTGCTAGTCCCACACACGTACACCTGGTTCGGCCCACAGCTATAAAAGTTCATCAACTAATGGCCTTAGGTACACATCAATGTCGTTGCCGGGTTGCTTTGGACCTTGGATGTGCACTGGCATCATAATGAACTTCCGCTTCATGCACAACCAAGGAGGAAGGTTGTAGATACATAGAGTAATGGGCCAGGTGCTGTGACTGCAACTCTGCTCCCCAAAAGGATTCATGCCATCTGTACTTAGACCAAACCATAACTTCCTTGCGTCACCTGCAAATCTCAGAAACTCTCTCTCAATTTTTCTCCACTGCCGACCATCAGCGGGGTGCCTCAACTTGTCGTCTTTCATATGATCTTCTATGTGCCATCGCAAGAACTTCGCATGCTCTTTATTTCTGAACAGACGTTTCAACCGTGGTATTATAGGAGCATACCACATCACCTTGGTAGGAACCCTCTTCCTGGGTGGCTCGCCCTCAATATCACCAGGGTCATCTTTTCTGATCTTATACCGCAATGCAGTGCATACCGGGCATTTATCCATATTCTCGTACTTCTCACCGCGGTAGACGATGCAGTCATTAGGGCATGCATATTTCTTCTGCACGTCTAATCCTAGAGGGCAGACAAGCTTCTTTGCTTCGTACGTGCTGGCGGGCAATTCGTTCTTTCTTGGAAGCATCTTCTTTATTAGTACCAGCAACTTTTCAAATGACAAGTCAGTCACACCAGTCTATGCCTTCCACTTCAGCAATTCTAGTGTGCTACCCAATTTCTTCTGGCCATCTTCACAAGTTGGGTACAACAATTTGTTGTAGTCCTATAACATCTGCTCGAACTGCAACCTATCCTTTTCTCTGTCGCAGCCACGTCGTGCATCAGAAATGACCCGACCAAGATCATCAGCGGGCTCATCTGGTGCGAGTTCTTCACCCTGACCTTCTTCTTCATTGTCTTCCATTGCGGTATCAGCATACTCAGGGAACATAGATCGGTAGTTGTCATCATCGTTCTCTTCTTCATCGTCGTCTTCCATCATAACCCCGCTTTCTCCGTGCTTGGTCCAAACATTATAGCCAGACATAAAACCGGACCGAAGCAGGTGGCTCTGAATGACTCTTGAGGAAGTGTGATCCTTCTCATTCCGACATTCAACAGATGGATAAAACATAAAGCCACCACCATTCTTGTTCGCCTCGGCCGCATCTCGAAACGAATGCACGCCTTCTCTATAAGCAGTTGAGGTATAAACTATGATTATGAATGCATTAAAACTTTTATGGGAACCGATGACTTTCATAGTGTTAGCATTGCTTATGGTCTTGATTCTCAAATACTTGCTAATTGTCTTAAGGCCTTTGCCTCTTATCTTGATGTTCCAAAGAAAGATTGGAACAAATATCATGTGCCTTATAAAGATTCTATTAGTCATATTCCTGCTGCAGCTACTGAAGTTTGTACTGTTGATAGCATTGTGCCTGAACCTTATTTTGAGAAGACACCTTTCCCTGCTAAGGTAAAAAAGTATTCTACTTTGGTAAAAAAGTACTAAGAAAGCTGTAGAGCCTGATGAGCAAATTACTATTAAGTCTCCTGTAGCTATATTGAAGGACCTTGTTACTAAAGATGTAGGGGATGAATATATTCTCTTTTATGAAGATGCTTCTAACATTCTCTCACATCCTAAAAGGCATAGGAAAACAAGTGTTCCTATTATTTCTGTCAGGATTGGAGATCATTGCTATTATGGTTTATGCGACATTGGTGCTAGTGCAAGTGCCATTCCCTTAGAGCTTTACAAAGAAATTATGCATGAGATTGGCGCTTGTGAACTTGAAGATATTGATGTTGTTGTTCAGCTTGCTAACAGAGAGACTGTTTGGCCCCTTAGAATTGTTCGAGATGTGGAAGTCCTATGCGGTAAGACTAAATACCCCACTGATTTTCTAGTACTTGGTAAGGAGGCTAGTAAAACTTGTCCTATTATTTTTGGTAGACCCTTCTTAAATACTTGTGGCGCTGTGATAGACTGTAAGAAGGAGAAAATTTTCACTAAGTTTAATGGAGAGTCTTATGAGTTTAATTTTTCTAAGTTTGCTAAGACTTCTTATGTAAATGAAACGCCTAATGAAAATTTTCGAGTTGAACAGCTTGCTTCTATTGCTCTTGCTCCTAATAATGCTTTGCAGCAATTCATGGAATATCATGAAAGCGATGTTTTTAGTAAGAAAAGAGAAGAGATTGACGATATTTTTCTTCGTCAACAACCGTTGATTAAGCACAATTTACCTGTGGAGGATCTTGGTACCACTTTGCCACCTAAGGAAGATCCTGTTTTTGAATTAAAACCTTTACCTCATGATCTTAAATATGCTTATATAAATGATAAGAAAATATATCCTGTTATTATTAGTTCTAAACTTTCAGGGAAGGAAGAAGAAAGGTTATTGGAGATATTGAGGAAACACCGAGGAGCTATGGGATATACTCTTGATGATTTAAAAGGGATTTGCCCCACTTTATGTCAGCATGCTATTAACATGGAGAAAGGCGCAAAGCTGGTTGTGGAGCATCAACGTTGCTTACTTCCCAAGATGAAGGATGTGGTAAGAAATGAGGTATTAAAGCTCCTTGATGCTGGTATTATTTATCCTATTGCTGATAGTCAATGGGTTAGTCCTGTTCATTGTGTTCCTAAGAAAGGAGGTATGACTGTTGTGCCTAATGAGAATAACGAGCTTATTCCTCAGAGGGTAGTAGTTGGTTATAGGATGTGCATTGATTATAGGAAGGTTAACAAGGTTACTAAGAAATATCATTATCCTTTACCGTTTATAGATCAGATGTTAGAAAGGTTGTTTAAGAAGTCGCACTTTTGTTTTCTTGATGGTTATTCCAGTTTCTCTCAGATTGCTGTTAGAAAGGAAGATCAAGAGAAAACCACTTTTACTTGTCCTTATGGAACTTATGCTTATAGACGCATGCCTTTTGGTTTATGCAATGCTCCTGCTACTTTTCAAAGATGCATGTCTGCTATTTTTCATGGCTTTTGTGAAGAAATTGTGGAGGTTTTCATGGACGACTTCTCCGTCTATGGAACTTCTTTTGATAATTGTTTGCACAATCTTGATAAAGTTTTGCAGAGGTGTGAAGAAACTAATCTTGTTCTTACTTGGGAGAAATGCCACTTTATGGTAAATGAAGGAATTGTCCTTAGACACAAATTTTTTGAAAGAGGTATTGAAGTTGACAGAGCAAAAGTTGAGGAAATTGAGAAAATGCCATGTCCCAGAGATGTTAAAGGTATTCGTAGTATTCTTGGTCATGCTGGTTTCTATAGGAGGTTTATTAAAGATTTCTCTAAGATTTCAAAGCCTCTTACTAATCTTCTTCAAAAAGATGTGCCATTTGTCTTTGATGATGATTGTAAGGAAGCTTTTGAAACTCTTAAGAAGGCTTTAACTACTGCTCCTATTGTTCAACCACCTGATTGGAATTTACCCTTTGAAATTATGTGTGATGCTAGTGATTTTGCTGTTGGTGCTGTTCTTGGACATTGCGTACATAATAAGTTGAATGTTATTCATTATGCTAGTAAGACTCTTGATGCTGCTCAGAAGAATTATGCTACCACTGAGAAAGAGTTTCTTGCTGTTGTTTTTGCATGTGATAAGTTTAGATCTTACATTGTTGATTCTAAAGTTACTATTCATACTGATCACGCTGCTATTAGATATCTTATGACTAAGAAGGATGCTAAGCCTAGGCTTATTAGATGGGTGTTGCTGTTACAAGAGTTTGATTTGCATATCGTAGATAGGAAAGGTGCTGAAAATCCTGTGGCTGACAACTGGTCTAGATTGGAAAACATTTCTTTTGATCCTATTCATGTTAATGATAGTTTTCCAAATGAACAGTTAGCTTCTATAAACGTAACTTCACGAGACCTTCCTTGGTATGCTGATTATGCTAACTTTATTGTTTCCAAGTATTTGCCTCCAACTTTTACAGCTCAGCAAAGAAGAAAATTCTTCTATGATTTGAGGCATTACTTTTGGGATGACCCACACTTATATAAAGAAGGAGTTGATGGTATTATGCGAAGATGTGTACCGGAATATGAGCAACAAGAGATTTTAAGAAAATGCCATGGCAGTGCTTATGGAGGGCGTCATGCTGGAGACAGAACCGCACAAAAGGTTCTACAAGCAGGTTTTTATTGGCCAACCCTCTTTAAAGATGCTAGAAGGTATGTTTTATCTTGTGATGAATGTCAAAGAGTTGGTAATATTTCTAGACGTAATGAAATGCCTATGAGTTACACTCTTGTTATTGAACCGTTTGATTGTTGGGGATTTGACTTTATGGGTCCTTTTCCTCCTTCAAAAGGCTATACCCACATACTTGTTGTTGTTGATTATGTTACAAAATGGGTAGAAGCTATACCTACAAAGAGTGCCGATGGTGAGACTTCGTTAAAAATGCTTAAGGATGTTATTTTTCCTAGGTTTGGTGTGCCTAGATATCTTATGACTGACGGAGGTTCTCATTTTATTCATGGCGGTTTTAGAAAAACTCTTGCTAGATATGATGTTAATCATAGAATTGCTTCTGCTTATCATCCCCAAACTAGTGGGCAAGTAGAGCTTTCAAATAGAGAGATCAAGTCTATCTTGCAGAAGACTGTCAATAGATCTAGAAAAAACTAGGCTAGTAAGTTAAATGATGCTTTATGGGCTTATAGAACTGCTTATAAGAATCCCATGGGCATGTCTCCTTATAAGATGGTTTACGGAAAAGCGTGTCACTTGCCTTTAGAATTAGAACACAAAGCTTTTTGGGCAGTGAAAGAGCTTAATAGGGATTTTAATCTAGCCGGTAAGAAAAGGTTTTTAGATTTGAGTTCTCTAGATGAGTAGAGAAACGAAGCTTATGAGAATGCCAGACTTTTCAAAGAGAAAGTCAAGCAATGGCATGATAAGAGAATTCTTAAAAGAGAGTTTCATGTTGGTGAGAAAGTTCTATTGTATAGGTCTCGTCTCAGATTTTTTGCAGGAAAATTACTCTCAAAATGGGAAGGACCATATGTTATTGTTGAAGTATATCGCTCAGGTGCTATTAAGATTGCTTCCTTGAAAGATGACACTACACAAGTGGTGAATGGGCAAAGACTCAAGCATTACATTGCTGGAGATTCTTATAATGAAGATGTTGATGTAATTGAAATAGTTTCTCCGGAAGAATTCATCCAAGACAATTTGTAGGAACCTTCAGAGTTCGTTTTCGAATAGGTAACAGTTCTAGTCAGAAAAGGTTCGCAAAAAACTTTTCCATTGATATTTTTGCTATTTTTACTAAATATGAAAAATCACGAGATGAAAACGGGCAGGAAAAGGAGTCCGGGTGCTCCTCACACATAGGGGGCGCGGGCCCACCCCTGGCCGCGCCGCCCTGGTGTGAGAACACCTCGGAACTCGTTTCCGTCCTGGTTTCCTCCTATGATTTCCTCTCGATGTTTTATTTTCGCCTATATAACCCCCCGGAGTACCCGAGGTCTGTATATTGTTTTCTCGTCGTGTTTTTGTTTCGAGCTCTTTCTGCCAGGGAATTGTTCTCAGCTTTGAGTTGCAATGTCTTCGTCTGGTCCATCTGAGGAGAACTCTCTTGCGGATATCATTAATCCGTATATGAGAGAGCTGAAGATGCATCCGAAGGAGTTGTTTCTCAAAGATGGGGAGTTGTAGATCAAAGATGTCCAAGTCTCCAAGGGGGAAGGAAGTCTCGAAGCCAGGATGGAAGCACTGGAACAAGAAGTTTTTAAATACAAGAAGATGGCGGAACGCGAGGTGGACATCATCCATAGGATTAATTAAGACCTTGTTACCAAGTACAAGAAGGAAACTACAGAACTCTGGAAGGACATCTTTTTGCTCCATGAGACCATTAACCAATTACAAGCACAACTCTACGACTTGCAGAACCAAAACTGTGAGTATGAAGCTAGATTTCAACAAATGAGTGCTGCTGCAATTTTCAGGATATTGGAGACCAAGACATCCTTCCTTGACGGGGGACCTCTGCCTTGGAAGTACGATGATGATAAAGACTCACCACTACCGCCAAAGGAGTAATTCGTCATCGGTATTGGCATCCCCTTAGCTTGTTCCAAGCTTGGGGGAGTGCCGCGGTATCACATCATTACCTTTCACTCATTTATTTTTCAAGTAGAGTCATATCATGAATAGAGAAGTTATCCTATAGAATAGTTTGCAGTGTGAAAGTATCCTCCTTAGTTGGTTGTCTATGTATCCCTTGGTATGAGTTGCGGTAATGAAATATTAATGAGAAGTTTTATCGTTTACTTTCTGCATACTTTATGTTAGTTTGCAATGTTTCTTATATGATTAGTCTTGTTGATTAGTATTGGTATCACTTTGGGAGCATGAGTAAATTTAGTTGGTTTTGGCAAACTTAGCTTGGTCAGTAGCAACATTATCTTAAGGTTTGAAAATAAGTACTAGTAGATGCATCATGGTAGTTCTCCTCCATGATTGGCTTATAAGCACTTAGTATTCTTAAAGTTATAATCGTTGTACTTTCAAAGAAGGTTGCATGATTGTTCCTATTATATGTATGTATGTTTGTTTCATGCAACTCTTATGCTTGCTACCCAGCCTTGCTAGCCAAAGACCTGTACTGAGAGGGAATACTTCTCGTGCATCCAATTCCCAAAAGCCAAGTCATTTCCAAAGAGTCCACTATAAATTCCTATGCATGGTATTTCAAGCCATTCCAAGTAAAATTTCATGTGCTACCTTTCAAAAACCTTCAAACACTTCTCATTTTGTGCCACTGTTTTTAGCTCATGAGGACGTAGTGGATGGGTTTGTTATCTTCCATACTAAATTAAGTACCCTTCGACTAGGCAGCTTCATCTGCTCGTCATTAATTTGCAAGGGAGCTGGTCAGACCATTATAATCTAAAAAGAAAGAAAAGAGCACTCCTCCAAGGTATGTGAAAGTTGGTCGGCACCCAATGGAATCGGTTAGCCATGGTTTGAGAAAGGAAAAGGTGGGGAGGAGTGCAAAGCTACAAAAAGAGCACCAATGTGCCAAATTAATCAAACATCTCGGAACCGCTCTCACTTGTTTAGTATGGAAGATATCAAGAACTCCGTTGCTAGTCGTTGACAAAAGCAACCACCTCTCAAAACAATTTTTACCTCAATTTTACAAATGAAAAGCTCTAGCACATGTTTAATCCCTGCTTCCCTTTGCGAAGGGCCTGTCTTTTACTTTCATGTTGAGTCAACCTATTCCCTTCTATCTCAAGCAAGCATTTGAGTTGTTATGTTTCACTCATCCATATGTTGATCCGTTTAATCATGTTTACTAACTTCTTTTGTTAGTACAATGCTTTTGTTTGAAGGAATATATCTTTGAAAGCTTTCTATGAATGCAAAAAGTTTGTTTCGTTGAGCATATGGTTTTTGCTATATTAGCTCTGTTTTAAAAAGGGCTCCATTCAAAGGCTAGTATAGTTTGTTCATTGTTCTCTGACCAAGAACTAAGGTTTGCCATCACCAATAATAGTTTACTGTGTGCATCTTTATATGTGATTCCCTTTACTTATTGCAAGTCTATATTATATAAAGGGAAGTTGCTGTCTATTATAACTTGTGCCTTGGTGAATGTGATGCTTCTTGTCCGTATTTTGATTATTGACACTTCACTCCATAAACCTGTGATCATGTTTACCGAGTTTAGTTTTCGCTTGGGGACAAGCGAGGTCTAAGCTTGGAGGGTTGATACGTCCATTTTGCATCACTATTTTGTATCATAATTTACTATTATTCATTGATATATTTCATATTTAGAGATGATACTTATGTTGTTTCCTCTGTTTTTACATGTTTGATGATGGTTGGAGGATTTGCTGCCGGAGTCAGGATTCTGCTGGAAAAGGACCGTCAAGACACCATATTTCGGAAGATCAGGAAAATTCCAGAAAAATACCAGAAAATTATATTTTGCCGAAAGACTCAGGAAGCCAGAAGGAGGAGTCGAGAGGAGCCAGGGGGTAGGCTCACACGTAAGGGGCGCGGCCTGGCCCCTGGCCGCGCCGGCCTACTGTGAGGCCACCCTGGCCCACTTCAGGTCTCGCCCCTACGCGTACTTCATCGTCCCCGAAAACCTAAGTCAGGGGGGGCTCAGAGAGAGACACCACTTCCTCTGCGGGGCGGAAAACACCAGAGAGAGAAAAGCTCTCCAACAGGCAGAAATTTGCTGGGGAAATTCCTTCCCGAAGAGGGGAGATCGTCGGCATCGTCATCGCCATTGCACCGGACTTCATCGGGATCATCATCATCATCATCTCCATCACCAACACCTTCATCTCCACCATCACTACGCCATCCCGCTGTAACATCTTGAGTTGAATCTTGTCAAATTCTTAGGGGAAACTTTCCTGGTGTTGATTACTCTTGTGGTTGATGCTATTGAGTGGAACCGTTGAATTAAGGTTTATGTTCAGATTGTTATTTACCATTATTTCACCTCTGATCATGATCCATATGATGTCTTGTGAGTAGTTCGTTTAGTTCTTGAGGACATGGGAGAAGTCAAGTCGTTAGTAGTGGAATTATGTTGAGTAATATTTAATGGTTTGATATTTATTTGTTGTGGTGCTATTTCACTAGTGGTGTCATGTGAACATCGACTACATGATACTGCACCATTTATGGGCCTAGTGAGATGCATTGTGTATTTGGCTACCAATTGTGGGGTTGCTGGAGTGACAGAAACCTAAACCTCCGTTGGGAAACCATTGCACCAGGGAGCGTAGGATCTTAGAGTTTAAGGCTATGGTTAGATTTATCTTAATTACTTTTTTGTATTTGCGGATGCTTGCAAGGGGTATAATCACAAGTGTGTATTTATCCTAGTAAGGGTAGTGCGCTAGCACAGGTTCACCCCCATAACACTTATCAAACCAGTAAAGATTATTTAGCGGTATGAAGCGAAAGCACTTGACAGAAACTCCCGTGTGTCCTCGAGAACGTTTGGTCATCATAAGTTACACAACCGGCTTGTCCTTTGCTAAAGAAAGGATTGGGCCAATTGCTGCAATTATTACTACTGTCTTTTATTTACTCGCACTTTATTTATTTGTATTACCAAATACCCCTGAAAACCTGTTTGCTAGTATTTACAGTGAAACCTTGATCAAAACCACTTGTCAACACCTTCTGCTCCTCGTTGGGTTCGACACTCTTATTTATCGAAAGTACTACGATACACCCCTATACTTGTGGGTCATCACAATCATGATCCTAAAATTAGTACCGCACGGTCTAAACGAGAAAATATAGTTGCTAACCTTTTAGAACAAGTGGAAATAAAGAGGAAGAGGATTAAGCGTGGCTCGGGCACCTCATCGTAGTTGTGTTCGGTGAACTTAAGTGGCATCGCTCTAACACACATTTCGACAAACACCTCTAGTGCATAGGAATAAAATACAAAACTAGCACAAACCCACACTTCTCCATCCAAGAAAAAAACAAGGGAGAGGGGAGAAGGGGTGGCGGCCATATATATAGGCAGAGCTCATTGGTCCCAGTTTGAGACACAAACCGGGACTAAAGGGGGTGCACATGCGCGCTGCTCACCGCATAGCCCTTTAGTCCTGGTTTGTGTCTCAAACCGGGACTAAAGGGTTCTAACGAACCAGGACTGAAGGTTGCCATGCGGGGCAGCATATATCGGGCGACGTGGCTGATACGTCTCAAACGTATCTATAATTTTTTATGCTCCATGCTTGTTTTCACACCATTTGCCTTGTGTTTCGTTACACTTCGTGGCGTTTTTATGCAATTTCCGGAACTAACCTGTTGACAAGATGCCACAGTGCCAGTTCCCTGTTTTCTGCTGTTTTTGTGTTTCAGAAAAGCTACACAGGAAATATTCTCGGAATAGGACGAAACAGGTTTAGAAACTCCTATTTTTCCCGGACAAAGGACGAGGACCAAACGGGAGCCGGAGAGGGGCCAGAGGCTGGCCACACCATAGGGGGGCGCGGTCCAGCCCCTGGCCGCACCCACCCATGGTGAGGCCCCCCTGGTCCACTCCTGACGACGCCCCTTCGCCTATATGAAGCCTCCCGACAGAAAACCCTAAAAGAATCGGAAAATTTCTAGAAAGAGTTCCGCAGCTCCACCGCCGCCGACGAATTTCAGGGGATAGAAGTCTCTGTTCCGACACCCTGCCGGGATGGGGAAGTGCCCCCGGAGCCATCTCCATCGGTCCCCATCGCCTTCTCCGCCATCTCCATCGACCTCACCACCATCTCCATCACCGTTGCTGTCTCCTATGATGAGGAGGGAGTAGTTCTCCCCCGGGGATGAGGGCTCTACCGGTAGCTATGTGGTTCACCTCTCTCTCCCATGATGTGATCATGAGCTTTGTATCTAGTTGAATTGGTAGAT
The DNA here is from genome assembly GCA_007115705.1 of Dactylis glomerata. Taxonomy (NCBI): domain Eukaryota; kingdom Viridiplantae; phylum Streptophyta; class Magnoliopsida; order Poales; family Poaceae; genus Dactylis; species Dactylis glomerata. The sequence continues at coordinate 2,950,149 of QXEO01000211.1, forward strand.
GCTATTATTCAGATATTATGCTACTCCCGTGCTTTATATTTGTGATCTCCGGAGACACCTTGTATCATGATGTGAAGGTGACAGTGTGCGCATTATGTGTGTCTCTTTTGGTTAACGTCTCTATGAATTGTTGGTGTTTGTTGGAACCATCTAGTGCGTTCACGGTGACAGTGTGGGACAATCTAGTTTAGGGAAATACGGACTTTGAGGAGTGCTTCGTAGCCCTACGCATGATTAGTGTTTGTTTTCCATTGGAAAATTGTTTTGAGTTGCATATTGAAGTTAGTATCTATTGGTTCAATTATGTTATATTTGTTGGGAGTGTGTCCACTAGTGAAAGTATGATCCCTAGGCCTTGTTTCCAAGCTTTGCACACCGTTTACATTCAGTTTTGTTACATGTTTGCTTGCAGCGATATTTATTTCAGATTACATTTACTACTTATAATCATCACTACTACTTATATTTCACTATCTCTTCGTTGAACTAGTGCACCTATACATCTGACAAGTGTATTGGGTGTGTTGGGGACACAAGAGACTTTCTGTATCATAATTGCAGGGTTGTTTGAGAGGGATAGCTTTGACCTCTTCCTTCCTGAGTTCGATAAACCTTGGGTGATCCACTTAAGGGAAACTTGCTGCTGTTCTACGAACCTCTGCACTTGGAGGCCCAACACTGTCTACAAGGATAGAAGCGTGCGTAGACATCAAGCTATTTTCTGGCACCGTTGCCGGGGAGGTAAGTTAAAAGGTACTCGCATCCTCCTGTGTGAGTGCTCGAAGTTATTTCCTTTAGATTCTACAATTATATCTTTTTGTTTCTTGTTTTTATTTACAATAGTTAGGCTTAATGGAAAACAAAGAGTTCTTTAGTATTTTTCCTACGTTAGGATATGAAGTGTTTGAAGAGAAAATTGAGAAACCTTTGGAGCTTAATTTTCATCTTAATAGTGTTGTTAGTATGAATGCTTTGAACACCGTTATTGCAAATGCTATAGAAAAGTCTAAGCTTGGGGAAGCTAGTTTTGTTAAGCATGATATTTTTAGTTCCCCAGCTTTAGTGGAGAAAGTTTGCTCTGATGATATTTTATTTCCCATATGTGATGTTTCTAATGATGCTTGTGCTCCTCGTCCTTTTAAAATACCTATGAAAATTGTCGAACGTGCTATGAATAACTGCTATTTAGGAGATGAACTGTCCATCCTGGTGATCATTTGCTTTTTATACATGAATTATGCGAGTTGTTCAAGTGTGTAGGTATTTCAATGAACCAAGTTAAGAGGAAGCTATTTTCTTTATCACTGAAGGGCAGAGCTGCGGAATGGTATAAAACACTAAAGGATGGTCGACCTATTGATTGGGAGGAAATTGTACCTCTCTTTTATTCTAAATTCTATCCTTCTAGTTGCTGGCGTGTGATTAACGTGGGAGCAGACGGTCCTTGTGCGTGGTGGATAACCAGCCCGTTGGGAACCCCAAGAGGAAGGTATGATGAGTATAGCAGCTAGTTTTCCCTCAGTTAAGAAACCAAGGTTTAATATCGGTCAGGAGAGGAGAGACAAACGACTGAAGGTGATGCGGAACCTGCACACACACAACCAAGTACTTTGTTCCCAACTTGCGATGAGGTTGTCAATCTCACCGGTTTGCTTGAAGATTATGAGCGTATCGAGTGGAAAACAATATAGTATGCGAGTAAAGTAAACAGTGCGAGTAAAGTAAACAGGTGATAGCAATATGATGTAAATAGGACCAGGGTCCACAGTTCACTAGTGGTGTCTCTCCATAGATAAAATAACACATGCTGGGTAAACAAATTACAGTTGGGCAATTGATAGAATAAAGATAAACGTGATATGTCAAGAAGATCACTATGAGATTTACTCTGGGCATTACAACAAAATACATAGGCTGTGTTTGTTTGGACTTCTACTTCTGCTTTTAGACTCTAAAAGCAGCAGCCCAACCAAACACCTTAAAATAGAAAAGCGCTGCTTAGAAGCGGACTAGCAAAATGAACTGGGAGAGCGTACTAGCTCGGAAGCAGGCCGGGAGGTGCTTTTGCCTGCTTCCCGAGCTTCTCGAATGGGAAATGACGTGCTATTCTGAACACTTACAGTTATTTACGAGAGAATGCCACTCCATATAAAAACTACGATTCACACGGTACTGCCCCTGCCCTTGCCCCGAGTTCCCCCAACCTCCCGTTCCCATACGGCCATGGCGGCTAGGGTTTGACCTGCGCATCCTTCGCCGCCGTTCCCTGCCGCCGGCAACAGGACCGGATAGAGGAGGCTCCACCGCCGTTCCCCTGCTCCATGTCCGCCGCCGCCTGAAGGAGCTTCACCGGAGGGAGCTCGCCGCCGCCTGAAGGAGCTCCACCGCCGCTCCCCTGCTCCATGTCCAGCACGCGCGAGGGCGGCGCGAGGGCGGCGCGTGGGCGGCGCGAGGGCGGCGCGTGGGCGGCGCGAGGGCGGCGCGAGCTCGGCGCGTGGGCGGCGCGAGCTCGGCGCGTGGGCCAGGGCGGCGCGAGGGCGGCGCCTGTGGAAGAAGATGGGGAAAATGTGAAAAAGAAAAAAAGAAATAAAAAACCATAAATGGAGAAAAAAGAAGGTAGAAAATGGAAAAAAAAAACTTTATCTATTGCCAGATAAATTTTGATTACAAACCATAAGCCTAAAGGCTAACATAGAGAAGTCTCCTAATATAATTGGTGCATAAATTATGGTTTACAAATCATAAGCTAAAAGCCGAAGCCGAAAGCCGAAAGCCAATAGCCTAACAAATAACTTTAAATTATTTTATAAAAAGCGAAAATCATAAGCTAAAAACTAAAAGCCAAAAGTTAAAGTCTTGTAATACAAATATGATGGTTTATGTTTCATGTAATATGATAAGTCTTGTTATATTATAGCCGCACAAATTTTGACTGACAAGCCAAAAGCTAAAAGCTAAAAGCCAAAAGCCAAACAAAATAGCTCCAAAATTATTTTAATTATAAGAGTGCTTACATAAATTTTAGGAAAAAATAAAATTTATGGTAATTCATGCATTGATCATCGCAATTATGTTAAGAAATAGGGTAATTCATGCATTGATCAGCATTTATACAATATCTTCAGCATTTAGGTGTATTTTAGTCATTTCATCATTTAAAACAGCAACAGCAGCAATCAACAGCACTTTTACCAAACATCAAATCTCAACTTTCAACAGCTGCTTCCTACAGCTGCTTTCTAACAGCTCACCAGCTACAGCTGCTTCTCAACAGCAGCAGCCCAAACAAACAGACCCATAGACCGCCATCCAACTGCATCTATGACTAATAATCCACTCTCGGGGATATCAATCCGAACACCCCAAAAGTATTAAGTTGCGAACAACAGATAATTGCATTAAGCAAAGTGTGTAATGTAAACAAAGCATATGCCCTTGAGCATATGAATGTTGTTTTCTCCCTAGTAGCAACAGCACATCTACAACCTTAGAGGTTTCTGTCACTCCCCCAGGTTAAATAGAGGCATGAACCCACTATCGAGCATAAATACCCCCTCTTGGAGTCACTAGCAACTACTCGGCCAAGATAGCTACTAACAACGGAGAGCATGCAAGATCATAAACAACATAGAGATAACAAAAGATAATATTCAGTACAGCAACTTAATCATAAACACCAATATTCATCGGATCCCAACAAACCAAACATGTAGAATTACATAACGGTGATCTCAATCATGTAGGGCAGCTCATGAGATCTAAACATGAAGCACATGGTGGAGAAGACAACCATCTAGCTACTGCTATGGACCCATAGTCCAAGGTAGACTACTCACTCATTGCTCCGGAGGCAAGCATGGCGATGAAGAAGACCTCCGGTGGCGATTCTCCTCTCCGGCAGGGTGCCGGGAAGAGCTTCTGGACCCTCCCGATCTTCGGGTCGACGGCGGCGGCGGATCGCGATGTGTTCTGGAAAAGTGATCGTGTACTTAGGTTTTTTCCGTCGGGGGGTCTTTATAGGCGAAGGGGCGATGTCAGAGGAGGAGCCAGACGCCCTCACGCGGGGCCCGCGTGGCCAGGGGCCTGGCCGTGCCACCCCTGCGTGTGGGGCCCTGGTGGCCCCCCTCCTACTCTCCTTCGGATCTCTGGAAGCTTCCGGGTAAAATAAGACTTCAGGAACTTGTTTCGTCCAATTCCGAGAATATTTCCTGTGTATCACTTCTGAAACACAAAAACAGCAGAAAACAGGGAACTGGCACTGTGGCAACTCGTTAATAGGTTAGTTCCGGAAAATGCATAAAAGTGCCACGAAGTGTAACGAAACAATAGGCAAATGGTGTAAAAACAAGCATGGAGCATCAAAAATTATAGATACGTTGGAGACATATCAAGCATCCCCAAGCTTAACTCCTGCTCGTCCTCAAGTAGGTAAGTGATAACAAAGAATAATTTTTGAGGTGACATGCACCTACACAATCTTGATCATATATGTAAGCATTTGTGAGCTGGGATCATAAGAACTTAAAACATGGGCATGAAGATATAATCTTGACAATAAGAACTTAGCAACCATGTTGTAAACATGCAAATGAACACAAACAAAAGATCATGAAAATGAAACAATGAAAGTCAAACGTGTGTTCAAATCATAAGGAAAAACATACAAATGGTTTTCAGCTTGTCCTTCAAAGAGAGCAAAACATAAATGCGTAGGACACCTTCAAGTTTAAGAGGGCGACTAGATACAAATAATTTAAGAACAAGTGAAACCAACAATATGAATCAATCAATGAACTTTGGGACAATGCATATCACACTAAGAATGACAACTATGCTCTCTTAATGGTGCATAAAGAAAGAAGGTGGTGACTCAACATAAAAGTAGAAGAAAGGCCCTTCGCAGAGGGAAGCAGTGATTGCAAGTTTTATAACCTTCAAAAATTATGGTACTTACCGGCTTTGAGCTCTCATTGCCCCCATCATAAGCATCTTGAATGGTTAAAGTTAATGCGAGAACAATTATGATGCATATGCTTGACAAATCATAAGTTGAAAACCTCGTGCCCCGTGAATACGAGTACCCAAACCTCATGCTACTTTACTTAGAGTCCCAAGCACGGCTCTTGTCATTGTAAGTATATGCATATCATTGAGAACCGCCAATGGGGTACCTCCGTGCCCGATGACATGGAACAAGCCCACACCAAAATGACAGGACAAGCAGACAATGAACACCTCGACATCTCTTTTATTTGCCTTTTGTTTAGCTTTTTATTGTAAGATGCGTCGTCGAATGTTCACCATGGGTATGCTGTAAATTTCCACCATGAATTATGCATGGCTTAGATTGGAGGCCCGGCGTTTCCCTAACACATATACAAACTCCATGATCCCCACAAGATTCCCAATTCATTTCACACCGCGGGCATCCATAAACAAAAGATCACGATATCAACTCAAATAAGAAGTGCAATGTTGAAAGCTTGCTCCATGACAACATGGATGGGCTAGAATCCAACTTACAACTTGCAAGCATAACAACTCAACATAAGAGACCACAATGTCAAATTTTTAAGAACAGGAAAAAGTAAAGTGTGCCTTCCGGTTCGTGAGAGCTTTACTGACCGAATTTCGCATAACACTGGTAAGAGTTTAATTTGAAGAGAAAATAAAAGCAAGTCAAATTTACTTGGAATAGCAAATTGCTAGTAGGTATGTATGGTGGACACTTTGGAAAACTTTGGCTTTTAGGAGTTGGATGCACGAGTAGAGCTCATACTCAGTACAAGGCGAGGGCTAGCAAAAGACTGGGAGCGACCAACTAAGAGAGCAATAATGGCCATAATCATGCAAAGCGATAAAGCGACATTAAAAGAAGCATAAGATGGCATCAAAAGTCAAAAACTAAATGATCATGAAGGCTATTGGTGACTTTGTAAGAGTCTAACATGTGTGAGCATGCGCCAAGTCAACCCAAATAAAGCATCAAGGAGAAAACCAAAATAATGCTTCCATACAATAAAAACAACGCATGATTTTTTCAAAGGCTCATTAAGCAATCTCAGTTATTTGAGACAAGTCATGCTACAGCAAAACCACTAAGCATACTATCAAAAAGACATCAAGCATGACATGAAAAAGCCTAAGCCGCAGTCTACACAAGCTCCTTCTTGTACCACTATTTTGCATAAAGCTTTTTCTCTTTTCCAACACCATTTGAAATTTTTATAAACACCTCTTTTGATGAAAACTAATAAAGATCAGAGGAAAAAATACACCTTGATGAAAAGATATGACAAGGTCTGAACGCAAATCAAGGCGAAAACGAAAACGAAAAGCAGTAGCAGAAAAAAAGAAAAACACTCGATTTTTAATAAGAGTGAAAACTAGAGCGTTCTTTGCAAATGAAAACGAGTACATCTCCTCCAAAAGAAATTTGTTGGGGTCCAACCATTTATTGCAGCAAACAAACAAACTAAACCAACTAAGAAAACTAAAACAACTGACGCTCCAAGAAAAAAACACATAGTGCATGAAGCAATAAAAATATAGTGTTTTGAAAGGTGACCTGATTTTTGCCGATGAAGAAGGGGTGCCTCGGGGGCATCCCCAAGCTTTGATGCTTGTACTTCTTGGATATTTCTTGGGGTGATGCATGGGCATCGCCAAGCTTCAGCTTTTGTCCATTCTTCAACTCATCTCATCATTCTCCAATCCCTACACTTGAAAACTTCCTTCATACAAAACTAAACACAATTCTATTAGCAACATTAGTGTAAGCATAACATATAATCAACCTCTTTTTGCTTCAGGTTTCAACTCAAAACCACCACATATATAGCAAATACTACTGTAGCAACCTCCCCAAAAGTTCCGTGATCAAAAGAACTCAAAAGAAAGCGATAAAGTGGCAAACACAAATATTGGCAGAAATCTGTCAAAACTGAATAGCTGACAAAGGTCGAATTTTTTAGGGGTTTTCTGTTGCTCAAATAAAAAAGTGTTCAACTAACAAAAGTTTGGATATAACCTGGGGAATATGCATAAGAAATAACAGGTCCAAAAGATAAACAGAGAATTTATACGAATTTTTACGGTGCAGCACCGAAAACAGTTTCAGGACAGCAACATCCCCAAATCTTTACCTCACTCAAATTAGAGGCTTCTCTTGGCACAAAAACGAAATAAACAAGATAAGGAGCGGTCATTACAGTAGTAATGACTTCCAAGACTCAAATAAAAGAAAAAGTGCTGAAAAGAAAACATTGGGTTATCTCCCAAGAGTGCTTTTCTTTAACGCCTTTGAGCTAGGCGCAGAAAATTGCGAATCAAGTAATATCAGAAGAAGCATTGAGATCAATAGTAGAGGTCTTGTCAATAAGGCATTGTATTTCATCCACATAAGTTTTTGAAGACCCTTTGTGATCATGCTTTGGTACACTATTTTCATCAAAAAGATTTTCAGGACAGATCCAAGCAAAATTATTTTCGAAAGCTTCACACAATCCCAAAAGCTTGCAAGGTATAGGTATCTCGGCCCCGTCATCGTTTGTACTAATAACCTTTATGGGTGAACCGAGTTTATCAAAACGTTTAAGAACTTTCCTAGCTTCAATAACGATATCCTTAAATTCTATATGCAAAGTTTCCAAGATAAAAGCTTTCTTTTTGGGATCCTCAATTTCAGGAAGCTTAAGGAACATGTATTGCGTAAAAGGATTAAGACTGGCAAACCTAGTTTCCAACATGTGAATCAAATAAGAAGAAGCAACTTCAATACTAGGAGCTAGCTCAACCAAAGATTTTTCCTCAACTTCCTCATGCATACTAATGTGATTAAAGAACTCCTCAATGTTACTTTTACCAATAATCGAACCACTACCTACAGAGAGGTCCTCCAGAACGTACTTAGGGATCAACATGATGAACTAAAGTAAAGAAATAACAACTACCGAGGATTCTAATTTTTTTGGGTTTTTGATAAAAAGCGATGCAGGTAAAATAAATAAAGTAAAGCAAAACAATAACAAAGTAAAGGATGTGTGTGCGAAAAACTCCCCTCGCAGAAGTCGTCTTCTTCCTCCCCGGCAACGGCGCCAGAAAAGAAGCTGCTGGCGTGTGATTAACGTGGGAGCAGACGGTCCTTGTGCGTGGTGGATAACCAGCCCGTTGGGAACCCCAAGAGGAAGGTATGATGAGTATAGCAGCTAATTTTCCCTCAGTTAAGAAACCAAGGTTTAATATCGGTCAGGATAGGAGAGACAAATGACTGAAGGTGATGCAGAACCTGCACACACACAACCAAGTACTTTGTTCCCAACTAGCGATGAGGTTGTCAATCTCACCAGTTTGCTTGAAACAAAGATTATAAGCGTATCGAGTGGAAAGCAATATAGTATGCGAGTAAAGTAAACAGTGCGAGTAAAGTAAATAGGTGATAGCAATATGATGTAAATAGGACCGGGGTCCACAGTTCACTAGTGGTGTCTCTCCATAGATAAAATAACACATGCTGGGTAAACAAATTATAGTTGGGCAATTGATAGAATAAAGATAAACGTGATATGTCAAGAACATCACTATGAGATTTACTCTGGGCATTACAACAAAATACATAGACCGCCATCCAACTGCATCTATGACTAATAATCCACTCCCGGGGATATCAATCCGAACACCCCAAAAGTATTAAGTTGCGAACAACAGATAATTGCATTAAGCAAAGTGTGTAATGTAAACAAAGCATATGCCCTTGAGCATATGAATGTTGTTTTCTCCCTAGTAGCAACAGCACATCTACAACCTTAGAGGTTTCTGTCACTCCCCCAGGTTAAATAGAGGCATGAACCCACTATCGAGCATAAATACCCCCTCTTGGAGTCACTAGCAACTACTCGGCCAAGATAGCTACTAACAACGGAGAGCATGCAAGATCATAAACAACATAGAGATAACAAAAGATAATATTCAGTACAGCAACTTAATCATAAACACCAATATTCATCGGATCCCAACAAACCAAACATGTAGAATTACATAACGGTGATCTCAATCATGTAGGGCAGCTCATGAGATCTAAACATGAAGCACATGGTGGAGAAGACAACCATCTAGCTACTGCTATGGACCCATAGTCCAAGGTAGACTACTCACTCATCGCTCTGGAGGCAAGCATGGCGATGAAGAAGACCTCCGGTGGCGATTCCCCTCTCCGGCAGGGTGCCGGGAAGAGCTTCTGGACCCTCCCGATCTTCGGGTCGACGGCGGCGGCGGATCGCGATGTGTTCTAGAAAAGTGATCGGGTACTTAGGTTTTTTCTGTCGGGGGGTCTTTATAGGCGAAGGGGCGATGTCAGAGGAGGAGCCAGGCGCCCTCACGCGGGGCCCGTGCGGCCAGGGGCCTGGCCGCGCCACCCCTGTGTGTGGGGCCCTGGTGGCCCCCCTCCTACTCTCCTTCGGATCTCTGGAAGCTTCCGGGTAAAATAAGACTTCAGGAACTTGTTTCGTCCAATTCCGAGAATATTTCCTATGTATCACTTCTGAAATACAAAAACAGCAGAAAACAGGGAACTGGCACTGTGGCAACTCGTTAATAGGTTAGTTCTGGAAAATGCATAAAAGTGCCACGAAGTGTAACGAAACAATAGGCAAATGGTGTAAAAACAAGCATGGAGCATCAAAAATTATAGATACGTTGGAGACGTATCACTAGTGAAGTTTATAAAGATAGGAATTATATTTATAATTTTCATCCGCATGAGGGAGAAAGCATTGCCCAAGCGTGGGGAAGATTGAAGTCACTAATGCTCAAATGTCCTATTCATGATCTTCCTCGTAATATTGTTATTAATAATTTTTATGCAAGGCTTTCAGGATATTACAAGGACTATCTAGATGCATGCTTTGATGGCTCTTTCACAAGCAAGGATGTTGACGTCAAGTGGAATCTGCTTGAAACAATTCAAAACAATATTGAAGATTGGGATAGCGACAAAGGTAAAGGATCAGGTATAAATTACGAGTATGATTGCATTAAGTCTTTCGCTGAAACTGCTGATTTTCAAGAGCTTAGTGCTAAATATGGTCTCGATCCTCAAATTATGGTTGATTGTTTTAGAGCCTTTGCTTCCCATATTAATGTTCCCAAAGGAAATGGGGACGTGTATCATGAACCTTTTAAAGACACTTGCATAGAAAGTGATATTGTTATTGATGATTGCAATAAACATGCTCAAATTTTTGAAAGTACTGCTTCTTATAAGCATGTTAATTTTTGTGGAGTACTTAGACCTTGTGAACAGAGTCACAACAAGGAAGATTATTGTATCCACCACAGGAATGAAGAAACCCGAATGTGGCGCAAGGCTCTAGATGAGCTTGGTGAAAAGGTTTGTGAGCTTTATCCTTTTATTTGTGAACATTGCCATGAAACAGGTCATTTTAATTTTCAATGCTCAGGCCCTAATAATGACCCTTCTAATCGAATGAGTACCGCAAGTTTGTATTGTGATAACAAGATTACTCTCAATCAGCATGATGAGCTTACTCTGTTTTTGGGGTGTGAAGAGATATCTAGAAAGACTTCTTTGGTAGATATGAGTGCTCTTGATATTAATAGCACCCTTCGTGGTTGTCGTCTCTATTGTGTTAAAGATTGCCTCGCAAATACTTACATACAAAATGTTATAAAAGAGGATGCTTTACCCAAATTTTGCAGGGATGATTTTTGTTTCTATCTTATTAACAAAAAGGAGGAATCCTCTAAAGTTTCTTCTATTGTTTCTGTCAGCAAACCAGATTATATGGAGAAAATGCCTTTCAAGTCTCTCCCTCCTAAAGGAGAGAGTAAGAAGAGTAAGAAGAAGAAGAAGAGTAAAAGGAGAGAGGAAACAATATCTTCCCCTAAGCATGTTGCTCCTATTATAGATTATGATAATTTTGATCTTGATGATGATCACATGCCTGTTACCTATGTTAGTGATCATGATTGGGAAAAGCACTCTACTTTTGATATTGAAAATCTTTTTGGTACCAATTCTGAAAATTATAAGGTTAATAAATGTTCCTTCTTATGATGATATGTTTGATGAATATGCTTTGCAAAATAGCTGTTCTCTCGCTTATGATGATACTAAACCTCTAGTTTATGATGGTTATGATTATGAGTATAATATTTTCAGTTCATCTACTTTTGAGGAGAAAATTAGTTATGATTACAATATGCCTCCTGTTTTTGATGATTATGGTGATGAGAATAATTATTCTGTTGAATCTGCTCCTACTACGATTGTTCATGTGGGGAGTATTAATTCTTTTATGCATGTGGCTCATGAAAGGGATGTTTTATGTGATACTTATGTTAGTTCTATTCATGATGTTACTGAAAGTTACTATGAGTGAGGGAAACATGGTTTGATGGATCTCAATAATATTAAGTTTCCCCTCTTTATGTTGCAAATCTTGAAGTGGCACTTGTTTTATCTATCCATGTTTGCTACTATGTGCCTCGTTGATTTATTTTCTTACAAGATTCCTATGCATAGGAAGTGGCTTAGATTTAAATGCGTTTCATATTTGCTTTTTAATGCTCTCTCTTGCTTCAAGTTCCTTTATGGCACCTTTGCCTTAAGTTCTTTTCGGGCGCCTATGTGAGCATTTTCTAAAATTACTGCGCCTAGCTCAAAAGCGTTAAAGAAAAGCACTCTTGGGAGATAACCCATTGTTTTACTTTCAGTTATTTTTCTTTTATTTGAGTCTTGGAAGTTATTACTACTGTAATGACCTCTCCTTATCATTTTTATTTCGTTTTTGTGCCAAGAGAAACCTCTAATTTGAGTGAGGTAAGATTTGGGGATGTTGCTGTCCTGAAACAGATTTTGGTGCTGCACCGTAAAAATTTGTGAAAATTCTCTGAATATCTTTTTGACCTGCGATTTCTTGTGCATATGCCCCAGGTTATATCTAAACTTTCATTAGTTTTACACTTTTTGATTTGAGAAACAGAAAACCTTCGAAAAAATCAGTCTTTGTCACCTGTTCTGTTTTGACAGATTTCTGCCACTATTTGTGTTTGCCTCTCGATCGCTTTCTTTTTGAAATCTTTTGATCACGGAACTTTTGGGGAAGTTGATACAGTAGTATATGCTTTATATGTGGTGGTTTTGAGTTGAAATCTGAACCAAAAAAGGGTTGATCCATTATTATACTTACACTAATGTTGCTAATAGAATTGTGTTGAGTTTTGTATGAAGGAAGTTTTCAAGTGTAGGGATTGGAGAATGATGAGATGAGGTGAAGAATGGACAAGAGCTCAAGCTTGGGGATGCCCATGCACCCCAAGAAATATCCAAGAGGTACAAGGGTCAAAGCTTGGGGATGCCCCCGAGGCACCCCTTCTTCATCGGCAAAAATCAGGTCACCTTTCAAAACACTATATTTTTATTGTTTCATGCACTATGCATTTTTCTTGGAGCGTCAGTTTTTTTTTCTTTCAGTTTCTTTTGTTTTGTTTGCTGCAATAAATAGTTGGATCACATCATGTTTGTTTTGGAGAGAGAGATATGCTCCATTTTTCATTGCCAAGAACACTCTAGTTTTCACTCTTATAGTTCAACGAGTGTTCTCTTTTTCTCGAACTGCGTTTAGCTTTCATTTTTTTGCCTTGATTTTTGTTCAGATATTGTTTTATATTTGCATAAAGGTGTATTTATACCACTGGTCTATGTTGGTTTTCATCAAAAGAGTTGTTTCAAAAAGGTTTGAATGGTGTTTGAAAAGAGAAAAGTTTCATGCAAAAAGTGGTACAAAAGGGAGCTTGTTTAGACTACGGCTTAGACTTTTGCATGTCGTGCTTGATGTCGTTTTGATAGTATGCTTAGTGGTTTTGCTATAGCATGACTTGTCTCAAATGACTGAGATTGCTTAATGAGCCTTTGAAAAAATCCTGCGTTGTTTTTATTATTTGGAAGCATTAATTTGGTTTTCTCCTTGATGCTTTATTTGGGTTGACTTGGCGCATGCTTACACATGTTTTACTTATACAAAGTCGCCATAAGTCTCTATGATCATCTAGTTTTTGACTTTTGATGCCATTTTATGCTTCTCTTAATGATGTTTTGTCGCTATGCATGATTATGGCCGTTATTGCTCTCTTAGTTGGTTGCTCTCAGTCTTTTGCTAGCCCTTATTTTGTACTGAGTATGAGCTCTACTCGTGCATCCAACTCCCAAAAACCAAGTTATTCCAATGTGTCTACCATACATACCTATTAGCAATTTTCTATTCCAAAGTACATTTGACTTGCTTTTATCTATCCTTCAAATTAAACTCTTTTGGGTGTTATGCGAAAATTGGTCAGTAAAGCTCTCACGAACCTGATGGCACACTTTACTTTTCTCGTTCTTAAAAATTTGACATTGTGGCTCTTTTATGTTGACGTTATGCTTGCAAGTTGTAAGTTGGAAATTAGCCAAACCATACCGTCATGGGGTAAGCTTTCCACATTGCACTTCTTATTTGAGTTGATATCGTGATCTTTTGTTTATGGATACTCGCGATGTGAAATAAGTTGGGAATCTTGCGGGATCATGGAGTTTGTATACGTGTTAGAGAAATGCCTGGGCCGCCAATCTAAGCCATGCATAATTCATGGTGGAAATTTACAGCATGCCCATAGTGGACATTCGATGACGCATCTCAAAATAAAAAGCTATACCAATGGTAAATAAAAGAGATATCGAGGTGTTCATTGTCTGTTTGTCCTGCCATTTTGATGTCGGCTTGTTCCATGTCATCGGGCATGGAGGTACCCCGTTGGCGATTCTCGATGATACGTGTATACTTACAATGACAAGAGCTTGCTTGGGACTCTAAGTCGAGTAGCATGAGGTTTGGGTATTCGTACTTCACGGGACACGAGGTTTTCAACTTATAATTTGTCAAGCATATGCTCATAAACATTCTTGCATTTACCTTAACCATTCAAGATGCCTATGATGGGGGCAATGAGAGCTCAAAGCTAGTAAGTACCATAATCTTTTGAAGGTTTATAAAACTCGCAATCACTGCTTCCCTCTGCGAAGGGCCTTTCTTTTACTTTTATGTTGAGTCACCACCTTCTACCTTTATGCACCGTCTAAGAGAGCATAGTTGTCATTCTGAGTTTAATGTGCATAGTCCCAAAGTTTATCATTGATTGATTCATGATTTTGGTTTCACTTGTTCTTAAATTATTTGTATCTAGTCGCCCTCTTAAACTTGAAGGTGTCCTATGCATTTATGTTTTGCTATTCCATGAAGGACAAGCTGAAAACCATTTGTATGTGTAACGCCCCACCTTTGGATTAAGGTGGAACACCTGTGTTAAGTGCTATTCCCTGGATCACTGATAGCACCACAGTACAAAATATAGTGATCATTGCAATAGTATCAAATATTACATCGCAGATCCAGTTACATAAGTCTCAAACCTTACAGATTCACAACGGAAAACAAAGTGGCAATGAGCCTCCATCTTCACCATGCGCCACAGGCAGTCATGTTGGAATGTAGACTCGAGATCCTATCAACTTACTCCTTCTCTGAAAAACCTGCATATTTGAATATGCAGCCCCACGAATGGGGGTCAGTACAATGATGTACTGGCAAATGACACATATTTGGTGGCTGTTGTGAAAGAACTATCTACATGATATTTGGCTGGTGGAGCTTATGGCTGATTCGCTCAAAGCAAATTTTATCCTATCATTTTCAAATCAAAACCTTTTTTAATCATTGAAAACTTTTAAGGTCAAGATAACCCCCAGGCGAAGTCAACCACACACTTGCAGGGTATGTGACCCTGGGTAGTAACTCAACAAAACCAGAATAACCCTCAGGTGAAAACCACCATACAAATCCTGGGTTGATAGCCAGGTGTACAGCCCTGAGTAGTTACTCAACAAAACCAGGATAACCCTCAGGTGAAAACCACCACACAAGTCCTGGATTGATAGCAAGGTGTGTAGCCCTGAGTAGTTCTTGTCCTGAGTGTTTCTAAACAATTTTATTTTATTTAGAAATGATGATGAGACTCTTCCGTACATCCATGTCTAGGAACTCAAATTGTCCATAACCGGGGACACGGCTAATCGATTAGTTTTACACCCTGCAGGGGTTGTGCACTTTCACCTTAAGACTCATTTTATGCCCATACATAAAATGAGACAAGACCTTTCAGAAGGAGCATTCAACCATCTGGATCTGACCGTGCTCAAAATACCACCCTCTGTCAGTACCCATGGATGAACCCTCACATCATACTCAATCAAGACAGAGCCCATATTGTCATAAGGCTGCACTGCAAGCTCACTAAGCAAGGAAGACATGGTAGTCTCTTTGTTCCTGGGTGGCCGTCCACAAGTGTACCCCCAGGCGACGACAACCACATAAATCCTGGGTTGATAGCCAGGTGTGTAGTCCTGGGTAGCCACTCAACATAAACCAAGCAATGCCATTTCCACCCAGGTGTTTCATTGGGGTTGTAGTTTAATTTTCATAACAATTTGAAAACAAGGCATGGCATCATTTTCCATAGTAAGTTTGCAATCCTAGCAAGTGGGGTTTAAGGGATAGCTACCACTACTAGGAGCTAAGCATTTCATAACCACTTTGAAAATTTCATATCATGCACAGTATTGAAACCACTAATGCATATAATAAAAGATAGGTGGAAGTATGTGTGTCACTTGCCTTTTTGGAGTTCAAACCCTTTCACTTCTCTCAACAAGACACGTTCTCTCCTTTCAATCTATAGCAATAGAAGTACACAACATAAACACACTGGTCCAAGACAAACAAGATCAAGCAATGCAAACAATTGAAATGGGTTGATTAAACATTTTAACTTTCTTATGACTTCTATGATGAGAGAGATATGGCTTGAAACTTGGCTTACAAGATAGGGTTTGAAAGTTTGGATGGGAAGGCCAAATGATTGGGAAGGATTGATCCTCAAGATTACCATGTAATGATAAAAGAAATATTATGCTTGGCACGGCATGGTTAGAGTCTAGAGATGACTCATGTGAATAGATTCACATAAGTATAGATTAGTGTAACTAGAACTTTACTGAATAAAGTGTGAAAACACTTACTCAAATAGTATAAGTTACACATAGGCTTAGGTATGTATTTGTGATATATTGATTTACTCAATTAACTCATTTGTAAATTGAGTGGTTCAATATAAATTAATATGATTGAGTGAGTATGAGATTGGATTGATATTGATGATATTGAGATTAATGGTGTGTGCATGGTCACAAGATTTTCTTGGTAGTAGGGATTAACTTGAAATAGAGTTTGATCCCCAAGATTTGGTCATGTAGATATTTAAATTCTTCTTTGAAGAATTCAAACTAGTTTTGGTTAAGCTTCAGAAGATGATGATGGATTTGAAGGATTTAAGGTAATGTGTGATATGGGGTAGAATGTATCTACACCAGTGGCAAAGGAAACCTAGTTGAGACTTATTACCATTTACTCAAATAACACAAGTGTAATTTGAATATGGTGTACTAGATCATTAAGTTTGATGTAGGAATGTTTTTGGATCAAAGTGTTGTGTCTAAATGGATCTGGTGGATGGGTTTGATCATATGATTCAATTTTGTAAAAGGAATCATATTGAAAAGAATTATAGAATTAATTCTATAATGAAAATACTCAAATTCTCATGGTTGAACTTGAATATTTACAAATGATTTAAAATAATTTGGGTAGTGATGTTACTGGATAGGGTACTGAAATACTAAGCTATAGCAATTCGTTTCACTTTAAAATCATTTTTAAAATTCAAGTTATGATCAAAGTGGTGATTTGAATAAATTTGAATGCACCAAGTTTGTGCACATATCAACTTTGGGTTTTCTTGATTCTAAAATGTTCTACAAGTTCAGAGGAATCCATAGACTACAAATTTATGATTTTTTGATATCCAGAACTAAAGATATGAATTATTTGGTATTAAAATGCTATTTAAACCATTTGAAATTTAGTTCAAAAGTTTGTACAGTAGCCATGTGATTTTCTTGCATAGTTGGATTCTACTCTTTCTCAGGATTCTAGTGATATGCAATTTGTAATTTTTGGACCTACAGAACATTTTAAATGGATTTTACAAGTTGCAGCCTATTTGAAAGAATTTTGAATTCTGTTTGATTGCAGGCAGGCCACGTGGCACTTTTCCATTCGCTGATACCGGTTCGGCCGGATTACAAATATGGGTCGTTGGATTAAAAGGGCTCTGGGCGGCCTAGATGAGTCGGTACCCGTTCGATTAGTGATTTAACGTGGGCTGTTAGATCTTGATCTAACGGCGGGAGTGCATCTGGAGGGGAACTCACTGGCGGTTAGGTTTGCGGCAAGTCGGCGGCAAGGTGCGGCGAGGCGAGGGGTCGTTGGCGTCGTTTCAGTGGCTCCCAAAGCTAGCAGAAAAGTGGACGGCGTGCGGGAGAGGATGGCGAAGGCGATGGAGTGGTCGGCGTGCTCGTGCTCTTCCTGCAACGACGACGAGGTCCGGCTGGAGATGGGGACGGCGTCGATTAGATTCGGACCACGACGACGACAAGGATTTGCAGCGAGTTTGGACAAGGGGAGGGCACCAGAGTGAGCTACAGAGAGAGGGGAACAAACCAGTGCAGGAGAGGGGGCGCGGGGTAGTCGGGACTCACCGGATTTCTGAGATCTTGCCCGCAGCAATGGCGGACTCCGGCGAGAAAATTTTGAAGTGTTGGTGGCGATTTGAGCGAGGGAAGGGAGGAGGAAAGGGAGAGGAGAGGGTGCGGATCTTAATGGAACCCTCAGACGGCTGTTTCTATGCTAGGGGACTGGGGGAAGTGGGGGCGTGGTCGGCGGGTTCGGTTACCAGGGAGAGAAGGAGAAACCGATGGAGAAGAAGGTGCCGACAGGTGGGCCCTGTTGGTCAGAGAGAGAAGAGAAAGGGGCTGCGGGGGTGCTCGCTGGGCTGGTTCGCTAGGCCATTTGGCTCCGGGCCGGCCCAGTTGAGCTGTCTTCTCTTTTTTTTATTCTGTTTCTTTTTCTATTTTCTAAATTGCTTCATTCCTTTTTCAATTTGATTCATATTTATGTCAAACCAGCTTGTACAAACTTCAAAAATTCAAAAAGCAAATTCAATGCACTAAGGACAGGTCCTTATGACAAAAATTAGTTTTCAAGAAAGCTTTACTATTTTGACAATTTGGTTTTATTTGCATAATGCATAATAGAAATTGGGGTTTTCAAATAACCCTTTAAAATCAGGAAAAATACTACATAAAAATAATATTTTGGAATTCATTTTCAAACACATTTTTAGTATTGTAAACTTTATACATTGTTTTTTTTTGAAAATAATTCCTTAGCAAATAAACTTGCATAGATCTTGTATGAAAGCAATATAGTATTTTGAAATTTCTATTTCCTCAAAGAGTTCTCTAAGGATTAATAGAAAGTTTGAAATAGTTTCCTATCAAACATTTGAACTTTATTTTAAAACATACTTTTAGAAATGCAAAACTTTATTTGGTTTTAACCCTTTTGTAAAATAATTCCCTTGCAAAGATGCTTGCATAGGATTTGAATAAATACTAAATAGTATTTTGAAAATTTATTTTCTCAAGTTAATTCCTCAAGCAACAAAGGAATGTTTGAAAAATTTTATGTAATTCATTATTTTAAATAAACTCAAAAGTTTTAAATCCTTGTGAAAATTCAATCAATGCAAACAAACAAATTTTTTTATTTCAAAATTTGATAAAAATTTGGGATGTTACAGTATGTTTTTCCATATGATTTGAACACACGTTTGACTTTCATTGTTTCATTATTCATGATCTTTTGTTTGTGTTCTTTTTCATGTTATAACATGGTTGCTAAGTTTCTTCTATCAAGATTATGTCTTTCATGCCCATATTTTAAGTTCTATTGATCCCAGCACTCAATGCTTACATAGATGATCAAGATTGTGATGGTGCATGTCACCTCAAAAATTATTCTTTTGTTATCACTTACCTACTCGAAGATGAGCAGGAGTTAAGCTTGGAGATGCTTGATACGTCTCAAACGTATCTATATTTTTTGATGCTCCATGCTTGTTTTTACACCATTTTCCTTGTGTTTCGTTACACTTCGTGGCGTTTTTATGCAATTTCCAGAACTAACCTATTGACAAGATGCCACAGTGTCAGTTCCCTGTTTTCTGCTATTTTTGTGTTTTAGAAAAGCTACACAGGAAATATTCTCGGAATTGGACGAAACAAGTTCGGAAACTCCTATTTTTCCTGGACGGAGGACGAGGACCAAACGGGAGCTGGAGAGGGGCCAGAGGCTGGCCACACCACAGGGGGGCGCGGCCCAGCCCCTGGCCGCGCCCACCCATGGTGAGGCCCCCCTGGTCCACTCCTGACGATGCCCCTTCGCCTATAAGAAGCCTCCCGATGGAAAACCCTAAAAGAATCGGCAAATTTCCAGAAAGAGTTCCGCAGCTCCGCCGCCGCCGCCGACGAATTTCGGGGGACAGAAGTCTCTGTTCTGGCACCCTGCCGGGATGGGGAAGTGCCCCCGGAGCCATCTTCATCGGTCTCCATCGCCGTCTCCGCCATCTCCATCGACCTCACCACCATCTCCATCACCGTTGCTATCTCCTATGATGAGGAGGGAGTAGTTCTCCCCCGGGGCTGAGTGCTCTACCGGTAGCTATGTGGTTCACCTCTCTCTCCCATGATGTGATCTTTATGTGATCATGAGCTTTGTATCTAGTTGAATTGGTAGATGCTATTATTCAGATATTATGCTACTCCCGTGCTTTATATTTGTGATCTCCGGAGACACCTTGTATCATGATGTGAAGGTGACAGTGTGCGCATTATGTGTGTCTCTTTTGGTTAACGTCTCTATGAATTGTTGGTGTTTGTTGGAACCATCTAGTGCACTCACGGTGACTAGTGTGGGACAATCTAGTTTGGGGAAATACGGACTTTGAGGAGTGCTTCGTAGCCCTACGCATGATTAGTCTTTGTTTTCCATTGGAGAATTGTTTTGAGTTGCATATTGAAGTTAGTATCTATTGGTTCAATTATGTTATATTTGTTGGGAGTGTGTCCACTAGTGAAAGTATGATCCCTAGGCCTTGTTTCCAAGCTTTGCACACCGTTTACATTCAGTTTTGTTACATGTTTGCTTGCAACAATATTTATTTCAGATTATATTTACTACTTATAATCATCACTACTACTTGTATTTCACTATCTCTTCGCCAAACTAGTGCACCTATACATCTGACAAGTGTATTGGGTGTGTTGGGGACACAAGAGACTTTCTGTATCATAATTGCAGGGTTGTTTGAGAGGGATAGCTTTGACCTCTTCCTCCATGAGTTCGATAAACCTTGGGTGATCCACTCAAGGGAAACTTGCTGCTGTTCTACAAACCTCTGCACTTGGAGGCCCAACACTGTCTACAAGGATAGAAGCGTGCGTAGACATCAGTGGTCAGCCCTTTAGTCCCGGCCTAGATAACGACCGGGACTAAAGAGGCCTGACCAAAGGCATGTTTTCCACTAGTGTCTTTATGTAATTCTACATGTTGTGTTTGTTGGGATCCGATGAATATTGAGTACTAGATCAAGTTGATTGTTGATTTATCATGTCTATGTTATTTGTGATCTTGCATGCTCTCCGTTGCTAGTAGATATCTTAGCCAAGTAGATGCTAGTGACTCCAAGAGGGAGTATTTATGCTCGATAGTGGGTTCATGCCTCTAGTAATCTGGGAGAGTGACAATAACTTCTAAGGTTATAGATGTGTTGTTGCTACTAGGGAGTAAAGAACAATCTTTTGTTCAAGGATAATTGTATTGTTTACATTACACACTTTGCTTAAGGCGATAATCTGTTGCTTGCAACTTAATACCCAAGGGTTGTTCGGATGATATCCTGCGGGTGGATTATTAGTCATAGATGCAGTTGGATTATGGTCTATGTATTATGTTGTAATGCCCAAGTGAATCTCATAGTGATCTGCATGACATGTACATGCAGTGTTATGCATTCTTTATTTTTTCAATTCCCAACAGTAATTTGTTTACCCAGCATGTTATTTATATTTATGGAGAGACACCTCTAGTGAATTGTGGACCGCAATTATTTTATATTGATAATACCATCTACTGCAAGCACTGTTTACTTTCCACAATCATTATTTTACTTCACCGCAAACAAACATCTCTTTCCACACTATACGTCTAATCCTTTGTTTTCAGCAAACCGGTGAGATTGACAACCTCACTGTAAGTTGGGGCAAAGTAGTTTGGTTGTATTGTGTGCAGGTTCCACGTTGCTGCTGGCGCCGAAGCTCCTTCGTCAACCACGCACCACACTATTTTCTGGTACCTTGCCAAAGCCAGCTAGCAACAACCTTCAGAAGTTGTTTCTTTCTCCTACTGGTCGATTAAACCTTGGTTTCATACTGAGGAAAACTTACTGCTGTGCTCATCATACCTTCCTCTTGGGGTTTCCCAACTGCTCCTTTGAGACATCAAGACTGTTTTCTAGCTCCGTTGCTAGGAAGAAAGAGGATTTCTGCAAGGGTAGTTTCTCACTTCCAATCTCTTTACTTTGTTATTGTTTTGCTTAGTTTCTTGGAAAATTCTAAGTAGAGGCGCCACACGGGCCTATCTCGCATGCGGCGCGAGGGGAACCATCCGATCGAATCTATATTCTCTCCACCGCACCTTTATCCCCTTGCCTTATCCCCTTGTCCGCTCCATCCACGCACCACCAGACAATCTCCATTCCTCCCTCGTGAGAGTTCTAGATGGCCTCGAGGCTCGCCGGCCGCCATCAAGTGGGGTGGTCACGAGGATGAGGTCGTCGTGGGAGAGCAGCACCATCCCTGCGTTGAGGTCGCTGCAGGAGAGAAACAGCACGCTATGAGGTCGTGGGGATACACATCGAAGGTGAGGACCTCGTCAGGGCCTACGGTGGCCATGCGCGCTGAGCGCCGCCTCCGTACGTACGGAAGGCGACGATGCCCGTCCAAGCGCTGGAGGTGCGGTTGCTGGGCGCGAGGGCGGTGCCGCTGGTGCCTTCAATAGGGACATGGTCGTGGGGGCAGTGTGGATGGCCTCATCGTAGGCGGGCTCGTGGCCATCTCCTCCGCGTGGTCGCCATTGAGGGCGCCCTCTGCCCGTGCTGAAGGTGGACGAGCTCCACCATCGCACGAGGATGCGGGTAGGACCCGGATGCGCTCCTCAATATGGCATCATCAAGCGCATCATGTACCTCCTACGCTGCAACCTCCCCGACTCTCTCACCGGCTCAGATGCCATGACCCGTGAAGCCGGACTCCATTGGTAGCGTCCTGTTCGCCACGTTCGGCAATTAAGTTCAATCAATCTGGCAATTAGATTTAGTTAATTGGGTAATTAGGTTTAGTTAATCTAGCAGTTTCAAATGGTTTAAAGTTGGATATTAGGCTTAATTAATCTAGTTATTAGGCTTAATTAATCTGGTTATTATGCTTAATTAATCTGGCAATTAGGTGGTACGAACCGGACAATTAGGCTTTTACAATTAAACTCGCTAAATAGGGCTAACTAATTTTGCAATTAGTAATCTGGCAACTATGCATAATTAATTTAGCAATTATACGAGAGACAAAGTTTTCTTGACATCATTCCATATGTTTTCCTAGCCATGCAGTGGAGATGGAAAAAATCCAAAAGCAATGGAAATTTGACATGGGTTAACGTGTTCTACTACTGTAGCTCATTTGTTAGCTGTTCTCTTTTTTTATTCAGCAACAAATAATCCTAGGCCTGCCACTACATGTCAGGAGCACATGTCTACTGTCGAGTGACACTAGAGCATGTAGCCGGAGGATGGATGACTAGGCTCACAGCGCGGGGTCGCAGCGTGTTTCGCGGCTCGCTCGGTCAGCGGTGTCAGCCGCCGCACAGACTTGTATATATGCGGCACCGCTATGTAGCCTTGTCCTAGTTTCTTTGCTTTGTTCTGTTTACTTCTTTTTATCAATAATACAAAAAAATTAGTTTCTACAATAGTTGTTATTTTTGTTGGTCTGTTATTGTCTCGCTTTTAACTTGCTTTATCATGCTTTCTATCAATGGTTAATTTCTTTGAAACTAGATCTTATTGGCAAGGTGGGTTCACGGAAGAACAACAAAATATTATAAGAAACACCGCTTGTCACAAAAAGGGAAACACTTATGGGAACAAATTAATAAATTATATATCATTGCTAGAAATGTGTGCTCTATTTATAATGTTACTTATTGCTTTCATAAATCTTGTTGCTGTAAGAGGTATAAACACCTCCCTTTTCAATGTGAGTATAATGATAATGTTACCATATCTTCTTATGTTAAGGGAAATTATGACTTTTATGATGTGGAACAAATTGAAGAATTTATTGCTTGGAAGGGTGCATTCGAACTTTCTTATTTGCTTGAAAATACTGATGATGCACCTTATAAATATGAGGTTTATGATATACTTAAATTTTGCTTTGATAATTACAAGGAAGAAAATGACTATATTCTTAAATATCTTAATAGATGCTCTCCACCAACGGAAGAGACTAATGCCTTGCAGGAGCCTACGAAAGAAGAAATTGCTGAAACTGGAAGCTCATTGGATGATCAAGAGGAGTAAGAATGGAGCAGCTACCCATGTCTCCCTCCCAATAAGAGTAACTCTTTAACTAATACCTTATTTGATCGCCCTCCATGCTTACCAAAGGAGGATCAGTGTTATATTGATAATTGTGATGATCCCATTAATTCTTTTGAAATATCCCTTTTTGATGAAATTGATACTTGCTATACTTGTGACCTTGATACTACTATGAATGAAACTTTTGAGAATGATGTTGCTACTGTTATTTATGATAATCCATGCTACTTTGATAAATCTTATGACAATCCTCTATTGATATGCATGATCATGAGGAAGTTTGTTTAGAAAATTTATATGATAATGCTCTAGATGATGGTCCTATGTTACTTGATGCTATAAATTATAATGCTACTGAAAATAGGATTGCTATAATATGTCCCATACCTTTTAAGAGTGACCAATCATCTTGTTTTGCTATTACTAAAAGTGAGAAAGAAGAGGTCTTTATTTTTAATTTTGATCCCACTATTTTGGAGCTTGATATGGATTGTGTGCTTGCAGATCATGAAAAACATGCTTTGTGTGATATTTATATTGTTGAGTTTGTTCGTGATTTTACTGAAAATTATTATGAGAGAGGAAAATATGGTTGTTGGAATTTTCATGTTACTAAAACACCTCTCTTTATATTGAAAGTTTCGAAGTTGCTCTTGTTTTATCTACCCATGCTTGTTACTATGTGCTTCTTTGATTTATTTTCTTACAAGATTCCTATGCATAGGAAGTGGGTTAGACTTAAATGTGTTTTATATTAGCTCCTTGATGCTCTCTTTTGCTTCAATTCATATTTCTTATGTGAGCATCTTCTCAAATTACTGAGCCTAGCTGAAAGGCGTAAAAGAAAAGCACTCTTGGGAGATAACCCATGTTTTATTTCAGTAATTTTTTCTTTTGTTGAGTCTTGGAAGTTGTTATCTCTGTAACGACCTCTCTTTATCATTTTTATTTTGTTTTTGTGCCAACAATAGGCTCTAATAGGAGGAAGGTAAGATTTGGGAAAGTTGTTGTCCCGAAACAGATTTCTGCGCTTTGTTGTAAAAATTCGTGTAAAATACCAGAACGTCGTTTTGATCTGAAATTTTTTGTGCATATGCCCCAGGTTATTATCTAACTTTCGTTAGCTTTGCACTTTTTGATTTGAGCAACAGAAGATTTCTAAAAAATCGATCTTTACCTGCTGTTCTGTTTTGATAGATTTCTGCCACTATTTGCATTTGCCTCTTGATCTCTTTCTTTTTTTAGTTCTTTTGATCACGGAACTTTTGAGAGAAGTTTCTACAGTAGCTAATGTTTTAATAGATGTTGTACTTCAGTTAAAAATGATCCAAAAATGGATCTACTATCTTGCATAAACTAATGCTGCTAATGAGAATTGTGTGAAGTTTTGTATGAAGGAAGTTTTCAAGTGTAGGGAAAGGAGAATGATGAGATGAGATGAAGAATGGACAAAAGCTCAAGCTTGGGGATTCCCATATCACCCCAAGAAATATCCAAGAAGTACAAGCGTCAAAGCTTGGGGATGCCCAAGGCACCCCCTTCGTCATCAATAAAAATATCAGGTCATCTTTCAAGACACTATATTTTTATTGCTTCATATGCTCTGTGTTTTTCTTGGAGCGTCTTTATTTTTGCTTTCAGTTTTTTTGTTTTGTTTGCTGTAATAAATGGTTGGATCCCAACATATTTCTATTGGAGAAGACACACTCTGTTTTCATTGCCTAGAACACTCTAGTTTTCACTCTTATCGGTCAACGAGTGTTCTCTTTTGCTAGTACTGCGTTTAGCTTTTGTTTTTTTGCCTTTATTATTGTTTAGAACTTGTTAGTTCTTTGTAGCTAGGTGTATTTAGACCTTTGGTCTTTGTTGTTTTTCGTCTTTGAGAGTTGTTCCAAATAGGTTGATTAGTGTTGGAAAAGAGTAAAATGTTTCATGCTTATAGTGGTGCAAAAGGGAGCTTGTTTAGACTGTGGCTTAGACTTTAGCATGTCATGCTAGATATTATTTTGATTATATGATTAGTAGTTATTGTTTTAGCATGACTTGTCTCAAATGACTGAGAGTGCTTAATGTGCATTTGAAAGAATTATGCGTTGTTTTTATCATATAGAAGCATAATATTGTGGTATTCTCCTTTGATGCTTTATTTGGGTTGACTTGGCACATGCTCACACCATGTTATGACTATAAACCAGTCGCCTAAAGCCTCTATGATCATATGGTTTTTGACTTGTAATATCACTTTATGCTTTGATTAATAATGTTTTGTCACTATGCATGATTATGGCTGTTATTGCTCTCTTAGTTGGTCGCTCCCAGTCTTTTGCTAGCCTTCATTTGTACTGAGTATGAGCTCTACTCGTGCATCCAACTCCCAAAAACCAAAGTTTGCCAATGCGTCCACCATATCTACCTATTAGCAATTTGCTTTTCCAAGTATATTCATCATGTTTTTATCTATCTTCCAAATTAAAAAAATTTGTTATGAGGAAATTAGTTAGTAAAGCTCTCATGAACTTGATGGCACATTTACCTTTTTTCAGTTAATAAATTTGACCATTGTGATTCTCTTATGAAGTTTATATGCTTGCAAATTATAAGTTGAAAGTTAGCACAGCCATGCTTTCATGGGGCATGTTTTCAACATTGCACTTATTCCTATTTAGTTGATATCATGATCTTTTGTTTATGGATGCCTAGCGATGTGAAATAAGTTGGAAACTTGTGACCTCATAGAGTTTGTATATGTGTTAGAGAAACGCCTGGGTCGCTAATCTAAACCATGCATCATTCACGGTGGAAATTTACAGCATACCCATAGTGGACATTCGATGATGCATCTCAAAATAAAAAGCTATACCCAATGGTAAATAAAAGAGATGTCGAGGTGTTCATTATCTGTTTGTCCTATCATTTTGATATGGGAAAGCTTCCATATCATCGGGCAGGAGGTACCCCATTGGCGTTCTCGATGATACATGTATGCTTACAATGACAAGAACTTGTTTGGGACCTCGAGTAGCATGGTTTGGGTACTCGTATTCACGGGACATGAGATTTTCAACTTATGATTTGTGAAGAATATAACTCATACTTGTTCTCACATTAACCTTAACCACTCAAGATGCCAATGAAAGGGGCAATGAGAGCTCAAAGCTAATAAGTACCATAATTTTTGGAAGGTTTATAAAACTTGCAATCACTAATTCCCCCTGCGAAAGGGGCCTTCTTTTTACTTTTATATTGAGTCTTCATCTTCTATCTTTATGCACCAACTAAGAGAGCATAGTTGTCATTCTGAGTATAATGTGCATAGTCCCAAAATTTATTATTGATTGATTCATGATTATGGTATTGCTTGTTCTCAAATTATTTGTATCTAGTCACCCTTTTGAACTTTGAAGGTGTCCTATGCATTTATGTTTTGCTATTCCATGAGGGACAAGCTGAAAACCACTTTGCTATGTTTTCTCTATGCTTCAAACAAACATATGACTTTCAATGCATTATTATTCATGATCTTTTGTTTGTGTTTCTTTTCATGTTGTAACATGGTTGCTAAGTTCTATGGTTAGAATTATATCTGTTATGCCAATGTTTAGAGTACTTTGATCCCAGCTTGCAATGCTTTACATCGATGTGATCAAGATTATGTTGGCATGTCACCTAAAAAATTATTCTTTGTTATCACTTACCTACTCGAGGACGAGCAGGAGTTAAGCTTGGGGATGCTTGATACGTTGCAAACGTATCTATAATTTTTGATGCTCCATGCTTGTTTTACACCAATTGTTTTATGTTTTGTTTACACTTCGTGGAATTTTGATGCATTTTCTGGAACTAACCTATTAACAAGATGCCATAGTGCCTGTTCCTGTTTTCTGCTGTTTTGTGTATCAAAAAATTTACACAGGAAATATTCTCGGAATTGGACGAAACGAAAGCCAAAGTTCCAATTTACCCGACACAAAGACGGAGTCCGAAGTAGAGACAGAGGAGAGCCAGGAGGCGGCCGCACCATGGGGTGGCGTGGCCTACCCCTGGCCATGCCGGCCTGTGGTGTGGGCCCCTTGGCCCCCCTCTGAGATCGCCCTTCCGCCTATAAATTCCCTTCGTTGCGAAAACTCTAAAGGCAGAAACATCTTTCCATGAAACATACTGCTAGCCGCCGCCGTCGTCGACTCGAGATCGGGAGGGTCCAGAAGCTCTTCCCGGCACCCTACCGGAGAGGGGAATCATCACTGGAGGCCTTCTTCATCACCATGCCAGCCTCTGGAGTGATGCGTGAGTAGTCAACCACTGGACCATGGGTCCATAGCAGTAGCTAGATGGTTGTCTTCTCCTCCATGCGCCTCATGTCTAGATCTTGTGAGCTGCCTATCATGATCAAGATCATATTTATGTAATTTTACATGTTGTGTTTGTTGGGATCCGATGAATATTGAGTACTATGTCAAGTTGATTGTTGATTTATCATGTCTATGTTACTTGTGATCTTGCATGCTCTCCGTTGCTAGTAGATATCTTGGCCAAGTAGATTCTAGTGACTCCAAGAGGGAGTATTTATGCTCGATAGTGGGTTCATGCCTCTAGTAATCTGGGAGAGTGACAATAACTTCTAAGGCTGTAGATGTGTTGTTGCTACTAGGGAGTAAACACCAATCTTTTGTTCAAGGATAATTGTATTATTTACATTACACACTTTGCTTACGGCGATAATCTATTGCTTGCAACTTAATACCCAAGGGTTGTTCGGATGATATCCTGCGGGTGGATTATTAGTCATAGATGCAGTTGGATTATGGTCTATGTATTATGTTGTAATTCCCAAGTGAATCTCATAGTGATCTTCATGACATGTACATGCATTGTTATGCATTCTTTATTTTGTCAATTGCCCAACAGTAATTTGTTTACCCAGCATGTTATTTATCTTTATGGAGAGACACCTCTAGTGAATTATGGACCCCGGTCCATTATTTTATATTGATAATACCATCTACTGCAAGCACCGTTTACTTTCCACAATCATTATTTTACTTCACCGCAAACAAACATCTCTTTCCACACTATACATCTAATCCTTTGTTTTCAGCAAACCGGTGAGATTGACAGCCTCACTGTAAGTTGGGGCAAAGTGGTTTGGTTGTGTTGAGTGCAAGTTCCATGTTGCTGCTGGCGCCAAAGCTCCTTCGTCAACCACGCACCAGACTATTTTCTGGCGCCTTGCTAAAGCTAGCTAGCAACAACCTTCAGAAGTGGTTTCTTTCTTCTACTGGTCGATTAAACCTTGGTTTCATACTGAGGGAAAACTTACTGCTGTGCTCATCATACCTTCCTCTTGGTGTTTCCCAACTGGTGCTATGAGACATCAATCGGCTATCTCCTTTAACCAGCATTTTCATGAGTGACATTGGCAAACCTTAAGCTCTCTCGATGCAAGGTTCTGACGAGATGACACCAGTTGGTGGAAAGTTTGCTGGCAATGACAATTTTGACAAGTGGTAAATTGGTCGGGTGTGAAACCCTTAATCTTTCCCTCTAGCTGATCAAGCACTGACAAAGTGTGTGTGTGTGTGTGTGTGTGTGTCGTGCTTATTACAGAAGGAGTTGTCTCAAACCTTCCACTTCATGATGTTGATCTTCAATTTGAAATTTGGTTGGACAATTAACACTGGATGACGTGCATGGATCCCTTCTCGAAGGTTTTGTTTTGCGTACTTTCGTTGGGCCTCATGCTATTTTGGTCGGTGATTTTTCATTCGCAATAGGTTATGGTAGATGTAGAAGAACAGTATGGTAATTCAATTATTTTTCCTGCTGTGAACTTTTTATGATGCATCAATGCTTGATATTTTTCTAACATTCTTAGCAATCAGTAATATTTAGTTATATGCTTCAAACGATCGTAAGACGATACTTATCCTCCTTTCCTGAGAGAATATACAAATAACTTTTGGACACACTAGGGACACCCATCTTTAATGGGATGGTCTATATTTTCGCCTATAATAACACAAAATTTATTTTTCTCCAAAATTACAAAAAAACACTAAATTTCATTATCATAAATATATTGAAATGAATGATCTCATAAATTACAAAAAAATATGCATATAAATATGGAAAGCGGTCTCACCTGACCGGTAGATCGAGTGAACGGATCTACCGTGTCCTCTCCCTTGCGTTTTTGCTCCCCCGAATTCAATACCATCACCTACCTTATATTTCTCGTCCACCTGCTCTCTCGGCGAGCCCCCTCCCGTGGCATATTATCCCATGTTTCTCCGCCCCCATGACCATCCTCATCCCCCTCGTTCCTCTTCTACCGCCTATCTCCTCCGCCTCTCCATTCTCCCCCACATCCGATTGGAGTTCACAACGATGGACACTCAGAATCGAGGTCAACTTCGAAGACTGGCTTGGGAAGGCAGGGCACGAAGAGGAATGACTCTATGGTCTCTGGATCTAGCCTCTACAAGGCTCCAACAAGTCAGATTCGCAGCCGACAAGCCCAAATGGACGAACTTTGGGCAGCCATGGACGATGAGACGAGGTTAGTAATATGGAAATTTTGTTGATGCATGGGAGTTTTTTCAGATGATGCAGACTCGTGCGTGTTTGGTGGGAACGAGATGATGTGATTGTTCTTAACGCCCGTTGCATATGCCGCTTCGACGATGCAAATCTATCCATGATGTGTTCCGTGCTTTGGTCTCTCACACTGCGTACATGTTTTCTCTTGAGAAATTTGTTGCCACGGATGGGGTCTTATGAATTACTGCGGATTTTATGCAGTCTCATATTGTTTAATCCACTGGATGTTTTGTTAGATCTCGAGTCTTAAGCAGATTGAATTGTGGGGGAGGTGATGATTGCGCTAGTACAAGTGTACAATAAGGTACAATTGATGTTTTGTTAGATCTCGAGTCTTAAGCAGATCAAACTGTGGGGGAGGTGGCCGATTTTCTCCCCCCCCCCCCGATCGGCTAGCCGACGGCTAGGAAAAACTAAATGATGCCATAATAAAGCTTAAATGTGGGCACCATTCTTTTCTGAAGATAAATGTGTGTTCCATTAAAATCACCCATCTAGTTGTCAAGCTCTACTTTGTTATCAGCCTAGCTCAAGGCTAGTGAAAAAAGTTTTAAAACAATTAGGAACCTATTAAACCCCCTCTATGTTTCCATCTATCTCCTTTAACCGAACTTTTCATGAGTGACATTGGTAAACCTTAAGCTCTCTCGATGCAAGGTTCCGACTAGATGACACCAGTTGGTGGAAAGTTTGCTGGCAATGACAATTTTGACAAGTGGTAGATTGGTCGGGTGTGAAACCCATAATCTTTCCCTCTAGCCGATCAAGCACTGACAAAGTGTGTGTGTCGTGCTTATTACAGAAGGAGTTGGCTCAAACCTTCTGCATCACGATGCTGATCTTCAGTTTGAAATTTGGTTGGACAATTAACATTGGATCACGTGCATGGATCCCTTCTCAAAGGTTTTGTTTTCCGTACTTTCGTTGGGCCTCATGGTATTTTGGTCGGTGATTTTTCATTCACAATAGGTTATGGTAGATGTAGAAGAACACTATGGTAGATCAATTGTTTTTCTTGCTGTGAACTTTTTATGTTGCATCATTGCTTGATATTAATCTGACATTCTTAGCAATCAGTAATATTTGGTTATATGCTTCAATTGATCATAAGACGATACTTATCCTCCTTTCCCGAGAGAATATACAAATAACTTTTGGACAAACTAGGGACACCCGTCTTTAATGGCATGGTCTATATTTTGGCATATAATAACACCAAATTTATTTTTCTCCAAAATTACAAAAAACACACTAAATTTCATTATCACAAATATATTGAAATGAGTGATCTCATAAATTACAAAAAAGTATGCATATAAATATGGAAAGCGGTCTACCTGATCGGTAGATCGAGCGAACGGATATGTCATGTCCTCCCCCTCGCGTTTTTGCTCCCTCGGATTGAGTACTATCACCCACCTTATATTTCTCATCCACCTGCTCTCTCAGCGAGCCTCATCCCATGGCATATTATCCCATGTTTCTCTGCCCCCATGACCATCCTCCTCCCTCCCCCCTCGTTCCTCCTCTACCACCTGTCTCCTCTGCCTCTCCATTCCCCCCACATCCGATTGGAGTTCACAACGATGGACACTCAGAATCGAGGTCAACTTCGAAGACTAGCTTGGGAAGGTGGGGCACGATGAGGAATGACTCTATAGTCACTAGATCTAGCCTCTACAAGGCTCCAACAAGTCAGATTCGCAGCCTGCAAGCCCAAATGGACGAACTTCGAGCAGCCATGGACAATGAGACGAGATTAGTAATATGGAAATTTTGTTGATGCACAGATGTTTTTTTAGATGATGCAGACTCGTGCGTATTTGGTGGGAACGAGATGATGTGATTGTTCTTAACACCTGTTGCATATGCCGCTTCAACAATGTAAATCTATCCATGATGTGTTCCATGCTTGGTCTCTCACACTGCGAACATGTTTTCTCTTGAGAAATTTGTTGCCACAGATGGGGTCTTACTTGATTTACTGCGGATTTTATGCAGTCTCATATTGTGTTACTCCACTGGATGTTTTGTTACATCTCGAGTCTTAAGAAGATTGAATTGTGGGGGAGGTGATGTTAGTGGTAGTACAAGTGTACAATAAGTTACAATTGATGTTTTGTTAGATCTCGAGTCTTAAGCAGATCGAACTATGGGGGAAGTGGCCGATTTCCTCCCCCCGATCGGCTAGCCGACGGCTAGGACAAAGTAAATGATGCCATAATAAAGCTTAAATGTGCGTTCCTTTTTTTGAAGATAAATGTGCTTTCCATTAAAATCACACATCTAGTTGTCAAGCTCTACTTTTTTATCAGCATATCTCAAAGCTAGTGAAAAAGTTAAAAAATAATTAGGAACCTATTAAACCCCCTCTATATTATCTTCTATCTCCTTTAACCGGCATTTTTATGAGTGACACTGGCAAACCTTAAGCTCTCTCGATGCAAGGTTTTGACTAGATGACACCAGGTGGTGGAAAGTTTGTTGGCAATGACAATTTTGAGAAGTGGTAGAATTGCCGGGTGTGAAAAGCCATAATCTTGCCCTCTAGCTAAACAAAACCCATAATATTGATAAAGTGTGTGGTGTCGTGCTTTTTACGGAAGGAGTTGGCTCAAAACCTTCTGCATGACGATGCTGATCTCCAGTTTGAAATTTGGTTGGAAAATTAACATTGGATCACGTGCATGGATCCCTTATCGAAGGTTTTGTTTTGCGTACTTTCATTGGGCCTCATGCTATTTTGGTCGATGATTTTTCATTTGCAATAGGTTATGGTAGATGTAGAAGAACAATGTGGTAGATCAATTGCTTTTCTTCCTGTGAACTTTTTATGCTGCATTAATGCTTGATATATTTCTGACATTCTTAGCAATCGGCAATATTTAGTTATATGCTTCAACCGATCGTAAGACACTTATCCTCCTTTCCCAAGACAATATACTAATAACTTTTGGACACACCAGGGCCACCGGTCTTTAATGGGATGCTCTATATTTTGTCCTATAATAACATCAAATTTATTTTTCTCCAAAATTACTAAAAAACACACTAAATTTCATTAACACAAATATATTGGAATGAATGATCTCATAAATTACAAAAAAATATGCATATAAATATGGAAAGCGGTCTCACCTGACCGGTAGATCGAGCGAACGGATCTGTCGTGTCCTCCCCCTCGCGTTTTGCTCCCTCGTATTCAGTACCATCACCCACCTAATATTTCTCGTCCACCTGCTCTCTCAGCAAGCCTCCTCCCATGGCATATTATCCCATGTTTCTCCGCCCCCATGACCATCATCCTCCCCCCTCATCTCCTCCGCCCCTCCATCCTCCCCCACGTCCAATTGGAGTTCACAGCGATGGACACTCAGAATCGAGGTCAACTCCAAAGACTGGCTTGGGAAGGTGGGGCACCAAGAGGAATGAATCCATGGTCACCGGATCTAGTCACTACAAGGCTCCAATAAGTCAGATCCGCGGCCGGCAAGGTGGGGCAGCCGTGGACAATGAGACGAGGTAAGTAATACGTGAAATTTGTTTCATGCACTGGTGTTTTTTAGATGATGCAGACTCATGTTTGTTTGGGTTCGAACACACGAGAAAGACAATATGGTTGTTCTTAACGCCTGCATCATATACCGCTTCAACGATGCAAATGTTTGCATGATGCGTACATGTTTTCTCTTGACGATTTTGCTGCTATCGATGGGATCTTACTAGATTTAGTGGAGATTTGATGCAGCCTCATATTGTTACTCCATCGGTGTTTTCAAAAATATGTGACTTTATTTGTATAAATTTTTAACCCACCGTGGAGAGTAATGATGCGAGATATTTGCGGTACTACAAATATGCAGTAAGGTACAATGGATGTGTTGTTAGATCTCGAGCCTTAAGCAGATCGAACAGTGTGGGAGGTGGCCGGTTTCCTCCCCCGATCGGCTGACCGACGGCTAGTGCAAGCTAAATGACGCCATAATAAATCTTAAATAAATGTGCGTCCCATTTTTTTAAAGATAAATGTGTGTTCCATTAAAATCGCACATCTCTTCATTACTCTTCCGAACGTGAAGATCCATAGCGAAAAGAACCCGCCCGGCTCTCCCGCAACGGGCCAATACGCCGCCAGGTCTTTTCAGTTCAAAATCGCAGTCTGTTGCTTTTCGCAGCGAGCTTTATTCCCCGGTCTGTTACGATCCTCCCCGTCCCGGTCCGATCCCGCCGTTGATTTCAGATCTGACGGCCCGCAGCGGCCGCAAACCCCGGGCCGCCACCTGGATCCTTCTGCAAGGCTGCAAACCTGCAGGCCTGCA
The DNA here is from genome assembly GCA_007115705.1 of Dactylis glomerata. Lineage (NCBI taxonomy): Eukaryota > Viridiplantae > Streptophyta > Magnoliopsida > Poales > Poaceae > Dactylis > Dactylis glomerata. The sequence goes on from QXEO01000211.1 coordinate 2,984,795, forward strand.
GCGCAACAGCTTGCGTCGAGTTTCCCGTCTCTCTACAGCCCCACCACCTCCACCACTTCCTCCCCAACCGCCTCCCTCTCATCCTTCCCGAAGCTTCTCCTCTCCGGCCGGGACTCGTGATGCTTTGACGCTGCCGTCGGGAGCCTCGGCGGGTGGCTGAACAGGAGCGGCGGGAGCGGGAGGAGGAGGCGGCCGGGGCCGAGGAGGGGAAGATGTTTGCCAGCCTGATCAACTCCAAGTTCTACAACCGCTGGTACGAGACGAGATCGACTCTGCTTCTTCTCCGTTCGTACTGCCGTTTTCCTCCGGATTCGTCGGGGTCGAGCTCCGCTGAGTTGGGCGGCGGGCTTGGTCCGGCAGTTTTCCCCTTTTCGAGTTCGGTGCCTTCACAGTTCAGATGCCGCAGCTCCGTTCCTTGGTTCTGAGTCCGTCGCGCTGCTCCAATCACCGCGGCGTAGCGCTCGGAATCTTTCCGCTTCGTGTCCCCTTCCCATGTCGCCGCGTTTGGAGGATGTTTTCCGCGGTCTAGTTCGGGACTTCGGATCGACTCTGCAGATTTTTCTTCTGAAAACAGAGATTGTCAATTTTGGTTTCAGCCCTCGAGTTCTTGGCGATTCGGCCACGTGTTTCTGCTTTCTGACCGCATACCTAGTAATCTTACGGTTCTGGATTTGGGCTAACCGATTTTGCTGGACAACGGATGCAGCAAGCACGCCTTCAAATGCATCCGGACGCGGCTGGCGGTCATTCGGCGGAAGAAGCAGGCCATGATCGGCTTCCTGAAGAAGGACGTCGCCGAGCTCCTCTCCAACGGCCACGACAAGCACGCCTTCGGACGGGTAAGCTTTCCTCTCTTTTTTTTACCTCGGTACAGCTCTCTCTTGCCCGAACTGGGCTTTTGCCCGGAATTTCACTACTCAATTGCGTTGCTCTGCTGGCACAAACGATTCTGGTCTGATGCTAATCTGGAGAAAGATGCGCTCGCTGTGTTCCTCTTTCTCCGCAGCAAACGTTGGCAAAAGTTTTTCAAAAATATGTGGCTGTGATGACTGAATTGCTAATACTGTTTCCTGACTCTGCTTCTCATGATCCACTGGAATGCAGATGGATGCGCTGATAATCGAGATGAACCAGGCTTGGTGTTACGACATGATCGAGGAGTACTGTGATTTCATTGGGAAACAGCTCAACAGCCTACAGAAACAGAGGTACGTTTGGTTGCTGAATATAAACTATAGTAGTTATACTCAGTTAACCATTGCTGGTATTCCTATCATTGATTTATTTAGGATAAAATCGGAGTTGCAGTACGTTCAAGTCCAAAACATGTGTCCCTGTGGTTCTTTTCATGTTCTTGTCCAGTGTTATCACAAGCAATATTTTACTTGGATCTTCAGTTTGTGAATATGAGCATTGATAGTATCTTCGAGGTGCAAGCAAATAGGTAATTTAATTACCTTGGTGATGCAATATCATAAAATTTGTGCGCTTTTGCATCAACAGGGAGTGTCCCCAGGAGTCCAGGGAGGCCGTGTCAACCCTAATTTTTTCTGCTGCTCGGTTTCCAGACCTTCCTGAACTCTGCGACCTAAGGCATATATTCACAGGGACATATGGTTCTCTTGAGCCTTTTATTAGCCATGAGGTGCGCGAGATGCCCCATAAATTTATCGTTGACGTCATAGTGTTCTTCTTAACCTGATTAAGAACCCTTGTGCCTGCAGTTTGTTCGGAAACTTTGCGCAGATTTATTCACAGATGAGGAGAAGTTTCAAGTAATGCAAAGTATTGCTGAAGAGTTCTCAGTTGGTTTTGATAAAAAGGCATTGGAAATCAAGTTATGGGCTGCACCGGAGACTAAATATGTAGGTTTACATAAACATGCGTAGATGAATTTACTACACGAACAATGATTATTTTTAATATATATCAAGCAGCATACATCTGTCGTTGACTTGTCATGATGGATTTTGTATTTCAGGGTCTTCTTGAAAAGGATCCAGTGAAAGGGGCTGAACTGGATGATGGTGAACACCTCCTCGAAAGAAAATCTGAAGCTACACCTGTGGGCCACAAGCAGAAAGTGGAAGCAGGATCAAAACCAAATGATGTTCAGGCTGCTCAGGCTGTTGCTAATGAATTTGGTCGACTGAAAGATAAAACTGGAAGGAACAATTCTGATAACCCTCATGCTAAGGCAGAATCGGAGACATCAGTATCTCCATTGGACATGAAAAGAGGGACCACTCAAAAAGATGATAATACTGGAAGGTGGAATGCTGACAAACCTGATGGTAAAGAACATTTGGAGAAATCAGTATCTCCTTTTGACACTAAAAGAAGCGAGACTCAAAAGCAAGTTCCTAAACTGAAGAACAAAGGCTCCCGGCCTTCTGAAAAAGAGCTGATGGAAGCCGTGGAGCTAGATATCGATGGTTTGCCAAAAGATGGATCTAGTTCAGTAAAAATTTCTCAAACAGAAGGCAAGAACATAGTTTCACCAATTGCCAAGCCAAAAGAAGCTGAGAAAGAACATGGTATAGAAAAAGAGAACTGCAAGGGACCTGGTTACCAGCACCGATCACCCATGCCTGGCCGTCCTGATTATAATGGGAGGCACGCAAACATAGGGTGCAAAACTCTTGGCCTACAAAAGCTAGGACCTAGTTCACAAAATCATTCGGGTGGTAAAACTTCAAACAAGCCCCCTCCTTATGCCAAGCCAAATGCAGCGAAGGTCACGAATTGTGATGAAAAAGAAGAAAGCAATAGTTTCTTGCATGGTAGACAACAACAGTTAGAAGATCTGGGACACATGGTGCAAAATGGACAGAGCACGCCACAGAGGGCAGCTAATGTGCGGCCATCTTATGTCAACCCCAAAGTTGGCATGCAGTCTGTAATTGATGATTCTGCAAAACCAGCTGGCAGCAACTTCAAGAAGCACAATCCGACTGAACAAACAAGTCGTCTGGCTGAAAAATATGTGCTTCGTCCTGTTTCTGCTAGAAGGAAGAAAACACAAGCACCTGGTGGTGGTTATGATGAGGCACCTGAAAAGGTCACAAGCCAAACACCCAGCAGTCACAGAAGACCACCAAGCAAGCACAAGGGTGCTACTGACGCCTATAACGAGAACGGTAATGGTGTTGGTGGTGTTGGTGGTGTTGGTGGTGTTGGTAATGGCAGGAATGTTGAGAGAGCTCCTGGTAATGGACCAAATCACTCAGGAAGGAGAAACAGAGCTTTGTACATGGACGATGATGGATCAATGCAGCGACCTCAAGCTGGCGAAGACGAAAGTGCTATTGAATTTGGTAATCTCTTACCACGGAGTACAAATGGGCACCATCGACTCAAAAGCAGGAACAATAATGTGCATGGCGCGGATCTCGATGAGGAGGAAAGGATGATGGACAAGCTCCTGATGCATTATAGCAAGAAAGGTTTACATATGGATGAAACCAAAACAACAACAGGAACCAGCAGAACTGCTAACGGTGATGGAGGACAAACACAATGTCAGCAAAACGGTTCTTTGCACCCTCCAGAAAGAGCAGTCTCACTACCGCCCGAATCCGTCAGCACGGGTGAAGCTGCCAAGGTTCCTGCTAGGTCAACCTCACTGCGGTCGGAGTGTCCTGGGATTGTGCGGGTCCACCCAAAAATGCCGGACTTTGATGAACTGGCTGCCCGGGTCATTGCTCTAAGGAATGCTTGAGGAAGCGGCACAAAGAAGATTTTGCATGTGTAGCGCTTTCAGAATCAGAACCTTTTGACAGTTTCTCCGTCGCAGGTCACATCTCCCAACCTTTTTTGAATTCTGAAACCGAAGAGATGATATGCGCATGTATTTTTTCCTTTTCTTTTCAACATTGGTATACTTCTTGCTTTTGGTATACTTCTTGCTTTCCCTTTTCACTGGTGGTGGTCATCTAGACAGGGAATTGGTACAGGGATTAACAGGATACAGGTGATAGGTTATATGTTTGTTCGTTCGATGGATAGCATTTGTTTTGATTTATATACTATAGTTCCAAATTTTCCATTGCTCCATACAGTAGTTCAGAGAACTATGATATATGTGTAAGTTTTGCAGATGAAGTCGTACAGAAATTTTTCACTCCTGTTTCTGCAAGTTTTCATGAGTATGTATATCATGGTTTAAGATTTTGGTCCTGGAAATATTTTGCCTAATAACTGAATTAACTGGAATTTTTGTTTTCCCTTCAGCCAATTAATTTCACTTGAGTTCTCTGAAACCCGACCAAATCTTTATGTGAGTTTGAATTCGGCTTGAATGAGGGCATCGCAGAAATGTACTCCATTTTATTGCTTGTTCATGATTTCTCCATTTATTATCTCGAGATTGTTTACCGTAATCTCCGATCAACCTGGATGCCAGATTTAGCTAGCAGAGAGAGGCCAAAAGTGGCGACGACCACTAATAACAACTCCAAGAAACTTTTTTTGATACAAAACCTGCATACCTCACACACACTGAAGATCAATCGGGGTGGAGACAGGAATCTCATAAAGCCGACACGAGACGGTGGTAAAATAATTCAGCAGTGCATTCTGATGCTAAAATAATAAATTGTGCACAATGTATGTTTGCTTGTACACTTGTGCTACTATCAGGTAATGCCTTGTCATCTGAGTTTAGAGTTTAGATGAGTACAGAGAGGCTACATCATCTTTCTACTCTGTAGGATCTTATTAGTTGCATCCAAGCAATCTCCTTACACATGATGAAAATAATTACTCTGATCGGCCCACGCAAATCCTCCATCCATACTACCGAGATTCATCACGTCTGCGCCGGCACCGACACTACCATACCCGCTGCTCCCACCACCGTCCGCCGCGGCGTCGACCGCCTCCATGACCCATCCCTCCTGCAAGTGCGGAGCCTCCACCTCGGCGACGGTGGCAGCGTAAGGCAGCGGATCAGCGTTCACGCCGGTCGGCTGCCCGCCGCGATACACGATCCAGTCCTTGATCTTCTTGATGAGGTTCTCCGTCGTCCAGCCTACGCCGACGAGCTGCTCGGCGGTGAGGCCGTCGAGGTTCTGCCGGCGACCCACCATGGCCTCGTGGACGCGGAGCGTGGTCTCGCGCTGCGCGTTCTCGCGCTCCGCCCTGGACAGCAGCTCCTTCGCCTTCGCGACGCGCTCCCGAACGTAGCCCGCCGCGTCCATCTTCTTCCTGCATTGGTCCATCTCCGGCATGGACCTGAAGCGGTCGACGGTGGACGCCGCCTCCTTGAGCGACGGCCACACCTGCATCTGCGACGACGACGAGCCCTCGCCCTTGCCCTTGCCCTTGCCCTTGCCCTTGCCCTTGCCCTCGCCCTCGTCCTCGGGGAGGATTACGCAGCATACCTCGACGCCGCACAGGGTGGACAGCTCGTCCGCCTTCTTCATCACGCCCATGCTGCGTTTCTTGCAGGTCAGTCTCCGGGTTGAGTCGTTCCTGATGTACTCCACGACCACCTTCTTGGGAGCCATGGCCGACAGAGATCGGTAGCTCAAACCGACGTGCAAAAACGGGATGGTGTGTTGCGACTTGCGAGATGATGAAAAGAAGGGGGATATCCTAGTATATATATGGTGATTTTATACCGGAGTATCAGATGAACAGATTACAGCCATCAACGTGATTGGAGAGGAATGATTCTGACGGATACGAGGATCGCTTGCTGGTTAATGCATGCTTAGCTAGCATATCTTCTAGCCTTAATTCGCCCTATTATCGGACCATCGCGTTGCCGTCCGATGCAACATGTCGAGTCACGTCTGCGTGTAACAAACGCCTTCAATTGTAAGTAAACATAATTTCTAGGTATTAGTAAATCTTGTAAATCAAGGAAATATTATACCCTGCGCGGCAGAAATCTTTGTTTCACAAAAGATGGAAGCTTTCGTGCCGATCTTTTTCTAATTATACATCCCAGGGCCTATCACGAGACATGATGTTTAGACAGTATAAATCCCGCAAATCATGCATACAATATCTCATGTCTCCGAAGTTTTTTTTTTTCATTGACAGCAGAATATTTGTTTTCGTGTAATTTACTTTTCCTATCAATGGAAACATCCAGGTTGTACTACGGAAACAACTTCCCTCGACGCATGGGAGTATATGCAAGGCCTGATTTTGTATGTACTAAATCCCACAAAGCATGAAAATATTTTCTCGTGCCACGCTACCTTTTTTTTCTTAGACATAGAAGCATTGTTTGCTTATGACGTTTTCTCTTTTTGAGGTAATTATGACGTTTTTTCTAATGCCATACAAGACAAAATATCATTGTGATTGAAACATTATCTCATGATACTGCGAGGCACTTCCCGAGGTGACAAAATCATCAATTTTGTGTAATGCAAGCCAGAAATGTCTCTAACATCGCCGCTAAGTCATAGTAGACAACAAAACTTTTATGCACTACTGACATGGGTACACCTGCCAGGGCCCATGGTATTAGTACCCCTGGGATATATTCGGGCTAAGGCCCATAGAGATAAAGGCCTAAGGTAGGAGTCGATATATGTTGTATTTGATTAAAGAAATATTATGTAAACCGCCATATCACGGTGAATTTGTATAGAACCCAACCAGGACCTCGAGACCTGACCATATATATGTAGGAGCCAGGAGAGGCCAGCCAGGGATACACGGAGATTTAGCTTGTAATCCCATATTTATCTCAAGAACATTGCATGTTTCGCCTTGTTTGTGATCTTTTGCCTTCAAGTTCATCCAATGCCCTCTTCCCTCGATCTTAAGTCCTTCATCTAGGATATTGCCGAGATTAACCCTCGTCAATTAGCACCGACCATGAGGACCCTGGGCGTTGGAGTCATGGATTCGACGGCTTTTTTGCTTTCATCAAAGAGCAACTCAAAGATCGACGGAAACCAGATCACCTTTGGCACCATAGATTTTCAACCACACCCACCCACCCTAGCTCTGGTCTTTGCAAGTCTCGACCAAGAGATGAATCTGACGATCGGAAGCTTCGACTTTCGCATCAGATCTCTGGGCTCTCTTCGCATTTCAGATCCGATTCTTTTGAGCCCATCGGCAGGAAAAACCTCAGCTACGGCAACATCAAAAACTTCTGTTGGCTCGACCAGCGAGGTAAACTCGCCAGCCAGTGGCAAACCGGTGGAAAGCAAAAGAAACATCGTCGATGAACTCGACGAAATCATGGAAAACCTCGACCTAAAGGTATCATCGGATTACTCAGATATGGAGTCGGAGGGAAATTCCTACCTCATCAGCAACTACTCTGAAGAGGACTTCACCGCTCGTTATGCTGATGTCTCCTACAGCTCCGAAGACTAGTGGATGTCAGGATTACAGCTATACGACAATGAGCAGACAACCTTTTCTTCGGGAGCCAACCACAACATCCGCAACCAACATCAGGTGTATGTGATAATCGACGAAACTTGAAAAGAACTCAACGAAAACAACAACCCAGTCATCAACCCTCAAAACCTTTGAAGAGGCGCTAAATATAGATCCGAAGGAGACACAGATGAAACTATCACCGCTAGAGTAACAGTTCGTCTATCAGCCGCAGAGTGGGAAATCAAGCAAGCCGTTAACCATGGTGGAGTTCTACCTCCAGATTCATCTAGAAATGTACTGATGGGGTACTAGTACGCCCTATATCGGCAAGGAAAACGTTTACAATAAGAGAGAAGCAAAATTCGACAAAGGCACGAAGCAGTTAGTGCAGCAAGCAAAGCACTGCAAGAAGAGCGTAGCACCCTACAGCATTATAATAAATCACTGCCTGATCATTAGAAGCTAAAATGTGGCACAGCTAAACCATGGTGGAGTTCTACTCTGCTGGCTCTTATTAGCTGCATGCATCCAAGCAGTTTACACATGATGAGAATGAGTACCCGGATCGGCCCACCCAAATCCTCCATCCATATTACCGAGCTGCATCACGTCTGCGCCGGCGCTGACACTGCCATAGCTCCCACCACTGCACGGCGCGGCGTCGACCACCTCCATGACCCATCCCTGCTGCAGGTGCGGAGCCTCCACGTCGGCGACGGTGGCAGCGTTAGGCAGCGGATCAGCGTTCACGCCGGCCGGCTGCCCGCCGCGATACACGATCCAGTCCTTGATCTTCTTGATGAGGTTCTCCGTCGTCCAGCCCACGCCGACGAGCTGCTCGGCGGTGAGGCCGTCGAGGTTCTGCCGGCGACCCACCATGGCCTCGTGGACGCGGAGCGTGGTCTCGCGCTGCGCGTTCTCGCGCTCCGCCCTGGACAGCAGCTCCTTCGCCTTCGCGATGCGCTCCCGGACGTAGCCCGCCGCGTCCATCTTCTTCCTGCATCGGTCCATCTCCGGCATGGACCTGAAGCGGTCGACGGTGGACGCCGCCTCCCGGAGCGACGGCCACACCTGCATCTTCGACAACTCGCCCTCGCCCTCGGGGGAGATTACGAGGCATACCTCGACGCCGCACAGGGTGGACAGCTCCTCCGCCTTCTTCATCACGCCCATGGAGCGTTTCTTGCAGGTCAGTCTCCGGGTTGAGTCCTTCTTGATGTACTCCACGGACACCTTCTTGGGAGCCATGGCCGACACAGATCGCTAGCAACAGGAAAAGACGAAGGTTGCTAGGAACCGACGTGAAAGGGATGGTGTGTTGCGAGATGGAAAGAAAGGGGGTGTTCTTATACTAGAGGTATATGAGATGAACAGATTACAGCCATCAACGTGATTGGAGAGGAATGATTCTGACAGATACGAGGATCGCTTGCAGTTTAATGCATGCTTTGCTATCATATCTTCTAGCCTTTATTTGGGCTATATATCGGACAATTGCGTTGCGGTCCGATGCAACATATCGAACTAAAACTGTTTTCTCACGTCACGTCTGCATGTATAACAAGCAAATAAGTGCCTTCAATTGTAAGGATGCATAATTTACAGGTAGTAAATCATGGTAATCAAGGAGATATTATCCCATGCGCGGAAGAATATTCGTTTCACAAACGATGGAAGCTTTCGTGTCTTCATGTACGATCATGGCTGAGACCAGATGTTTAGATAGTAAATCCCGTAAATCATGCAAACATTTATCTCATGTCTCGGAAGCTTTTTTTTTCAATGAGGAAACATCCAAGTTGTACTACGGAAATAACTTCCTCATCGATGGAATTATACGCATCTCAGGGGCTGGCAAGGCCTGATTTTCTCTTTTGAGGGAACTCGCAATACCTGATTTTGTATGTACTAAATCCCAGAAATCATGAAAATATTCCCTCGTTTTCTTAGACGATTGTTTGTTAATGACTTTTTTTTTCTAATTGATGGAAACTATTCTCCCTCGAGAAAGAGACGGGCACATGGTTCCCATGTGATGGAAAACGTTTTTCACGTGCCATGAAGGCATTTTCTACGATAAACAATTTCATTTGTGACGGAAATACGTCTCGTGTATGATTGAAAACAATTTTCACAAAATTACTCCGGAGACCATACAACACAAAATATCATTGTGATTAAAAGATTATCTCATGATACAGAGGACCAATTCCCCGAGGCGACAGAATCATCACTTTTGTGTAATGCAAAAGATAATTGATTATCTCTCTCATGGGCGGTTGATCGCAACAAAACTTTAATGCACTACCGAAATGTAAGAGAAACAAAAGAAGCATTAATGAAGGTAATTAGATAAATAACTACTGAAAGTAAGAAATGACTAAATCAGATCATATCAATTGCTCAAAAGTTGTGACTAGAAGAATTGAAGTTATGCATGGTGGAGTGGTGCATTAGATACGATGAAGACTATGATGCACACGTTGTTGTACAGATTTGGCTTGCGGGGGCATTGTTCCTGTCCAATCTGAACATGCCATGTGTTAGGTGTTTCGTGACTTGCAGTGGCCTCAACAAGCGGCACGGCAACACTGGAGGTCTTCATGTTTGGTGGTGCTCCTCAAGTACAGAGTTGTGAATTTCAGGGTGAAAACCCAAGGTTTAGACTTTATTAACTGTACTTGGTAATGGCTTTGTTGAAAGCATTGTTTTGTGAGATTTCTCTTCCGGGTGAAAACATAAGATCTTTGATCAGGTGACGACAACGCTTGTGTATTATTCCCTTCCTGGAGGTGTCACTTTTGAAAAACCTCTTTTGTATGTCTGGTGCAGTGTTTGGTGGTAGTTAGAATGCTAATGTTGCACATGATTGATTACCATGGCTGGTCTTTTTCTCTTTACTTTCTTTTGTTGTGTGTGCATTCTTGTTGTTTTCAGACATCTTGTTGGTGCAAAGGTTGAATGTACTCGGTATCTTTGCGATATTAAAATATTTTTAAAAAATGAAAAAATCAAATGCTCAAAATATGAACAAACTATCAAATCAAACACATGACCTTTGTCTAACAATGTGCCTATTAGTTGTTGCATGTGGGCATAACACTCTATTGTAAATTGGGTTAACTCTGGACATAATGCTCTATTCTATCTAATCAAGTGGCAGATATCGGGTACGTGAACTAAAAGGAAGAAAAGTATTTCGTTTAAAAACATTTTTGGCCACCACTGAATTACCTGGAAAAAATTATTTTCAGGTCTACTAAATAACTTATCTCAGTTCTACTGTAATCTGACCAAATGTGGGGAGAGTACGTACAACAGTAGTTGGAATTTGGCTTGAACCATCGTGTCACTTGGAGACCAAATTCAGGATTCATCTCAGTTCATTGCTAGTTCATGATTTCTCCATTTATTATGTTGAGATTGCTGCCGTCATTTGGAGAAGAAATGCAGGATTTATTAGCGATTAGAGGCCAAAAAGGTGTCGGCCGCTGGTAATTTGCATTAATCTGCAAAACAACTTCTTTGATGCAAACCCTGCATTACAAGTAACGGCGCGCACATACACACTGAAAAACTCAAATCGAATGGTAAGAATTGGTGTGGAGAACCAGCACCCACCTCCAGACCACAATCTACGAATTGGCCATCTAGCAGAGGCACCTCATGACGCCGACGACGAGGCGCGCAACGCAGTCGTTGCCGCCGGCCAGGTCCTCCCTGACGAGCCGCACCAGCGCCCTGTTCCTCGGGAGCGCGCCGGCGCGGTGTAGCGCCGTCGCCACCGCCTCCGCCGGCCGCCGCGCCACGAACGCAGCCAGGAACCGCGCCGCCGGCCTGAGGAACAACGGCAGCAGAGACTGCACGCACGCACGCACAAGACATGTCAAGAAGGCATGAACTAAACCATGTCGATCAGTACGTGCCGTTGTGGCCTCACGTACCATGGATCAATCTGGACGGCCGGCCGGGAACTGGCGACGGCACGGCGATGGCGGTCGCTCACTGACGCCGCCGCCCGCCAGTGCCAGTCGGCAGTGGCAGGTGTTGAAGCAAGCTGTCGTCTCTGCCACTCTGTGTAGCTATATGGCCGTGGCAATATGGCATCATCGATCGATGCGGCGCGCAACGGCGCAAACAAGCGTGCACGAGACATGGGATGGCATCCCGACGCGCGCGCGGTGATGACGAAATCAGTTGACGCCCACCGTGTGGCTGGCGCCTGGCCGGCCGTCCGTTCGCCTGTCAGCACGCGCCACCCGCCGTGAAGATCCCAGCGCCCCGCCGTCCATCTGCCCTGCGGCCTGCGCCACGCCGCGCACGCACCATACGCAGCCAGCCGCGCATCTGTTGCTTCTCGTCCGCGTGGCAGTCTCCTTTTCTTCTCCAGGAGTGCCTTTTCGATGGTGAAATAGTTACTTGCGCACTTGTATGTTTGTACCGCCAATATATTCCCGAAAAGTCGAAAGCTGAGCAATAATGGGTTTGTGAAATCTTCTAGGATGTTAATTGGTAAAAGGATTGGAGTTGGTTCAATATATTTCTCAAAATAGCTCAATCCATTTTTGCTAATACCTGCATAGAAATATGCTGCTGCTGATGTGAGTAAAGCTAAATCAACAGTAGTTCCTAGTTGCCCATGGGGTAGCCTATAATTTTTCAAGGTAAAAGATCATCCGGCCAATTTAAAACAAAAATCTTATATATGCTAATTGTATAGATCCAGTTGTGTGGGAACTGGATCTGAAGCTGACCAAGCACACGACTGACTCTCGAATATCTGCAGAAGGGAGTAATCACATGAGCTACTAAAAAGACATTATATGGGGGGTTTGAGACTGAATAACCTTGCTAGGGAGATGATTAATCAAATAGACTGCAGCGAGAAAAGCTTCAGCCCAGTATTTAAGAGACATAGAAGCATAAGCAAGGAGAGATAAATCAACCTCCACAATATGCCTATGTTTACGCTCAGTAGAGCCATTCTGCTAATACGCATGAGGACAGGACACAAGATGGGAAATACCCACTCGCTGAAAAAAGGAGTTGAGTTTTTGATACTCGCCTCCCCAATCGGTTTGTATTGCAAGATGTTTTTTGTCAAAGAGTCGCTCAACATGATGCTGAAAGTCACAAAATTTCTAAAACACATCAGATTTCTAACACACAACAGATTTCTGCAACAACGATTAAGAGAACTTGGCCGTACCATGAACATGATGACCAAGAGAAGATGTAGACGATGATGGTAAAGGATAAAGTCCATTCACACATCTACCTTGGCGCAGAACCTCCCGCGTGTCCCGATCCTTAAAAAATGAGTTAGGCCAATATTCAACAAAGGCATGATTATCACGGGCTAGGTGACTAGTAGGGAGACGACTTTTTGTGGCTTGAGGAACATGAAGGATATAATGCAAATCATGAGTAGGTGTATAAATTATAGAATAACCAATGTGATGTATATCCATACCTGAACCACTAGCTGTGTGAATTTGTTCATTGTCATCGTAAAGATCTCTCATGTGCAGAAAGTCGGTGTACCAGTTTGTGTCAACACCATAATTGCCAATGGCGGCACCAACAGATTTTCTGGACCACGATAATTCTTCTGAAACCATTTCTAACAGTTGAGAGCAATATGGCCAACTTTGCCACACACTTGACATGTAGGTTTTTCACCTCCATACTGCTGTTGCGGGAGGTACCCTTGGCCACGCTCACCATTGCCACCTCTGTTGCCACGTGAATTGTAGCCTCCACGATTATCATTACCATACTGCTCATAGCCACGGTACTCGTAGCCACGTTGGTTATCAAAGAAGTTTCCACACGCGCCTCCACATCCGTGGTAACCACCACGGCCTCCTCTTGTTGCTGCATTGACCGAAGAATCTCCAGTAGGGTTTTGATCTTCAAGTCTGGACTCATAGGATAAAAGTTGTAAGTAGAGATCATTGATGTTAGAATTCTCCCACGGATCAATCACATGAAGCTAGATGAACACACGTGCATACAAAATTTATCGCTGAGTGATATGTCTCAAACGTATCTATAATTTTTTATGCTCCATGCTTGTTTATGCACTATTTGCTTTGTGTTTTGTTTACACTTCGTGGCATTTTTATGCATTTTTTGGAACTAACCTATTGACGAGATGCCACAGTGCCAGTTCCCTATTTTCTGCTATTTTTGTGTCTCAGAAAAGTTACACAAGAAATATTCTCGGAATTGGACGAAACGAACCCGAAGTTCCTATTTCCCCCGACACGAGACGGAGTCCAAAGAAGAGTCGGAGGGGGCCAGGGGGCAACCACACCAGGTGGTGGCACGGGTGGACCCCTGGGTGCGCCACCCTATGGTGTGGGGCCCCTGGCCACCCTCTGACATCGCCCCTCCGCCTATAAAGAGCCTCCGACGCGAAAACCCTAAATCAATCGGCGTTTCTCCCAGTAAAGTTCCGCAGCGCCGCCGCCATCGAAGACCAATTCCGGGGGACAGAAGTCTCTGTTCCAGCACCCTGCCGGGATGGGGAATTGCCCTCGCAGCCATCTCCATCGACTCCATCGACTCCACCGCCATCTCCATCGACTTCACCACCATCTCCATCGACGTTGCTGTCTCCCATGATGAGGAGGGAGTAATTCTCCCCCGGGGCTGAGGGCTCTACCAGTAGCTATATGGTTCACCTCTCTCTCTCCCATGATGTGATCTTTATGTGATCATGAGCTTTGTATCTAGTTGAATTGGTAGATGTTGTTCTTCATCTATTATTCTACTCAAGTGCTTTATTATTGTAATCTCTGGAGACACCTTGTACCATGATGTGAAGGTGATAGTGTGCGCATTATGTGTGTCTCTTAGGCTAAATTTTGCAATAATACTTGTCATGAGTTATGACCTGAGTTGGATGTATCTATGAATTGTGGTGTCTGTTGGAACCATCTAGTGCGCTCAAGGTGATAGTGTGGGGCAATCTAGTTTGAGGAAAGTGGACTTTAAGGAGTGCTTTGTAGTCCTACACATGATTAGTGTTCGTTGTCCAACCAGAGAGTAGTTCCGTGTAGCTGTGTTCAACTATGTTATCTTTGTTGAGAGTGTCCACTAGTGAAAGTATGATGTCTAGGCCTTGTTTCTAAGCATTGAAACATCGTTTACATCCAGTTTTGTTACATGTTTGCTCACAGCGATATTTATTTCAGATTGCATTTACTACTTATAATCATCCATATTACTTGTATTTCACTATCTCTTCGCTGAACTAGTGCACCTATACATCTGACAAGTGTATTGGGTGTGTTGGGGACACAAGAGACTTCTTGTATCTTAATTGCAGGGTTGCTTGAGAGCGATAGCTTTGACCTCTTCCTCCCTGAGTTCAATAAACCTTGGGTGATCCACTTAAGGGAAACTTGCTGCTGTTCTACAAACCTCTACACTTGGAGGCCCAACACTGTCTACAAAAATAGAAGCGTTCGTAGACATCAAGCTCTTTTCTGGCGCAGTTGCTGGGGAGGTAAGGTAAAAGGTACTCACATCCTCGTGTGTGAGTGCTCAAAGTTATTTCCTTTAGATTCTGCATTTATATCTTTTTGTTTCTTGTTTTTATTTTCACTAGTTAGGCTTAATGGAAAACAAAGAGCTTTATAGTATTTTTCCTGAGTTAGGATATGAAGTGTTTGAAGAGAAAATTGAAAAACCTTTGGAGCTTTATTTGCATGCTAATAGCAATGTTGTTAGTATGAATTCTTTGAACACCGTTATTGCCAAGCTATAGAAAAGTCTAAGCTTGGGGAAGCTGGTTTTGATAAGCATGATATTTTTAGTTCCCCAGCTTTAGAGGAGAAAATTTGCTCTGATGATATTTTATCTCCCATATGTGATAATTCTAATGATGCTTGTGATCCTCATCCTTTTAAAATACATATGAAAATTGTTGAACGTGCTATGAATAACTGCTATTTAGGGGATGGAACTGTCCATCCCGGTGATCATTTGCTCTTTATACATGAATTATGCGAGTTGTTCAAGTGTGCAGGTATTTCAACAAGCCAGGTTAAGAGGAAGCTATTCTCTTTACCACTAAAGGGCAGAGCTGTGGAATGGTATAAAACACTGAAGGATGGCCGATCTATTGGCTGGGAGGAAATTATACCTCTCTTTTATTCTAAATTCTATCCTTCTAGTGAGATTCATAAAGATAGGAATTATATTTATAATTTTCATCCTCATGATGGAGAAAGCATTGCCCAAGCATGGGGAAGATTGAAGTCACTAATGCTCAAATGTCCCATTCATGAGCTTCCCCGTAATATTGTTATTAATAATATTTATGCAAGGCTTTCAGGATATTACAAAGACTATCTAGATGCCTGTTTTGTGGGATCTTTCACAAGCAAGGAGGTTGACGCCAAGTGGGATCTGCTTGAAACAATTCAAAGCAATATCGAAGATTGGAATTCTGACAAAGGTAAAGAATCAGGTATAAACTATGAGTATGATTGCATTAAGTCTTTCGCTGAAACTGTTGATTTTCAAGAGCTTAGTGCTAAATATGGCCTTGATTCTCAAATTATGGTTGATTTCTATAGAGCCTTTGCTTCTCATATTAATGTTCCCAAAGGAAATTGGGACATGTATCATGAACCTTTTAAAGACACTTGCATGGAAAGTGAAATTGTTATTGATGATTGCAATAAACATGCTCAAACTTCTAAAAGTACTATTTCTTATAAGCATGTTAATTTTTGTGGAGCACTTAGACCTTGTGAAAAGAGTCACATCAAAGAAGAATATTGTATCCACCATAGGAATGAAGAAACTAGAATGTGGGACAGAGCTCTAAATGAGCTCGGTGAAAAGGTTTGTGCCCTCTATCCTTTTATTTGTGAACTTTGTTATAAAGTGGGTCATTTCAATTTCCAATGTTCAAGCTATGATAGTAGCCTTTATAATCCAATGAGTATAGTGATGCGGCACGGTTGATGATGTAAATCACCGTCCAGTTGGGTACCCCAAGAGGAAGGTATGATGAGTACAACAGCAAGCTTTTCCCTCAGAAAGAAACCAAGGTTTAATCATATCTAGGAAAAAGCGAAACTCCAGAAGGTGATGCTTGCTAGCTTCGCGACAGCTCCGGATAATTTATAAGGCACCTCGTCCAGTGCTTTGCCTTGCCAGCAGCAACGCGGAACCTGCACACAACACAACCAAATACTTTGCTCCCAATTTACGATGAGGTTGTCAATCTCACCGGTTTGCTGTAAACAAAGGAATGAGCGTATCGAGTGGAAAGCAAGAGTAGTATGCAAGTAAAGTAAACAGTGCAAGTAAACTAAACAGGTGATAGCAATATAAAGGAAATAGGACCGGGGTCCACAGTTCACTAGTGGTGTCTCTCCATAAGATAAATAACAACATGCTGGGTAAACAAATTACAGTTGGGCAATTGATAGAATAAAGATAACGTGCATATGTCGAGAGGATCACTATGAGATTTACTCTGGGCATTACAACAAGATACATAGACCGCCATCCAACTGCATCTATGACTAATAATCCACCCATGAAGAATCAATCCGAGAACCCCACAAGTATTAAGTTGCGAACAACAGATAACTGCATTAAGCAAAGTGTGTAATGTAAACAAAGCATATGTCCTTGGACATAAGAATGTTGTTTTCTCCCTAGTGGCAATAGCACATCTATAACCTTAGAGGTTTCTGTCACTCCCCCAGATTAAATAGAGGCATGAACCCAACTATCGAGCATAAATACCCCCTCTTGGAGTCACTAGTATCTACTCAGCCAAGATAGCTACTAACAACGGAGAGCATGCAAGATCATAAACAACATAGAGATAACATAAGATAATATTCAGCACATCAACTCAATCATAACACCAATATTCATCGGATCCCAACAAACACAACATGTAGAATTACATAACGGTGATCTCGATCATGTAAGGCAGCTCATGAGATCTAAACATGAAGCACATGGTGGAGAAGACAACCATCTAGCTACTGCTATGGACCCATAGTCCAAGGTAGACTACTCACTCATCGCGCCGGAGGCAAGCATGGCGATGAAGAAGACCTCCGGTGGCGATTGCCCTCTCCGGCAGGGTGCCGGGAAGAGCTTCTGGACCCTCCCGATCTCGGGTCGACGACGGCGGCGGATAGTGATGTGTTTCTGGAAAATTGATCGGGTACTTAGTTTTTTCCCATCGGGGGGTCTTTATAGGCGAAGGGGCATCGTCAAAAGTGGACCGAGGCGGCCTCACACATAGGGGGCGCGGCCAGGGCCTAGGCCACGCCGCCCTACTGTGTGGCCGGCCTGTGGCCCCTCTTCGTCTCCTCTTCGGTTCTCTGGAAGCTTCGGTAAATTTCTGGATGTCTGGCTTTTGTTTCGTCCAATTCCGAGAATATTTCCTGTGTAACTTTTCTGAAACACAAAAACAGCAGAAAACAGGGAACTGGCACTGTGGCATCTTGTTAATAGGTTAGTTCCAGAAAATGCATAAAAACGCCACGAAGTGTAACGAAACAATAGACAAATGGTGTAAAAACAAGCATAGAGCATCAAAAATTATAGAAAGGTTTGAGACGTATCAGCATCCCCAAGCTTAACTCCTGCTCGTCCTCGAGTAGGTAAGTGATAACAAAGAAATAATTTTTTAGGTGACATGCACCTACACAATCTTGACCATCTATGTAAGCATTGTGTGATGGGATCAAAAGAACTTAAAACATGGGCATGGAAGATATAATTTTGATAGAAGAAACTTAGCAACCATGTTATAACATGAGAAAGAACACAAATGAAAGATCAGGAAAATGGAACAATGAAAGTCAAACGTGTGTTCAAATCATATGGAAAAACATACAAATAGTTTTCATCTTGTCCTTCATGAGAGAGCAAAACATAAATGCATAGGACACCTTCAAGTTTAAGAGGGCGACTAGATACAAATAATTTAAGAACAAGTGAAACCAACATCATGAATCAATCAATGATAAACTTTGGGACTATGCACATTAAACTCAGAATGACAACTATGCTCTCTTAGACGGTGCATAAAGGTAGAAGGTGGTGACTCAACATAAAAGTTAAAGAAAGGCCCTTCACGGAGGGAAGCAGTGATTTAACATGTGCTAGAGCTTTTCATTTGTAAAACAGAGAGATAAAAATTGGGTTTTGAGAGGTGGTTGCTTTTATCAACGACTGGCAATGGGGTTCTTACTATCTTCCATACAAAAATGAAGCAAGTTTTTAAGAGAGATTGGCACTTTTGTGCTCTTTTATAAAGCTTGGCACTCCTCCCCACCTTTTTCCTTTCTCAAACCATGGCTAACCGATTCCATCGGGTGCCCACCAACATTCACATACCATGGAGGAGTGCCTTTTTTCTTTCTTTTTTCCTTTTTTTTCTTTTTTGGAATAAAACAATATGGAAGATAGCAAATCCGATCACTACGTCCGCATGAGCTGAAAACAGTGTCACAAAACGAGAAGTATTTTGTAGGTTTTTTTGAAAGGTAGCACATGAAAATTTACTTGGAATGGCTTGCAAATACCATGCATAGGAATTTATAGTGGACACAATGGCAAACTTGGTTTTTGGGAGTTGGATGCACGAGTAGAGCTCATACTCAGTACAAAGTGAGGGCTAGCAAAAGACTGGGAGCGACCAACTAAGAGAGCAATAACGGCCATAATCATGCATAGCGACAAAACATCATTGAAAGAAGCATAAAGTGGTATCACAAGTCAAAAACCAAATGATCATAGAGGCTATAGGCGACTTATTTTGTAGTCAATATGTGTAAGCATGTGCCAAGTCAACCCAAATAAAGCATCAAAGGAGAAAACCAAATAAATGCTTCCATATAATAAAAACAACGTATAATTTTTTCAAAGGCTCATTAAGCAATCTCAGTCATTTGAGACAAGTCATGCTATAGCAAAAATCACTAAGCATACTATCAAATCGATATCAAGCATGACATGCAAAAGCCTAAGCCGCAGTCTACACAAGCTCCTTTTTGTACCACTTTTTTGCATGAAACTTTTTCTTATTTCCAACACCATTCGAACCTTTTTGAAACAACTCTTTTGATGAAAACCAACATGGACCAGAGGTCAAAATACACCTTGATACAAAGATATAACAAGATCTGAACAAAAATCAAGGTGAAAAACAAAAGCTAAATGCAGTAGCAGAAAAAGAGAACACTCGTTGAACGATAAGAGTGGAAAACGGAGTGTTCTTGGCAATGAGAAACAGAGTAAGTCTCTCTCCAAAACAAACATAATGTGATCCAACATTTATTGCAGCAAGCAAAGAAAAAGGAAAAACTGAAAGCAAAAAACAACTAACGCTCCAAGAAAAATGCATAGTGCATGAAGCAATAAAAATATAGTGTCCTGAAAGGTGACCTGATTTTTGCCGATGAAGAAGGGGTGCCTCGGGGGCATCCCCAAGCTTTGACGCTTGTACTTCTTGGATATTTCTTGGGGTGACATGGACATCCCCAAGCTTGAGCTTTTGTCCATTATTTATCTCATCTCATCATTCTCCAATCCCTACATATGAAAACTTCCTTCATACAAAACTCAACACAATTCTATTAGCAACATTAATGTAAGCATAATAGTAAATCAACCCTTTTGGTTCAGGTTTCAACTCAAGCCCACCACATATTAAAGCATCTACTACTGTAGCAACTTCCTCAAAAAGTTCCCGGATCAAAAGAACTCAAAAAGAAAGAGATCGAGAGGCAAACACAAATAGTGGCAGAAATCTGTCAAAATAGAACAGCTGACAAAGATTGATTTTTCTGAGGGTTTTCTGTTGCTCGAATCAAAAAGTGTAAAACTAATGAAAGTTTGGATATAACCTGGGGCATATGCATAAGAAATCGCAGGTCAAAAAGATATTCTGAGAATTTTCACAATTTTTTACGGTGCAGCACCGAAATCTATTTCAGGACAGCAACTTCCCCAAATCTTACCTCACTCAAATTAGAGGTTTCTCTTGGCACAACAACGAAATAAAAATGATAAGGAATGGTTATTACAGTAGTAATAACTTCCAAGACTCAAATAAGAGTAAAAGTACTGAAAATGAAATAATGGGTTATCTCCCAAGAGTGCTTTTCTTTAACGCCTTTGAGCTAGGCGCAGTAGTTTGCAAAGATGCTCATGTAGGCGCCATAAAAGAGCTTAAGGCAAAGGCGCTATATAAGAACTTGAAGCAAGAGAGAGCATCAAAAAGCAAATATGAAACACATTTAAATCTAAACCACTTCCTATGAATAGGAATCTTGTAAGAAAATAAATCAACGAGGCACATAGTAGCAAACATGGATAGATAAAACAAGTGCCACTTCAAGATTTGCAATATAAAGAGGGGAAACTTAATATTTTTGAGGTCCATCAAACCATGTTTCCCTCTCTCATAGTAACTTTTAGTAGCATCATGAATAGAATTAACAATATAACTATCACATAAAGCATCCCTATCATGATCCACATGCATAAAAGAATTAATACTCCCCACATGAACAATCGTAGTAGGAGCAGATTCATCAGAATAATTATTCTCATCACCATAATCATCAAAAACAGGAGGCATATTGTAATCATAACTAATTTTCTCCTCAAAAGTAGGTAAACTGAAAATATTATACTCATTATCGTAACCATCATAAACTAGAGGTTTAGTATCATCATAAGCGAGAGAATAGCTATTTTGCAAAGCATATTCATCAAACATATCATCATAAGAAGGAACATGGATATTAACAATGGTACAACAATTATTAACCTTAGAATTGGTACCAAAAAGATTTTCAATATCAAAAGTAGAGTGCTTTTCCCAATCATGATCACTAACATAGGTAACAGGCATAGGAACATCATCAAGATCAGAATTATCATAATCTATAATAGGAGCAACATGCTTAGGGAAAGATACCGTTTCCTCTCGTCTTTTACTCCTCCTCTTCTTCTTCTTCTTACTCTTCTTACTCTCTCCTTCAGGAGGGAGAGACTTGAAAGGCATCTTCTCCACATAATCTGGTTTACTGACAGAAACAACAGAAGAAACTTTGGAGGATTCCTCCTCTCTATTAATAAGATGAAAACATCTATTAGTCCTGTCATAGCTTAGCAAAACATCATGTTTTATAACATTTTGTATGTAAGTATTTGCGAGGCAATCTTTAACACAATAGAGACGACAACCACGAAGGGTGCTATTAATATCAAAAACACTCATATCTACCAAAGAAGTCTTTTTAGATATCTCTTCACACCCCAAAAACAAAGCAAGCTCATCATGCTGATTGAGAGTAATCTTGTCATCACAATACAAACTTGCGGTACTCATTCGATTAGAAAGGTGACTATTAGGGCCTGAACATTGAAAATTAAAATGACCCGTGTCATCGCAAAGTTCACAAAGAAAAGGATAAAGCTCACAAACCTTTTCACCAAGCTCATCTAGATCCTTGAGCCACATTTCGATTTCTTCATTCCCGTGGTGGATACAATAATCTTCCTTGTTGTGACTCTGTTCACAAGGTCTATGTACTCCACAAAAATTAACATGCTTATAAGAAGTAGTGCTTTCAGAAATTTGAGCATGTTTATTGCAATCATCAATAACAATATCACTTTCGGTGCAAGTGTCTTTAAAAGGTTCATGATACACGTCCCCATTTCCTTTAGGAACATTAATATGAGAAGCAAAGGCTCTAAAACAATCAACCACAATTCGAGGATCAAGACCATATTTAGCACTAAGCTCTTGAAAATCAGCAGTTTCAGCGAAAGACTTAATGCAATCATACTCGTAATTTATACCTGATCCTTTACCTTTGTCGCTCTCCCAATCTTCAATATTGTTTTGAATTGTTTCAAGCAGATCCCACTTGACGTCAACATCCTTGCTTGTGAAAGACCCATCAAAGAATGCATCTAAATAGTCCTTGTAATATCCTGAAAGCCTTGCATAAAAATTATTAATAACAATATTACGGGGAAGATCATGAATAGGACATTTGAGCATTAGTGACTTCAATCTTCCCCACGCTTGGGCAATGCTTTCTCCCTCATGCGGATGAAAATTATAAATATAATTCCTATCTTTATAAACCTCACTAGAATGATAGAATTTAGAATAAAAGAGAGGTACAATTTCCTCCCAATCAATAGGTCGGCCATTCTTTAGCATCTTATACCATTCCGCAGCTCTGCCCTTCAATGATAAAGATAATAGCTTCTTCTTAACTCGGTTCATTGAAATACCTGCACACTTGAACAACTCACATAATTCATGTATAAAAAGCAAATGATCACCAGGTCGGATAGTTCCATCTCCTAAATAGCAGTTATTCATAGCATGTTCGACAATTTTCATAGGTATTTTAAAAAGATCAGGAGCACAAGCATCATAAGAATTATCACATATGGGAGATAAAATATCATCAGAGCAAACTTTCTCCACTATAGCTGGAGAACTAAAAATATCATGCTTAACAAAACCAGCTTCCCCAAGCTTAGACTTTTCTATAGCGTTAGCAATAACGGTGTTCAAAGCATTCATACTAACAACACTATTAGCATGCAAATTAAGCTCCAAACTTTTTTCAATTTTCTCTTCAAACACTCCACATCCTAACTCAGGAAAAATACTAAAGAACTCTTTGTTTTCCATTAAGCCTAACTAGTGAAAATAAAAACAAGAAACAAAAAGATATAATTGCAGAATCTAAAGGAAATAACTTCGAGCACTCACACAGGAGGATGCGAGTGCCTTTTACCTTACCTCCCCGGCAACGGCGCCAGAAAAGAGCTTTGATGCGACACAGTTGATGATGTAAATCACCGTCTAGTTGGGTACCCAAAGAGGAAGGTATGATGAGTACAGCAGCAAGCTTTTCCCTCAGAAAGAAACCAAGGTTTAATCGTATCCAGGAAAAAGCCAAACTCTAGAAGGTGATGCTTGCTAGCTTCGCGATAGCTCCGGACAATTTATGAGGCGCCTCGTCCAGTGCTTTGCTTTGCCAGCTAGAACGCGGAACCTGCACACAACACAACCAAATACTTTGCTCCTAACTTACGATGAGGTTGTCAATCTCACCGGTTTGCTGTAAACAAAGGAATGAGTGTATCGAGTGGAAAGCAATAGTAGTATGCGAGTAAAGTAAACAGTGCGAGTAAAGTAAACAAGTGATAGCAATATAAAGGAAATAGGACCGGGGTCCACAGTTCACTAGTGGTGTCTCTCCATAAGATAAATAACAACATGCTGGGTAAATAAATTATAGTTGGGCAATTGATAGAATAAAGATAACGTGCATATGTCGAGAGGATCACTATGAGATTTACTCTGGGCATTACAACAAGATACATAGACCACCATCCAACTGCATCTATGACTAATAATCCACCCATGAGGAATCAATCCGAGAACCCCACAAGTATTAAGTTGCGAACAACAGATAACTGCATTAAGCAAAGTGTTAATGTAAATAAAGCATATGTCCTTGGACATAAGAATGTTGTTTTCTCCCTAGTGGCAACAGCACATCTACAACCTTAGAGGTTTCTGTCACTCCCCCAGATTAAATAGAGGCATGAACCCAACTATCGAGCATAAATACCCCCTCTTGGAGTCACTAGTATCTACTCGGCCAAGATAGCTACTAACAACAGAGAGCATGCAAGATTATAAACAACATAGAGATAACATAAGATAATATTCAGCACATCAACTCAATCATAACACCAATATTCATCGGATCCCAACAAACACAACATGTAGAATTACATAACTGTGATCTCGATCATGTAAGGCAGCTCACGAGATCTAAACATGAAGCACATGGTGGAGAAGACAACCATCTAGCTACTGCTATGGACCCATAGTCCAAGGTAGACTACTCACTCATAGCGCCGGAGGCAAGCATGGCGATGAAGAAGACCTCCGGTGGCGATTCCCCTCTCCGGCAGGGTGCTGGGAAGAGCTTCTGGACCCTCCCGATCTTGGGTCGACGATGGCGGCGGATCACGATGTGTTTCTGGAAAATTGATTGGGTACTTAGGATTTTCCCATCGGGGGGTCTTTATAGGCGAAGGGGCATCGTCAGAAGTGGACCAAGGCAGCCTCACACATAGGGGGCGCGGCTAGGGCCTGGGCCGCGCCGCCCTACTATGTGGCTGGCCTGTGGCCCCTCTCCGTCTCCTCTCCGGTTCTCTGGAAGCTTCGGTAAATTTCTGGATGTCTGGCTTTTGTTTCGTCCAATTCTGAGAATATTTCCTGTGTAACTTTTCTGAAACACAAAAATAGCAGAAAACAGGGAACTGGCATTGTGGCATCTTGTTAATAGGTTAGTTCTGGAAATGCATAAAAACGCCACGAAGTGTAACGAAACACTAAGCAAATGGTGTAAAAATAAGCATGGAGCATCAAAAATTATAGATACGTTTGAGACGTATCATATAGCAAGTTTGTATTGTGATGACATGATCACTCCCAATCAGCATGATGAATTACTTTATTTTTTTGGGTGTGAAGAGTTATCAAGAAAAACTTCTTTGGTAGATATGAGTGCTTTTGATATTAATAGCATCCTGCATGGTTGTCATATTTATTATGTTGATAATTGTCACGCAAATACTTACATACAAAATGTTATAAAAGATGATGATTTACCAAAATATGACAGGACTAATATGTGTTTTGTTCTTATTAATGAGAAGGAGGAATCCTCCAAATTTTCTTCTATCATTTCTGTCAATAAACCAGGGTATGTGGAGAAGCTTCCTTTCAAGCCTCTCCCTCTTAAAGAGGAGAAAAAGATGATGAAGAAGAGTAAAAGGAGAGAGGAAATGGTATCTTCCCTAAGCATGTTGCTCCTATTATAGTTTTTGCTGATGAGTCTGAACTCGATGATGTTCCTATGCCTATTACCTATAGTAGTGATCATGATTGGGAAAAGCACACTACTTTTGATATTGAAAATCTCTTTGGTACCAATTCTAAAAATGATGAGGTTAATAATTATTGTACTAATTGTGATATCCATGTTCATTCTAATGATGATGTTTTTACAAGTGAACACACTTTGGAAGATAGCTATTCTATTGCTTATGATGATTACAATGATGAGTATGATATTTTCAGTCCACCTACTATTGAGGAGAAAAGAAGGTATGATTACAATGTGCCTCCTACTTTTGATGATTATGGTGATGAGAATAATGTTGATAGCTATTTTGTTGAATTTGCTCCTACTACGATTACTAAGAATGACTATGTTCATGTGGGGAGTATTAATTCTTTTATGCATATGGCTCATGATAAGAATGTTTTATGTGATAGTTATATTGTTAATTCTATTCATGATGGTACTGAAAATTATTATGAGAGAGGGAAACATGGTTTTATGCATCTCAACAATATTAAGTTCCCCTCTTTATGTTGAAATTCTTGAAGTTGCACTTGTTTTGCCTTCCTATGCTTGTTGCTTTGTGCTTTCATGACTTGTTTCTTTACAAGACTCTTTTTCATAGGAAGTGGTTTAGATTTAAATTTGTTTCCTATTTGCTTTTTGATGCTCTCTCTTGCTTCAAGTTCTTTTCGGCGCTTATGTGAGCATCTTCTCAAATTACTGCGCCTAGCTGAAAGGCGTTAAAGAAAAGCACTCTTGGGAGATAACCCAATGTTTTCTTTTCAGTACTTTTTCTTTTTGTTGAGTCTTGAAAGTTATTACTACTGTAATGACCTCTCCTTATCATTTTTATTTCATTTTTGTGCCAAGAAGAACCTCTAATTGGAGGAAGGTAAGATTTGGGGAAGTTGCTGTCCTGAAACAGATTTATGTGTTGTACCATAAAAATTCGTGAAAATCCCAAAATGTTATTTTGATCTGCTATTTCTTGTGCACATGCCCCAGGTTGTTATCACATTAGTTTTGCATTTTTCGATTTGAGCAACAGAAGATTTTCGAAAAAATTGATCTTTACCAGCTGTTCTGTTTTGACAGATTTCTGCCATTATTTGCATTTGCCTCTTGATCTCTTTCTTTTTGAGTTCTTTTGATCACGGAACTTTTTGAGGAAGTTGCTACAGTATCTTATGTGTTAATATGTTCTATACTTGAGTTGAAACTGAACGAAAGGTGGATCTACTATCTTGCATACACTAATGTTGCTAACAAGAATTGTGTGAAGTTTTGTATGAAGGAAGTTTTCAAGTGTAGGGAAAGGAGAATGATGAGATGAGATGAAGTATGGACAAAAGCTCAAGCTTGGGGATGCCCATGTCACCCCAATAAATATCCAAGAAGTACAAGTGTCAAAGCTTGGGGATGCCCCGAGGTACCTCTTCTTCATCAACAAAAATATCAGGTCACCTTTCAAGACACTATATTTTTATAGTTTCATATGCTATGTATTATTCTTGGAGTGTTAGTTGTTTTTGCTTTCAGTTTTCTTTTATTTTGTTTGCTGCAATAAATGTTTGGATCACATCATGTTTGTTTTGGAGAGAGACACGCTCTGTTTTCATTGCCAAGAACACTCTAGTTTTCACTCTTTTCGTTCAACGAGTGTTCTCTTTTTCTAGTACTGTGTTTAGCTTTCGTTGTTTGCCTTGATTTTTGTTCAGAACTTGCTGTTTCTTTGAAGCAAGGTGTATTTAGACCTCTGGTCTATGTTGGTTTTCATCTTTAAGAGTTGATTCAAAAAGGTTGATTGGTGTTGGAAAAGAGAAAAAAGTTTCATGCCTATAATGGTACAAATGGGAGCTTGTTTAGACTGTGGCCTAGACTTTTGCATGTCATGCTTGATGTTATTTTGATTATATGCTTACTAGTTTTTGCTGTAGCATGACTTGTCTCAAATGACTGAGATTGCTTAATGTGCCTTTGAAAGAATCATGCGTTGTTTTTATTATATGGGAGCATATTATTGTGGTTTTCTCCTTTGATGTTTTATTTGGGTTGACTTGGCGCATGCTTACACCATGTTTGACTACAAACAATTCGCATCAAGCCTCTATGATCATTTGGTTTTTGACTTGTGATACCACTTTATGCTTTGGTTAATAATGTTTTGTCGCTATGCATGATTATGGCCGTTATTGCTCTCTTAGTTGGTCGCTCCCAGTCTTTTGCTAGACTTCATCTGTACTGAGTATGAGCTCTACTCGTGCATCCAACTCCCAAAAACCAAAGTTTTCCAATGTGTCCACCATATCTACCTATTAGCAATTTGCTATTCTGAGTACATTCGTCTTCCTTTTATCTATCTTCCAAATTAAACTTTTTGTTATGTGAAAATTAGTTAGTGAAGCTCTAACGAACCTGACGGCACATTTACTTTCTTGCACTTAATAAACTTGACCATTGTGGCTCTCTTATGTTGATTTTATGCTTGCAAGTTGTAAGTTGAGAGTTAGCTCAGCCATGCTGTCATGGGGCACACTTTCAACATTGCACTTATTTCTATTTAAGTTGATATTATGATGTTTTGTTTATGGATGCTTATCTGTGTGAAAGGAATTGGAAACTTATGGAGTTCATGGAGTTTGCATATGTGTTAGAGAAACGCCTGGGCCGCTAATCTAAGCCATGCATCATTCATGGTGGAAATTTATAGCATGCTAATGCCGTATAGATTACACCCGTTGGGAACCCCAAGAGGAAGGTATGATGAGCACAGCAGCAAGTCTTCCCTCAGTTGTGAAACCAAGGTTTATCGAACCAGTGGGAGAAAGCCAAACTTCAGAAGGTGATGCCTGCTAGCTTCACGACAGCTCTGGACAATTTATAAGGCGCCTCGTCCAGG
Source organism: Dactylis glomerata (assembly GCA_007115705.1). Classification (NCBI taxonomy): domain Eukaryota; kingdom Viridiplantae; phylum Streptophyta; class Magnoliopsida; order Poales; family Poaceae; genus Dactylis; species Dactylis glomerata. The sequence continues at coordinate 3,013,016 of QXEO01000211.1, forward strand.
GCTTTGCTTTGCACTGGCAGCAACGTGGAACCTGCACACAACACAACCAAGAACTTTGCTCCCAACTTACGATGAGGTTATCAGTCTCACCGGTTTGCTGTAAACAAAGGATTGAGCGTATCGAGTGGTAAAAGGTAATAGTATGCATGAATGTAAATAAGTAAGTAAAGTAAACGGTATAGCAATGTAAAGGAAATTGGACCAGGGTCCATAGTTCACTAGCGGTGTCTCTCCATAAGATAAATAACACATGCTGGGTAAATAAATTACAGTTGGGCAATTGATAGAGTAAAGATAACGTACATATGTCACGAGGATCACTATGAGATTCACTCTGGGTATTATGACAAAATACATAGACCGTAATCCAACTGCATCTATGACTAATAATCCACCCTCCGAATGTCGTCCGAGCAAACATTGGGTATTAAGTTGCGAACAACGGATAATTGCATTAAGCAAAGTGCGTAAAGTAAACAAAGAAAATGTTCTTGGACACAAGAATGTTGTTTTCTCCCTAGTGGCAATAGCACATCTACAACCTTAGAGGTTTCTGTCACTCCCCCAGATTACTAGAGGCATTGACCCAACTATCGAGCATAAATACTCCCTCTTGGAGTCACTAGCATCTACTCGGCCAAGATATCTACTAGCAACGGAGAGCATGCAAGATCATAAATAACATAGAGATAACAAAAGATAATATTCAGCACATAAACTTAACATAGTACCAATACTTATCGGATCCCAACAAACACAACATGTAGAATTACATAAAGATGATCTTGATCATGTAGGGCAGCTCACAAGATCTAAACATGAAGCACATGGTGGAGAAGACGACCATCTAGCTAATGCTATGGACCCGTAGTCCAAGGTAGACTACTCACACATCACTCCAGAGGCGACCATGGTGGTGGAGAAGGCCTTCGGTAGGGATTCCCCTCTCCGGCAGGGTGCCGGGAAGAGCTCCTGGATCCTCCCGATCTCGCGACAACGACGGCGGTGGCTTGTAGTATGTTTCGAGGAAAAGCAATCTGTCCTTTAGGTTTTTCCCGTTGAGGGGAATATATAGGCGAAAGGGTAGCGTCAGGAGGTGGGCCAGCTGGCCTCACCCCCTGGTGGCACGGGCCAGGGGTAGGCCGCGCCACCCTAGGGTGAGCCTGGCTCCTGGCCCCCCTCCATCTCATCTTCGGACTCCGTGATGCTTTGGGAAAAATAGAAGGTTTGGCTTTTGTTTCGTCCAATTCCAAGAATATTTCCTGTGTAACTTTTCTGAAACACAAAAATAGCAGAAAACAGGGAACTGGCACTGTGGCATCTCGTTAGTAGGTTAGTTCTGGAAAATGCATAAAAATGCCACGAAGTGTAAGAAAACACAAAGCAAATGGTGTGTAAACAAGCATGGAGCAGCAAAAATTATAGATACATTTGAGACGTATCAAGCATCCCCAAGCTTAACTCCTACTCGTCCTTGAGTAGGTAAGTGATAACAAAAGAATAATTTTTGAGGTGACATGCACCATCACAATCTTAATCAACTATGTAAAACATTGAGTGCTGGGATCAAAGAACTTAAAACATGGGCATAAAGACATAATCTTGACAATAAAAACTTAGCAACCATGTTATAACATGAAAAGGAACACAAACGAAAGATCATGAATAATGAAACAATGAAAGTCAAACGTGTGTTCAAATCATATGGAAAAAACATATCAAGTGGTTTTCAGCTTGTCCTTCATGGAATAGCAAAACATAAATGCATAGGACACCTTCAAGTTTAAGAGGGCGACTAGATACAAATAATTTAAGAACAAGCAAAACCATAATCATGAATCAATCATTGATAAACTTTGGCACTATGCACATTAAACTCAGAATGACAACTATGCTCTCATAGAAGGTGCATAAAGGTAGAAGGTGGAGACTCAACATAAAAGTAAAAGAAAGGCCCTTCACAGAGGGAAGCAGGGATTGCAAGTTTTATAAACCTTCAAAAATTATGGTACTTACTAGCTTTGAGCTCTCAGTGCCCCCATCATAGGCATCTTGAATGGTTAAAGTTAATGCGAGTATAATTATAAAGCATATGCTTAACAAATTATAAGTTGAAAGCCTCGTGTCCCGTGAAGTACGAATACCCAAACCTCATGCTACTCGACTTAGGTCCCAAGCAAGCTCTTGTTATTGTAAGTATACACGTATCATCGAGAACCGCCAACGGGGTACCTCATGTCCGATGACATAGAACAAGCCCACATCAAAATGACAAGACAAACAGACAATGAACACCTCGGCATCTTGCTACTCCAAGTTGATGTGGGAGCAAACTGTCCTTGTGCGTGGTGAATGACCAGCCCGTTGGGAACCCCAAGAGGAAGGTATGATGAGTGTAGCGGCTAGTTTTCCCTCAGTTAAGAAACCAAGGTTTAATGTCAATCTTGAAGAAGAGAGACGGTGACGACTGAAGGTGATGCGGACTGGCTTAATAACACTCCAACAAGGGCGCCGTTTACGACACTTGTTGACTCGTCTTCGGCCAGCAGCAACGCGGAACCTGCACACACACAAACAAATACTTTGTTCCCAACTTGCGATGAGGTTGTCAATCTCACCGGTTTGCTTGAAATAAAGGTTATGAGTGTATCATGTGGAAAACAGTAGTAATGTGCGAGTAAAGTAAACAGTGCGGGAAAAGTAAACAGGTGATAGCAATATGATTAAAATAGGACCGGGGTCCACAGTTCACTAGTGGTGTCTCTCCATAGATAAAATAACATGCTGGGTAAACAAATTACAGTTGGGCAATTGATAGAATAAAGATAACGTGATATGTCAAGAAGATCACTATGAGATTTACTCTGGGCATTACAACAAAATACATAGACCGCCATCCAACTGCATCTATGACTAATAATCCACTCCCGAGGATATCATCCGAACACCCTAGAAGTATTAAGTTGCGAACAACAGATAATTGCATTAAGCAAAGTGTGTAATGTAAACAAAGCATATGCCCTTGAGCATATGAATGTTGTTTTCTCCCTAGTAGCAACAGCACATCTACCACCTTAGAGGTTTCTGTCACTCCCCCAGGTGAAATAGAGACATGAACCCACTATCGAGCATAAATACCCCCTCTTGGAGTCACTAGCAACTACTCGGCCAAGATAGCTACTAACAACGGAGAGCATGCAAGATCATAAACAACATAGAGATAACAAAAGATATAATTCAGTACAGCAACTTAATCATAAACACCAATATTCATCGGATCCCAACAAACCAACATCATAGAATTACATAACGGTGATCTCAATCATGTAGGGCAGCTCATGAGATCTAAACATGAAGCACATGGTGGAGAAGACAACCATCTAGCTACTGCTATGGACCCATAGTCCAAGGTAGACTACTCACTCATCGCTCCGGAGGCAAGCATGGCGATGAAGAAGACCTCCGGTGGCGATTCCCCTCTCCGGCAGGGTGCCGGGAAGAGCTTCTGGACCCTCCCGATCTTCGGGTCGACGGCGGCGGCGGATCGCGATGTATTCTGGAAAACTGATCGGGCACTTAGGTTTTTTCCGTCAGGGGGTACTTATAGGCGAAGGGGCGATGTCAGAGGTGGAGCCAGGGGCTCTCACACAGGGGTGGCGCGGCCAGGGGCCAGGCCACGCCGCCCCCTTGTGTGGGGCCCTGGTGGCCCCCCTCCGACACTTCTTTGGATGTCTGGAAGCTTCCGGGTAAAATATGACTTCAGGAACTTGTTTCGTCCAATTCTGAGAATATTTCCTGTGTATCACTTCTGAAACACAAAAACAGCAGAAAACAGGAAACTGGCACTGTGGCACTTCGTTAATAGGTTAGTTCCGGAAAATGCATAAAAGTGCCACTAAGTGTAACGAAACAATAGGCAAATGGTGTAAAAACAAGCATGGAGCATCAAAAATTATACATACGTTTGAGACGTATCAAGCATCCCCAAGCTTAACTCCTGCTCGTCCTCGAGTAGGTAAGTGATAACAAAGAATAATTTTTGAGGTGACATGCACCTACACAATCTTGATCATATATGTAAGCATTGGTGAGCTGGGATCAATAGAACTTAAAACATGGGCATGAAGATATAATCATGACAATAAGAACTTAGCAACCATGTTGTAAACATGTAAATGAACACAAACAAAAGATCATGATAATGAAACAATGAAAGTCAAACGTGTGTTCAAATCATAAGGAAAAACATACAAATGGTTTTCAGCTTGTCCTTCAAAGAGAGCAAAACATAAATGCATAGGACACCTCAAAGTTTAAGAGGGCGACTAGATACAAATAATTTAAGAACAAGTGAAACCAATCGTCATGAGTCAATCAATGAACTTTGGGACAATGCATATCACACTAAGAATGACAACTATGCTCTCTTAATGGTGCATAAAGAAAGAAGGTGGTGACTCAACATAAAAGTAAAAGAAAGGCCCTTCACAGAGGGAAGCAGTGATTGCAAGTTTTATAACCTTCAAAAATTATGGTACTTACCGGCTTTGAGCTCTCATTGCCCCCATCATAAGCATCTTGAATGGTTAAAGTTAATGCGAGAACAATTATGATGCATATGCTTGACAAATCATAAGTTGAAAACCTCGTGTCCCGTGACTACGAGTACCCAAACCATGCTACTTTACTTAGAGTCCCAAGCAAGGCTCTTGTCATTGTAAGTATATGCATATCATTGAGAACCGCCAATGGGGTACCTCCGTGCCCGATGAACTTTGAACAAGCCCACACCAAAATGACAGGACAAGCAGACAATGAACACCTCGACATCTCTTTTATTTGCTATATTGTTTAGCTTTTTATTGTGAGATGCGTCGTCGAATGTTCACCATGGGTATGCTGCAAATTTCCACCATGAATTATGCATGGCTTAGATTGGCGGCCCGGCGTTTCCCTAACACATATAAAAACTCCATGATCCCCACAAGATTCCCAATTCATTTCACACCGCGGGCATCCATAAACAAAAGATCACGATATGAACTCAAAAAGAAGTGCAATGTTGAAAGCTTGCCCCATGATAGCATGGCTGGGCTAGAATCCAACTTACAACTTGCAAGCATAACAACTCAACATAAAAGACCACAATGTCAAATTTTTAAGAACAGGAAAAAGTAAAGTGTGCCTTCCGGTTCGTGAGAGCTTTACTAACCGAGTTTCGCATAACACTGGTGACAAGGGTATAGTTAATAGAGCCCGTTAGTTGAGTACCCCTGAGGCCCGTTGAGCTAGGCCCAATTGTAATGATAGTCGAATACGAGTTATTACCGTATGTCGATATTTGTAATCTGTATCGAACCCTACCCGATCCTCGAGACCTGGCCACCTATATATAGGGGCCAGGAGGGGACGGTGTAGGTCAGATTAAAAGCAAGCCAGGTTGAACACCCAAGTTTACTTTCGATACACACCTATTTCGACTAACTTTACCTTCGAGTTCATCCGATGCCCTATCTCCCCGATCCTAAGTCCTTCATCTAGGACATTTGTCGAGTTAACCCCTCGTCAATTGGCGCCGACCGTGGGGATCTTGGGCGTTGGAGTCATGAATTCGACGGCTTTTTCGCTTTTAGCCAACAGCAGTCAAGAAATCGACAGAACTCAAGAGGTGGAGTTAACCATCGGAAGTTTGAGCATCCTCATCGGGCCGTCGGGTTCGTCCCGCCTTTCGGATCCGACGAAACAAGATCCATCGGCAAACAAGCCTGAAACAATAGCAATAATGGAGTATTCCGACGGCTCATCCAGCGAGGTAAACTCGCCGGTCAGCTCAGAAGAAGTGCAAAAAAGGGAAATTTCAGAAGACAACAAAGAAAAGGGCAACCTCAGTACAGAAATCCAACTCGACGATCTCACGATCTGCCTCGACAATATCTCAGACAACTCAACAGATACATGGAAGACAGGGTTAGAGCTTTCTGAAGACAGCGACTCGATCTTTTCAAGCTTTAATAGCAGCATCGGCAAGCAGTGCCAGGTACTCGCCATTGTGGGCGACAACTCAGAAGAATTCGATGAAAATAACAACCCAGCGATAAACCCAGCAAATATCGACAGAGGAGCAAATCACCTAGCAGAAGGACAAACAGTGGAATCCCTCACAGCCAGGGAGAAAATTCGACTATCAGTCGACGAGTGGAAAATAATAAGAGAAGCCGTAGAACACGGCACACCAATACCATCCAGCTCCAGCAAAGACATGCTTTTTGGGTATCATTACGCCCTCAGGCAGCAAGCAAAGCAATTAGCAAAGGAAAAGATAGAGATACAAAGAAGAAAAGATTCAGCCATTGCAGCCAGCGAAGCCGCTCGTAGAGCACGAAGCGACGCATCATACAGCAAAGCAAGGAAAAATCGTCGACATGGTTCAAGGTACGATAATCTCGAGTATTCTGACAGGCAAAGTATTTCCAAAAACCTCGACTCGTCCTTCCTATCGGTCGACGAGCAGGGAAACATCCTACCAAAAACTCCTGAAGCAGCACTAGTGGCAGCACAAGCATATCTACTTACAACTCGACCAAGTCCAGGAGATCCTAGAGAACATATGCATAGAGCAGCACTAAACGGACTCAATATGGTGGGCCACAAGCTATCAGCAAAAGGAGAAGAAGCACATCACCACAAGGAAGCGCACAAAGCAAGATCACCTCGCCGTCACAATAGTCCTCGGCATAGAAGCAGCAAACGCCGATCTCGATCGCCATCACCAAAACAGCACGGTGGAACTCGAAGATCGCGATCCCCAAATGAAAGGCGCGACTATGAGGACGACGAAAAGGAGATGGGGGCATCGTGCTTTACTCATAGGGTCCGCACCACTCCAGTTCCTAAGGGATTCAAGCTACCTCATGACCAGCAAAAGTACGACGGATCACAGGAACCACAATCATGGCTCGCAGATTACTTACAAGCAGTTCAAATACTAGGAGGAACCAAAGAGACAGCAATGCAAAGTTTGCAGTTACACCTCACCGGAGCAGCAAGGTCATGGTTGAGCAAACTTGAGAAAGAATCCATTGGAAGCTGGGAAGACCTCACAAAGCAATTTACAACCAACTTCAGGTCGACGTACAAACGGCCAGCATCAATAGAAGAAGTCAAGGCATGCGTGCAGCAACGCGACGAAACGCTACGGGCATACATCCAAAGATGGAGCCTCATAAAAAATTCAGCAGTCGAAGTTTCAGACGAAAGAGCAATAGACGCGTTCATCATTGGATTAAGGCGAAGAGACCTAGTCAAAGAGATGGGTAGAATCAAGCCAAAAACAATGTCAGATCTCATGGACACAGCAAACAGATTTGCAGATGAAGAAGATGCGTGCAACAACAAACGGACACGATCTCCAGAAGACGACAGAAGAAACAGGTACGGAAGTCAAAGGAGACGATCCCGAAACTACGACACCTACGGCTCTCATAACCAAGTCGCCGCAGGATATAAAGACAACAGTTATCAGGAAAACGACCGCAGAAGCTCGGGATATCGCAGCTACGGAAGAGAGGAGTATAAGAAGTTCCCACCAAGAGAATCCAGAGAGTACAACCCATCACCAGAGGATATGCTCAACGGGCCTTGTCATATACATTCAACGTTCGTCGATGGGAAGCGAGTATCAAGGCACGCGATGAAAGACTGCACAACATTCTTAAAGCTACAAGAAGCAGCAATAAACAAACAAACCGAGGCAAGACGACAAGGATTCGAAGGTAGTAACAATCCCGTGACAAACCAGCAAGGAAACAACGGAGCTCCTCAAGGACAAGACCAGCAAAACAAGGGACACGACGACGACGACGAAGGGTACGTCCCATCAAAAGGACACATTACAGCAATGATACAACCTGTGCCCAAGTCGAACAAAGAAGAAAAGAGTATAACTCGACAAGTCAATCTAGCAGTCATGTCGCCTCCAGCTATAATAGAATATCTGCATTGGTCAGAACAACCAATCGAGTTCAACAGAGAGGACCACCCCATAACAGTACCTCGGCCAGGAAACGCGCCTCTGGTACTCAAAGCTCAAATCGGCGCGTATGATGTCGACAGAATATTCATGGACGCAGGAAGTGGAATTAACCCGATATACGCGAAAACACTCAGGGCAATGCACATATCATTGGAATTCCTAAAACCAACAGATTGCTCCTTCCATGGAATCGTACCAGGAAGTGCTAATTACCCGTTGGGTCGAATAGCACTCAATGTTTGCTTCGGCAATCGACAAAACTACAGGAGGGAAAAAGTAGACTTCGAAGTCATGGACTGGCCATCGCAATATCACGCAATCCTCGGACGACCCGCGTTTTCGCGATTCATGGCAGTGCCTCACTACACATATTTGGTACTTAAAATGCCAGGACCAAAAGGAATAATCACAGTGAAAGGAAGCTTTGAAGTTTCAGATCTCTGTGACAGGGAATTCCACAAGATGGCGCAAAATTTTGGCGTAATAGCCAACCATGCAGAAAAGGCAAAGAGCGCGACCACAGAAGGCGTCAAGCTACTCGAAGGATGCACCGCGGAGCCCGAAACGAAGAAGCCACGAACAGGAACATCAGGAGAAGACACAGGCGCAGAAGAGAAAGGGAAAGCTACGGCGACATAAGCATCATAAAGACAATAGAGTAGAACAAAAAAGGCCGTAAAAGCCACGAGTTATTCCAGGGGCAATGCCCTCTAGATCCAGAACACGGGTCACAGGCCGGATCTCTTGGGTCACCCCATGTATCTTACATTAAAAGTATAAATAAAGACAAAGCGTTCCTCATATTCGAGTTTACGAGTCTTTCAAAGAGAAGATGCGGCAAACGCACGAACCATACAAATATGCCTTGAGAATAAATTTTAGACATATAGTCGCGAAATAAATAATCTCTCGCGTTCCACACATACTTTACAACATCGGGTTGTCAGAATCATCTACGCCTAAAGGATCTAAATAATGATACTCGCGGAAAAACGCAGCATCCGCCTCTAGAAGCCTAGCTACAAGTCTTCGAGCAGGTTGAAGCGTGTTCTCCATATGAACCCGAAGGCTAGCTCCACCTGGAGCTAAACTTAAGGACATCGTGCTATAATTCAATCTGGGGTGCCACTTGCGTATCCACCCGAGAGCAAAATTGGCACCAGCCACTAAGTTCAGTTCTATTAACCTATGAATACGATGGCTGGATCGGAAAGTATCAAGAAGAAGTGGGAAAGTTGCAGGCAAAGGATTACGGGGAAGCATAATGGAGTGCATAGTTGTAAGAGCTCGCCGGCAACCATCAACTGACTCGCCAATGTGCTGGGCACGATCTTGAAGCAATACAATGGCGCTACGGCATCGAGGATCAGACCACAGAGTCTCATAGCCAGTCAACATCTTCTCCAAAGCAGCATTTCGCTCAGCAACTCGACGTTCTTCAGCAGCAAAATCCAAGCAAGTACCTACAATGACAAATATATCACAAAAGAAGTGCACAAACAGCCAAAAGAAGAAGTCGAAAGAAAACTCACATCGCAACAGCTCGCAAGCAGACTCGACAATTCCAAGAATGAAAGATTCGCACTCTTCATTATGAACAACCTTCGCCGTCAAGCTGGAGACCTTTTCTTCAAGTGAAGAGATTTTCTTCATATAACCACTGGCCTGGCTAGCCTTTTTAATAGCCATCTGTGCTTGGCGTTTAGCCAAGGATAGGTGAGTCTCAAGGTCGGAAATCCTGGAAGAATATTCTTCGCAGTGACTACATCGACTAGGAGTCGACGAAATCTGAGGATTGAATCCGCGAGCAGAGGAAGGAGCAGGAGCATGAGAAGAAGGATCACTGTCACGCATCGACTACAAAAAGAAAGAAAGGAGAAACAATTTCAGAAAGATAGCATAATACTCCATACAAAGAAGATATATTTATATAAGAGCACAACCCTATGGCTAAGATTCTCGGGTTGCACTTAATTGGAGTCTTTACATTCAAAAGGAGAAAACTAAATACTACAAAGAAGCTGAATCTACGCCACCTCAGCATTGTGCTCCGTGGAAGAAGGGGGCGCGGCCAGTTCCTCGCTAGAAGTCGATGGTGGCACTGGAGCCTTCGGCGCTGGAGGTGGTGCAGCAGGCACATCAGAGGCTGCCGAAGGAGAAATTGTGTTCAGCAATGCAGGAGCCAACTTCTTCGCCTTCTCGAAAAACACCTTCATCTCATCGCGGGTATGGCCATGGGGAGAGTTAACTTTCTCCCAATCAGAGTCTGTGCCATGCGCAAGAGAAAGGGCAATGGCACCTTCGGCGCCGCGCTTAATGGACAGCCCCTTCAGATGGAGAGTAGGGTCTTCATCGCTGTCAAAAGTCTTGGCAAGTTCAGTCAGGTTGCCCTTCGGGATTGCCATCTTTTTCTTTGGCCACAACCCGGCAAATAGCCGTGACAGAACGCGGCCAACCAACTCAAAAGTTTCCTGGATAGATATCCAGTTTTCTTCGAGTAGGTTAACCGCATCCATAAGAGGATCATCGTCCGTTTGCAGGGACGATGGAGATACACCTGTGAATTCTAAAGTAATAGAAAAGAAAGGAAGGGGCAAGTGTCAACAAATACACCAGTGCAACAGGGGACGAAAACAGAAGATAAGTCGACGAACTTACTTTCGGCAGCAGTAGACATGGTGTGAAGACGCTCTGCCACGGCTTGCTCTCGTTGAGCATGCTCTTTGTTGGCATCTGCTAGCGCCCTCTCAGCCTTCTTCGCCTTGGCAAGCGCAGATTTCTGCGACTTCTCAGCAATTGCCTTAGCAGCGGTCGCAGCATCATAAGCTTTTTGCGAAGCTTTGAGCTCCGCTTCCAGCGACGCAATGCGAGCATTAGCTGTCGCTAAAGCAGCTGCAAAAGCAGACGAAAGGAAGTCAGATAAACAGCAAGAGACAAAGCGCAGAAGAAAAGTAATGATTGAATATCAAAATTGTACCTTCGGAAGATTTTGCAACCTTTAGGTACCCCGCACACTCCGTGCCCAGGGCGATAAATCTCTTCACCAAAGCCTGATAAAAGAAGAGTGTAAGAGTAGAAGTGCATGAAAGGAAAGAAGGGAAAAAAGAATCGCTCACATCATCAGAAGAAACTGTAGAAACATGGGCCTCCAGAGAAACTTCGGCTTCTTTGGTCTTCTTCGCGCGTTTGAGGTTTCAGGCTTGAGTTTGAGAAACCTTCTTTACAGAGGCCCTGGTAGTCCTCGGAGCAACATATGGTTCGACAGGCTCATCAATCGCCACAGGAGAAGGTGGTGGAACAGCTGTCGCACATGTTGGTGGTTCTTCATCATCACTGCATGAAAAGTATAAGTTATAAGCAAGAGGCAAGAACAAAGCAATTGAAAAGTTCGACTACAATACTTACGATGCAAGCATGTCAAAGTACTCCATATCTTCTGCAAGAGCGGGAGTTTTTCCAGCCGCTGCAGAACTCGATGAAGCAATTTCGTCGACACGTTTCCGTTTTTTGTCGACACCAACATCTTCAGTAAGAGCAGGAGGAGGAGATGTCGACGAGCTAGTCTCATCTTCTGATTCTTCGACATCATCTCCGTCCTGACTTTCGTCAGCCTCGGGGGCTTCAGATGCAGGAGATGCTAGATCAGCAGGAAGGGGCCCTTCCTCTGGAAGAGGGGGACGAGAAACAATGAATTGGTGACCCTGCATATTAATAAATCAGCAGAGTACAGAGGCAAAGAGTAATGCAAGTCGAAATTAAGAGAAGTTTGACAAAAGTGGATGCAGCGATGTATACCTCAGGAATAGGGTGCACGGAGTCGAAGAAATCTGCCTTCAAGTCAGCAACTGAGTGCTCCTTGGTGAGCTTGGTGAGATTCCTGACTCGCTTGTCGACATCTTCTTTTGACATCAGATCCTCAGATATGCGAGTAGGGTCTTCTAAGCCAGAATAAGTCCAAAGCTTGGTGAGGCGGTGCTGTAGGGGTTGAACTCGACGTTGTATGAAAAACGCCATGAGTTGGATACCCGACAAAGCACCTCCTAGGCCTGTTTTCAGATTTTGAATGCGGGATAGAAGAGGAAGAATTTGTGCAACTTCCGCATCTGAGGGAAGCGAGTCCCATGACTTCAATTTCTTCACTTATTGAGAAGCGTCAAAGGGAGGAAGGCTGAATCCATCTTCAGGAGAGGATTTGCGGTCCTTGATGTAGAACCACTTTGTCCTCCACCCTTGGACAGATGCGGCTATAGAAAATTCAAGATATTGCGCCTCAGGGCGCACAGAAACAACGGCTCCGCCCAGTTCGGGTTTCCTTGCCAGAGAAACATTGGGACGGAGTCGAAAGATCGATCTCCAGAGAGTGAAGTGGGGCTCAATGCCCAAAAATGACTCGCAGAGAGTCACGAAGCAAGCAATATGGAGAAGGGAATTTGGTGTGAGCTGATGGAGCTGAACACCATAGACAAATAGCAGCCCACGGAGAAACTCGTGGGCAGGAAGTGACAAACCGCGGAAGAGGAAAGCAAGGAACATTACCCGGTAACCGCTCGGGGGCTTCGGGATCCGTTCGGTGCTGGGAAACTTGATGGAATCTTCGGCAGCAATCAGGCCGTCCGCCGTGGCTTTCTCCACCTCCTTCTCGGTGATGGTGGAGCGGACCCAGTTGGTAGCAGAAGACTTGGCCATAGCGCTCCTGGTGGCCAGATGCTTCACGCGCATACAGCACAAAAGTGCGCTCGGGGGCTCCGCAAGAGAGGAAGAGGCAGAGGAGATCAGCAATGGAGGCGGCGGAGGTAACGAGCTGGTGAACAGTACGATTCCCCACTATGCCAGTTATATATCTTCTGGGAGAAGGATTGTGGGCTGAGTCGTGGCGCAAAGATCGGAAACGTTAGCCCACCAACGGTCAAAAATCGTGCAGCCCACTAAACGGTCAAAAAATCGGGAAAATTACAGTGCTACCCATAAAACGGTTCGCATTGATGAAGAGCTACGTCTTTATTGACGTCATCAAGTATATATATAAAGGTAAAAGGATGGCGCCGACGAATGCTGAAACTTATCGAAGGAATCAGATATGAAGGATTTTTTGGTTATAAGCCTTGGGGGCTGTTAATTGCATAAATATCGAGTGGAACTCTTCATTGAAGTAGTGGACCTGAACTAGAAGACAAGATGTTCTTGAAAGTATCTCGAGTTGAAGAACTTTGCATGTGAGGTGTTTCGAGTTGAAGTGTGACGAGCTATATTATTTCTTGAGCCTATACTCGAAAAAATCTTTTTTCGACTATAGCCTCGGGGGCTACTCCCATCGGGAGCGCTGAGCGCGCACCCGACGATATTCATTGGCAAAGCATTGAAGATTGGAGAAGTGTTACTCCCATCGGGAGTGAGTTTTATGGTTGTAGAAACCCGAATATTTTTAGTCAAACTTTGACTGTGACATAAGATTCTCGAGTTGCGTTATCGCAACAAAACTCGAATGCCGTGACTTGTCGCGAAGGTAAGACCCCGGGATCCGTCCTGTGTGGCCTGGTATACGCACATGGATGCGCTCTGCTGGTATGTATCCGTGTCTACGACGCGAAGAAAATCCTGGTGGACGCACTGGGTACCCCGAGAACCACTAGGACTCATTTTTTGTAAGTCCTAAATGAGGCAAAAGAGTGAGTTTGACCGGTATCCCGAATTCAAGTCCAAGGGGATTGAATTTGAAGTAGGTGACAAGTATCTGTTCCGGCAGTTAACTGACCTCTTGATCCGTCAGAGTTGTCAGGCTTGTTCATCGAGACCCCTTGCGAGCAAATTATCATCAATACAAGTCGAAAGACCAAGTCGAAGATTTGAAGATAAAGTCGAAGAATTGATCAAGTCGAAGATTTGAAGATTAGAGATTCAACCCGAATCTGCAATTCTGGTAGAATCTCAGGGGCTACTGACAAGGGTATAGTTAATAGAGCCCGTTAGTTGAGTACCCCTGAGGCCCGTTGAGCTAGGCCCAATTGTAATGATAGTCGAATACGAGTTATTACCGTATGTCGATATTTGTAATCTGTATCGAACCCTACCCGATCCTCGAGACCTGGCACCTATATATAGGGGCCAGGAGGGGACGGTGTAGATCAGATTAAAAGCAAGCCAGGTTGAACACCCAAGTTTACTTTCGATACACACCTATTTCGACTAACTTTACCTTTGAGTTCATCTGACGCCCTATCTCCCCGATCCTAAGTCCTTCATCTAGGACATTTGTCGAGTTAACCCCTCGTCAACTGGTAAGAGTTTAATTTGAAGAGAATATAAAAGCAAGTCAAATTTACTTGGAATAGCAAATTGCTAGTAGGTATGTATGGTGGACACTTTGGAAAACTTTGGCTTTTAGGAGTTGGATGCACGAGTAGAGCTCATACTCAGTACAAGGCGAGGGCTAGCAAAAGACTGGGAGCGACCAACTAAGAGAGCAATAATGGCCATAATCATGCAAAGCGACAAAGCGACATTAAAAGAAGCATACGACGGCATCAAAACTCAAAAACTAAATGATCATGAAGGCTAATGGCGACTTTGTAAGAGTCTAACATGTGTGAGCATGCGCCAAGTCAACCCAAATAAAGCATCAAGGAGAAAACCAAAATAATGCTTCCATACAATAAAAACAACGCATGATTTTTTCAAAGGCTCATTAAGCAATCTCAGTTATTTGAGACAAGTCATGCTACAGCAAAACCACTAAGCATACTATCAAAAAGACATCAAGCATGACATGAAAAAGCCTAAGCCGCAATCTACACAAGCTCCTTCTTGTACCACTATTTTGCACAAAGCTTTTTCTCTTTCCCAACACCATTTGAAATTTTTATAAACACCTCTTTTGATGAAAACCAATGAAGATCAGAGGCAAAAATGCACCTTGATGAAAAGATATGACAAGATCTGAACGCAAATCAAGGCGAAAATGAAAACCAAAAGCAGTAGTAGAAAAAATAGAACACTCGATTTTTAATAAGAGTGAAAACTAGAGCATTCTTTGCAAATGAAAACGAGTACATCTCCTCCAAAGGAAATTTGTTGGGGTCTAACCATTTATTGCAGCAAACAAACAAACTAAACAAACTAAGAAAACTAAAACAACTGACGCTCCAAGAAAAACACATAGTGCATGAAGCAATAAAAATATAGTGTTTTGAAAGGTGACCTGATTTTTGCCGATGAAGAAGGGGTGCCTCGGGGGCATCCCCAAGCTTTGACGCTTGTACTTCTTGGATATTTCTTGGGGTGATGCATGGGCATCCCCAAGCTTGAGCTTTTGTCCATTCTTCAACTCATCTCATCATTCTCCAATCCCTACACTTGAAAACTTCCTTCATACAAAACTAAACACAATTCTATTAGCAACATTAGTGTAAGCATAAAATATATTCAACCTCTTTTAGCTTCAGGTTTCAACCCAAAACCACCACATATAAAGTATATACTACTGTAGCAACTTCCACAAGAGTTCCATGATCAAAAAGAACTCAAAAGAAAGCGATAAAGTGGCAAAAACAAATATTGGCAGAAATCTGTCAAAACTGGACAGCTGACAAAGGACGAATTTTTGAGGGATTTTCCGTTGCTCAAATCAAAAAGTGTTCAACTAAGAAAAGTTTGGATATAACCTGGGGCATATGCACAAGAAATCGCAGATCCAAAAGATATACAGAGAATTTTCACGAATTTTTACGGTGCAGCACCGAAAACAGTTTCAGGACAGCAACATCCCCAAATCTTTACCTCACTCAAATTAGAGGCTTCTCTTGGCACAAAAACGAAATAAACAAGATAAGGAGCGGTCATTACAGTAGTAATGACTTCCAAGACTCAAATAAAAGAAAAAGTACTAAAAAGTAAATAATGGGTTATCTCCCAAGAGTGCTTTTCTTTAACGCCTTTGAGCTAGGCGCAGAAAATTGCGAATCAAGTAATATCAAGTGATGAAGTGCTAGTTATCTCAGTAGGCTCTTTGAAGGTTCCCGAAGATGATTCAACCTGCAAGTCACCCTTAGTGGAACTAAGAGTCTTACCAATCTTAAGAACATGTTGAGATTTAAGTGCAGAAACCTTGGGAACATACATAAATTTTTGCTCTTTTCCAACAAACACTTTCTCCTTCTTAAATTTAAGAGAAGAGAAGATTAAACTAAGAGTTTCCATAGACTCCTCTAGTTTACCAATCCTTAAGTTTTGATTGTCATGAGTAGTGCTAGCCTCTAAAATGGTAATTCTCTTACCAATATTTTCTATTAATTCACTAACGCGGCTAGCATCTTCTAGGATACTTGGCAAACTTTTTTCTAAGGAGCTGAGCTTTTCCACCACCTCTTCCAAGGTGGTCTCAGTCTTAGCAACATGAATAGGTGGTACTCCCACTAAACTTTCAATTATAGTGCATGCTTCTCCCGCGGGAGTACCCAGAAAATTACCTCCTGTAAGAGTATCAAGAACATACCTATTCCAGCTAGATATACCAACATAAAAATTTCTAAGGAGGATCGTGGTGGAGTGCTTTTTGGTACACCTATGATGAGCATTGTTAATACGGTACCAAGCATCTTTTAAACTTTCTCCCCCTTGTTGCTTAAAACTACGAACTTCTACTTCAGGATTACTCATTTTAACAAAACTAAAAGCAGATAAGTAAAAACAACTACCAAGGATTCTAATTTTTTTGGGTTTTTGATATAAAGCAGTGCAGGTAAAATAAAATAAAGTAAAGCAAAACAAATAACAAAGTAAAGAATGTGTGTGCGAAGAACTCCCCTCGCAGAAGTCTTCTCTCTTCCCCGGCAACGGCGCCAGAAAAGTAGCTGCTACTCCAAGTTGATGTGGGAGCAAACTGTCCTTGTGCGTGGTGAATGACCAGCCCGTTGGGAACCCCAAGAGGAAGGTATGATGAGTGTAGCGGCTAGTTTTCCCTCAGTTAAGAAACCAAGGTTTAATGTCGATCTTGAAGAAGAGAGACGGTGATGACTGAAGGTGATGTGGACTGGCTTAATAACACTCCAACAAGGGCGCCGTTTACGACACTTGTTGACTCGTCTTCGGCCAGCAGCAACGCGGAACCTGCACACACACAAACAAATACTTTGTTCCCAACTTGCGATGAGGTTGTCAATCTCACCGGTTTGCTTGAAACAAAGGTTATGAGTGTATCGAGTGGAAAACAGTAGTAATGTGCGAGTAAAGTAAACAGTGCGGGAAAAGTAAACAGGTGATAGCAATATGATTAAAATAGGACCGGGGTCCACAGTTCACTAGTGGTGTCTCTCCATAGATAAAATAACATGCTGGGTAAACAAATTACAGTTGGGCAATTGATAGAATAAAGATAACGTGATATGTCAAGAAGATCACTATGAGATTTACTCTGGGCATTACAACAAAATACATAGACCGCCATCCAACTGCATCTATGACTAATAATCCACTCCTGGGGATATCATCCGAACACCCTAGAAGTATTAAGTTGCGAACAACAGATAATTGCATTAAGCAAAGTGTGTAATGTAAACAAAGCATATGCCCTTGAGCATATAAATGTTGTTTTCTCCCTAGTAGCAACAGCACATCTACCACCTTAGAGGTTTCTGTCACTCCCCCAGGTAAAATAGAGACATGAACCCACTATCGAGCATAAATACCCCCTCTTGGAGTCACTAGCAACTACTCGGCCAAGATAGCTACTAACAACGGAGAGCATGCAAGATCATAAACAACATAGAGATAACAAAAGATATAATTCAGTACAGCAACTTAATCATAAACACCAATATTCATCGGATCCCAACAAACCAACATCATAGAATTACATAACGGTGATCTCAATCATGTAGGGCAACTCATGAGATCTAAACATGAAGCACATGGTGGAGAAGACAACCATCTAGCTACTGCTATGGACCCATAGTCCAAGGTAGACTACTCACTCATCGCTCCGGAGGCAAGCATGGCGATGAAGAAGACCTCCGGTGGCGATTCCCCTCTCCGACAGGGTGCCGAGAAGAGCTTCTGGACCCTCCCGATCTTCGGGTCGACGGCGGTGGCGGATCGCGATGTATTCTGGAAAACTGATCGGGCACTTAGGTTTTTTCCGTCGGGGGGTACTTATAGGGGAAGGGGCGATGTCAGAGGTGGAGCCAGGGGCTCTCACATAGGGGTGGCGCGGCCAGGGGCCAGGCCGCGCCGCCCCCTTGTGTGGGGCCCTGGTGGCCCCCCTCCGACACTTCTTCGGATGTCTGGAAGCTTCCGGGTAAAATATGACTTCAGGAACTTGTTTCGTCCAATTCCGAGAATATTTCCTGTGTATCACTTCTGAAACACAAAAACAGCAGAAAACAGGAAACTGGCACTGTGGCACTTCGTTAATAGGTTAGTTCCGGAAAATGCATAAAAGTGCCACTAAGTGTAACGAAACAATAGGCAAATGGTGTAAAAACAAGCATGGAGCATCAAAAATTATAGATACGTTTGAGACGTATCACATCTCTTTTTATTTACCATTGGTATAGCTTTTTATTGTGAGATGTGTCGTCGAATGTCCACTATGGCCATGCTATAAATTTCCACCATGAATGATGCATGGCTTAGATTAGTGCTGGCGCCAAGTTGACGTGGGAAAGTGTAGTTGATGTGGGAGCTTCTTCTTCTTCAATCCCCGGCAACGGCGCCAGAAAATTGTTGCTTGTTGCGTGGTGAATGACCAGCCCGTTGGGAACCCCAAGAGGAAGGTGTGATGAATATAGCAGCAGATTTTCCCTCAGTTAAGAAACCAAGGTATGTCGATCAGGAGAAGAGCAGACAATAACGACTGAAGGTGATGCTTGCTAGTTTGCGACAGCTTCGGACAATTTATATATGGCGCCTCGTCCAAGCTTTGCTTGCTAGCTGCAACGCGGAACCTGCACACAACACAACCAAGTACTTTGTTCCCAACTTGCGATGAGGTTGTCAATCTCACCGGTTTGCTTGAAACAAAGGTTATGAGCGTATCAAGTGGAAAACAGTAGAAGTATGCGAGCAAAGTAAACAGTGCGAGTAAAGTAAACAGGTGATAGCAATATGATGGAAATAGGACCGGGGTCAACAGTTCACTAGTGGTGTCTCTCCATAAGATAAATAACACATGCTGGGTAAACAAATTACAGTTGGGCAATCGATAGAATAAAGATAAACGTGATATGTCAAGAAGATCACTACGAGATTTACTCTGGGCATTACAACAAAATACATAGACCGCCATCCAACAGCATCTATGACTAATAATCCACTTGTGGCGAATCAATCTGAGAACTCCACAAGTATTAAGTTGCGAACAACAGATAATTGCATTAAGCAAAGTGTGTAATGTAAACAAAGCATATGCCCTTGAGCATATGAATGTTGTTTTCTCCCTAGTAGCAACAGCACATCTACAACCTTAGAGGTTTCTGTCACTCCCCCAGGTTAAATAGAGGCATGAACCCACTATCGAGCATAAATACCCCCTCTTGGAGTCACTGGCAACTACTCGGCCAAGATAGCTACTAACAACGGAGAGCATGCAAGATCATAAACAACATAGAGATAACATAAGATATATTTCAGTATAGCAACTCAATCATAACACCAATATTCATCGGATCCCAACAAACCAAACATGTAGAATTACATAACGGTGATCTCAATCATGTAGGGCAGCTCATGAGATCTAAACATGAAGCACATGGTGGAGAAGACAACCATCTAGCTACTGCTATGGACCCATAGTCCAAGGTAGACTACTCACTCATCGCTCCGAAGGCAAGCATGGCGATGAAGAAGACCTCCGGTGGCGATTCCCCTCTTTGGCAGGGTTCCGGGAAGAGCTTCTGGACCCTCCCGATCTTCGGGTCGACGGCGGCGGCGGATCGCGATGTGTTTCTGGAAAATTGATCGGGTACTTAGGTTTTTCCCGTCGGGGGGTCTTTATAGGCGAAGGGGCGATGTCAGAGGTGGAGCCAGGTGGCCTCACACCAGGGCGGCGCGGGCCAGGCCCTGGCCGCGCCGGCCTGGTGTGTGGGGCCCCTGTGGCTCCCCTCCTACTCTCCTTCGGATCTCTGGAAGCTCCCGGACAAAATAAGACTACAGGAACTTGTTTCGTCCAATTCCGGGAATATTTCCTGTGTATCACTTCTGAAACACAAAAATAGCAGAAAACAGAGAACTGGCACTGTGGCAACTTGTTAATAGGTTAGTTCCGGAAAATGCATAAAAGTGCCACTAAGTGTAACGAAACATTAGGCAAATGGTGTAAAAACAAGCACGGAGCATCAAAAATTATAGATACGTTGGAGACATATGAAGCATCCCCAGGCTTAACTCCTGCTCGTCCTCGAGTAGGTAAGTGATAACAAAAGAATAATTTTTGAGGTGACATGCACCTACACAATCTTGATCATGTATGTAAGCATTTGTGGGCTGGGATCATAAGAACTTAAAACATGGGCATGAAAGATATAATCTTGACAATAGAAACTTAGCAACCATGTTGTAAACATGCAAATGAACACAAACAAAAGATCATGAAAATGAAACAATGAAAGTCAAACGTGTGTTCAAATCATAAGGAAAAACATACAAATGGTTTTCAGCTTGTCCTTCAAAGAGAGCAAAACATAAATGCATAGGACACCTTCAAGTTTAAGAGGGCGACTAGATACAAATAATTTGAGAACAAGTGAAACCAACAATATGAATCAATCAATGAACTTTGGGACAATGCACATTATACTAAGAATGACAACTATGCTCTCTTAATGGTGCATAAAGAAAGAAGGTGGTGACTCAACATAAAAGTAGAAGAAAGGCCCTTCGCAGAGGGAAGCAGTGATTGCAAGTTTTATAACATTCAAAAATTATGGTACTTACCGGCTTTGAGCTCTCATTGCCCCCATCATAAGCATCTTGAATGGTTAAAGTTAATGCGAGAACAATTATGATGCATATGCTTGACAAATCATAAGTTGAAAACCTCGTGTCCCATTAATACGAGTACCCAAACCTCATGCTACTTTACTTAGAGTCCCAAGCAAGGCTCTTGTCATTGTAAATATATGCATATCATTGAGAACCGCCAATGGGGTACCTCCGTGCCCGATGACATGGAACAAGCCCACATCAAAATGACAGGACAAGCAGACAACGAACACCCCAACATCTCTTTTATTTGCCGTTTGTTTAGCTTTTTATTGTGAGATGCGTCGTCGAATGTTTACCATGGGTATGCTGCAAATTTCCACCATGAATTATGCATGGCTTAGATTAGCGGCCCGGCGTTTCCCTAACACATATACAAACTCTATGATCCCCACAAGATTCCCAATTCATTTCACACCGCGGGCATCCATAAACAAAAGATCACGATATCAACTCAAATAAGAAGTGCAATGTTGAAAGCTTGCCCATGACTACATGGCTGGGCTAGTCTCCAACTTACAACTTGCAAGCATAACAACTCAACATAAGAGACCACAATGTCAAATTTTTAAGAACAGGAAAAAGTAAAGTGTGCCTTCCGGTTCGTGAGAGCTTTACTGACCGAATTTCGCATAACACTGGTAAGAGTTTAATTTGAAGAGAAAATAAAAGCAAGTCAAATTTACTTGGAATAGCAAATTGCTAGTAGGTATGTATGGTGGACACTTTGAAAGACTTTGGCTTTTAGGAGTTGGATGCACGAGTAGAGCTCATACTCAGTACAAGGCAAGGGCTAGCAAAAGACTGGGAGCGACCAACTAAGAGAGCAATAATGGCCATAATCATGCAAAGCGACAAAGCGACATTAAAACAAGCATAAGATGGCATCAAAAGTCAAAAACTAAATGATCATAGAGGCTATTGGCGAATTTGTAAGAGTCTAACATGTGTGAGCATGCGCCAAGTCAACCCAAATAAAGCATCAAGGAGAAAACCAAAATAATGCTTCCAAACAATTAAAAACAACGCATGATTTTTTCAAAGGATCATTAAGCAATCTCAGTTATTTGAGACAAGGCATGCTACAGCAAAACCACTAAGCATACCATCAAAAAGACATCAAGTATGACATGAAAAAGCCTAAGCCGCAGTCTACACAAGCTCCTTCTTGTACCACTTTTTTGCATAAAGCTTTTTCTCTTTTCCAACACCATTTGAAAATTTTAAAGACACCTCTTTTGATGAAAACCAATAAAGATCAGAGGAAAAAATACACCTTGATGAAAAGATATGACAAGGTCTGAACGCAAATCAAGGCGAAAATGAAAACCAAAAGCAGTAGCGGAAAAAGAAGAACACTCGGTGAAATTGTAAGAATGAAAAATGGAGTGTTCTTTGCAAATGAAAACGAGTACACCTCCTCCAAAGGAAATTTGTTGGGGTCCAACCATTTATTACAGCAAACAAAACTAACTAATAAAGAAAACTAAAACAACTGACGCTCCAAGAAAAACACATAGTGCATGAAGCAATAAAAATATAGTGTTTTGAAAGGTGACCTGATTTTTGCCGATGAAGAAGGGGTGCCTCGGGGGCATCCCCAAGCTTTGACGCTTGTACTTCTTGGATATTTCTTGGGGTGATGCATGGGCATCCCCAAGCTTGAGCTTTTGTCCATTCTTCAACTCATCTCATCATTCTCCAATCCCTACACTTGAAAACTTCCTTCATACAAAACTAAACACAAATCTATTAGCAACATTAGTGTAGCATAACATATAATCAACCTCTTTTTGCTTCAGGTTTCAACCCAAAACTACCACATATATAGCAAATACTACTGTAGCAACTTCCCCAAAAGTTCTGTGATCAAAAGAACTCAAAAGAAAGCGATAATGCAGCAAACACAAATATTGGCAGAAATCTGTCAAAACAGAACAGCTGACAAAGGTCGAATTTTTGAGGGGTTTTCTGTTGCTCAAATCAAAAAAGTGTTCAACTAATGAAAGTTTGGATATAACCTGGGGCATATGCACAAGAAATCGCAGGTCCAAAAGATATACAGAGATTGTATACGAATTTTTACGGTGCAGCACCGAAAACAGTTTCAGGACAGCAACATCCCCAAATCTTTACCTCACTCGAATTAGAGGCTTCTCTTGGCACAAAAATGAAATAAAAATGATAAGGAGAGGTTATTACAGTAGTAATAACTTCCAAGACTCAAATAAAAGAAAAATAACTGAAAATAAAACATTAGGTTATCTCCCAAGAGTGCTTTTCTTTAACGCCTTTGAGCTAGGCGTAGTAGTTTCAAAAAAAAAATGCTCACATAGGCGCCCAAGAAGAACTTAAGGCAAAGGCGCTATATAGGAACTTAAAGCAAGAGAGCATCAAAAAGCAAATATGAAATATATTTAAATCTAAACCACTTCCTATGAAAAATAGTCTTGTAAAGAGACAAGTCATGAAAGCGCAAAGCAAAAAGCATAGGAAGGCAAAACAAGTACAACTTCAAGAATTGCAACATAAAGAGGGGAAACTCAATATTGTTGAGATCCATCAAACCATGCTTCCCTCTCTCATAATTACTTTCAGTAGCATCATGAATAGAATTAATAGTATAACTATCATATAAAGCATCCATATTATGAGCCACATGCATAAAAGAATTAATACTCCCCACATGAACAATCGTAGTAGGTGCAGATTCAACAGAATAATTATTCTCATCACCATAATCATCAAAAACAGGAGGCATATTGTAATCATAACTAATTTTCTCCTCAAAAGTAGGTGAACTAAAAATATTATAATCATCATTGTAACCATCATAAACTAGAGGTTTAGTATCATCACAAGCTAGAGAACAGCTATTTCGCAAAGCATATTCATCAAACATATCATCATAAGAAGGAACATGGATAGTACTAATGGTACAACAATTATTAACCTTAGAATTGGTATCAAAAAGATTTTCAATATCAAAAGTAGAGTGCTTTTCCCAATCATGATCACTAACATAGGTAACAGGCATGGGAACATCATCAAGATCAGAGTTATCATAATCTATAATAGGAGCAACATGCTTAGCGGAAGATACCGTTTCCTCTCGCCTTTTACTCATCTTCTTCTTCTTACTCTTCTTACGCTCTCCTTTAGGAGGGAAAGACTTGAAAGGCATCTTCTCCACATAATCTGGTTTACTGACAGAAACAACAGAAGAAACTTTGGAGGATTCCTCCTCTCTATTAATAAGATAGAAATATCTATTAGTCCTGTCATAGCTTGGCAAAACATCATATTTTATAACATTTTATATGTAAGTATTTGCGAGGCAATCTTTAACACAATAGAGACGACAACCACGAAGGGTGCTATTAATATAAAAAACACTCATATCAACCAAAGAAATCTTTCTAGATATCTCTTCACACCCCAAAAACAAAGTAAGCTCATCATGCTGATTGAGAGTAATCTTGTCATCACAATACAAATTTATGGTACTCATTCGATTAAAAGAGTTACGATATTGGCTTGGACATTGAAAATTAAAATGACCCGTGTCATCGCAAAGTTCACAAAGAAAAGGATAAAGCTCACAAACCTTTTCACCAAGCTCATCTAGAGCCTTGAGCCACATTCGGGTTTCTTCATTCCCGTGGGTGATGCAATAATCTTCCTTGTTGTGACTCTGTTCACAAGGTCTATGTACTCCACAAAAATTAACATGCTTATAGGAAGTAGTACTTTTAGAAATTTGAGCATGTTTATTGCAACCATCAATAACAATATCACTTTCTATGCAAGTGTCCTTAAAAGGTTCATGATACATGTCCCCATTTCCTTTAGGAACATTAATATGGGAAGCAAAGGCTTTAAAGCAATCAACCATAATTTGAGGATCAAGACCATATTTAGCACTAAGCTCTTGAAAATCAGCAGTTTCAGCGAAAGACTTAATGCAATCATACTCGTAATTTATACCTGATCCTTTACCTTTGTCGCTCTCCCAATCTTTGATATTGCTTTGAATTGTTTCAAGCAGATCCCACTTGGTGTCAACATCCTTCCTTGTGAAAGACCCATCCAAGCATGCATCTAGATAGTCCTTGTAATATCCTGAAAGCCTTGCATAAAAATTATCAATAACAATATTACGAGAAAGATCATAAATAGGACATTTGAGCATTAGTGACTTCAATCTTCCCCATACTTGGGCAATGCTTTCTCCCTCATGCGGATGAAAATTATAAATATAATTCCTATCTTTATAAACCTCACTAGAAGGATAGAATTTAGAATAAAAGAGAGGTACAATTTCCTCCCAATCAATAGGTTGGCCATCCTTTAGTGTCTTATACCATTCCGCAGCTCTGCCCTTCAGTGATAAAGAAAATAGCTTCCTCTTAACTTGGTTCATCGAAATACCTGCACACTTGAACAATTCGCATAATTCATGTATAAAGAGCAAATGATCACCGGGATGGACAGTTCCGTCTCCTAAATAGCAGTTATCCATAGTACGTTCAACAATCTTCATAGGTATTTTAAAAGGATGAGGAGCACAAGCATCATTAGAAACATCACATATGGGAGATAAAATATCATCAGAGCAAACTTTCTCCACTAAAGCTGGGGAACTAAAAATATCATGCTTAACAAAACCAGCTTCCCCAAGCTTAGACTTTTCTATAGCATTAGCAATAATGGTGTTCAAAGCATTCATACTAACAACACTATTAGCATGCAAATTAAGCTCTAAAGGTTTTTCAATTTTCTATTCAAATCTAAACTTAGGAAAAAGACTAAAGAACTTTTTACTTTCCATTAAGCCTAACTAGTGAAAATAAAAACAAGAAACAAAAAGATATAATTGCAGAATCTAAAGGAAATAACTTCGAGCACTCACACAGGAGGATGCGAGTACCTTTTACCTTACCTCCCCGGCAATGGCGCCAGAAAAGAGCTTGATGTCTACGCACACGTCTGTTCTTGTAGACAGTGTTGGGCCTCCAAGTGCAGAGGTTTGTAGAGCAACAGCAAGTTTCCCTTAAGTGGATCACCCAAGGATTATCGAACTCAGGGAGGAGGAGGTCAAAGCTATCCCTCTCAAGCAACCCTGCAATTACGATACAGAAAGTCTCTTGTGTCCCCAACACACCCAATACACTTGTCAGATGTATAGGTGCACTAGTTCGGCGAAGAGATAGTGAAATACAAATTGTAGTGATGATTATGAGTAGTAAATATAATC
Organism: Dactylis glomerata; assembly: GCA_007115705.1. Taxonomy (NCBI): domain Eukaryota; kingdom Viridiplantae; phylum Streptophyta; class Magnoliopsida; order Poales; family Poaceae; genus Dactylis; species Dactylis glomerata. Next base: position 3,039,277 of record QXEO01000211.1, read on the forward strand.
TGAAATAAATATCGCTGCAAGCAAACATATAACAAAACTGAATGTAAACGGTGTGCAATGCTTGGAAACAAGGCCTAGGGATCATACTTTCACTAGTGGACACACTCTCAACAAATATAACATAATTGAACCAATAGATACTATCATCAATATGCAACTCAAAACAATTCTCCAATGGAAAACGAACACTAATCATGCGTAGGGCTACGAAGCACTCCTCAAAGTCCGTATTTCCCCAAACTAGATTGTCCCACACTGTCACCGTGAACGCACTAGATGGTTCCAACAAACACCAACAATTCATAGAGACATTAACCAAAAAGACACACATGATGCGCACACTGTCACCGTCACACCATGATACAAGGCATCTCCGGAGTTTACAATAATAAAACACGGGAGTAGCATAATATCTGAATAATAGCATCTACCAATTCAACTAGATACAAAGCTCACGATCACATAAAGATCACATCATGGGAGAGAGAGGTGAACCACATAGCTACCGGTAGAGCCCTCAGCCCCGGGGGAGAACTACTCCCTCCTCATCATTGGAGGCAGCAACGACGATGGAGATGGCGGTGAGGTCGATGGAGACGGCAGAGACGGTGCTGGAGACCGATGGAGATGGCTCCGGGGGCACTTCCCCGTCCTGGCAGGGTGCCGGAACAAAGACTTCTGTCCCCCGAAATTCATCGGTGGCGGCGGCGGAGCTGTGGAACTCTTTCTGGAAATTTGCCGGTTCTTTTAGGGTTTTCCGTCGGGAGGCTTCTTATAGGCGAAGGGGCATCGTCAGAGGTGGACCAAGGTGGCCTCACAATGGGTGGGTGCGGCCAGGGGCTGGGCCACGCCCCCCTGTTGTGTGGCCAGCCTCTGGCCCCTCTCCAGCTCCCGTTTGGTCCTTGTCCTTCGTCCGGGTAAAATAGGAGTTTCTGAACTTGTTTCGTCCAATTCCGAGAATATTTTTTGTGTAGCTTTTCTGAAACACAAAAACAGCAGAAAACAGGGAACTGGCACTGTGGCATCTTGTTAGTAGGTTAGTTCCGGAAATCGCATAAACATGCCATGAAGTGTAACTAAACACAAGACAAATGGTGTAAAAACAAGCATGGAACATCAAAAACTATAGATACGTTTGAGACGTATCACACCGCCGCCGTCGAAGACCAATTTTGGGGGACATAAGTCTCTGTTCCGGTACCCTGCCGGGATGGGGAATTGCGCCCGGAGCCATCTCCATCCACTCCACCGCCGTCTCCATCGACTTCATCGCCATCTCCATCGACGTTGCTGTCTCCCATGATGAGGAGGGAGTAGTTCTCCCCCGGGGCTGAGGGCTGTACCGGTAGCTATGTGGTTCATCTCTCTCTCCCATGATGTGATCTTTATGTGATCATGAGCTTTGTATCTAGTTGAATTGGTAGATGTTGTTCTTCATCTATTATGCTACTCAAGTGCTTTATTATTGTAATCTCCGGAGACACCTTATACCATGATGTGAAGGTGATAGTGTGCGCATTATGTGTGTCTCTTAGGCTAAATTTTGCAGTAATATTTGTCATGAGTTATGATTTGAGTTGGATGTCTCTATAAATTGTGGTGTTTGTTGGAACCATCTAGTGCGCTCAAGGTGATAGTGTGGGGCAATCTAGTTTGGGGAAAGTGGACTTTAAGGAGTGCTTTGTAGCCCTACACATGATTAGTGTTTATTGTCCAACCAGAGAGTAGTTCCGTGTAGCTATGTTCAACTATGTTATCTTTATTGAGAGTGTCCACTAGTGAAAGTATGATCGCTAGGCCCTGTTTCTAAGCATTGAAACACCGTTTACATTCAGTTTTGTTACATGTTTGCTCGCAGCGATATTTATTTCAGATTGCATTTACTACTTATAATCATCCATATTACTTGTATTTCACTATCTCTTCGGCGAACTAGTGCACCTATATATCTGACAAGTGTATTGGGTGTGTTGGGGACACAAGAGACTTCTTGTATCTTAATTGCAGGGTTGCTTGAGAGGGATAGCTTTGACCTCTTCCTCCCTGAGTTCGATAAAGCTTGGGTGATCCACTTAAGGGAAACTTGCTGCTGTTATACAAACCTCTGCACTTGGAGGCCCAACACTGTCTATAAGAATAGAAGCGTTCGTAGACATCACCGAGTGTGTGATCACACACTCCAAATTTTTCTCTTTATTTCTTGTTTTTCTCTAAGATGCTTATGCCCCACACGAGAAACAACATATTTGCGGTTGCATGTGATGATATCGAGCTCATGTTAGGATTCGATGGGGGAGTTTCCACGAGATGAAAGAGGAATTGCACAAGGAATTCTCGTGGGGGCGCAACGACCTCTCGATACGCAGTGCTAAAATCATTGGAGCTCTACTTCCCAATGCATGCAATCTTGCCAGAGCATTGATAGAGATGCCCGACGAAGGGCAAAGGCGGTAGATGGTCCAAGGAATATGGGTGGAGATGCTATGCTACTCTACTAGTAGGTACAAGGAGTACATGCCCATCAATAACATTGATGAAGAATGGGAGATACTCTCTCATGTCTGGTTCCTCTTGTCATTTATGGGTTGAAAACATTTACCGACAGGTTTTAGAAGCTAGAGCCTCCAGAAACAAAGGAAGAGGAAGACGAAGAACAAGGATGGTGATGATGGTGAAGGCAGATCCATCGAGCACAAGATATATGTACCGGCCTAAGTTATTTTCCGAGTATTTCCTTTGCTACGATGTTCTGATGATGAAGTTTTTCCTAGTACTTTCAAGGCATATGCCTTATGTACGACTTGGTCTCCCTTCTTTTACTATGTTTTTATCTGAAATATGGTCGTCTCGCCACTCATTCCATGTTAGTGTATAGAAACACAAATATGATTTTCCCAATAACAAATAAATCTACACACCTATATCAATTTGTGACAAAACTATAATTTTAGCCATGTCTCAAAATGTGGGGAACATATCATCTATTATAAGCCAGAGTGAGTCGAGTTGCCTAGGGAGAGCGACTCGACATCACTTTGATGTACATCAGATGAACCACGATACGGAAATCTTTCCTCTATTTCTCCTGGTTTGCTTTGCAATCCCCTACTTATTTTAGTAAATCATTTTTGTGTGTGTAGGTGTGTGCATCTCAAATGCCTCTATCCTTGTACACTATCCGGTATCATCCTTACCTCTATTGTTTTGTGTCTACACATTATAAAAAAATCATTCACTTAGCTCCTTTTTATAAGGTGTATTAGTTTTTTAAAGTTCAAACGCGGGTACCTATGACCTTGTTTCTAGAAAAACTAGCTAAGTGCCCGCGCGTTACAGCGAAGTCTTCTCGCACCCTCCCTTTTTCACTTTTTGTCTCTTTAAATATTACTCCCTCCGATCGAAAATAACTGTCGGGCACTTAGTATAAACTTTGTACTAAGCTAGTACAAAATTGCCGACAGTAATTTACGATCGGAGGGAGTAGTAAATATGTCCATGCAGGTGCAACGAGTTCATTTTATTATATTTTTTAGGTTGGTGTCTCGTCAATTGATTAAAAAATATTGTTTTTGCCTTCACCGCACACATTGGACGTGCAATAGAACTGGTACTCGTTTATACCGATGAAATTAAATCCAACAGATCTATATCAAGTACAAATAATATGCAAAAATCATTTACTAACATAAAAGTTGCATAAGCCAAATCTTTATAAAGTTTGCGGTTGCCACTACCCATATGTTGTCTGATCACCGTAGCTCTATACTTATATGTCCATCCAACCATTGTTGCTATCCTATATAGATGTAAATTACAGAGTTATTCATTACTGAAACCTTTCCAGAGACTTGTGATCATTGACACGAGGACATGACTAAACGTCTAAACTGAAGTAGTATTGTTTTTGGTTAAGATGTGAATTGAGTAATAAGAACATCCATATGTGCGGATTTTAAGGTCACAAACGTTTCACTTAGTTATTTAAAACTTAATCAACTGGCCCCATTCATCCAATCTTTTACCCCCTGAAGGAAAAGTTGCAGTCCAAGGAGGAGCATGTACACTACTGAACAAAAAATGTTACGCCCATGGCTAGCTGCATGGATGAGTCTAAAAAAAGCAAGTAAGTGGGCGAATCCGGCGAGTTCCACCTGATGTTCCCCTCCACCATGTAGTCACGCGGTTTCGCCTGTTGCAACACCGGTCAGCCCTGCACCATGCTGGCTCATCCACAGCAACAACGCCTCATATCTCCCGCGCTCCCTCTCCCCGTCGCTCTTGCTACTCTCTCTCCCCTGCATAGTGATCCTTCTACTTGTCCATGTGCTGATTGCAAAACATGGACATGTTTTCCATTTTAGGTCAACACAAATTTTCCTACCCGTTACAAAGACGATGACATATGAAATCGTCCACACACAAAATCATGTGAAGTATCTCCTTTAACCAAGCCCTCCATAGAACATCTATTTTGAATTTTGGATAGCGAAATAAAGGAAACTCCTAGGAGAAAAAATACGGATCAAGCTAAACAACTTCCGATCCTATTATCTGCAGAAAAATGTTCGTATGTGGAGATTGTTAAAAGAAATTGAGCCCAAATTCCTATAATTTCGCTTGTTCCATACCTGTACATGTACTCTGCAAACGATTTCGATCTGCTGATAGCTTCCCGCAGCCGTAGGCGAAGATGATGTCGTGCTCGAGCGCTGCCAAAATGCCCTGCGCAAGCTCCAGGGTCATATGGTGGAATGCGTCACCGGCCACGCACATGTTACCCCTACTGATGGTACCCCAGACCAGCGCAAGCGGGGACAGCCGGTGGATCCGCCTCCATGCCCGTCGGTGGAAGGCGCCTCCATCCCCTCCGGATATTCTTCCTTTGTCAAATGATACGACCTCCATCGCATGCCCATCGGTGAGAGAACGAGGGAGCAGTGAACGGGTTGGCTTTTTCCAAAATTTTGAGGGTGTCGTGGAGTTTGGTAGGAAACCATAATAATTAGGCCATTAATTTGGGAGCGACATACACAGCAAGAAAAGATCTCCTATTTAATTTGTATTAATTATGATTTATACTATAATTTATACCATAATTAGCAGAAACAAGGGGAATGAGTGTCGACCTAAAAAGCTACATTAGGCGATGTGATGTGATTGAGTAGGGGTAATTTTGGAAATCAAATAATGTATAGCAAAAGTGCTTCACCACCAACTCGAAACAAATAGTAAAGATATATTTATTTACAGTGAGAAATCAATATTATTAGATTTATCATGATATGCAATTTTATTTTTTATTTTTTACTCCCTCCGTTCGGAAATATAAGATGTTTTAGTTTTGTGAAGTGAATGTATCTAGACATCTTTTAGTGTATAGGTTTGTTTGAATCTATATATTAAAAGATGTCTAGATACATTAGCTTTACAAAACTAAAACATCTTATATTTCTAAACGGAGAGAGTACTATTTAAGAGTTTGACATTTTTTTAAAAACTTGAACAAAGATAATCAAATTTAACTTTTAGATTTATCATGATATATATATATATATATAGTATTTAAGATTTTGATAATTTTTTATAAAAACTTGAACAAAGATAATCAAGTTTAACTTTTGAAAACACTAATACACATCATTAACAGAGGCAGAAAAAAAACTGTGTGGAATCCCAAATCAGATTCCTCTTTTTGGAACAACAATCGAAAAGCAGATGACGATGAGGGCCGAAGTAGAGGAAATCACGGGCCGAAAGCGCCACTCCAAGCAAATGTAGAGCCCCCATCCGCCAGAGGAGGCCCGGCCCGGACTTTCACAGCCACAAGACGAGATTCCATTTTCCACCTACTCCTCCCCATATTAATCCCATCCTTCCCCATCTCCGTCCATTTCCTCTCGCCTTTCCCCTCCTTCCCTCCTCCTCGTCGCGGCTCGAGCTAGGGTTTCTCGCCTCCGCTCCCGCCCCGCCACCGGCCCCCGCCAGCCATGTCGAAGCAAGGTTCGTTACGATTCTCTCCTGATCTTGCCGGCGTTCGGCGCCGATCGATCCGATACCTCTTGGTTTCTGATGTCTCGTTCGGTTTCGTGGCTGTTTTGCAGGAGGGAAGGCCAAGCCGCTCAAGCAGGCCAAGGTCGCGGAGAAGGATTACGACGAGGTATGCTCTCCTTTTGCTCCGGCCGTCTCTCCCGATTCACCGCCCGGATTAGCGATCTGCCCCTGTAATCAATTCTAGGTTTGGAGGTGTTTAGGTCGCTGGTGTGCGGTAACTTTAGATCGGTCCGTGTTTGTTAGGCTGCCGTCGACGATTTTTTCAGGGGAATAGGAATTTGCCGAAATTACTAGTATGTGTTTTTACCTGTTCTGATGCAGTAGAAGTTTTTTCGAAAATTAGGGGTTTGTGAATATTGTTCTTAGGTGAGTAGGATCACTTTGCTTGTTCTTATTGGGAAGGGAAATTTGTCGAGTTGGTATCGATTCTACCGATTATGCTGGTCCTGTATAAGACGGGCTGAACCATTTTGATGTTTGAAATTTTGAAGTAATTGCGTGTGCAAGCTAACAGTGTTCTGCGTCGGCATGTTTTACTTTTTGTATAGGGCTTAGAGAAACTCCTTCAAAAAAAAATTCCATTTCATATCTTGCAAACTGGGCTCGATCGCATTTTTTTGTTTCCTGCAAATCGACCACCACGCACCCCATATTTCCAGTACGCCTGTTTATATTTCCCGCAAAGCTCGAAAACCTTGGTGTGACGGGACGATTTCTTCCTGCCATGGCCTCCCGTCGTCGATTCAAGCGGTCCTTGGCGACACCGTGCCTCAGAGAATGTCCTCCGCTGTCTGCCGTGCCATTCCCATCTCTTGCGGAGATCACGGCGCCTCCTATCTTTACTCCGCGAGCCCTCTAGAGCACCTGCCATGGATCCAGAGTGGAGCTCTGCCTCCGTCCTCCCGTCTTGGCTCGAGAATTGCTGGCTGAATAGATGTGGGCTGCTCCATGTCTGGCCAACTGTTCTATTTTGTTCGATTTGTCTATTTATTTTAGGAATTGCATGTCATATTCTTTGTAACTTAGGAATTGCAAACGTTTTAGATGATTGCGTCCATGAGCTCGCCCATGAGTTTGTCCATGAAGTTCTTGCTTGAGGACTCGTCATCGTCGTATGATTTGGACATATAAAATTTAATTTTCGACGAGACCAAGGACATCATTTTGATGCGCCTGATTGAAATTCGGGAGGAGGCAATTGAGGAGGAGAAGATTGAGGAGGGGAAGAAGAGAAAGCGTGCAGGATCCCAAGTGAGTGGTTTGTGCCTCCCCCGAAACCAAGCTCTTGGCCATGAAATGCTGATAAAAGATTATTCTGCCGAGATTTGCACATATCCTGATCATCTCTTTCGGTATTACGGTACGAGTTTAGGGGATCTGTTTTGGCGGAAACTGTGCCATACCGCAAATTTGTGTTATCTGATTTTGTCTGTGTAGCTTACATAATGCACAGTCATGGCTTGTTTGAGGTGAATATGCTAAGTAGAATTTGCAGAAAAACCTGGGGTGCATAGCTTTATTTCTTGGCTTGTTTCTTTCTTTATGCCATTACTGTAAACTGTTTTTAGACATTACCAAGTGATCGGTTAGTTCACTATAACTCGACTGTACTGGGTCAGCTAGAAGGGTGTATTCAGTTAGTCGTATGAGCCTTGGTTTTCCTTTTTAAATTTGTTGTACCTCTTTGTTGTACCTCTTTGTTTCAGTTATCTTGCTCTCGGTTATATACTACCATTTTTTTTATAAAAATAAGCTACAACAGTGGTAAGGGGAGAGGAGGGCGTTCTGAATTTCATACAATCCTTAGAAAACAGTACTCCTTTCTTTAGGATCTTTCCATGAACGTGAAAAGGAATAATATCAGTTACTCCATTGACCAGTGACAATTCCTGTATGCTTATCATTGTTTTGGTTTTCTCTTTATTTGCAGACTGACCTGGCATACCTCCAGAAGAAGAAAGATGAGCAAAAGGTGAGACCAGTAGCATTTCTCCCCAGCTCTGCTTATTTTATGACCCTTGTTACTGACATGGACCATGTTATTTTTCTTGACAATCAGGCACTGAAGGAGCTGAAGGCAAAGGCAGGCCAGAAGGGTGCCCTGGGAGGATCCGGTCTCAAGAAGAGTGGGAAGAAATGAGCAATACCCAGAAAATGATAAAACCATCTATCTATCTGTGTTGCGCTTTGCTATCTGTGGCTGTAACAGACTACATTTCAAATGTGTTGAGTATTGCTCTCATCGTGGTTGCAGTTGGGTTGCTGGAACCTACTGTGTTCAGCCTCCTCTGCTTAGCTATGGTACAGATGGTTCCCTAGCTAATAATATGACGTAATTTGTGACTGAAAAGTTTCCAGTGCGTGCATCTGGGCGCTCTGTTTCTCTGTTGTGATTGCTTGCTCCTGTTCTGCTTCAGTTTCACTAGCTGCGTCCACTTTGTTAGTTGGTTGCGCTCTGTTTCTCTGTGGTGGTTGTTTGCTCTTGTTCTGCTTCAGTTTCACTAGCTGCTTCCACATGCTTTTTTATTTGCTTTTCTTAGCCAGCATTGGTTGTTTACCCAGTTTTATTCATGTTCCTCCATTTCGTATATTAGGATGTCTTTGGAACAGGGTACATCTTGAATTCCCGGCATCTACATTAAAATTCTGATTCGCTCCAGAACTGCAGAGCTAATGTTGGATGATGGGTTTGTCCTTGCCAAAGTTTGAACTTCTTATTCTTTGACTTGGACGTGCCTTTCATAGCTGATGCTCAAATGACGCCATAGCTTAATATTAGCTACAATTTCATCTTCCAAACTATGTATTCCTTATAACAAATCGAAGGACAACGACCCGCAGGTACATAAATTTCCAAAGAGGCACGTGCTGCTCGCTAGAACACGAGTCAGAGCGGACGGCGCCTTGTGTTTTTTTTAGAGCAACCAATATTTTATTAATAGAAAATGAATTTATATGAGTAAACACATGTGAAAACTAAAAGACAAAGATAGATTAGGAGAAAACAGTTGTCCTAGATGCTTTGCAAAAAGAATCCTAAAGGATAGAAAAATACAAAATTATCCCTACGTTTTTCTGCACTCGCTGCCGAAACTAGCGACTGCCGCCACACTCCAACGCCACCTAGACGCACGTTGGAAGAGATACCGAGCCTCCACCATTGCTAGATCCAAAGAAGCACCATCGTCAACAAGCGTGCAGCAAGCAACGAGGCACATATCGCTGTGGCACGTCGACCGGGAGACGTCCCCATGCTTCATTGAACCAGGAGCCATCGTATTCAATCGACGAAGTCGGGAAATAACGAAAGATCCACCACCTTCGGACCAGCATCCGTGCTTCAGAGCACCCACCTCGTCCTGGCTCCCAGCGTCGCCGTGGATAACGACGGGTACCAGCGACACGTCGAGAAACAGATCTCGCCAGATCTGAATAACAACGAGAAGACCACGCTGCCGATCTAAATGATCAACAAGCACACTTTGCCATCAACTCCGAGACGTCACCATGAATATCGCCGCCTGCGTGGGAGTGAAGTTGAGGCATATTTATTTGTCCGGACATCGCTTAACCATCCGACGACACACGAGAGCAGACAAGCCCTAACCCTAACTTCAAAACGAAGGAACGAGATCCTCCCTCCCTTCTGCCGCCGGGGCGGAAGCGGAGGGGGAGGGGATCGACTCCCACGCTAGCCGGAGATCTGGGGATTCGGGAGTTTTGGTTCGTCGCCGCCCTGGCGCTGGAGGGAGACGCGAAAACAGAGACCAAGGAAGCTGCTATAATGTGCAGACTGCAGAGACGGCGCCTAGTGTTCTGCTTGTGGTTGATCACCGTAGGTCCTTTGACCGTTTTCCGTCTAAGGCCTTTCACAATGCATTGGTTCTTAGCGCGTTATCCTAGGTAGAGGTTTATTCAAAGAAACAACAACCACAATGCATTGTATCTTAGGATAGTATCTAAATTTAATGATTTTGGCCCCATGCATGAATGCGATTGAGCTAAGAATACTTTTTGCCTATGACTTTATGCAAAGGTTGTAGCTTAGCTAAGATACACAACACTCTCTTTCATCAATTAATATGGTGCCACATCACCATTTTACCTATGATACCGTTGTGAAAGGCCTAATTGATCTTCGTGAGTGCGCATCGAGGACTAATCAATCCTTCGTGTATTATTTTTCTTCTAAAAACAAAGACTAAATCATTCGTGTGAAGACCTCATCTAGCAGTAGCGATATTCTTTAACGGTGAGAGCAGATACGATACGAGATGATGACGACGCGACCGGTTGGGGCAAAACAAAAGGGTCGCTGCATGCCTTGAGAGGAGATCAAGTGGCGAAGTGCGCGGTGGCACCCATCCGGTGGACACTGACGGCGACGCCGGCCACCGGGGTACACGCACCCGGCGAACGCGCCTTTTCGTCCTGATCTCCGGCGTCGACTTTCCCGTTAACGACAAGCGAGTTCGGTATCCATCGGCCATCGCGAGTGGATCATGGACGAGTGAAAGCAGCACGATCGACGGTACTAGACTACTAGTATCACTAGCTAGATCCGTACCGTACATACGTACAGGCAGACAGGCCAAACCTATGTATGTAGGCCCTGCCGATCAATGGTTTTTTGGCCATTTGGCCGAACTAGTGCTTCATCTGAACCCAACTGAAACTGTTTAGAATCGGTCTCCTAGGTTTGGCGCCAACAGAAATGGAGCCAATGTAGTACAGATCGGCGCCACATCCTTATTGGCCATGAACTCAATGAAATGAGAAATTGAAAGATTTCGCTCCATGTTTTATCATGGCTTGATCACCCCGTCGTCATCACACGACTCGTGCTTATTCGCTTGGACCTACACGTACACGTCGGCCACCTAAACGTGCTTAGAATTAGAATAGGACCGGAATCCGGATTGTGGTCGATCGAGTGACAGTAATATTCGTCCCGGGAGATGCAGCGCAGGAGACGCGTCCAAATCTCGCGAAAACCATATGCTGAACATCCCCCTATTCATCGCCGAAACTTCTGGCCGACCAGCCGGCATGCCAACGACGGCCATGCCCATATGACGATCGACGTGGAGATCCCAACGCGGACGTAGGGTCCTATCGGGGACCGGAACACGGAGGCCGACATCACACGATCCAAGCAGGAGCAGCCCAACTACCAACTGTTCCTCCATCGACGTCCCTGTACATTACAGGTCGGGCCGGGGGCACGTACGGCACGGCACGGAGGTGACGCCAAGCAGGCGAGGACGACCGGACCACGGCGTCACGCAGCAGTGGTATAATCACGGCGCTGGTGAAAGGAACCGGCACCGATCGACGAGGGGGCCGCCGGTCAGTTGATGTTGATTGGCTAGGGGGACAGCGAGTGCGAGGTGCGTAGAGCACCGCACCATTGATCGACGTTGGACCCCGGCCGGGATGTCGTCGGCGTCGCCATCAGGTCGGCCAGTTCGATGGAGCAGTGGATCCAGCGGTTGCTACGGGATCGATCGAATCCGGCCGTTTTCCATATCTCCGGGATAGCCAATTCTCAACTACTCCCTCCGTTTAGAAATATAAGATGTTTTAGCTTTGTAAAGTAAGTGTATTTAGACATCTTTTAGTGTATAGGTTCGCTCGAATCTATACACTAAAAGATGATACACTCACTTCACAAAGCTAAAACATCTTATATTTCTAAATGGAGAGAGTAGCCGAGAATTAATTTAGCACTCCATAAGTCTAGACTGCATCGCCGATCTTTGTATCTATGAGTTGTAAGCTGAGTTTTTTTTTGTTTATAAAGCGGGGCGAAAGCCTATTTCGAGAAGAAGATGCATCAAATTTCACAAATAAAATATTAAGATGACCGATAGAACACCAAGTAGGCTAACCTGATGCAAACACAGTGCCACACAACTTACCGCGCAACTCACCACAACCAAACAAAGGGAACTCTCCTTTCATTGTATCCTGCCACAAATGGTGAAGAGGAAAACACCGAGCTACCGAAACGCCTCACGGCCGAAGTAGAGGAGTCTTCGGAATAGACTCCGCCTACAAGATGGCATAACCAACGCGTCACACAACCTTGATTTGGTGAGTGAGCGGTGGGACTGGACCATCCACGAGGAACATTGACTAAGAAGTGCCGCCTAAGATGTCCATTGTGCCTAGCGAGCCCATGCTCAGAGTGACCACCAACCTGGACTGCATCTTGTCGGAACGAGGTCTCCACGAGCGATCAAGATAACGCCTCCAAGAAAGGGATGACACCACGGTGCCGCCCCTGTCCGATCCGACGAGCCGAATCAAGGGGTTATCCCCGCGCTCGAGAGGGGGAGCATGCGTAGTCCCATGACGATGCCCTCATGCATCGTCGTCGCCAGGTTCAAGTAGGGATTTTGCCCCGGCACATACCAACTCCCACCTGAAAAAGGGAAATCTTGAGCCACCCTTGGCTGCACCGCTTACAAAAAGAGAGCTGAACCCCGATGTCGAGGAAGGGGGTGCGCAGAATGTCGTTCTAGCTCCGCCATGGGATGACTTGGACGGTGAGGTCGAGCCCGCCGCCGACATATGACTGGTCATCGGCACCACCACGGTGCAAGGAGGCTGCAGCTGCCAAGCGCCGGCACGCCCTGTCGTCATGGACTTAGGCCCACGAACGAGCCTGTCGTCACTGTTTGCAGCAGCAAGGGCACCACCCTCGAGCGGAGAACGAGTCCCCTACCTCCGTCGCCTTCGAGACGCTCGCCGCTCTATGCCCGCTGGATCTAGACGAGGTCGCGCGCCGCCGCTGCCATCCCCAATCGGGCTTTGCATGATGGTGGCAAAGAGGGAGGAGGTGCTAGTGAAGGCCTACCGGCGGCAGGATTTCTAGGTTCTAGGAGGGGTTGTGTCTTGGAACCTTACCTTCAGATTTTTTTTATTGTATATGTGGAGTTACAACTAGAATTTTAAGTTGCAACTCGGAATGGTACTGAGATTTTTGAGTTGCATACCAATTTACATTTTCAGATTATTTTTAGTTGCAAATCAAGTTGAAACTGTGATTTTAAATTGCAAATCAGTGGTAACAAAAAAGTGATTTACACATTCATATACTGCATAATAATATTAAGATAAAATCATTTGACTGGAAATGAAGCTAATTTCCAGTCGACTGAAAATTAGCTACTACTACCTTATTTATCTCGCGTTGGAGAACGTGGGTTTATTTGTTGCCAAGTTGGGTCCTAGAACTGATCTTCTCTGTTACTCTGCTACTACCTTTGCTTTTTGGACACTTTAGCACGTCTGAATAAACCTTCCCGATCCCGATCGATCTCTACTCAAGTCTACTACTGGCAGGTCGGATTAAAAGGTTTTTGATCACGCAGTTCCAGCAAATAAAGCATGGGTTCCGAGGAGGGACCACGAGATGATCCGGGCTTGGGAGAAGAGTCCCGGCCAAAGGAAGGCGGGAGAGGATGGATGGGATCCGGTAGTCTGTCGATCGTAAGAGGGATCCAACAGCACACGTGGGTCACACGGACGGGTGAGTGCCGCCCCCACACCTTCCCTACAACCCGCCATCATTCCCGCCCCTTGCCCTGCACCACCCTCGTCAACATTTATCTCATAACAAACTGATAAAACCAGTGCAACACTACCCCGGGTTCCATGACCTTTGGTTTGAAACTTTAGGGGATGCGTCCACACTAAAGTGCACTAGATAGACTTCATACTTGTAAACCTTTGCACATTTTCTTACTTTGCAGTTATTTAATACACGACTAACCTTAGGCAAGTGTGAATTGATACAAAAATGTGGCTATATAACTTTTTTACCACATGACACACACGTGTGGGTAAGATTTGGCAAAAATATAAGGAAATTATACAGAGGGAAAGTTAGTATCTAGGGCACCAGGTTGCAAGCCGTCTGATTTTGTAGCCAACGGTGGATGCCAACTGTCATCGAAAAAAGTTAAAATAAGTTATCGCGTGGCAATTCTTGGTTATTCCAAAACCAGTCGTACCATAAAACAACCGCTCAATTTTGGTCTCTAGAATTATATGTACGACATGTGTCCATGTATCTACTAAAGTGTGGCAAGCCGCAGCTATGATAACAACCCCTTTTTATGATAGTGATTTTGTAGTTTTACTGCGGAGGAAGGAATATCTATTATTGCACTGTACTTGCAGAGGAAGGAAATTTTGAAAAATATATATCAAACATATTCCATACCAACCATTCAGGAGCGGACATTGGGGACTTCAGTGCTAGCGGCGTTTCGGCTCCAACAGCCCCGGATCATGAGTCAGAGGCCTACCTCAGGGACAGCGGGCGCGGGCGAAAGACGGTGAGCGACACAGAGGTTTTCCCGAGAGAAAGCTCAGTAATCCGACACTAGCGGCGGCGATGCTTGCAGGTATTGTTACCTGGGGCGTCGATGCGTCTACCTTCTCTGCGATAGGGCTCCCGGTCGGTCTCGGCGGCGGTGGCATGGTGCGTTGTTACCCTCTTGTGGGGCGGGCGGGGGGGGGGGGGGGGGGGTCACCCTGGCCTCGGATTGTTGACTTCGGTGAAAAGTAAGTGGCCTCCCCATCACCTTGTATCTTTTCTGCCGATGTGGTTTTATTTATAAGGTAGGGTGAAAGCCTGTTTCAAGAAGGTGTTATGGAAATCTTAAACTTTATGTGTGTTTACATGTGTATTAGCAAAAGACCCTCAACTACACAATTTTTGTGGTAATAGAGAGCCTCTAAGATCGCGCAATTCATAGAGACACTTGACTACAACAGTAGATTGTCCAGATACCAAGACACAGTAATTACTCAAATGATGTATATGACACATCATTTCTGATTTAGAAAACAACTACTCTACCCTTTCTGGTCAGAAAAATCAAAAGAGATCAAAAGACCAGACACATCATTTGCGATTAAAAAGCATGAGCCCATCATGCATTTCTGCTTTCGTGGTCAGAAAAGATAACCAAGAGGGCCTGCTTTTGGATAGCCACACAGCACAAGGTCCTTGATGCACAATCACCTAGCTAATTAATAAAGCAAGCTCGAGACCCTCCTTCAGCTAGCTCAATTATAACACCACACTAGCAGCTTCAACACCCAGCTTTCCTCACCACTCTTTCCTCTCACAGTCTACGCACACACAACCAACACACCGGCGATCGATGGAGAAGAGCAGATCGGTGCCCCACGAGCACTCGTCGGCGTACTACGGGTGCGGTGGCGGGTACGACTACGAGGACGTGGGCCGCGGCGGGACGGCCGTCAAGTCGTACAGCTTCAACGGGCCCAGCGCCGGCGACGACCCGGAGGTGAAGCGGCGGCGGCGTGTGGCGTCGTACAACGTGTTCGCCTCGCAGGCCAGGCTCAAGTCCTCCGTCCGCGGCAGCTTCAAGTGGCTCAAGTCCAAGCTCTCCGACGTCCGCTACGGTGGCCTCTGAACTCAATTCACAACCTCCCCAATCCTCCATGAACCCCTGTCTCTCTAAATATACTATGCATATGCATGAAGAAGTGTGTGTGTGTACTGTGTACTACGACTGCTGCTACACGTGCAGGCATGGCCAAGTTGCTGCATATATGTGTGTGTACATGCCATATTTATGCATGTATGAACTAGTATGTGTGTGTGATGTTAAGTTGCTGCATGGTTAACCGTTAGATCCATCGGTGTACTATGTGTTTTTGGTTCCTTGTGAGAAATGAAGGACAGTGGTTGAACTGTACCCTGCTTAATTTGCATGCTTAAATTGCAGATCAAGTTGTATCAAGCCATGTTCTCTGTTTTTTCTCTCTATGATGTATTCTCTGTTCCTATTTCTCCATTCATGCTAATTGCATACTTTATGTTGGAGTGGATAATCTTACGCATGTTATTGTCACATATGTACTAGTTACATCCGATATTTACACGTGTGGCTGCATGTATGAGCTACCATTCTGTGCAGGGGCGGAGCTCCGTTGGGGCCAAATCGGGCCATGGCCCGCCCATGACTTTCATAGAAAAATTTGTATGCCTATGTATGCCCAGCACAGCAGCACCTATTCCCTGCCCTCTATGGTGCGTCCCAGAGTGCCATTCTCTCCCTATCTCTCAGGAGGCCACGATGGATTGATCTCGCAGGCCGTAGCCATGGAGCGTCACTGGCTAGGACCGCACACAACCAGGGGGGCAGAGAATCGCTGCATCTGGGCACGGGGCACCGGCCAAGGATAGCAGCCGGCCAGCGTCCCGCGAGCATCTGCGAACAGCCACAGACTCGATCCCCAGTTTTTTTCTATTTTTATGCCCAGGCAATTTTCTTTTGTTCTCCAAACTATTTAGTGAGCAGTGAGGTAGATAGTGAGTGCATCCGCTTATCTTATAACAACTTAGAACAAAAGTATTGATTAATGACCACTGTCTAGTAATATAGTGTGATTCAGAACGAAAATTTGTGAGACTGGCCCGCCCATCGATTTCTCTTAAGCTCCGCCACTGATTCTGTGTGATCTTAAGCTTATGTATTGTTAACTGATAGATCGCTCCCCCTTTTTATTTGCCTTGTGAGAAGAGGATCAGAACAGTGGTTATTAATCAAACGTTAGGTTCTTGAAGAATTATTGTGCTTTCCTGCTTAGTTTGGAAATTTAAATTGCATAAAGCCATGTTTCCTGTTCTCTGTTTCCCCTTTTCCTTTTCCTGTATATTTGATTTAGAGTGGAGAATTTTTGTGGTTGGAACGCTGTCTTTGGTTATTTATGGATGGTTTCTGCAGATACTTTCCAAGCCTTCTGTTTGGCACCACCAGTTGCAGAGTCGGTTCATTGATGGCAGCAACAGTGTTATTAACGTGATAATAGTAGTACTACTAGTAAAAGAGCACGCATCAAGCATTTCATTCCTCGACACTAATCCTTCGATATTAGACAAGTATGCTGGGATCAACCATGAGGTACCACTATGTGTGATATTAAGCTGCTGTGTGGTTAACTGATATACCGCTTCCTGTTTTTATTTGCCTTGTGAGAAGGGGATCAAAACAGTGGTTGTTTATGATCGTTCTTGAAGAATTATGGTTCTTTCCTAATAATTTTGGAAATTTACGTTGCATAAAGCCATGTTTCATGTTCTCTGTTCCTCCCTTTCCTGTATATTTTGATTCGGACTCGAGAATTTTTGTGGCTGGAACGCTCTCTGTGGTTTTTTTTTTGAAACTGGTAAATCAAATTCCACTAAACACGGTGCATAGCAATGTCGCTAGCCACCAAAGCTGATACAAAAGCCGGTGCATCCAGCATCCTCCGACCACGACGAGTTCACCACACCTAGCTCTCTACCATGACGAGCGATGGCATGAGCCACCTTATTACATAAGCGGCGACAGAAGCTAAACACAAAGGAATCAAAAGCTAAGGTACAAAGACTTCTAGCTTCTCGATAGAGGACACCAATGTCCGCCATATCATGGTCTCCAGACTTGAGCGCATTCACCAAGTTCAAAGAGTCTGATTCAAAGATAACTCTGAAGGCCCCCAAGTTGCTCGTCCTTTCGATGGCTTGAATGCATGCATACGCCTCCGCATGGAGTGCACTGCGCATATGCTTCATGCAACCCGCACCTGCCAACAGAAAATTGCCATCCTCTGACCGAGCGATAAAGCCCCAAGCCCCTTCGTTAGTATTCTGGCAGAAAGCCGCATCAAAATTCACTTTTATGAAGTTTTCCCTTGGTGGGTGCCAGAACGCCACCTGGGTTTGTTCATTGGCAATCTGAGCATCTGTTGAAGAGAAATCCGACAGGAATTTTTGGATTTGGAAGCAGACTTCCTCTGGAGACTGTATCTTCTCTTCTGCATTGGCCTTGTTTCTCGCTGTCCACCAAGTCCAAAGCAAGATAACAACAAGCGACCTCTTCTCCGGCTTGAGGGAAATGATCTCATTGGTCACTTGGAAGGCGTTCTGACATTCGCAAAGGTAAATACGGATATCCTCTGCATCCATTGCTCTCCAACTCTTCTTAACAGCTTTACAGTGAAGGAAGAGGTGACCTCCATCTTCATCAAGCCGCCAGCACATCGGATAGCGGGTGTCAAGCTCAATCTTCTTTCGCTTGATATTCATTCTAGTGGGGAGGCTATTATGCGTCAAACGCCAAAAGAAAACGAGCACCTTGCCTGGAAGTTTCAGATTCCAAAGATCCTTCCAAACCGAGTTCTGACGTGCAGCATTTGTGGATGGCTCTCCATCTCTATGAAGGCGACTGTCTCTCTGGCTGACACCCAGATGACAAGCCGATTTAACAGTGAAATTACCTTTGCTTTCATAGTGCCAAGCTATGGTATCCTCCATGTCAGGACGGATAGGGATCATCAAGATCTCCTTCACATCATCTGGGTTGAAATGATCAAACAGAAGTTCTTCATCCCACTGCTCCATCACTGGATTGATGAGCTCACTAACCCGGGTCACAATGGACTGGCCCCTGACAGAGCTAGGTTGCCGAGTAGAGCCTCGCGGTAGCCAAGGATCCTCCCAAACCGCAATATTATCCCCATTTCTGACTCTCGAAACGATGCCCTCTTTCAAAAGTGAGCAACCCTTTAGAATACTACGCCATGTATAGGACATACTTTGCTTAGGCGTGGCCTCAAGAACTATGCAGTCCGGGAAATATTTTGCCTTGAGAACCTTGGCACAAAGAGAGTCAGGGAATTTCAGCAGCCTCCAACTCTATCTCGCTAGCATGGCGAGATTGAAGATATGCAGATCACGAAAACCAAGTCCACCAGCCGCTTTGTTGCTCGAGAGCTTGTCCCAGCTAAGCCAATGACAATTCTTCTTTCCCTCCTGCTGGTCCCACCAGTACCGGCAAATCATAGCACTGATCTCTTCACATAATTGTTTCGTTAGATCAAAGACAGACATCGCATAGGTAGGGATAGCCTGTGCGATTGCCTTTATTAGGATTTCTTTACCCGCCCTTGAAAGTAATTTCTCCTTCCATCCCTGAATGCGCCTCCATATCTTCTCCTTGATATATTCAAACTCTTTCCTTTTTGAAGCACCCAAATGAACCGGAAGCCCAAGGTATCTTTGATTCAAGGACTCCCTTGGTATCCCAAGTATATTCAGCACTACTCTCTTTGTTCGGTGTCTAGTACCCTTACTGAAGAATGCTGAGCTTTTATCCTTGTTTATCATTTGACCTGATTGAGACTCATAGAGTGCCAGAATATCTTTCAAGCAATTCGCACTTGCTGCCATTGCCTTCATAATAATGAGCGAATCATCTACGAAGAAGAGGTGGTTTACCCTCGGCGTCGTAGGATAGATTTGGATCCCTTCCAGAGTGCCATTCACCTCGGCCTGCTTGAGCATGGCAGAGAAAGCCTCGGCACAAAGGATAAAAAGATACGGCGACAGAGGATCCCCTTGTCGGAGACCTCGCTTAGGTTTGAAAGCCTCAGTTAACTTTCCATTCACTTTAACTCGATAGGATACTGACTTCACACATTTCATGATTAAACTCACCCATTGATCATTAAAACCCATCCGCTTCATCATCTTCTCGAGAAACAACCATTCAACCCTGTCGTATGCTTTACTCATATCTAGCTTCACCGCCACCATCCCTTCCCTTCCTCCCTTTCTCGCAAGCATCTGATGTGTAAATTCATAGGCTAGCAGCACATTATCTATAATCATGCGCCCTGGAACAAATGCTGACTGAGTGGGGGAGATAATGTCAGGTAGCAAACATTTCAATCTATTTGCTAGAACCTTTGATATCAATTTATAGATGACATTACATAGGCTAATTGGCCGATATTCAGTAAGCTTCTCCGGGTTCTTCACCTTTGGGATCAAAATAATGGTTGTCTCATTCCATCCAGCAGGCATATCTCCTCCATTGAGTACTGCTAGTACCTTAGCTTGCACTTTCTCCCCAAGGATATGCCAAAATTTCTTATAGAATATAGCTGGCATTCCATCTGGCCCTGGCGCCTTGAGGTCACCAATGGAATCAAGGGCTTTTCCAACTTCCTCCACTGTGTACGGCATAATTAGGGTCTCATTCATCTGTATAGACACCGACTATGGTACATACTGGAGGATATCATAATTTATATTGCCTGCAGAAGACATGAACAAACTTTTGTAGAAATTAGTAATAAAAGGTCCTATTTCTTCCTCCCTCTCCACTACTCCTCCACCATCTCTCTTCAATTTCTTTATCCTATTCACCCTTCTCCTCTCCGATGCATGGGCATGGAAAAAACTTGTATTCCGATCCCCATTTTTAAGCCAATTCGCTTTGGCAGGCTGTTGCCAGAATACATTGTACTGATCTTCAAGCCGACTAAGCTTATAGCGGAGAAGGTGTTCTTGGTTTACTGCCTGCTAATCAATCTTCTTCCTTCTGCACTCCTCCAAGTCCTTCTTAACTTTTTTAATACGATGCTTCAAATCCCCTAGAACTTCTCTATCCCAGGTCACCAAACTCCCACTATCCCTTTTAACCGCCTCGCTCACCTTCTCCGCCCCATCTTCAAAAGCACTGTTCCATGCCTCCTCAATAATCTGTTCACACCCTTCCTCCTGAAGCCAGCTTGCTTCAAACCTGAAACACTTCTCTCCACTCCCGCGGTTCTCCAGAAATCAAGATTGTTCATTCAGTTCAGTTATGAGTGGTCGGTGGTCTGAATGTCGAGGATCCCCATTTATTACTTTATACAAAGGGAACAAACATCTCCAAGCAGAATTTGTCACCACTCTATCAAGTCGTTCTCTAATATATCCACTCGCAACATGCCAATTATTCCGCCAGGTAAACGGATCACCCACGTAGCCAAGGTCCTCTAGTTCACAGTGTTCCAATGTCCTCCTAAACGCATCCATGCACCCCTGGTTCCGAGCCGGTCCACCCTCCTTCTCACCAGCAAAAAGAATCTCATTGAAATCACCCATGATCATCCAAGGGAGATCAGATTGTGCATGTAAATTTCGTAGAAGCTTCCAAGTGTTCTCCTTCTCTCCCGCTTTGGATTCACCATAGATCCCCGTTAACCTCCATTTGGTACCATTCTCCTCCGTCACATCCACATCAATGTGGTACCTTCCCTTCCAACACAAGCTTACGTCCACTTCTCTCTTCCAGAATAACGCTAAACCCCCACTCCTTCCAACACTATCCACCACCACAATGTTTGGCATATTCAGCTTCCACCTCAAAAACTCCATCTCTCTTCCTACCAATTTAGTCTCTGACAGAAAGAGTATATCGGGATCTTCTGTCCTCTGCAGCTCCAGAAGACCATTGACTGCCGGCTGGTTCCCAAGCCCCGGCAGTTCTGAGCCACTGTCTTCATTGGGTCCCGCAGGACTGTTCCGACAATCCCGCCAAATTTTTGTTGTTAGGGTCAACAACACCCTTTGTCTTCTTTGTCCTCCCTTCCTTGTCCTCATCAGTTTCCATAGGTACCAGGTCCCTCTTCTCACCCAGTTTCACGTTGAGTCTAGTTTGATTACCATCCACTTTCCTCTCCCTTCTTTTAAAACTGCCCTCTTTCTTCTTCTTAATCACTTCACCACTCCCACCCTCTATGTGATCAGCTAGAGTGTGCATGGCCTTGGGATGTGCATGGCCTCGGGATTCACACCATGGGCACCATGCACCAGAGCCAGCTGCTTCTCCCCCGGGTCTACTGGACTTTTGTTCGCTGAGTCGCTTTCTACATTGTGTGTCACCCCACTTGAGACTGGGGTACCATCCTTCCTCCGTCCATCTCCTCCTTGCACCGAATCTTCCGCTACTGGAAAGTCTAGGTTTTTCTGCACTCCTTGATCCTTTACCGGACTCGTTTCTTCAGCACTACCCGAGGACCGATTATTCAGATTGTTGCTCATAATCTTCCCCACCACTTCTTTCCTCCACAACGGATTTTCACTTCCCCCCTCCCGAAGAACGCCCAAACGAACCAAAACCCCTCCCACCAAACCTCGACCTACCTTCTCCCCAATATTGCTTCTCTCCACTGTTGGATTTCCTTGGAATATACGCGCGCATCCATCCTCCATATTGTTTCCTCTCTCCCTTCTCCAGAGTGACCGAGCAGCTTTTATCATCGTGACCAATAATGCCACATACATAGCAGAACTCCGGAAGAAATTCATATTCGAAAGGGCACCATTTTTGTTCGGATGGTTTCTGCAGATACTTTCGTAGCCTTCAGTTTGGCACCACAAGTTGCAGAGTCAGCTCATCAATGGCCAGTAACAGTGTTGTTAGTAGTACTAGTTAAAGAGCACTCATCACGCAATTTCATTCCTCAACACTAATCTTTGACCAGTTATGGCGGGACCAATCATGAACTGAACAAATCCCAGTAGACTTCCTAGTTTCTGAATGGTGATTTATTGATATATGAACTGCGTCGCAGTTCTACAAATCAATGGGTTTCTCAACTGAAACAGCAGCTAGTTCAGTTACAGCAAATCAGCAGCAACAGTAGTATCATGAACAGTTTCTGCTACAGTCTGCTAAAACCCATAGCAACGAAATGCCTGTTGGTGCGTGTCCATGCCGCGACGGCGGCAGCACCGATCACGTTGCCGATCTGATCGCCATGCTGTGGTGCGTGACGGCGGCGCCGCCCTTGTGGTCGTCGCCGCCGCTCGAGTGGTATGTGTTCGCCCTCCGTAGCTGCGGTTGATCTGGTGAAGCGGCCGGTAGCAACCCCTGAATCGGGCTACCTGAAAACCGTCTTGGGGTCGTGCTGGCGTAGGCATTCATGATGGCGTTCTCGGCTGGTTCTTGGACACTGGAGGAGGCGATTGCGGCGTCGATGCCGTCTGGTTCCTGGGCTGGTTTTTGTGTGCCCTCCACGGCTATCTCGCTCTACACTCATAAAAGAGGAAATGAGAGTCTGTGCTTGCTAAATTCTGGTTCAGGTAGACGATCCTGAGGAAGAAAATGTACAAGGATGGACAAGGGCAACTGAACATTCGTGTTGTGAACTTGGGCATTCTGATTTACCTCTTTTTTGGGATTGGAAATCTTGGGTTCCTCCCCACGCTGCTCCTCATCAGCTCTCTGCTTGGCTTCCCTTCGCTTGTTTGAACGCTGTCTCAGCTTGGGCCTGTATGTAGCACAGTAGCAGAGCAGAAAACCATGAAGCCAAAACATTCAGAGAAAAAAACTGCAATACAGCATTGGAAGATCATGGATTTTCCAATGCGGATCGGGAGAATATGATCGATCAATCCTCACTTCCTTCCGTCGTGAGAGGTGGTCGGATCCGGAGTCTCCTCCTTGTACACCGCAGGGAGTTCAGAGACATCACACGGCAACGGCGTCGTAGTGAAGAACTGCAATGCAAAGTCGTGGGGAATTTTTCCGTCAGACAATGGCGACTAAAGCTTAGCAGAAGATTCAGACTTTCTGTTTACCACTCTGCAAATTCGATATGTGCGTACGTACGTCGCTCTGGAGGGCCTGGGCGGCGGTGCCCCGGGCGGCGGGGTCGAGCGCGAGGAGCGTGTGCAGAAGGGGCAGCGCCGACGGCGGGAAGCCGGCGAACCTCTCCGCCATGCTCGACTTGTACGTCTTGGGCGGGCGGAAGCTGGCCGGGAGCTTCATCTTTCTCCAGTAGTCGTCGGGCGGGGAGCCGCAGAGGCTGAAGATCTTGAAGAGCTGCTCCACCTCGGTCCTGCCGGGCATCAGCGGCTTGCCTGAGAACATCTCGGCCAGGAGGCAGCCGGCGCTCCAGAGGTCGATGCCGACGCCGTAGTCTGTGGCGCCTAGCAGCAGCTCGGGTGCACGGTACCACAGCGTCACCACGCGGCTGGTCAGCGGGCGGCGCCGCCCCGGCCCGTAGTAGTTTGCCAGGCCCAGGTCGCCGATCTTGAGCACGCCGCGCCGGTCGATCAGCAGGTTCGAGCCCTTGATGTCCCTGTGCAGGATCCCGCGCTCGTGGCAGTGCTGCAGCCCCGCCAGCAGCTGCTGCATGTAGCACTTTACCTACACGCCCAAAACCAAGACACAGCTGTCACGCTCACGCCGTCGGTCGTCGTCTCCGGTGCCCGGCGGTGGTTCTCGCTATATGTGTACCTGGGGGAGGGTGAGGGGGACGTCGGCGTGGGAGATGAGGCGGGAGAGGTCGGAGTACATGAACTCGAAGACGAGGTAGATGCTGCGGTGCATGCGGGAGGTGGCGATGCCGTCGAGGCGGATGATGTTGGGGTGGTCGAGCCGCCGGAGGATGCGCATCTCGCGTGCCATGAACCGGACGCTCTCCGGCTCCGCCGTGTCGAACCGGACCTTCTTCAGCGCCACGACGCGGCCGCCGCCGCGCTCCCGGGCCTTGTACACGTTGCTGTACGTGCCCTGTCCGACCTTCTCGATCTTGTCGAAGGCGTCGGCGCTCCGGGGCACGATCCCCTGCAGAGCCTCGCGCGGAACGTTGTCCAGCAGCCACGTCGGCCAGCCGTCAACCAGCTGCTCACGGTCGTCGGTCTCCCGCCGCGCCGACGGCGGAGGCGACGGCGAGAGTGTCGCCGCCGTTGTCAGGGTCGACGTTTCAGATGCTTCGGTCTCCGTGGGACGGGGGTCTGCGTTCGCGTCGGTGACCTGCTCCTTCGCGATGGTGGTGGGGAGGGGGTCGGTGAGCCGGCGTGCGGCGGAGGGGACGTATCCATTGGTGCGCATGAGGTGGTCGATGCCGCGGCCGTCGCTGCGGGCGGGTGAGCCCTGGGAAGGCTTGGCGTGCGCGCAGCCCATGGCAGAGTCGCGGCGTCGGCGGCGGCGTCTGCAGCTGCTGCTGCTGCCGAAGAGATGGAGGTGGAGGAAGGAGTGGGACGAGGGCGGAGACATCAACGTGAGGGGAGGAGGGCGGCCGCCCGATGTGGCGCCAAACATTTAAACGATTAATTTTTCAATCTGCAGCTGTATGGCGGCCGCCTGGGGTGACAAGAATAATGTTATCGCCGGCCGGCGGCGGCCGGCCGCGCGCGCGGCCGATTCGGGATGCTTCTACTAGCCTACGTCGTAGCTTACGTGCTTGCGCGAAACAGTGGCACACCGGCGGTACGTTGCCGCGCAGCTCATGTGTGTAAGACTGTCGTCACACACGGAGCCTTCCGCAAAAAAAAAAAACGTCACACACGGAGCAGTTACGAATGTGTGCTGTACGGAAAATATAATGCACACGCGCGTTGATGTAGGAATGGGAAACTACAAGTTTTTGTTTGGGACATAAAAATCTACTCTTGAATGTGCGCCACTTGAGGGCTTGTTCGGTGCCACTGGTTTTGTGTGTTTCGAGGGGTGTTTTAAGGGGTGTTTTGGGTGAAAACATCAACCACCCAAAACACTAGGCTTCCTCCCTCATCGCCAGCCGTCCGACAGAAACGCGAGGGGCGGACGCGTTTTACTTCCACCCCAGCCCGACGAGTTTCGCCGGGTTTCATCGGGCCTAAACAGGCCAAAACCGGCCCACCATACAGCCAAAAGTGTTTTGAGGTGTTTTCGGGTGCTTTCATCGAGCCCAAAAAAAACACCCCAAATCCGGCCCAAACACATTGGATATCACTAGCACCGAACGGGGCCTGAGTGAAAGGACATGGCCTTTTCGTTGTCTAGATTAGGAGAATTAGACTCTGATTTTCATCAAACAAGTTAGGAGGTTTTCTTAGGAAAAAGAGTTTTAGTTAATTTTTATGTTATGATGATCAGGTCGTGCAATTCTTTGTTGGATCCTACTGACCGTACTCGGCCCCATCTTCCGAGTTGTCCAAGGAGAGAAGACAAACCACCGGATCCTTAAAGTGGGTTAACGTTTCTTTCTTCCGGCCCCTATCCCCCCCCCCCCCCCCCCCCAACAATATCTCATAGCAAAATGTCAGCGTAGCTCCAACATAGCACCGCTAGTAGCAACACCACCAGTTCCATGTAGCACCGATGGCCAGCGTTAGCAGCAGCGCAACACACCCCTACCCCTTGTAGCACCGGTTATCAACGCTCCCGGCAACCTCAAAGCAAAGGCGAGCATCCATAGCGGCATATTTGATTTGATTGTAGCTCAATGTAATTTTGCCCCATCGATCATTTGATGAAGCCTTGCATTTTTTGATTGTCCTTGATAAGATTTGTCCCCAGCAAAGCATTAGACAGGGAAAAGAGTGATGTATGATATTGTTGATGGTTGGGTTGGGGATGGCCTCCTAGAGGTTGCATGGAGACGCAATGGTGATGCTATAGTATCGCAACATACACATGTCATTGTGAATGGTATGCGAGCCATTGGAATGGAAGGGGGTGGAGGATTTGGTGTTCTTACCGAGAATGTAGAACAAGAGGAAGAATATGCAGTAATTTTTGAGCGAGTATAAAGATTTTATGGTAGTTGTAGTCGACATGAACATGATTAAATTCGTAGAATTTTTGCAATTAATTGACATGGTAATTTGGAATGTGATAAGAATCAAGCACTAAATTTATGAACATTTGATTGATTGACGCGTCTCCCTAGAGTAAATAATAGGTAGTTTCAAAGGTAAACATTTTTTCGCCGATTTTTTAGGAACATAAAATTTAACTTTAGAGATAATCATCCCAGAAGGAGACCCGGTGAGTCCTCCATGGCACCATTCTGCTGACAGACAGATAGAGCGTCAGAGGCATCATCGTTAGTTCATTACTAGGTACCTCTGAAACTTTAGGAACCTGTCAGAGCCAACAGCCCGTGAGTGAAGGAAATCCAACACGTCGCCGCCACCAAAATTTCTGACGTATGCACCCAAAATTCACCAGGGATAGACATCTCTACCGACGGGCATCATCGCTGACTAGCGCTACCTCTGCCTGTCAGTGAACAACTCCGGGCTTACCTCCGGGTTTCCAATTTTGACATCACTGACGGGTTTCTTAGGGCCATCAGCGACGATCTGTAAAAAATAACATTTTTTGTACTAGTGTATTTGAGGTACTACCCGAGTGCATCGATATAGTGGACGGGCTTCATGGAGTCCGTTTTTCGAATTCAACAAAAATTGGCATTTTAAAGTTTCCAAAAAATTCTGAAAAAAAATCCTTAGATGTGGGCAATAATGACTTCTAGCTGCGTGTAAAAAATCAACGCGAAATATTTCGTATTTTGGGCTATGTAAAAATGACAAATTTCTAGATCTGAGACTGTGAACAGTACAGAATTCGAAATTTTTCAGATTTGTCAGAATTTGTCATTTTTGTGTAGGCCGGAATACAAACTCTTTCGCGCTGAAATTTCGCACGGTTGTAGAATAAGTTATATTCAAAATCTAGAATTTTATTTCAAATTTTTTTGAAACTTAAAAATGTCGATTTTCAAAAAATTCAAAAACAGGCTCAAGGGAGCCCGTCCTCTATTGCCATTTTCCGGGTACTACCCCCTCTAGTCACACGCGTGGAGATCGAGATTTCTTATTGAAACTCCCGTAGTTAAGTTCAAACTACAACATTGCCTCACCTAAGTGGTGAAGGTAAACATTTTAACATCACAAACCATTTCCTTTGTCTTTGTTTGTTTTGCAACAATCACAGTCAAGATACGAAGACCACTTGAAAATTTACTTTAGGATTTTTTCCTGTAATTTTCTTCTTCTTATGAAGCTTGTAAAAATTATTCGTGTAATAACGAATGCTTTATTCTATGGAATATTAATTTTTACATATTTTCTCTTCAGTATATTTTTTATGAATTTGTATGTTTGAATGTAAGAACTCCTCTTTTGAATTAAAATAGCATTCCAGTATTATGAGTTGATATGTGACCTTGAGTCTATGACTCCATATATTATGTGTTTCTTAAAATTTCATCCAAGTTTGAAAGTGAGCAAAGTTCATGTTGAAATTCAGAGCATTGACTTGATTAAATCACCAAGTAGAGAGAATTCCAATCACTTTGCCGTTCTAACAAAAAGTTGGGAATTTCCCCACAATTCTAGATGCATGAGAGGCAAATGCATAAATTTTGTCGGGTGTGGGAACTGGGAACATGATCATCTGGGATAGTGCATACGCCCTTTATTTGTTTGCCCGTGGGGTGACAAGCACGTTCAAGGTTCTCTCCTAGCTGCAAGAACAAAAGAACACAAAGATTTTACCTAACAGGCCGCCTGGAGACTAACAGCCCTACATCCTAAATGTCTAATTGTATTGCTCGCCGGAGGACAAACTGATAGAGACAAGTCCCGTGCCGGGGTTCCTAGGCAAGATATGAACTACTGTGGGCGGTGCTCCGCCATTGATTTTCTTCTTCTCATCTCTAGATCTTGTCTTAATTCCTCTGTAGATTGATTAATCGATCCATCTTCCTCTTTTCCACTAAGGCCATGGTCTATAACTAAAGGGGAATATCCCCCAATGACCCTGAGCTAGCAGACGAGGTGCTGCGCGGAGGGCCAGCCACACCTCTATTGCTACACCAGTCTACGAGGCATTCTTTAGTGAATCTGTTATATTCTGATCCAAATTCTATAAAGTAGAGGCCAATTTCTGACGAGCGGAGCGAGGCCCGTCGCCGGAGGCTTGGGCCACCGTCTATATATACTCCTTGTAAGCCGCCGGCTAGGGTTCATCGCATCATAAGATAGCTCACGGCGTTTGTAAACATACACCCGATATAGTGAAGTTTTGCTGGTTGGCGCCCGTGGTTTTTTACCTCTCTTTGTTGGAGAGGGTTTTCCACGTTAAAATCTTGTGTCTCCGTGCTGTGATTTCTTTTTCGTTCTTCGTTATTGCCTATCGCTTATATAACAAGTGGTATCAGAGCCCCAGGTTTCTAATCTAGGATTTGCGAGATGGCGTCTTTGAAGCTCGATCTGCCGCAGCTGGATTACACCACAAGGTTCTCCCTATGGCAAGTGAAAATGAGGGCGATCCTCGCCCAAACTTCAGATCTCAATGATGCGCTCGATGGTTTCGGAAAGAAACCGGTTGCGTCATGGACAGAGGAGGAAAAGCGGAAAGACCGTAAGGCTTTGTCTTTGATTCAACTTCATCTATCCAATAATATTTTGCAGGAAGTGTTGCAAGAGAAATCTGCAGCGGCCCTATGGCTGAAACTGGAATCGATCTGCATGTCAAAGGATCTAACCAGTAGGTTGCAAGTGAAGATGAAGCTGTTCCAGCACAAGCTGCAGGAAGGTCAGTCCGTGATGAATCACCTATCGATCTTCAGAGAGATCGTTTCAGATTTACTGTCCATGGAGGTAAAATATGAGGATGAAGATCTAGCACTTCTTCTGTTAGTCTCATTGCCAAATTCCTTTACGAATTTCCGTGACACCATATGTATAAGTCGTGATACACTAACCCTCACAGAAGTTTATGAGGCTCTCCATCAAAGGGAGAAGATGAAATCTATGGTGCAGGCTGAAAGTTCATCCTCCAAGGCGGAGGCGTTAGAGGTCCGAGGCAGGCCTGAGCAGCGAGACAACTACCACCACCACAACAACAGAGATAAGAGTAAGACCGACAGAGGTCGCTCAAAGTCCAAGGGACGTGACAAGTTCTGCAGGTATTGTAAGAAACCTAGCCACAATATTGATGATTGTTGGAAGTTGCAGAACAAGGAGAAAAGAAACGGAACTTACCAACCGAAAAACAATGATGGTAATGGTAAGTGATACGTCTCAAACGTATCTATAATTTTTGATGCTCCATGCTTGTTTTTACACCATTTGCCTATTGTTTCGTTACACTTAGTGGCATTTTTATACATTTTCCGGAACTAACCTATTAACGAAGTGCCACAGTGCCAGTTCCCTGTTTTCTGCTGTTTTTGTGTTTCAGAGTGATACACAGGAAATATTCTCGGAATTGGACGAAACCAAAGCCAGAAGTCTTATTTTTCCCGGGAGCATCCAGACATCCGAAAAAGAGCCGGAGAGGGGCCAGGGCCTGCCCTCACACTAGGGTGGCGCGGCCCAGGCCCTGGCCGTGCCACCCATGTGTGAGGAGCCCCTGGCTGCCCTCTTGCGATGCCCCTTCACCTATATAAAGCCTCGGGACGGAAAACCCTAAAGGATTCGGCAATTTTCCAGAAGCAGTTCCGCAGCTCCGCCGCCACCACCGACGAATTTCGGGGGACAGAAGTCTCTGTTCCGGCACCCTGCCGGGACGGGGAAGTGTCCCCGGAGCCATCTCCATCGGTCTCCATCGCCGTCTCCGCCGTCTCCATTGACCTCACCGCCATCTCCATCAACCTTGTTGTCTCCTATGATGAGGAGGGAGTAGTTCATCCCCGGGGCTGAGGGCTCTACCGGTAGCTATGTGGTTCACCTCTCTCTCCCATGATGTGATCTTTATGTGATCGTGAGCTTTGTATCATGTTGAACAAGTACATGTTATTATTCAGATATTTTGTGTACTCTAGTGATGTTATTAAAGTAATCTATTCCTCCTGCTATGGTGTAATGGTGACAGTGCATACATCATGGTGGTACTTGGTTTAGGCTATGATTGTGATCTCTTGTGGATTATGAGAATAATTATTGCTATGATAGTTTGAGTGATCTATTCCTCCTTTCATGGTGTAATGTTGACAGTGTGTGCACCGTGTTAGTACTTGGTTTAAGTTGTAATGATTTCTATCTTGAATTGTGATCTGATTTGGGTACCTCTATGAGTGGTGTTTGTCAAGTACTTGATGGACTTTAAGGGGTGCTTCTGTAGCCACTACATAATGATTAGTGTTATTCAATAGGAGAGTAATTCAGAGTGCCTTAGCAAGAGAAGTTACTTGTTCAATCATGTTATATTGTTGGGAGTGTGTCCACTAGTGAAAGTATGATCCCTAGGCCTTGTTTCCAAGCTTTGCATACCGTTTACTTGCTATTTTGTTACTTGTTTGCTCGCAGCGATATTTATTTCACATCACGTTTGTTACTTATAATCATCTATACCACTTGTATTTCACTATCTCTTCGCCGAACTAGTGCACCTATACATCTGACAAGTGTATTTGGTGTGTTGGGGACACAAGAGACTTTCTGTATCGTAATTGCAGGGTTGCTTGAGAGGGACAGCTTTGACCTATAACCTCCCTGAGTTCGATAAACCTTGGGTGATCCACTTAAGGGAACCTTGCTGCTGTTCTACGAACCTCTGCACTTGGAGGCCCAACAAGTGTCTACAAGAATAGAAGTGCGTAGACATCAAGCTCTTTTCTGGCGCCGTTGCCGGGGAGGTAAGGTAAAAGGTACTCGCATCCTCCTGTGTGAGTGCTCGGAGTTATTTCCTTTAGATTCTGCAATTACATCTTTTTGTTTCTTGTTTTTATTTTCACTAGTTAGGCTTAATGGAAAACAAAGAGTTTTGTAGTCTTTTTCCTGAGTTTAGATTTGATGAGAAAATTGAAAATCCTTTGGAGCTTATTTCGCATAGCAATGTTATTAGTATGAATGCTTTGAATCCCGTTATTGCTAATGCTATGGAAAAGTCTAAGCTTGGAGAAGCTGGTTTTGTTAAGCATGATATTTTTAGTTCCCCAGCTTTAGTGGAGAAAGTTTGTTCTGATAATATTTTATCTCCCATATGTGATGTTCCTTCTTATGATGATATGTTTGAAGAATATGCTTTGCGAAATAGTTGCTCTCTAGCTTGTGATGATACTAAACCTCTAGTTTATGATGGCTATGATGATGAGTATAATATTTTTAGTTCACCTACTATTGAGGATAAAATTAGTTATAATTACAATATGCCTCCTATTTTTGATGATTATGGTGATGAGAATAATTATTCTGTTGAATCTGCTCCTACTACTATTGTTCCTGTGGTGAGTATTAATTCTTTTATGCATGTGGCTCATGATAGGGATGTTTTATGTGATAATTATATTGTTAGTTCTATTCATGATGCTACTGAAAGTTATTATGAGAGAGGGAAACATGGTTTGATGGATCTCAACAATATTAAGTTTCCCCTCTTTATGTTGCAAATCTTGAAGTGGCACTTGTTTTATCTATCCATGCTTGCTGCTATGTGCCTCGTTGATTTATTTTCTTACAAGATTCCTATGCATAGGAAGTGGTTCAGATATAAATGTCTTTCATATTTGCTTTTTGATGCTCTCTATTACTTTAAGTTCCTATATGGCGCCTTTGCCTCAAGCTCTTATATGGCACCCACATGAGCATCTTTGCAAATTACTGCGCCTAGCTCAAAGGCGTTAAAGAAAAGCACTCTTGGGAGATAACCCAATGTTTACTTTTCAGTACTTTTTCTTTTATTTGAGTCTTGGAAGTCATTACTATTGTAATGACCGCTCCTTATCTTGTTTATTTCGTTTTTGTGTCAAGAGA
This sequence comes from Dactylis glomerata, assembly GCA_007115705.1. Lineage (NCBI taxonomy): Eukaryota > Viridiplantae > Streptophyta > Magnoliopsida > Poales > Poaceae > Dactylis > Dactylis glomerata. The sequence continues at coordinate 3,071,672 of QXEO01000211.1, forward strand.
AGCCTCTAATTTGAGTGAGGTAAAGATTTGGGGATGTTGCTGTCCTGAAACTGTTTTCGGTGCTGCACCGTAAAAATTCGTGAAAATTCTCTGTTTATCTTTTGGACCTGCGATTTCTTGTGCATATGCTCCAGGTTATATCCAAACTTTTCTTAGTTGAACACTTTTTTATTTGAGCAACGGAAAATCCCTAAAAAATTCGTCCTTTGTCAGCTGTTCAGTTTTGACAGATTTCTGCCAATATTTGGTTTTGCCACTTTATCGCTTTCTTTTGAGTTCTTTTTGATCATGGAACTCTTGTGGAAGTTGCTACAGTAGTATATACTTTATATGTGGTGGTTTTGGGTTGAAACCTGAAGCTAAAAGAGGGTTGAATATATTTTATGCTTACACTAATGTTGCTAATAGAATTGTGTTTAGTTTTGTATGAAGGAAGTTTTCAAGTGTAGGGATTGGAGAATGATGAGATGAGTTGAAGAATGGACAAAAGCTCAAGCTTGGGGATGCCCATGCATCACCCCAAGAAATATCCAAGAAGTACAAGCGTCAAAGCTTGGGGATGCCCCCGAGGCACCCCTTCTTCATCGGCAAAAATCAGGTCACCTTTCAAAACACTATATTTTTATTGCTTCATGCACTATGCGTTTTTCTTGGAGCGTCAGTTGTTTTAGTTTTCTTAGCTGGTTAGGTTTGTTTGTTTGCTGCAATAAATGGTTAGATCACATCATGTTTCTTTTGGAGGAGATGAACTCGTTTTCATTTGCTAAGAACACTCAGTTTTTCACTCTTATCGTTCACCGAGTGTTCTTCTTTTTCTGCTACTGCTTTTGGTTTTCGTTTTTGCCTTGATTTGCGTTCAGATCTTGTCATATTATTTCATCAAGGTGTATATTTGCCTCTGATCTTTATTGGTTTTCATCAAAAGAGGTGTTTATAAAAATTTCAAATGGTGTTGGAAAGGAGAAAAAGCTTTGTGCAAAATAGTGGTACAAGAAGGAGCTTGTGTAGACTGCGGCCTAGGCTTTTGCATGTCGTGCTTGATGTCTTTTTGATAGTATGCTTAGTGGTTTTGCTGTAGCATGACTTGTCTCAAATAACTGAGATTTCTTAATGAGCCTTTGAAAAAATCATGCGTTGTTTTTATTGTATGGAAGCATTATTTTGGTTTTCTCCTTGATGCTTTATTTGGGTTGACTTGGCGCATGCTCACACATGTTAGACTCTTACAAAGTCGCCAATAGCCTTCATGATCATTTAGTTTTTGACTTTTGATGCCATCGTATGCTTCTTTTAATGTCGCTTTGTCGCTTTGCATGATTATGGCCATTATTGCTCTCTTAGTTGGTCGCTCCCGGTCTTTTGCTAGCCCTCGCCTTGTACTGAGTATGAGCTCTACTCGTGCATCCAACTCCTAAAAGCCAAAGTTTTCCAAAGTGTCCACCATACATACCTACTAGCAATTTGCTATTCCAAGTAAATTTGACTTGCTTTTATTTTCTCTTCAAATTAAACTCTTACCAGTGTTATGCAAAATTCGATCAGTAAAGCTCTCACGAACCGGAAGGCACACTTTACTTTTTCCTGTTCTTAAAAATTTGACATTGTGGTCTTTTATGCTGAGTTGTTATGCTTGCAAGTTGTAAGTTGGATACTAGCCCATCCATGCTGTCATGGGGCAAGCTTTCAACATTGCACTTCCTATTTGAGTTGATATTGTGATCTTTTGTTTATGGATGCCCGCGGTGTGAAATGAATTGGGAATCTTGTGGGGATCATGGAGTTTGTATATGTGTTAGGGAAACGCCGGGCCGCCAATCTAAGCCATGCATAATTCATGGTGGAAATTTGTAGCATACCCATGGTGAACATTCGACGACGCATCTCATAATAAAAAGCTAAACAAAAGGCAAATAAAAGAGATGTCGAGGTGTTCATTGTCTGCTTGTCCTATCATTTTGGTGTGGGCTTGTTCCATGTCATCGGGCACGGAGGTACCCCATTGGCGGTTCTCAATGATATGCATATACTTACAATGACAAGAGCCTTGCTTGGGACTCTAAGTAAAGTAGCATGAGATTTGGGTACTCGTATTCACGGGACACGAGGTTTTCAACTTATGATTTGTCAAGCATATGCATCATAATTGTTCTCGCATTTACTTTAACCATTCAAGATGCTTATGATGGGGGCAATGAGAGCTCAAAGCCGGTAAGTACCATAATTTTTGAAGGTTATAAAACTTGCAATCACTGCTTCCCTCTGCGAAGGGCCTTTCTTTTACTTTTATGTTGAGTCACCACCTTCTTTCTTTATGCACCATTAAGAGAGCATAGTTGTCATTCTTAGTGTGATATGCATTGTCCCAAAGTTCATTGATTGACTCATATTGTTGGTTTCACTTGTTCTTAAATTATTTGTATCTAGTCGCCCTCTTAAACTTGAAGGTGTCCTATGCATTTATGTTTTGCTCTCTTTGAAGGACAAGCTGAAAACCATTTGTATGTTTTTCCTTATGATTTGAACACACATTTGACTTTCATTGTTTCATTACCATGATCTTTTGTTTGTGTTCATTTGCATGTTTACAACATGGTTGCTAAGTTTTTATTGTCAAGATTATATCTTCATGCCCATGTTTTAAGTTCTTATGATCCCAGCTCACAATGCTTACATATATGATCAAGATTGTGTAGGTGCATGTCACCTCAAAAATTATTCTTTTGTTATCACTTACCTACTCGAGGACGAGCAGGAGTTAAGCTTGGGGATGCTTGATACGTCTCAAACGTATCTATAATTTTTGATGCTCCATGCTTGTTTTTACACCATTTGCCTATTGTTTCGTTACACTTAGTGGCATTTTTATACATTTTCCGGAACTAACCTATTAACGAAGTGCCACAGTGCCAGTTCCCTGTTTTCTGCTGTTTTTGTGTTTCAAAGTGATACACAGGAAATATTCTCGGAATTGGACGAAACCAAAGCCAGAAGTCTTATTTTTCCCGGGAGCATCCAGACATCCGAAAGAGAGCCGGAGAGGGGACAGGGCCTGCCCTCACACTAGGGTGGCGCGGCCCAGGCCCTGGCCGCGCCACCCATGTGTGAGGAGCCCCTGGCTGCTCTCTCGCGATGCCCCTTCACCTATATAAAGCCTCGGGACGGAAAACCCTAAAGGATTCGGCAATTTTCCAGAAGCAGTTCCGCAGCTCTGCCGCCACCACCGACGAATTTCGGGGGACAGAAGTCTCTGTTCCGGCACCCTGCCGGGACGGGGAAGTGCCCCCGGAGCCATCTCCATCGGTCTCCATCGCCGTCTCCGCCGTCTCCATTGGCCTCACCGCCATCTCCATCAACCTTGCTGTCTCCTATGATGAGGAGGGAGTAGTTCATCCCCGGGGCTAAGGGCTCTACCGGTAGCTATGTGGTTCACCTCTCTCTCCCATGATGTGATCTTTATGTGATCGTGAGCTTTGTATCATGTTGAACAAGTACATGTTATTATTCAGATATTTTGTGTACTCTAGTGATGTTATTAAAGTAATCTATTCCTCCTGCTATGGTGTAACGGTGACAGTGCGTGCATCATGGTGGTACTTGGTTTAGGCTATGATTGTGATCTCTTGTGGATTATGAGAATAATTATTGCTATGATAGTTTGAGTGATCTATTCCTCCTTTCATGGTGTAATGTTGACAGTGTGTGCACCGTGTTAGTACTTGGTTTAAGTTGCAATGATTTCTATCTTGAATTGTGATCTGATTTGGGTACCTCTATGAGTGGTGTTTGTCAAGTACTTGATGGACTTTAAGGGGTGCTTCTGTAGCCACTACACAATGATTAGTGTTATTCAATAGGAGAGTAATTCAGAGTGCCTTAGCAAGAGAAGTTACTTGTTCAATCATGTTATATTGTTGGGAGTGTGTCCACTAGTGAAAGTATGATCCCTAGGCCTTGTTTCCAAGCTTTGCATACCGTTTACTTGCTATTTTGTTACTTGTTTGCTCGCAGCGATATTTATTTCACATCACGTTTGTTACTTATAATCATCTATACCACTTGTATTTCACTATCTCTTCGCCGAACTAGTGCACCTATACATCTGACAAGTGTATTTGGTGTGTTGGGGACACAAGAGACTTTCTGTATCGTAATTGCAGGGTTGCTTGAGAGGGATAGCTTTGACCTCTAACCTCCCTGAGTTCGATAAACCTTGGGTGATCCACTTAAGGGAAACTTGCTGCTGTTCTACGAACCTCTGCACTTGGAGGCCCAACAAGTGTCTACAAGAATAGAAGTGCGTAGACATCAGTAAGGTTTCCGTAGCCTCGGGTAAAGGTGAGGCTGCTGTTGTTGCTGGTAGCGATAGTTCTGATGGTGATTGCTTAGCTGTTTTTGCTGCATGTGTTTCACGTGATGATGAATGGATTCTTGATACCGCATGTTCATTTCATATTTGCTGTAACAAGGATTGGTTCAGTTCTTATGAGTCTTTGCAGACTGGAGATTTTGTGCGTGTGGGAAATGACAACCAGTGCGACATTGTTGGCGTTGGTTCTGTTCAGATCAAGACCCATGATGGGATGACACGCACGTTGACAGGAGTGAAACATATACCCTCCATGGCGAGGAATTTGATCTCTCTTAGTACCCTGGATTGTGACGGGTACAAGTACAAAGGTGGGGACAAACGTCTGAAGGTATCATCAGGTTCTCTCATTGTTATGATTGGTGATATGAATTCTGCAAAATTATATGTCCTTAGAGGTAGCACTTTGCCTGGTATTGTTGCTGCCGTTAGTTCTGATGATTCTAGTAAGACTAACCTTTGGCATAAGCGTCTTGGACATATGAGTGAGCTTGGCATGGCAGAATTGGCGAAGAGAGAGCTAATTGATGGTTGCGACTTGAGTAAGTTTGAGTTCTGTGAGCATTGCATTTTTGGTAAGCATAAAAGAGTTAAATTCAATGCTCCCGTTCATACCACCAAAGGCATTTTAGACTATGTGCATGCTGATGTTTGGGGTCCGTCCCGTAGAACTTCTAATGGTGGTGCTAATTACATGCTTACTATTATTGATGATTACTCAAGGAAAGTGTGGCCATATTTTCTGAAACATAAATCTGATGTTTTTACTACTTTTAAGAAGTGGAAAGTTATGGTAGAAACACAAACTGAAAGGAAGGTTAAGATACTCCGTACTGATAATGGTATGGAATTTTGTTCAAATGAATTTGATGAGTTTTGCAGCAACGATGGAATGGTAAGACATCACACCATCCCATATACCCCTCAGCAGAATGGCGTGGCTGAACGCATGAACATGACCATTATTTCGAGGGCTCGCTGCATGTTGTCTAATGCAAAGATGCATAGACGTTTTTGGGCTGAAGTAGCCTCCACCGCATGCTATCTCATCAACAGGTCACCTTCCATTCCACTTGATAAGAAAACTCCCATTGAGGTATGGTCTGGTTCACCAGCTGATTATTCTGAGTTGAGAGTTTTTGGTTGCACTGCTTATGCTCATGTTGATAATGGAAAGTTAGAGCCAAGGGCTGTTAAGTGTATCTTCCTTGGTTATGGTTCAGGAGTTAAGGCATATAAATTATGGAATCCTGAAACCAAAAAAGTTTTGTTGAGCAGGAATGTCATTTTTAATGAGGCGGTTATGTTTTATGATAGTCCGTCTACTGATATTTCTGATGCTATTGATTCTCCTAATGTTTCTGATGATGAGCAACACAGAATTGGCGTGCAGGTGGAGCACGCAAAGGAGAATGAAAATGTGGTTCCTGAAACCAATAATGATGATGTTTATGTTCCACCTTCACCACCTATTGTTCAGCAGCCATCACGGTCCATTGCAACTGGCCGTTCTAAGAGAAATATTACACCTCCTAATCGTTTAATTGAAGAGTGTGATATTGTTCATTATGCTTTGAGTTGTGCTGAACAGGTGGAGCATGATGTTGAACCAGCTACGTACACTGAAGCCATTGCTTCGGTTGATAAGGAAAAGTGGCTAGGTGCGATGCAAGAAGAGATGCAATCTCTTGAGAAAAATGGCACATGGGATGTTGTGCGCTTGCCTAAACAAAAGAAGGCTGTCCGCTGCAAGTGGATCTTTAAAAGAAAGGAAGGTTTATCTCCTAATGAGCCTCCAAGGTTTAAGGCAAGGTTAGTAGCAAAAGGTTTCAGTCAGATTCCAGGTGTTGATTATACTGATGTTTTCTCCCCAGTTGTGAAGCATACTTCTATTCGTGCTTTCTTTGGTATTGTTGCTATGCATGATCTTGAGCTTGAGCAGCTAGATGTTAAGATTGCTTTTCTGCATGGCGAGTTGGAGGAGGAGATATACATGGACCATCCTGAAGGTTTTCGTTGTGCCTGGTAAGGAGGATCTTGTTTGCAAGTTGAAGAGGTCCCTTTATGGTCTGAAACAGTCACCACGATAATGGTATAAAAGGTTTGATTCATTTATGCTAGCACATGGTTTTAAGAGATCTCAGTATGATAGCTGTGTGTACATCAAGTTTGTTAATGGATCACCTATTTATTTGCTGCTATATGTTGATGATATGTTGATTGCTGCCAAGAGCATGAAAGAGATCACTACTTTAAAGGCTCAATTAAGTAGTGAGTTTGAGATGAAGGATCTTGGTCCTGCTAAGAAAATACTAGGCATGGAAATTAAGAGGGACAGAAAGTCTAGTTTACTATTTCTTAGTCAAGAAAAATACATTGAGAAAGTTCTTCATCGTTTTAATATGCATGATGCAAAGTTTGTTAGTACACCTATTGCTTCTCACTTCAAGTTGTCAGCTTTGCAATGTCCTACTTCTGAAGATGATATTGAGTACATGTCTCGAGTTCCTTATTCTAGTGCTGTTGGTTCCTTGATGTATGCCATGGTTTGTTCCCGGCCTGATCTGTCACATGCTATGAGTTTGGTCAGTCGATACATGGTTAATCCTGGTAAAGAACATTGGAATGCTGTTCAGTGGATTTTCAGGTACCTTCGCGGCACATCTAAAGCTTGCTTGAAGTTTGGCAGGACTGGTGGGGGACTCGTAGGCTATGTGGATTCAGATTATGCTGCCGACTTGGATAAGAGGAGGTCCCTCACAGGTTATGTGTTTACTGTTGGTGGATGTGCTGTTAGCTGGAGGGCTACCTTGCAGGATGTTCCAGCACAATCTACAACTGAGGCTGAGTACATGGCTATCAATGAAGCATGTAAAGATGCTGTTTGGCTGAAAGGTCTGTTTGCTGAGCTTTGTGGAGATGATTCTTGCATTAAGTTATTTTGTGACAGTCAAAGTGCTATTTATCTTACTAAAGATCAGATGTTCCATGAGAGGACAAAGCATATTGATATTAAGTACCACTATGTTCGCCACGTGGTTGCACAAGGTAAACTACAGGTATGCAAGATTAGTACTCATGATAATCCTGCTGATATGATGACAAAGTCTGTTCCTGTTGCTAAGTTTGAGCTTTGCTCAAGCTTAGTTGGTATAACTATTTAGCCCAAGTGGTTGTTTGGCACCAGCAAGTGTTTTCTTTATTTGTTCAGGAGATTGTTGAAGTTCATGCTACAAGGAATTTGTCTCAAGGTGGAGTTTGTTATATTCTGATCCAAATTCTATAAAGTAGAGGCCAACTTCTGACGAGCGGAGCGAGGCCCGTCGCCGGAGGCTTGGGCCCGCGGTATGGATCGTTGCCACCGTCTATATATACTCCTTGTAAGCCGCCGGCTAGGGTTCATCGTATCATAAGATAGCCCACGGCGTTTGTAAACATACACCCGATATAGTGAAGTTTTGCTGGCTGGCGCCCGTGGTTTTTTACCTCTCTTTGTTGGAGAGGGTTTTCCACGTTAAAATCTTGTGTCTCTGTGTTGTGATTTCTTTTTCGTTCTTCGTTATTGCCTATCGCTTATATAACAGAATCCATGCTTCCCGGGATCCACCGTGCCAAGATTTATCAGACTAGTCATAGTGGGAGTAACTTAGGTGGTAACATCATACTTTTCAAGATAAAATAGTGACATGGCAGGTCATTAATTGAAGAGAGAGAGGCTTGTGGTAACTAGCTATGTTACCATAACATCACACACCCCAAAGTAAAATGAGTCTATAACCTAATAAATAGCATCTTGCATGACACCACACATAAGTTACTACCCACTATGAAGGTAGTAACATATATTAGTAACATGTGCATGACACTACTCTAAGTTACTCCCCACTATGAGCAGCCTCAGGCCAAATTGACGAAATACTACACAAGCTACTATAAGGCCCGACAAGTTTTGACCCCTCCCTATGCCTAGGGCCCACCAACGGTCTCCCGCAACACTTCAAAATGCTGCCAATGATGCTGCAAAATGCTACGATTTGGTGAGCCACCCATGGAGCTGGCCTACCTAGCTTTACATGTGGGGCACCAAAGTTTATGTGCGCCATGGCTAAACCTGTAGAGGTGGCGTAGGGCTAAACGGTGTGCCATGGATAAATAGACGTTTGGCGCAATGAAATTTAGGTGCGCCACCGGAGCCACGTGGCTATAAGTCTTTTCGTACTAGTGATTGATGTATACATTTTCTTTCATAACGAGCAATAATCTTTGAGTTATCACATAAAATGATGATAAAATCTTATTTTGTTCTGCATCGAAATGAACTAAAATTTAGATTATCATACTTGTGTGCTAATACTCAAGAAAAATCACCTCTACCTTTTTTTCAAGAGTAAAATTACCCCTACTTGACTTATGGAGTAGCTTGAAGACGAGGATCACTGAGTGTAGCTTCAAAGGCTTGGCAACGTGTCTAGATTAAAAAAGAGTCCAGGCCACTACTGTACACTTTCGGAATGATCTTAAGGTTAAGACAAACTACATTGTGAACGGAGGAGTAACAACTAGCAAGAGAGAACAGACAATGTATCTTGGGGTTAACCAGAAATAGCAGGATCTAATAGTTTACTCAGGCAGCTAGCTCAGCTGATCCAGTTTCATCTGAAAGGGACGTAGGCCTCAACTAGCTAGCAGCGTGCGTCTGGACGCAACCGTCCAAGGAGAAACCATTTGGCACCATCCACGGCGTTTTCAAAGCTCGGCGACGAGGTCGCAGCTTGGAAACGAACAGCAGCGCTACCCGTTAAAGACAGCATATCCCCTGAGATACCTGGAGACGCCGAGACGGAGTACAATATGAAGCAATTCCCTTATGCTCGTATCATTGCCTCAAAAAGAAACAGCTCAGCGTAGGCGAGGTGCCGCGGCACAGCCTGCAGCTGCAGGCCATATGTAATAACTAGGTAGGGAGGCGCGGCTTGCCGCGCGCTTGCCCGCCTAACGACGAGTAAGCATATATAAGCAAACATGATAAAATAAGTTTTAAAACAAAGGAAGTATAATTTTATACAATAGTTACACATAATAATTACATCAGGTACACATCTCCTTACCACAAATTTAAGAAAGAACTATGAACTTAAAGAAAAATAGTACATACTATGAACCCAACCCGAAAACTAAAGAGGACAAGGAGTCACAATGCTCATCAAAGTAGTGGCACCATCATTCACATAAACTACACATATAACATCTGCATTAACCTTGTACATAGCACGCTACCAGGCATAAGATACAAAGAACATGTGTAGATCATGCTGTCATGGAACCACATGACAAGTAGTCTAAACTGAAAAGTTTTTTTTTTGAAATAGGGGCAAAAGCTTTGTCCTAGTCAATTTATTAAGAAGAAGAGATTGTTCAGTTAATTAATAGAAAACTGGACGAAAACCAATACAACAACGCAAAAAACAAACAACACCAAAGGCCCTGACCAACAAGACAACAAACAAGCTCTCTAAAACCTACAACCACCATAAACTGACCAGACAAAGAGCGCCGGGTGCGTTCAGTTGGTCTAAACTGAAAAGTGGTAGTTACAAAATACACAACAGGTCGGTGACTCGCATGAGTTGCCCTGAAATAAATACAGTATGGCATAAGTAAGAGCGATCTGAGTAACATGAGACACATGGAAGGCAACATTCATGAACTATGTCTGGTCACATGGCCAAGTAATCTAAAGCTACTAATGTCCATGGTCATAACACTATGCACTGGAAATCAATATGGCCAAAAGAGTTATTCTAATTAACACTAAGCTACTAATGTCCATGGTCATAACACTATGCCTATTGCAAAAAAATTCCTAGAAAGTGTATAAATAGGCAAGAGAAGCAGATACTAATAATCAACTTTCATTGTCTTTGCTGGTCTCTTTTCTTCTAATTAAAAAAAGAGGGCTTTTTTCTTCCAAGCAAATCAAACTGTATATTTACATGAGTCGTATACCTGGGCAGAAATGTTTGACTACACTTTGGTTATTCTGCAAAATATTTTTCTCTGCATTTTGGTAATTCTTCAATCACTACCTGATGCCTGACAACTTTCCTATTGCCTAAAATCTTACAAAGTCAAGGAACTGGCACATCACTTTATTTAGACAAAATATGCAGGTTCATTTATTTGCAGAAGCTTGTGAACTGAAACATAGTTCACTATGGAAAGTGTAGGTTCTTCAAAGGCACTAATATGTTTTTCTGTGACAGATAAGACATATCAATTTCACCAGATATTTCTCGCAATAATTGCAGTAAAACGTCTTTCAGATTTACCGCTAGTAGCACGTAACAAGCAGATGTGCCCATTTCTTTTAGATGACAACCACTGAACTGACAGTGTTCTTGACAATAATTGCATTAGCATGTATGAGGTACAAAAATGAATTGTTTCATAGTTTTATAGATAAATATATAAAGAGAAAAAACTCCTGCCCGAACACTACACACTGAAGACTCAAAATCAGTAGAAATTCCATAGAAACGAAAGGTACAACTTGATTATGAAAGCTACCAGAGGTACATTTTCAGACATGACAGGATATCATTCAGTAGCAACACAAATGCATGTACCAGTTTCATTTTAAATGTTGAACATAGTGATCCAACATATATATTAGTGATTATACTTTTTACTATATATGATCCTTTCATATTTTTTTTTCTCGGGGCATGTATGAAAAGAATTATCACTTAGAACCGCTTCTGATGTGTCATCTATGAAAGAAAATAAACAAACACTTAGCTCATGGCTCATGTTGCAGCTTCCTCTATTCTTTCCTAGTAACACAACATGATTAGAATCTGATGAAACTTCCAGGATTCTACATTGCAGTTAAACACATGTAAACCACACAATGGTGATCTGATAGCAGCTATGGGAAATCTTATCCCCAAATTCAGCGATGAACCGAATACCAACGGGCAATAATTACTTAACCTCCCAAAAGCACACTACTTTCACACTAGGAGTAGCAAATTTTGCAAATGCATCCAGTTTCCTTGTTTACTTATATAAAAATAATAAAAAGTTGGCCATACAAGTTCTAGAAGTGGATATCCTGTAGTGATAGAAATCATGCATACTGCTAGATAGATCTGAAACAGATGGCATGGGGGTCGATAGATTTACCTGCTATTTTTCTGTTTGCAACAGTTCCGGGAAGAGCAACAATATCATCCGTGAAACATCAGCCTTGTTCATAGCATTTACCACTGGAGATATTGCATAGAACATCAACATCAGTACCAATGGTCTTTTCTATTTTAAGTTGAGAGTTAACTCTTCTGCACCAATATCTGATTCAGCTATGTGGCTAAATCACATCTACATATATGAACAGAAAATTATATAAATCAGCAAGATGGGAGGCAACTACAGATATAGGAGTAATATAATGGACCACACACAAACATGAGAGAACCAGGCTATGTAGAGTAAGTGTTCATCGAAAGACAAGAGCAATACGAAATTGCATGAGCAAACAAAACAACCTTTAAAATTGGCAATATATGATTCTCCAATGTTTTCTTATGAGAATCAAAGCTTTAATCAGTTGTTCTTCAGAACATATCTTAGAATCAATTTCTCCAATCTTATCATAAACTTGCTGAAAAAAGAGTGAAAAAGTAAAGCTCTGGCGAGTTAATAATACCAAAAGTTTTGTAACCTCTAATCAAACTTTCACAACTGTCATTTACCGATTCATCATTGATTTTGATCAGCATGCACATAAAAAATTCAGCTATGAATAACAAATAATTTAATTCTTATCCTATCAGAAAGTACATATTTTTCTTGATACACAGGGAAAGGGCCCTGAGTGGCATTGCAATAAGAAGCATTCAACTCAGCTTTACTGTCCTATCATACTATGAAGGAGAAAGTTCAGGCATAGTACCAAACAGGTTATTCCATGCATGATCCATATATCGGTATATGTTATTGAGATGAACTTATTGAATGCATTGGAGATCATCAACGTTTTCAGCATACATCATATAGCATATGAAATGCATATATCAACTGAAAGGCCATATTTAACAACAATATTGAATAGACATGTGAGAAGGAGGAAATAGGAGATGGCATCGATACCTCAGGATGAGCTGCTGCGGCAGGATCCGATCAGCAACCAAGTTTGCGTTGGAACTTTTTGGCAACCGTGTCCATGCTGACGCCTCTTTTGGTGACACCGCATCATTGCTCTACCAGTGGCGTTCTCGTCTATTTCCTCGGCCATGGCAGCTACACAAGAGAGCGAGGGTGACAGGGCCGAGGTTGATTGGCCAGACATGTAGGAGAGCCACTCGGATCCACTACCCTTCCAAAGACTAATTGTATATGAATTGGATAATTTCCATGAGGTACCTAAAAGATTACACATATTAGCATAGTTCTCTGGATATCTAGGTAATACTGATATTCAAGTTTAGCAAAAGCATAAAAAATGCATCACAATCCTTGAGGTCAATCAGTACAAAAGCTAACTTTGGCCCAATATAAGAAGTAAGACACAAGTGAAAATCATATTCTTAAAAATGCAATTACTTACTCCTGGATATGGTTGTTATTTGTCTCAACACATGAAGGAACTGCACTCTGGAGAAGAGGAAGAATCTGACACTTACCTCAACAAAATCCACACATATAAACACCATCCATCATGATATGGCTACTGAGGAAAATATGCGTGGAGAAACCTACAGACAAATCAGAAGAATTGGAAATCAAGCACCTGTTTAGCAAATTGTAAAATTGGGAACAAACAATGAGGGCGAACTTGAGCCTGAAGTCACGTATGCTACAAATCTTCTAATGAGCAAACTACTGAATAATCTAGTGCAAATCCCTACAAAAATCACATAGATGATTACCAAAGAGGCCGAGGACAAGGGCAGCACCAGCGGTCGCATCACCTGGTCATGGTCTCGGGAGAGGCATGGAGATGGGGACAGTGCCAGGGAGGGTCCTGCTCCTCGCGTGTGCCACCTCTGGCTCGTTGCTCCTGGCTTCTTGGAGAGAGAGAGGGGTGAGACATGAGAGATAGAGGGATGAGATAGGATAGAGAAAGTGGAGACACGGGATGGAGGAGGGTGTACCTGTGGGGTGAGTATTGACCGGCATCATGCGTATAGGCGGCGGCGTGGTCTGCGCCCGAGTTTGCCGGTGGTCGTCATCGCCCTCCACCTGAAGCTCGGGCGGTCGCCGCCGCCGCCACCGTGCATTGGGTCATTGTCGAGGCCGGGACAGACGACGAGGCCGCCATGGTCTTCTTATGGCCCAGCGATGTAGAGGAGGTCAAGGCGACCTGACGTTGATAGCTGACAGCGGAAGACACGACAGGAATCGACCGGGATCTAGAAAAAAGTCACCGGCGACGGCTAGGGTTCCGTGGAGGGGACGCAATGCAGGTCTTGGGAAAGGGAAAAGGAAAAAAGGAGAGAAGCTGGGGAGGGGAGGCTTCCCTACTCTTCCCATGGACAAGGAGAGGGCCGCCGGTGACGCTGTTTGCCCCGTACCTGGCGGCGAAGCTCCGATCGCCACGCTTGTACGACGCCATCCTTCTCCATAGTCGCCTACACCAAATGAGATGTGAAATGTCGATTTTGCCCCTGGCTAGCATGCCAAACTACAGGGCAACCACCGCGCCTCTCTCCTCCTGAAATGCAAACACACAGCAAGCCACGAGGCGGGCATCACCGACGAGTGGGCCCCGGATGATGCTGGCCCCGCTGATCAGTGATAGTGGCTGGATCGTCCACATGGTGGGTAGATTTTTTAAGCCAAACAGTAATTCACATGGACTGTCGGGATCAACTGTAAACCTTCATCCAACGGACAGGATTGCAGATGGCCTGGGAGTAGAGGGTAACATGCGGCTATATTTACTTCAGATGTATGCAACTAGCATGATGAGGATACTGTGAATAGAATCTCATAAGGATGACACGAACAAGCATGTCCGTAGGATCTCATGATCTTTGCAACTAGCATGTTCGTGGTAGATGATTTGTTAGTTAAGAGCCCCATGGTTCTTTCTTTCCATACTTCCCATGAGACTAGCATTGACATCTAAGCTAGAGCTCTACTTGATTGTCCTCACTTATGAATGAGCCCCCCGCCATTGTCAGGTTGCAGTGATGATGATGGTGATGGGAGAGGGTCGTCAAGGCGCGCGGTTGGCGACGATGATTGAGCAAATACGAAAACATCAACATGTAAGAAGCCATTTTACCACCATGAAGGCTAATTTTGCAACTTAAAACTTTGATATGGTTCACATTGCAACCCCGAACTGTTAGAAGACAATGAAAAAAACGCGCTATTTCACACAATTTAGCGTGTTATAGCATATTTAAAGGGTCCACGCTAATTTTTGCAGTTTTGCTTGCTATGCCGCTATTTGTAAAATAGCATGCTATATTGTGCTAAAACATCATAGCGTTAGCGCTATTCTAAAAATAGTACGCTATTTTTAATGTTTGACTGTGGAGTAACCGAGCATATGATGAGTGTGTGGAGTAAGCAAACATATGATGCAAATATTAATTGTTAAACGTAGCTAATCGCTCAAAAACATCTATCTACTTTATTCTTGATGAAATCCTTTATTTTTTGGCTATTATCAAAATGCTATATTAAAATATAGCACGCTATTAGCACGTTATAGCGTGTATAGAGTATGGAGAAGGGTCATGCTAAATTTAGTGGTTAGAACATTTCACAGTACCCTCCTTGGCACAACAAACCAGTTTTGAAATTTTGGCTCAGTTTTTTCTTGCTACGTCAGTGGTTCGCTTCTCCTTTGTTCCTACTCAGCTGGTGAGATTACTCATTGAGATGTTTTAGTTTCAAGTTCATATTCTCCATCAATTTTTTTCTTTCAAATTTTCCAGTAAGCCAAGCGTAGTTCGGTGAATATTATGATAAAAATACATCTATAGTTGACATACTATTTGTGATAAACTGATGTTTTAATTTCAAGATCAAAGTTGGATTAAAGTTCAAATTACATTTTTTAAACCATTTTAGGAATTAAGAAGAATTCGGTGAGAAATGTGGTAAAAAATTTTGTCACAATGACATACGGATTTACAAAAATATATATACTTTTTTCTATGAGAAGAGAAAAGACATGACATGGTAGAGAGGAGAGTGTAGAAAAATATTTTGTCATGACATTTCAGAATTAGACAAAATGAAGCCCAACAGGTATCTGAGAGAGAGAGAGAAGTCGGGGTGGTGAGGGGGTATTATGCACGATTCTTAGAGTTTAGGGTTATAATCTAACCATATCAAAGTTCATGGTTGTACTCTTGGAGTTCAGGATTGCTCTAACCAAATAAAAGTTAACCCCAGGACTTTCGGTGGTGGTGGTGTGTGTGTGTGTGTGGTGGGGGTGTTAATATGACTTCTCTTGCTGTGACACTCAGTATGATCATTCCTAGCGATTCAAACTCTTCGAGTGCAAATGGTGGCCCCACTAAGTGTACCAATGTAGGAGGAGGGGTACATGACATTGCACAAGACATCATTTGTTCACCTTTGTGCATCTCTCTCATTGTTTTCTCTCGTAGCCCCCTTTCTATTTGCCAACACTTCATTTGTATGGTCTCTACATGAAAACAGTTACATCTATGAGGTGATTTCATTCCCATGACCGATTCCAAGTTTTAGCAACCTAATGTCTTGTAGTTGCATCTAATTTACGACGTAAGAATATCTATTTCGAGATGAGATTACGTTTTGATATTTATCTCATGTGATGTAGCGTTGTTTAAACCTGCATAGATTGTTTGGAACAAAATTGAGTACGCAAAATGATTGCAATAAAATATGCCATTGAGTAATTGTTGCATGTGTTAGTGATGATGGAGCCAAAGAAAAATGTGTTATAATTTCTTAGCCACGTATCATTCATGCCACTATAACCACACCTAGATATCCTTTAACGAGCATGATAATTAATAGTTTCCCCATGGGTCGTAAGCAGATGAGTCTACATGATCAACTTGTCGTGGTTAAGCTAGGGAGGGATGTAGCTTCTGTCACAACTATATCTCATATCTCGATGTTACCATGGTACTGATGACCATTTCATATCCTCTAAGGGCCTCATGTTGTGTAGTCAATGTTTCCACAACACCACAAAGAAAATCATCATGAACATTCAACATCTATTGAATCATTATTATATCTCAATCAACATTTTACAAGCTAGGGTCCCCCCATAGCCTCAAGATGAGGGGATATAGTCAATCATGGGACTATGGGTGCATTGGACATGAACAAGATAAACATGAACTTGGATGCATTATGATATAGTAACCCACAACACAAATCACAACATATCAAATGCGTAATTGAACAAATTGGGGTATGAATAATGATGGTTGATGTCAAGGGGCGCCTATGGTTATGAAGAAGATGAAATTCTTGGCGAATCTCCACTTGTACATCACATCTGGTGGGATATCTCTCCATTGCTAGAGGGGAAAATGACATTCTTGACATATCTAACATCACGAAAAACTTTAGGGGTGTATGTAAAACTTTCCTTTATAATCACTAAGTTAAGAAGTAATGATTGATGATTTCTAATTAACCATATGGTATCCGAGTCTACCATACTCTCTTGGTATAAGGACACAAATAAAAGTCAACACATTATGAGAAAGTACCAACAATATATTAGGGTTGTGACCCACATTATATCTTAAAGGGTCTATCCCAAACTACTCTTACCCTAACAATGTGGTCTCATAATTTCAGCATCCTCATTACATTGCTCCCATAAGGAGCATATAGTAATTAATGCACTATGGTAATGATCCCCACCCCCTCAATTAGGTAGCTCCCCTGGTGGACAATTATTATCGTATTAATTCAAATTCATTCTATAGTTTCTTAAATGCCCATATTTTGAGAAATTATTTGCGCTCTCCATCTCATGTCATTTTTTCATAAGTATATTCATTTAGCAATAAACATGAACTACCTGATAAAAATAGTAATTGTAACACTGCCCTATCACCGGTGTCTAGTGGATTACTGCTTTGCAATGCAAGGGAAGATGGGGCTAAGAAGTAATAATCTTTGCAACTCATGATTTGCTAAGATCCTTGAACTACTAACTGTAGCATAGTTCCATCATTGGAGTTTTCCAACTACGTGGTTGGTGCTAGTATGTGTGACTAATCCTTGTACGATAGTGTGCTAGTTAATTTCCTACACATACTTTGCATAGGAGTTATTTTCCACCTAATTTTCATTGAGTTGTTAATTTATATAGATATATAGGTTTGGCGAGGAGGTGTTTTGGATCCTAGGATCAAATGCACCTATTATGAAAATTGTTTTTTAAATGCATTTTAAAATGTTAAAAAAATAGACAAAAAATCCCAGGTGCCCATTTGAACATTCTATGTTCATGCACCAAAGTTTTGTGGAGAAAAAATATTTCTTGTGGCCTGTGTGAAAAGATAAAAAATTTGACATAAATAGCTATTTTGTAACACCAAATTTTTTGTTTTTTACATAAATCACAAAAAATGTCCTTTTCTAGTGAAAATTGGTGTGTGAACATAAAATGTCTAGATGTACACCAAGAATTTTTTCCAGAATTTAACATTTTGAAAATTGTTTGTTAAGCAATGGATGCATCTACATCCATGAGCCAAAGTGGATTTCCGTCGGCGTAAGCACATATATTGATGGTTCCAACTCTTGCTATGTTTTGCTGGCTCTATTGCCATTACAAAAGAGGTTTCAGCTAAGTGAAAAATAGTCTACAATGCGTGCATGGTGTATTCTTATTGAACCTTGCAGTGACCGGACTCTACTCCTTGGTCGACATTATATTTGCAAGATAGCTTATTCTCTAATTTATAGCCTACTATATTTCTAGTCTCGGATTTAAATAGGAACTACTACATTAAGGTTGGATACCATCTTTTTCAACAACCATGTGATGGATGCTTTCATGCAAACATAAATAGTGTCATAAGGAGGGCATGTGCATGTGCCCATTGTGAGTGTATTCTCTCCAGCAATGAAGTATGGCCCTACCAAATGTTTTGATTGTACAAATTTAAATTCACAATGTGTTCCCATGATGCTCAAATTTTGAGTGCAATCACCGTCTTATGTTGCATCATTTTTAATAATAAAAAACAAGCCTAAGATGCCATATTATTTGCAATATACATTCACGTACATATCTGTGTCAACTGTTTTGGTCATGTCAAATCAAGATCTTTCTCAGACAAATCCTTGCAACTTCTTATTCAGCCCAAGCATCATCACCATTTGACTAGTGTCATCGGGTACCACCGGCTTACCATCCGGTTGTAAGAAATCCCTTACTATTAGGACATAGTGTTTGGTTTTTGAGAGAACATCATTTAGTCAATTAGGAAATCACCATGGTCTAAGGTGAAGTTGGTCAAGTGTGATTTCTTTACATATTCATATTTGGAGAAAGCCTTTGCAGTCTCCGCTTGAAGTCTGATCACCAATAACGAGCAAAAAAATGCCAAACCAACATAATTTCAATAAAATACTGAGAAAAATTAAGTAAATCACCATTTGGTCATATTCATATATATTTCTCTCATGTGAAGATGAAATGATTAATAAACTAGTGAGGGATACATGATGCCACCATTAACCTCCCGTGGACCGTCGTTGTGTAATGCATCGAAGGTTTGGTTGTTGCCTCCCCACTAACAATAAACACATCAGTTGTTCTAGGAATCATGAGAGAGATGGGGTGGGAAGTTCCTCAAATGTTCTGCGCATGTGGTCAATTCAATTTTGTGCATGAAAGACCATGCAAACAAATTTGTCTTACATTTTGGGATGGAGAAGCTACTATGCTATAAAATTTGAAGCGAAATATAATTATTGGGCCGAGAAAAATGAAGATATTTTTTTCTTGAGGGATAAATATTACATATTGCACAGAAAGAAGACAAACTTAACTATGGAAACCTCACATTTCAAATCTGACTTGAATAGTATTGTATTATTCACAATTTTAATTGTCTTCTTTGTTTCTTGAACCGTCGATCAATCTTTTAGGACAATAGGTAAAGAGATCTAGTACCAGCATTGTGCAAAAACCCCAATTACCTTCATTTGAAATTGTTGGCTCTTTACTCAACCTCACTGTCAAAGCAAATGATCCAGTATGCACTTTTTTCGGATTTCACAAAGCAAGCTATGTATACGAAGGAACTAATATCAAATTGGTAAATGATGTTTTGTCCAATTTATTCTCTAGAGAAACATGCGAAATGCTTACCCTTTTTTTACAAACAAAGCATTACCGTCAATGCTCTCACACTTTCCAACTCGGTGCTGATATTTTTTTCCAATGTACAATACCAAAGTGAAGACGATATGGTATTACTTGCCAACATGTCTTAACACAATAAATTTAAAACTTTTGGAACCTTGAAGGTGTCCCAATCTGGATATAACTTGTACTAGATAATATGGTGTGTACAACTTCCATATTGAATCCAACAAGGTTCAGTCTCTACATCGTTGTCGTGATGCTATTAGTTTGACCGGAAACCATGGTCTATGTAGCTGAAAAAGTTCTGATGCTTCCTATTGCTAAGATGTTTGTGGATTTCATCAATGTTGCAAAAGAAGTTCTTACTAAATAAATTTTTGTTAATTGTGTACATAGTGAATGCTATAATACGGAATGAGCATCAACTAAGATTTACCTCCTTACACTGATGAAATCCACAAATTATGTCTACGATATGCAAGACGTCTTCTTTGTGTATTATGGTCATGTTGCATATCTCTTCTCACTCTTAAATAGCAACACTATCGCATTAGCGTTGGTAATCATGAAGGTGTTCCAACAACCATGTGATGGATGCATTCATGAAGTTTTTGTGCGGTACAATGTTGCCATAAGGAGCACATGTACACTGGCATACCATTGTAAGATCCCTCATGCAATGAAGTAACTCTATGATAAACATTTTGATTGTAACAATTCAATTTCACTCTAGAGATTCTTAGATTTGCAAATTTGTGTCATCACTAACAACAAAATGGGCCCAAGCGGCCAAATCTTTACAACATAATATAAAATTTTGACTAAAAATCATATTTTGGTCTATAAATGCTTAATTCATATAAGCATGCCACGATGGTGAGTTTGCTTCAGTGTGTTCATACTTGGATCACGGTGAGCACAAATGGCAAATGCCAATTTGTCAATCTGATATTGGATAACTTCAAGTGAATCTACATGAGGAATCCATGTACTTTTACTCCATGATGCATATGTCAAGATCACATAACAATACACGGACAAGCACACACATGATTTGACCAAGTTATACAAGTTGGTGACTGCTACCTAAACTCAAAATCATTTTTTTAGAGACCAACTGGGCTTCAGTGTCATGGAAGGCATAATTGAAGAAACAAATCTACACAATGGTAGTGAAATTTACGAACGTCCCAAAAATCTCATTTGACGGATCATCCTCATGACATGCATCAACATATAGTTGACTTATAGTTTCATCGTCAATCCAAGAGGATGCACTCCGTTAATTTATAATGTGAAAAACATACTTATAGATTAATCGAGATAAAAGGATCATAACGGTTTTTTATTAATAAAAATCCTATATATTACCATAAACCCAACACACAATTTTGGATTTAATAACGATTAAAAAATACTATGAGCATGTAGTGTCTACAACTTCATGTCAATTGTATCTAGACTTCCTAAGAAAAATCAACTATTAAACCCCTTCTTCCACTGAGTGCATCTCTCAACCGATTCACCATATGTGTTGTCACTAGAGTATAATGTAAGTATTGTTTAGCCCACAGCCAGGTAAATACTTCAGGAAAATCACTCATATCTTAATTAAAAAACATCACATAAAATGGTTGAGTATGCAAACATTACAATATTATTTGACTACCACCACACACGTATTTAATGTCTATAGAGGACTGGGATCACAGAGTTTCAAGATTGATGAATTCACCAGATGCCGCAATGTCGACGGGAACACCTCCTCATATGTACTGAAGAATATCTCAAAACAATGGGACGCACATGGCTAATTTACGACAATTGTCTCACGGGCAACGGGAATGTCACTCCAAAAAAGGAAAATTCTGCCTTAATGAAGCACACACGATGTCAAATTAACCTAGGATTTGATCCCTCGTGGACGAGCTAGGCTATTAGGGTACACCCACCCTGAACCATCCAATTACAGACTAGTTCTCAAAATAACTATGTTTATGAGTACAAAACATCAGAGAAAATAAGAAACACATGTTTCAAATTTCAGTTTTACTATCACATTATTCTTGTCCAGTTTGTATATGTATGCATACAGAAGTATACAAGCTACTCTTTAAGAGGATTGGATGAAGCATACCAGATGATTTTTTATATACTTACTAGTTAGTGTTGTTGTATGTTGAATTCATTGATATGTTTCAAGGGCCTCTTTGGTATCCACACAAAAATCGTCTCAGTAATATTTTCATTTAGAGGACCTAAAAAATTGTGTAATTTTGACTCTTAGAAATACTTTTTGGTTTTACGGTAGAAATTTTTGTAATATTTTCTAGGATGTAAAAACATCAAATTTAGAGCACATGCCATTAACATCACACAACAAAATTGTCAAGCGATTAAGGCCTCCTTTGATTCAAAGAATTTGCTCAGGATTCCTATAAGATTGAGACCCTGTGGATTTTTTCCTTTGAGAGCTCTTTGATTTATGGGAACTCATCCTATAGGAATTAATCCTATAGGAACTTCATAGTTCATTTTTGTAGGAAACTTTGCATGAAGTCAGACCTAATAGAAATTTTCCAGCCGTGTTCATAGGATTCGCTTGGGCAGGGCACTCCAATCCTTTGCATTTCCTATTCCTTTGGTTTTCCTACTCTACAAATCAAAGGAGGCCTAAGGTTCGAGGACTATGATATCCAAGCCATGTGGGACTATATTTGTTCTGTGTCGAATAGTGAGAAATTAATGTGATATATTTATTAAACCATATCTTCATTTCTCAGATCCTATCAACGCACACAACAAAATTGGCAAGTGATAAAGGGTCTAGAATATCCTGAAGAGGAATCCCACGCAATGATTACGTGTTGTGCTATCTCCACGATCAGAGACTTGGTGCAACCGGACAGCGAGCGCAGGCCCGGCCGGAGAGCAGACAAACATTCTAGCTAGCAAGATGGCCTCAGCGAGGAGGAGCGTTATGCGCACGCCAGCCTTAGACGATCTGGAGACATATGCCCTGAGCAGTGGCCTAGGGAGCCCAGCATCAACTTGCAGGGTATACGTACAGACTCGATCGAGTGCGATCTGTTCCAGCATTCGCTCCGTTGCGCATTACCTGGTGGATCACCTGCCCTGCTCTCCTCCTCGAGAGGTGCGATCTGTTCCAGCATTAGATCCATTCCGCATCATTACCTGGTGGATCACCTGCTCTTCTCCTCCACAGGTGCGATCTGTTACAGCATTAGCTCCATTCCGCATTACCTGGTGGATCACCTGCTCTCCTCCTCGAGAGCTCAAGAGACTATCTATCTAGGAAGGCACCATGACAGTCTCCTCAGACCTTGGTCGACCATGCGCTCTCCTCATGGCAGCAGCTCTGTCACTGCTCATCATCCAAGCGAAGGGCATCACCAGGCACTTCGACTTCAGCGTATGTCTAGTCCCCGTCCAGTAGCTATATATCTAATCCGATCCATCCGCTCTTGATATAATCTGCGATGAGGGTTCTATAGCACAAGAACGGTGGTGTTCTTGATCAATGTGTGCTGAAAACCACTGTGAATCGGTCGAGATGTGCAGGTCCAGATGGCGAGCGTGACGAGGCTGTGCCGCACCAAGAGCATAGTGACGGTGAACGGGCTGTTCCCGGGGCCGGAGCTCATCGTCAGGGAAGGCGACAGCGTCCAAGTCCGCGTCACCAACCACGTCGCCCACAACATGACGATTCACTGGTACTACTCTGCTGACCTTTAACACTGGTATATACTACGTAGTTGTTTCCTGTTTTCCTATAGCTTTTAGTTTTAGTATTTGCTTATGCACCGCCTTAATTTGTGTCGCAGGCATGGGATCCGGCAGCTGCGGACGGGCTGGGCCGACGGGCCGGCGTATGTCACACAGTGCCCGATCCAGACGGGCCAGACGTATGTGTACCGGTTCACCGTCACCGGGCAGCGCGGCACGCTGTGGTGGCACGCGCACATCTCCTGGTTCCGCTCCACCGTCTACGGCGCCTTCATCATCCTCCCCAAGGTCGGCGTGCCCTACCCGTTCCCGGCACCGGACAAGGAGGTCCCAGTCCTCTTCGGTGAGTGGTGGACGGCGGACACGGAGGACGTGATAAGCCAGGCGCTTAAGGTGGGCGGAGAGCCAAATGTCTCCGACGCTTTCACCATTAACGGCCTTCCCGGGCCCCTCTACAACTGCTCCGCCAAAGGTTACGAGTGGCGAACTTTCATTTTCACGCCTTGCAAATTCAGGTTAACCAAGATTTCTGATACGTGCATGTATATGACACGCAGACACATTCAGGCTGGAGGTGTCGCCCGGGAAGACCTATCTACTGCGCCTCATCAACGCCGCGCTCAACGATGAGCTCTTCTTCTCGGTCGCGAACCACACCCTCACCATCGTCGAGGTCGACGCCGTCTACGTCAAGCCCTTCACCGTCAACACCCTGCTCATCTCGCCGGGCCAGACCACCAACGTCCTCCTCGCCGCCAAGCCGGTTTACCCCAACGCTAGATTCTACATGTCCGCCGCGCCCTACTCCGTCATCCGGCCCGGCACCTACGACGACACCACCGTCGCCGGCGTCATCGAGTACCGCAAACCAGGTGGCTCACCTTATGCGTCAAGCCTCAACATCAACTTGCCACTCTTCAAGCCGACCCTGCCGCTCTTCAACGACACCAACTTCGTCACTAGCTTCACGGCAAAGCTCTTCAGCCTCGCCACGCCGCAGCACCCGGCGGCCGTGCCACGGTCGGTGGACAGGCGGTTCTTCTTCACCGTCGGTCTCGGGACGCTCCCGTGCCCCAGGGACACCACCTGCCACGGGCCCATCGAAGGCATGCGGTACGCGGCTTCCGTGAACAACGTCTCCCTCGTGCTCCCTTCCAAGGCGCTCCTGCAGGCGCACTTCACTGGTCGGTCTAGAGGCGTCTACGAGTCCAACTTCCCGGCCATGCCACTCTCTCCATTCAACTACACGGGGACGGCGCGGATTAACCCGAACGTAGCCACAGGGACCAGGCTGCTTGTGCTGCCGTACAACACGTCGGTGGAGCTGGTGATGCAGGGCACGGGCGTGATTGGGATTGAGAGCCACCCGCTGCACCTTCACGGATTCAACTTCTTCGTGGTCGGGCAAGGGTTCGGCAACTATGACCCGGCGAACGACCCGGCCAAGTTCAACCTCGTCGACCCCGTCGAGCGGAACACCGTCGGCGTGCCGGCCGGCGGTTGGGTAGCCATTCGCTTCCTTGCTGATAACCCAGGTAACTCTAGCTAGTTATAATTATACAATCCACACGTGAAACACAAACACCAAAAGAACCCAATTTGTAGATATTATTTATTCACGTATGCCATTGTGCAGGTGTATGGTTCATGCATTGCCATTTCGAGGTGCATTCGACATGGGGGCTGAGAATGGCATGGCTGGTGTTGGACGGGAGCAGGCCGAATGAGAAGCTGCTCCCACCACCGTATGATATGCCCAAGTGCTAGATGGATCTAATCACAGCTGATGCAAAAGACAGCTCAACTCCGCTCATAAAACTGTACTGCAATAAAATCAAAATCGATACTAAAAAGTCACCCACAACATGTAACAACTTAGACAACATTACATCGGTGAAAAGTATCCAAAATGAGGTCTTAGGAATATACCGTTAGAAATTGGTGGTGTTTGGCCCATTTAACATTCAATTTCAGAAAAATCTAAAAAAAAAGTCTCATTAGCATTCCATATTTTCGAAAAGGAGGATAATTTCTAACCTCTACACATGCACACAACCATATATTGTTGAAGTCCAAGCAAAGCCAGACATCAAAGCAGAACAAATTCAACCCATAGAGGAAAAAATCACAATGTTAAATGTCTTGCGACGGTATTTTTACTAGCCTAAAATTAACCGTATGATAAAAGATCAAAACCTTTTTGAAATGTACACAACTCCTAGACCAAGTCTTCAAGAAGGGATCACTGAATGTGCAATGATGATGAAAGTCCAACTGTAGATCGATCTTATAATTTTCATCCTAGAACCGAGTTTTGATCCACCAACTTCGACAACGACACGACACATGCACACTTCCATATTTTCTGATTAGGAAACTTAAGTTTCCATCGAGGACAGAGAGAGAACTATGTTGTGACAACATGTAAAGCCAGGTCCACTTTGCGTGAATGGACACGTCCCTCGACGTGAGCAAAGACGACGCCCATCAAAGAGTAGCATTTCCCTGCCCGTCACTGATAAGGGGTTACTGGTAGCGTGCATCTGGTGTACGCTATCACTAGTTTTGGATATTGGTGACGCACGAGATGTGGCGGACGCTACCAATGTCTAGACTACTGCTGGCGTGTTGCCTACAATCAACACCATAAGTTTGTATATTTCAAGCAAAAAACATTTGATGACAGAATTTAGCAAATGACAACAATTTATAAATATCTCTACTGAGCTCACAATTTATCAATCTGGGATTGGAAGGATTCAAGTGAACACGCACCTGAAGAACCCAGGTACATTTTACTCCATGATAGATACGTGAAGACCACATAACAATACACGAACAGGCACCCACATGGTTTGGGCAAGTTATACAAGTTGGTGACTGCAAGCTAAACTGGATTCAGTTTTTTTCTTTTCTGAGAACCAACTAGGCATCAGTGTCATGTAATATGAAGGTGGCACTGAAGCAACAGATCTGCACAATTGTAGTGAAAGCTACGATCGTCTCAAAGAACTCATCTGACAGATCATCCTCGCAGAATGCATAAGCATACAGTTGACTACTAGTTTCATCATCAATCCAAGAGGATCCACTCGGTAGATCTTATGTGCGAAAAATCACATTTATAATCCTGAAATCGCAATCAATTATACCTCTTCAAGAATCTCGTATAGTCATCCAAGCCTGATCTTCAACCCTTCTGGCATCCTGAGGCACCGTGTCGGGAGATCAAGCTCCTGAAGCTCCAACATGCACTCAATGCATTTGGTTTAGAGTTCTTGGCTTTAGACCTTTCATCAACCTCAATGTCAAAACTAAAGATCCCAGTTTGCACCCTCAGTGGTTCACAAACCAACTTCTTTACGCAAGGAGCTAATGTCAGGAATTATTCCGCCACCAGAGTTTCTAATGACAGAATCACCTGCAAAATCCTTCAACAGGGCAGATGGATCCTTAGCCCCACCATACCGCAAGAAATTGTCCCTAAGTGCACTACCTGTGCTGCGGGACAATGGATCTTCTTGGCAAACTTCATGCCATATAGTTGTGGCAAAACATCTAGCATAGAGATAGCTGTAGTACCCTGCAATCATGTGATATGAGAGGTTAGGCAGAACATCGGTATATGGAACTTCCTGGGGGGGAATCAGTTTATGAACTACAAGATAGCTAGAAAACCTACCAGCGCCATAGTTTATAAGATGAGAAAACCGAGTATGCCAGTGAGTGCCTTCTACATAGTTCCAACTTGTATGCTTTCTTTTCAAATCCGCAACAGCAGAAATTGTGTCCATTGGCTTTGATGTGTGCTCCCCAAACAGTGTCAAGTCCATTATAGAATAGAAAATCTGGGGGACAGGTACAACAACACAAAGTGCGACAAGAGATAGGATGAGGCCAACAAAGAAAAATGCACAAATATGAATGATAAGAAACTAAGCAGAGATATAAGCAAACCTGCCGCTGGAGCTCGGTAGCTGGAAACATGTTCCTAGAAGCATTTAGTGCCTTTACCAGCTTTTCTGGAATTGGATCACCAGTTGTTTCATCTACAGCAAATGTCCTCAAGACACGGTAGTCCCACGCATAGAACCTGCAATGAAAATTACACTCAATTATCAGCAAAGAGTCTGAAAACAAAGAAGAGTTTTATTCTGGATAGCCCACAATTAGATCAAATTGCCATCTATTTTTGGTAACAAGTCATACTTACTCAAAAAGGTTGGAGGGTGTTTCAGCAACATCAAGAGCAACTCTCGTACCAGAGAAATGCTGATATTCCTGCAGATATCAATTTTGGCTGACAGATAAGGTACACAGAAGTCATCTGATGACCTAAATATTACGAAGAACCAGCAGAATACCGTTCTTGATAGCAGAGAATGTAGGGCATGGCCAAACTCATGGAAAAGAGTTTCTACATCCCAGTGGTTGAGCCTTGCAGTTAATCCCCTAGAACTTGAGAAGTTGCAAACCAATGCAATGATCTGAAAGGCAAGAGCGGGGTCTATTGACAAAAAATGAAATAGCAGTACGAATTTGAACTACGCCAATTTTCCAATATGCAGATCTATTGATCTAGTTGCATCGACTGTGGAGTAAGTTACTGCTCAAGTTTTCGTGAGGAAATGAGAATATGCCACAAGGCTAAAACAGGCATGCATCAGCTTGGACATAGTTCAATTCCAAAATGTTTGATCTGAAGATGCAATATAATACTCGCTCTGTCCCTTAATATAAGATGTTATTACATCCAATATGCTCATGTATTAGATGTAATAACATCTTGTATTAAGGGGCTGAGGGAGTAGCGATCAAGGAGAACCCCATAATGCTTGGAGATGTTACTCCCTTATGGGGAAGCCTTCACACTAAAAGTCTACATATTTTACTGCAAAATTAAATAATAATCAGTAAGAGAATAAGAGGATATACTGGAAGTTGGTACTCCGAGTCAGATAATCGTCGCCCCCCTCTGATTGCAAAATGAGCACACCCTGGATATTTACCCTTTCTGGAGTAAAGATCGAGATACATAAATCCTAAATCACCCTGTTGATTAGAAAAGTTTGGCTTTAGTTAATTTTCACCAGGAAATATACCAAAAACTAGGAGGATGCAACCAAGCAATGGGGGTGCAATGCACGATAGGACTTGTAACCAACATCCTTGATTTACGAGGTGTATTTTGAGTGGGGACACCACAAGGACTAATTACAATATAAAACCAAGAGAAAAGCAAAAAAACAACCAAAAAGGTCACAGATCCAAGAGAAATACAGGAAAAGTAAACCATGCTATCATTGCTATATGTACCTGGGAAGTAGCAAAGAATTGCTAGTGAGGGTGTTGCTCACAAGTGCAGGTGAGAGAAGATATGATAAATGAGGAAAACATTAAAACAAGGATATACATGTAGAAACTAATTAAATTCACATGCAAGTTATTAGATACTATGGCGCAAGAGTAACATTATATGCATTGCAGAAAAAAGAGGGAATGATAATTTCCACCGTGATACATATTTCCATTAAGAAACACTATACTTCAGCGCCTAATAGCTTTCAAATCATTTTTGCTCAGATCAGCATAGAATTTTGTGCTATCTAATCCAATTTATGGCATAGGTGAAAAAGTAACACAGCAACAGATTTCTGATATGCCTGTCCTTCCTTTTGTGGGGATTATATGCCCCTCCTAAGATCAAACTATAAAGTGTTTCTATGATATTTACACTACTCAACAACAGGACATGACCCATCCCATTGATACAATTTCCTCGCTAACCCTGGACCTGATAATTATAGGAAGACTATTTATGGTCACCTAGCTGTGACATACCACATATGTACTTTCCATAATTTCAGTTATTTCTGACATGTTCATTTTTAGTATAGTAACTACAAAACTTCAAGCATGTAGAAACGTCTATTGAAAATTGCAGCAGATAAGATGCTGAAATTTGCAACACTTGTGTAAACTTCTAAACAGATACTTATCGCAGTAGTATTACCTGATCAGGGTGATGAAGAGACAGCTTTATCACATCTGGGTGCCACGACTCTCCATCCCCCATTGGAATTTGATTAAATGTGGCACCAAATAATGATTCCACCAACACATTTAAGCCCTTTATGCACTGGGACAACGGAAAATATGATGCAACAACCTGCTAGGCACAAAAGATAGTGTCAAAAAACTAAAAAAAGGATATTAAAAATAGGTAAAGGTGGTCTGCGCGAAACAACAGAACAGAACGAAAACCCCAATCCTGAAGAAATTACAGAAAGATTAAGATTTTCAAACGAAATGTATGAATCTGCTTAGTAATTTTGTACTTCATTTTCTTCATGTTAGCTTACAAGTACCAAATATAGGTTTCATTTGGCTTCTACCAACCGATATATGCAAAGTATGTCTTTACATAAACTAATTAACAGTAAATACCTAGAATATGGTCTAAATAGTACTCCTATATTTAACATTGATTTAATCAGCAGTACATCTCTAAGAAAAATAGCACATACCGAGGGATCCACACTATGGGCAGATGATTTCATCATTCCAATGACGTAATCCTCGTCCCATGGTTCAAGATCAGCACTCTTTTGATTACATATTCTTCTCTTGAAATCTCTTATAGTATTAAATTCCTGCATCAGAACATGCTATGAATAGAGAGAGACTGCTGGTTCGATATAACCATTTGTATTATCCATGCCAAGATTAAGTTCACTCCCTTGAATACCTCATCAGCTTTAGGCCTAACAATGTCGCTCAAATCATTGAGAAATGTCATAACCACATCAGCAGATGCGGCCATGTTAGGACGGATAGCAAATTCAGCATATGATTTGCAACCCATAGTCTGCCAAATGGAAAAGGTAACTGTTTATCCTGGAGTAGCAGAAGAAATTGAGAAATATTCAGACTTAGTAATGTAACTGACGTCATGTTATTTGATGAACATACTTAAGAAAGTATATTAGGTGAAATTTTATTCTTGTTCTTCGAATGTTGATTGAACTAGAGACCTAAACAGCACGGAGTTACATGCATCTAATGCTGTGTCAATTTTTATCTTCTTATAACATGTGATCCAAAATAGACCAGCTAAAGAAACATACTTGGTAACCAAGCTCAAATAGCACAAGATAATTTTGGGGTTCAATTGCTCCGAACCAACAACACCATGCTAAATCATTTAACTAATCCCGCGGCATCATTGACCACAAAAAAGAAGGGTAGGACATTCACTCAAAAAGAAGGGTAGGACATTCACTCAAAACGTTCATCAGAACTCACTATGTGAAATGAGGCAGTTACAAATGTGCCATCAAACTCTAGAAAATGAAATGCATAACAGACAACATGGGTCATTCAGAGCCCTCCTGAGAGAAGGGCTTCTAAATAATTTTCAAAACCAATGCCAGCTCAACCAAGCTGCCAACTTATAGGCTGACACTGTCGAATGAGGATCTCATATCCTTCAAACGGTTCACTCACATATTAGTGCACACAGGTGTTCGTGCTAAACTGACTACTCTAGAGGCTAGAACACCTAACCGACGTTCATCTTCTCCATATTACAAAATTTTCAGTTGAGGATGCACATCATCAAGTGAAGTTTAGCACAAAAGCTGTAAAAACATTGGCATCAGGGTGCATGTTTCTGTTGAATATATGTTACAGTATGGAAAAATGCACTTACCTTTGCAAACTCATCACGAGCATCAATAAGTTCATCAAGAACAGCAATGTTTTCACGAGGTTCAGAGTTTCCTGCAATGAATACTTGTCTCCTAACCTTTAGAAAATTTATAACAGTTAGATTGCTGCTACCATAAGTGCTATGGCATACATTATTAGCTGTAATTGCTTTGCAAAAATATAATAGATGAAAGATCAAGGATTACGAGTCCATGAGTCGAACCGAGTCTCTAGGGTGGACTAGTCGCAACTAGTCACGACTAGTCGATGTTTTTGGCTGGAACACAAGTACCGACTCATAGACTAGTCGAGAGACTAATCTTGACTAGTAGAGCGACTCTTAAATTCCATGAAAGATATAAACAGTTAAAAAAGTGATAAGCACAATATTTCCATTTAAAATAAAGTAGCACGAAAAATCCAAGCATGGCTAAAATAACATGGATATGCAAGTTCATGTCATGCAGATATTGGATGTAGAAAGAAAGTTCCAAATGCTGATGAGTGGAACAAAAGGAACATACTTCCTCATCCGAAATCCATCTCAGTGCTGATGATAGAGTTCCAGAGTCTGCCAATATCCTTAGACCCTTTTGCCTTGTAGTATTCATTGGAATGCTTTGTTCTTCAACACCCCTAGGCCTAGAACGGCTAATGGCCTTGAAATTATGTTGGATATTTCTTGGAATACGTGAAGCTGGATATATATCCACAAAACCTGGTTTCATCATAATATTTTCGTTGAACCTGGCACAGAAATAAGAATGCACAACAGTTACATGTAGTTTTCCAAATCTAAGTGTCAAATCAACAGGCAAAATTACAGTGCAAAGAATGATCTGCGTAATAAACTAGTTAAAGTAATTAATAGGTCCTGTAGCAATTTAGAATACTATTTTCTGACAAAGATTCGTTCTGATTAGGTGAAATCACATTTGGTGCGCACTAAAGAAAATATACTTAAAACCAACATTAGATTTATCAGTTTCACCATCTTAGGGAAAGGAAAGGTAATAAACACAAACTTCATCGAATAAACCCATGAATGACAAACACAAATGTACACCTTAACCACTTACTTAATTGTCTGCACGCCACTGAAGAGCTTGTATTAACAATATCCAGATTACTAAGCATTTAGGGGGGAAATTCTGATCCCACTATTTTAAAGCATTTAAGAGGATAATTAGAAGATCAACCTAGTAAGGCTTTGAGCTGCCCACGAACTTGGCAAAGAAGCTAAAAGAAATATATTTCCAAAACAGAGCATGACAACAGTTAGTGTCAACTCAACAATAAAGACGCTTAACAACAAACAATCCTACCAAACAATCAAATCGACGGGTACATGGAATGCAAAATCAAGATGGGCAGTTAAACAACAAAAATGGTACTGAGAGTGTCAACAGCCAGTGTTCAATTGATGTACCTACTTTCTACCCAGCTGGGCAATTGCAAGGTTGAGCTGATTAACACGCTCAAGTTTATCTGCAGTGGAAGAACATTGTGTATCTATGTAAAAGTGAAAATTGACAAGAAGCAACTTAAAATACACTTGAGTATGGCAAACCTTTAGGAAGATGAATCCCCCCTTTTTCAAAGTCAGCACGCAAGTTGTTCGCTGCCTTCCGAGTTTCGTCTGTGAGCAGGACACCTTCACTCTCAGCTTTTAGTATGGCGTTGTACAAAGTACTATTTGTATTCAGGTACTGCAAAGGATTACAGAAAATGAAATGTTATAGTTCTGGTACGGTCATTTCACTCGGCTCTCTCCCTTCTGTTTTCAAGCTATCGAGCTTACTTGAAGATGCTCGTAAATCCTCATCGATGCCTTATCTCCTTCCTCTACAAACTCCCTATTTCACATACAAATCTACTCAATAAAACCTGAAACACATTGCTCCAAAGCATCCAAATTACACAAGAAGCAACATTCACCTATCGGGGTGTGTGTTCCTGCACAGCTCCGCCGAATCAATGACCGAGCAAACCTAACCAAAGCAATACATAAGCACATCAGTCAAACTCACACAGAATCAAACGGGCTAAACCAAGAGTAGCTCAAGCAGAGCAAGTTACGGTGTTCGAGATCTCATCCATGGCGCGGACGATCTCCGCGGAAGGCGGCAGCTGAGCGATGTGGGAAACGAGCTCGTCTGACCTGCAGCGTTCGAGCAAATGCTCAGAGAAGAAAGGAGCAGACGACGGCTGGTTTTGGGTGTCAGAGTATCGGAGATTTGGAGGGGTTCAGGGCTTTTCCCCCTTACCGCTGGATGGCCTCGTCGACGAAGCGGCGGAAGCCCTTGGCCGTGCGCAGCACATCGAATCCGTACAGTCCCGTCTCCGGCCTCGCCGCCGCGGTGGAGTACGCAGCCGCCGCGGCCCGGCGAATGGCGGCGGCGCGCAGCATCATCGCCGTGGGCGTGGGGGTGGGCGCTCGGTTGACCGGTCCCGGATAGAAGTAAGAGATGACAGACGCTGGCTTCGTTGGTTTCTCCCCGTGCTTCGTGTCCACCGCCGGTTGCTCGCCTGGCGGCCGCCGTGACGCTGCCCTGCTCACCGCCGGAGCTTTGGCTGCCCTTGTGCGGGAGGAGTGGGCTGTGGGAGGTCAAAACAGTCGGCGCGGCTTAGTGGAAACCACCTTCGGTGCTCTGCGGATGG
Organism: Dactylis glomerata; assembly: GCA_007115705.1. Lineage (NCBI taxonomy): Eukaryota > Viridiplantae > Streptophyta > Magnoliopsida > Poales > Poaceae > Dactylis > Dactylis glomerata. The sequence goes on from QXEO01000211.1 coordinate 3,105,514, forward strand.
GGGAGGAGCTCGCGGGGTAGAAGGGGGCGAAGGCGGCTGGTCTCGCCGCGCCGCCGCCGTGTGCAGGGGATGAGCGCGAAGGGCTTCGGTCTCTCTTGGTCGAACCGGGTCGGGCTGGTTTCCTTTCGCCTGACCGAACCAGGGGCAAAATGGGTTACAAGCCACGTGTATTCACCCCGTAAAATTTGCAGTTTTGTGGAAAATCTAGTTTTAGTAGACTCTCTAAACCATTCCAAAGGCAATTCTTCTTTTTCTTTTCTTTTTTCATATGATGCTTTGCATATGAGCTCAAGGTTCAATGCCAATTTGTGTTTAGTTCGATGATCATCCTCGTCGTCGTAGGAAGATGAATTGGATGATGTATTTGATGATGACGAGCAGGTGGCATTCTTGCTTTGCTCAGTGGGAGGGTGGCTCGACAACAACAAAATTCATGTAGGTTCTCAGCTACGGTGGAGGAGACATTAGTAGAAAAAGGGTCTTTGGTCTAGCACCCAAAAGCTATTTGTCCCGGTTCGACTCGCAAATCGGGACCAATGACAGGCCTCGGTCTCGGTTCGTGCCGCCTGGAGATCGGTCCCGGTTCATTTCGGAGCATCCGTCCCGGTTCGTGGCATCAACCAGGACCAATGCCCCCCGCGTGTGGCACGTGGCACTCTGCGGAGCATTGGTCTCGGTTCATGCCACGAACCGGGACCAAAGACCCTCCCCTGGCTATAAATAAGCCCAGCCCTTTGCCCTTTGCCACCAAATTTTGCTGGATTGTGTGTGAGGTGTGGGTGCTAGCTTTTTTTTCCTTTGATTGCACACAAGGTGTTCGACGAAATGTCTGAGCCACACTTAAGTTCGCACAACACGGTATCCTCGGCCGAGGTTAGCAACCTTATCTTCTTCATCTGTAACTGATACAAAAATATTGCATGTGTCCATGTAGGATGGTCATTTCACTATTCACGATGTTATTGTAATGGTTAATTATTATGACGCAGATCGATGCGCAGATACGATGGATGTACGGCGACCGGCGCGATTCCGATTTTATTGCAGGCTTGCATAAATTTATCGATGTGGCTAAGGCAAACAAAGTGGATAATTTTATGCCTTGTCCTTGTGTCGACTGTCGGAATGTGGCGGAGCACTCTGCCCCGAGAATCCTTCAAAGCCATCTGCTTCGGAGAGGTTTCATGCTCGGATATTATTGTTGGACCATGCACGGAGAAAGAGGGGTTAGGCTGGAAGAAAATGAAGAAGAGGAGGATGATGACAGCTATCCTATGTCCCCTGAAGAATACGGTGATACTGCAATGGAAGACAATGAAGAAGAGGGAGGCGGCAATGAAGAAGAACAACGGGCATTGGATGAGCCCGCTGATAGTCTTGGTCGGGTCATTTCTGATCCAAAGCAACAATGCGATACAGAAAAGGAGAAGCTGAAGTTGGAGGCCATGCAAAAGGATCACAAAAAGTTGTTGTACCCAAATTGCGAAGATGGCAGCACAAAGCTCGGTACACACTTGAACTGCTGAAATGGAAGGCAGAGGTTGGTTTATCTGACAAGGGATTTGAGAAGTTACTGAAAATAATAAATCCGAAGCTTCCAAAGGATAACGAGCTGCCCGAGACAATGTACGAAGCAAAGAAGACTATCTGCCCTCTGGGATTGGATGTGGAGAAGATATATGCATGCATTAATGACTGCATCCTGTACCGCGGTGAGAAGTACGAGAATATGGATAAATGCCTGGTATGCACTGCATGTCGGTACAAGATCAGACAAGATAACCCTGGTGATGTTGAGGGCGATGACGAGCCCCCCAGGAAGAGGGTTCCTGCTAAGGTTATGTGGTATGCTCCTATAATACCACGGTTGAAATGTCTGTTCAGAAACAAAGAGTATGCCAGGTTGTTACGATGGCACAAAGAAGAGCATAAGAAAGACGGGAAACTGAGACACCCCGCCGATGGGTCGCAGTGGAGAAACATCGAGAGAAAGTACTCAAACTTTGCAGGTGACGCGAGGAACTTATGGTTTGGTCTAAGTACAGACGGCATGAATCCTTTTGGGGAGCAGAGCTGCAGTCACAGCACCTGGCTCGTGACTCTATGTATCTACAACCTTCCTCCTTGGTTGTGCATGAAGCGAAAGTTCATTATGATGCCAGTGCTCATCCAAGGACCAAAGCAACCCGGCAACGACATTGATGTGTACCTAAGGCCATTAGTCGATAAACTTTTGCAGTTATGGGCAGAACCAGGTGTAAAGGTGTGGGATGAGCACAATCAGGAGCCATTTGACCTACGAGCGTTGTTGTTCGTAACCATCAATGATTGGCCTACTCTTAGTAACATTTCAGGACAGTCAAACAAGAGATACAATGCATGCACGCACTGTTTAAATAAGACTAAAGGTACATATTTGGATAAATGTAAAAAGGTTGTGTACCTGGGGTGTCATAAATTTCTTCTGACCAATCATCAAGTAAGAAAGAAAGGCAAGCATTTCAATGGTGAGGCAGATCATCGGAAGAAGCCTAAGCTCCCTAAAGGTGCTGATGTATTTGGTATGGTGAAGGACCTAGAAGTAATCTTTGGAAAGGGTCTTGGCGGCCAATCTATTCTGAAAGACCCCATTACCAGACACATGGCCATGTGGAAGAAGAAATCTATATTTTGGGAGCTTGAGTATTGGAAAGACCTAGAGGTCCGTTCTTCAATCGACGTGATGCACGTGATGAAGAATATTTGCGTGAACCTGCTAGGCTTCCTGGGCATGTATGGGAAGACAAAAGATACACCAGAAGCACGGGAGGACCAGCAACGTATCAAAGACCCATACAACAAGCATACTGATAAAGGCCGTCAATACTTAAGCAGCTACGCTCTTACAAAAGCAGAGAAGGAAATCTTTTTTGAATGCCTGAGCAGTATCAAGGTCCCGGCTGGCTTCTCGTCAAATATAAAGGGAATAATAAATATGGCAGAGAAAAAATTTCAGAACCTGAAGTCTCATGATTGCCACGTGATTATGACGCAGTTGCTTCCGGTTGCATTGAGGGGGCTTCTACCCGAAAATGTTCGAGTACCCATTGTGAAGCTATGTGCATTCCTCAATGCAATATCTCAGAAGGTAATCGATCGAGAAAGTCTGGAAAGGCTACAGAAGGATGTGGTCCAATGTCTTGTCAGTTTTGAGTTGGTGTTCCCCCCGTCCTTCTTCAATATTATGACGCATCTCTTAGTTCACCTAGTCGAAGAGATTTCCATTCTCGATCCTGTATTTCTGCACAATATGTTCCCCTTCGAGAGGTTCATGGGAGTCTTAAAGAAATATGTTCGTAACCGTGCTAGGCTAGAAGGAAGCATCTCCAAGGGCTATGGAACAGAGGAGGTCATTGGGTTCTGTGTTGACTTTCTTCCTGACCTTAAGCCGATTGGTGTTCCTGAATCACGGTATGAGGGGAGAATGAGTGGAAAAGGCACGCTAGGAAAGAAAGCAATGATATTTAGGGACGGGCATTCTTTGAATCAAGCACACTACATAGTTCTACAAAGTTCTACCTTCGTGGCTCCGTATATCGAGGAACACATGAATGTTGTACGCTCCAAGTTCTTGGGGAAGGATGACTACTGGATTAAAGAAAATCACATGGAGACTTCTGGCACTTAGTTGCAATTACATCTCATGAATGACACCACTATTGGAGATCAGCTCTACTTATTGGTCGCGACACCATCTGCGACTGTATTGACTTTCCAAGGGTACGAGATAAATGAGAATACATTTTACACGATCGCCCAAGATAAAAAGAGCACCAACCAAAACAGTGGTGTCCGTTTTGATGCAACATGCGAGAATGGGAAAAAGGACACATACTATGGTTACATAGAGGAGATATGGGAACTTGACTATGGACCTACTTTTAAGATCCCTTTATTTTGGTGTAGTTGGGTCAACATGAATGGAGAAGGGGTAAAGGTAGACTAGCTGTACATAATGATAACAGTGGATCTCAAGAATCTTGGTTACAGACACGAACCATTCGTCCTAGCCAATGATGTGGCTTAGGTTTTCTATGTGAAGGACATGTCCTCCAGACCGAAAAAAAGAAAAAATAAGGAAACGAATACATCAGACGATGAGCCCAGGCGTCACATAGTTCTTTCAGGGAAAAGAAACATCGCGGGAGTCGAGGACAAGACAGACATGCCAGCAGATTATGATAAGTTTGATGAAATTCCGCCCTTCACCGTGAAAACTGACCCTAGCATCCCGTTAAATAATGAAGATGCTCCATGGTTATGGCCTAAGAAGCGATCATAGGCAAGGGATCGACATACGCGATGAAGGATTCATACCCTAAACCCTATGTAAATCTATGTAACGTATGAAAACTTTATGTGATGTATGAAAACTTTATATGACACCACGCGAAGGTTTCACATTGTTTGGATCATTTTTGAATTTTTTATGCCCTGATTCTAGCCATAACATTGGTGGTTTGACCTAAATGCCACGAAACCTCGAACATGATAGGTCATTTTGTGAAGGATTTTTTATGATGTTTGCAATTTTCAAAGTTCAATATTTTTCCTTACAACTATGACACATAATATGACACCACGCAAAGGTTTCACATTGTTTGGATCATTTTTGAATTTCTTATGCCCGTTTCAAACTATATTCAAAACGGCGGGCATGAAGCTTCTTAGTCCGGCAAAATGGTAAAAGGGTTTTGGATTAGTTATTTAAATTGAAGAACTTTCCTGTTGAAAGTTTTTTCAAATTCCAAATTATGCAATAAATATATATTAATGCATTTTTAATTAAAAATAGTAAAATTGTTTAGTTACAATAAATATTTTTGAAAACACAAAATGGTTTTGGATTAGTTATTTAAATTGAAGCACTTTTCCTATTAAAAGTTTTTTCAAATTCCAAATAAAAACGTGTCATTGGTCAACAGAAAGTTTTTTCCTGTTAAATTGAAGCACTTTTCCTGTTAAAATGAAAACAGAAAGTTAAAATGGAAACAAAAAGTTTTTTCATGTTAAAACCTAAAAATGGGTCATTGGTCCCGGTTCATGCCATCAACCGGGACCGATGACCCTGGGCACGTGGCGGCCCAGCAACGCCCCCCACCACAGGTCATTGGTCCCGGTTGTTGCCATCAACCAGGACCGATGGATCAACGGTCCCGGTTGATAGCATGAACCGGGACCAATGACCCCGACGTATATTATTGTGAGCTTCTTCCTCCCCACTTCCCCCCTAAAGTACCAAAATGGCTAAGGACAAATTTGCGGAAAACAGATTGATGTCGGCCCGCCGTCCCGCCACCGTCGTCCCGCTCGGTGACTTCTCTCGCCGCCACTGCCCTTCCTCCCTCTCTCGCCGCCGCCGCTCACCCTCTCTCCCCTGCAGGTTCTATCGCCGTCGCTCCGATCCGCCGCCGCCACCCGTCGCGCGTGCGCCCGTCCCGGAGACCTCCGCCGCCGCTGCCCGTCGCTCCGCTGCCACCGCCCATCGCTCCGCCACCACCGCTCTCAGTGAGCTCCTCAGGAGCTCTCTCGGCCGCCGGCCGTTGGCCAATTTTTTTATTTTTGTACTGCAATAATATTTATGTGTTCTTTGATTTTCATGCCAAAAATTGTACTACAAAATGTTTCATAATATGTGTTCTCTGATTTTCATGCCAATAATATGTGTTCTTTGTTTTTTTTCATAATATGTTTCATAATATGTGTTCTTTGATTTTCATAATATGTTTCATAATATGTGTTCATAATATGTTTCATAATATGTGTTCATAATATGTGTTCTTTGATTTTCATAATATGTGTTCTTTGATTTTCATGCCAATAATATGTGTTCTTTGATTTTTTTTATTTTAGTACTTCAAAATGTTTTATAAAAATCGTACCATATTCCAACGATATTAATAGTTCGGCAGAGATATTGAACCACAAGTAGTCGCCCTTATTCCAACCATATTCCAACCATATTCCAACGATTCACCGAGCTCCTCGCCCTGCCTCGAGTCGAGGACGACACCGCATATCGTTACATATCCCTCCTCTTCCTCCACCCCATATCGACACATATCCTCCCTCTTCCTCCACCCCATATCGACATGTATCGACATATCGACACATATCCCCCTTCTTCCTCCACCCCATATCGACACATATCCCGCAATAATTATGGATTATTTTCATAGGATTATTTTCATTTGATTATTTGCATAGGATTATTTGCATAGGATTATTTGTATAGGATTATTTGCATAGGCTTATTTGCATTTGATTATTTGCATTATAATAACTTGCAATTCTTAATTTGCAGATACTATGGATCCAGCACATGGCACAACTCAAGATGATGAAAACTTCCTCCAAGGAATGATCCGCGAAAATAGAGATATCGATATCGATGTCACCAGGACGTTTCTGAATGATTCCAGTGAGGGAGATGAATCTCTCAACCGAGGAGACAACTCCGGTGAGGTAGAAGCTGAAGCCTGGGATGGGGGAGAAGCCGATGAGGGAGAAGCCAACGAGGGAGAAGGCGATGGCTCCGGCGGAACCTTAAATCTCGCAAACTCCGGCGAGGTGTATATATGTATTATTGTAATTAAAATGTTGTTGTATATATATACATGCATATATTAACACTCTTTCTTCTTTTAGCCCTCCGGATCGAGCACTTCTTCCATAAGAACGAAATGAGGCCCAACAAAAAAGTTGGATGACACTGTGAGGTATAGGATCGAAATGGTCGGTGTAGACGGTGAACCGCAAGCTCCCGACGATATCGCAAAAAAATTTGTGAAGCAATGCGGAGTTCTTGTGAGGGTCTACATCCCGATCACCGTTCAAGAATGGAATCGGCCAAGCGGCGGTGGAGTCCCGTATGTCGGCAACATCGCCAAAGATAAGCTTTTTGCCAAGCTCATGATTAATTTCCTCCTGCGGAGGCCAGATGTGAATCCAGATGAGGAGGAGAGAGCAAAAAATGAGCTGCTACAAAGAGTCAAGAAGTTTTCTCTCATCAAGATGGCCGAGGCATTCAAGAACTGGAAGAAGAAACTGTACAATAACTTTGTCAAGTTAGACAAGACTTCAGATTTCAATCACGGCGGCTATGCTAAGTTAAGACACCAGTGGGCTGATTTTGTGAAGTACAAGACATCGAAGAAAGCTTTGAAAAGGTCTAGAATAAATAAGGAGAACGCTGCTAAGAAAGTGTACCACCATAATATGGGGTCTGCTGGCTATGCCGGTTGCATGCCTAAGTGGGATGCACTTGAGGTCAAGTATATTACTGCCGGGATCAGACCAGAGCCCACAACATGGACACCACAGGCGAGAAACTGGTTTTACGGCCATGGGGGCATATTGAACGAAGAAGGGAGGGCAATATATAACCAGAAACACAAAGATCATCCCCTACTGCCCATCGACGATATTAGAAGTGCAGTACATGATGTTGCAGTGGGACGGTTCATTCCCAATAGAGAGAATGATGAGCTCATACACGTCCTTAAAAATGATGAACACACCGGACGAGCACGAGGCACACCAGGCTCCAAGCCGTGGAATGTTGCCTTCCACGCTGAAATGAAGAGATATCCTGATAAAAGCCATCAGAGAAGAAAGAAAAGGGAGGCAGCTGAGAAAGTGGCTGCTGCAGACCGGCTGCGTAATGTAGAAGAAGCATTAAAGCGGTAGCAGGATCAACTCGATAGACTTAGCCAGCAAGGTATTAGCGGCCAATCTCAGTGGCACATGATAGATGCTGCATTTGATGGTACCGGCGCCCTATCGAATAAGAAAAGCAGCATCGCTTCCACGCAGCTCCAGGATGGTGATGATGATGCACTGATAACGGCTCCTCCTAAACGCTACCCAGTGGATGATAACACGAAGAGCATAGCTTGTGAGCTAAAGGTGCAAGTTATGAACTTAAGGGTGACCGGTTCCAAAAGGGTACGCTGTCGTCACGGTGGATGATGTGAAGCAAGATTTTGAGGAGCTAAAGCTGGACCACCCTCTAGGGGAAGATAGGAAGCTGACTGAACTAGGAGAAGCCAAAGGGGGGACTATTGTATGGCCAAAGGAGCACATCGTGCTTCCAAATTACGTGCCGCCAAGGCCACCCACTCCTCAGAGCAGCAATCCACCTTCGCCGCCACCTAACCATTCTCCAACGCAATCATCGCCTTCACCGCCTCACCACTCAGCGCAGCCATCTCCACCGCCGCCTCAGCCGTCTCCGCCGCCGCCTCAGCCGTCTCTGTCCCCTGAGCCTCAGAGATAAAAGCGGAAGTATACTAAGAGGGGTAGCACCAGCAGCAGCAGCAAGAGCACGTTCCGATCACTGAAACGTAAGCTATCGCCCCTCCCAAGAGTACCTCATAAGAATATGAAGATGCTACCTTGCGAGAAGACAGATGAGGAAATTGTTGCGGCCGCAGATGCCCATTATGAAAAGTGGAAGATTGACATGGCTAACAAGAAAAAGCCGATAGAGCCATTCTTCTCGGTCACCACAAAAGATAAAGCCAAAGCAGCCGTGCTTAAGATTCAGCTTCACCAACTCATAGCGCTCACACCAGACTATAATCGCTCTATTACCAAGTCGGCTGAGGCAAAAGAGCGGAGAGTCGGGAAAGAAGTTGCCCAGCTCGGACAACAGAAAAATCAATCGATCGAACCGCTCAAAGTGTACGATACCAATGAGTGGAGAGCCCAGGAGCGGCATGATCCAAACATTGATCCTGAGTTTATTTAACTGTATGGAGAAAAGACCAAATTATATGGACTATCTATTGCTGAGTATATGAGCCGTCTGGATGAGTTCGAGGGGTACCAACAAATAGCATACATATACCGGCACGGGGCTCCTCTCGTCAAACCCGAGTTAGTCAAAGATCTACCAACAAAAATGGGGAGATTGCATAAGTGGTACATGCAAGCCTCTGCTGAATCTAAAAACTGGATCTACGCTGGATATGAACACCACCATTATGGTCATGGAGATGGCTTCTTACTGATTGAATTTCAAGAATTATTTCAGTTTTACCAACAAGACGCCCTCGATAAAACTATCGCCAGTGCCTATTATTTGTAAGTATTATTAAGTCTTTCTAGCTCAGCTGATTCGTTGCTTGTATAATTGACGAGGTTTATCCCCGACAATGCCCATGTTGAAGGGCTTTCGATCTAGGGAGCGTATTGGGGACCTGGCGAACTCGACGGCGATCAGACGAAAGCAGAAGAACACGGGAGTTTACCCAGGTTCGGCCCCCTTGGTAGGGTAAAGGCCTACGTCCTACTTGTCTGACTTTGTATTGATGTGGTGGCTCTGATGAAGGTGTTACAATGGTGGCGTAGATTGGATCTAGCCGAACCAGAGAGCTCTGAGTTATCGAGCGCTCTGGCGTGAGGTGGGTAAAAAAGTGTCTAACCCCTCGAGACCTCCCTCCCAGCCTTTTATATGCGAAGGCTGGGTCTCGGGATTGTTCTCCAAGTTGATTACAGGTTGGATCAGTTAGAATAAGCCCTAAACGAGTCCTATTCGACTAAGTCTCCCTCTTCGAGTCTCTATCTTGTGCGCCAAGTTACGTCCCTGGGCCGCGCCAGGCCGTCATCTTCATGGGTTTGAGATCCCTTCGACGGTATCCCTCCTAGACCGAAAAGCCAGGTAGGCAAAAGTCGAGGGCCCATCTATCATTCCTTCGTCAGTAGCCCCCGAGTGCCTGGGATAGTCAAAGACTATGGCAGGGGCTCTAACTCGAGCCTCCCTTTCATCGCCCGAGACTATTTTTGCCCTTCCTGAAAAAGCATAGCTACATAGCAAGTATGCAAATGATGTATCCGACAGACGCGATCAATTCGAGCAATGCTCATGCTGAGCCTCGAAAAAGTGTTTAGCTTGGTTTGCAGGGGGATGCGCATAACCGGCCTGAGACTCACGCCGGGTCTTAGTTAATTGCATAGCCGCAAAGACATTCGGTTAGCTTACTCAGATTCGAGTCCCCCGACTCGAACCCGCGTGGGCTGGCGCTACCCCGACCCGAGCCGCGTTGGACTTACCAGGTCGAAGCCCAATTCATTGTGGGGCACCCGATGCGTCCATCGGTGCAAACTTCATACCGTAGGTATGGAAAATTTCTCGGCAGAGCGTGCTTGATACGAATACCGGGCCATCTGGTGTTGCAAACCGTGGACTTACCTTCGTATTTGACATACGGCATCCGAACTGGTATGTTGCCACCAAAATTTGGGTATTTTGAGTGTTGATAGCCCGAAACAGAGATTCGAGGGACCGGGGCCCGAACTCGAATAAAGCAGAAGCGCTGCTGGCTCGAAAGAGATGATTCGAGGGACTGAAGCCCAGGCTCGAATAATTTGAAGGCACTGCTGGCCCAAAGAAGACAATTCAAAGGACCAAAACCCAGCCTCGAATAACTTGAAGGCACTGCTGGCCCGAAGAAGACAATTCGAGGGACCGAAGCCCAGTTTCGAATAACTTGAAGGCACTACTGGCCCGAAGAAGACAATTCGAGCGACCGAAGCCCAGTCTCGAATAACTCGAAGGCACTGCTGGCCCGAAGAAAACAATTCGAAGGACCGAAGCCAGTCTCGAATAATTTGAAGGCACTGCTGGCCCGAAGAAGTTAATTCGAGGGACCGAAGCCCACTCAAAACATCAAGTGAAAAACAAAATTGTCCAGAGAACATTGCGCATGCTCGGGCAGTGCAAAGAGAGCACGAAAACTTTGAAGAAAACTCAACACCAAAAAGTGTTCTGGTCGCTAGACGCACATACCTCTAAAATTTGAAGGAACCCTTGTCAACCTCGCCCGTTGGGTCGAATAGGATCAACTTTTCCTGAGAGCCACGTCAGTGCTGATGCCAGTTTTCCTCAAGTTGTCACGCCATCCTCTGCTGCGATGGCCTGACTCTGACAAGACTAGATGCGCAGTGGGCCCAGCGGCTGCACATCCCGGTTGTTGAGCATGTTTGACCACACGTCCTGCGTGTGGGTGAAAAAAGTCCGCACGGTCTCCTTGATTACCGTGCATAGTGGAGGCCTTGGCTCCCGTGGTGTTGACGCGTGGACGGCCAGATCTGCTCCGCCGTTTCCACTTCATAGCGGACGGCCCAGATCAACTGTAATTTCCAGAATTAAGGATAAAACGGCAGTGGAGGGGTAACAGCTCACCCTACTCCGCCGCCACTGTCTTCCTCCTTGCGCTCTGCAGCTGTTGCTTCCTCCGCCTGCACCCATTTCCACAGCATTTGCTGCGCGCCGAGCCCATGGGTAAGAGGGGTTCCTCTGCAACTGGCGCCACTGCCGGCGCCGCCACCAAGAAGGCCAAGACTGGAGACGCTGACGCCACCGTCGTCGGCCGTTGGGTTTAGACCAAGGCCGGGGACAAGGAGCTGTCCCAGGCCGAGAAGATGGGCCTTCTAAAGAACACGCCAGCGGAATCGCTCGCCGCCGGCCCTGAGATCATTCCCCGGCCTCCTCCTGGATTCCGGGTACTTTTCATCGCCTTTCTGTTGCGGGGTTTGTCTCTTCCCCCGCATCCTTTCCTCTGCGGCCTCCTTTTCGCTTACGGGATTCAGCTTCATGATCTGAATCCCAACACAATCCTTCACATTGCGTGCTTCATCACGCTCTGTGAATGCTTCCTGGGGATCGAGCTGAAGGGATTCGCAGCATAGTAAATCAAAAAATTTCCTACGGATGCGAACAAGAAAGCCAAGATCTAATCTAGGAGATGTAATCAACGAGAGAGGTAGATGAGATCTTCATACCCTTGAAGATTCGCACAGCGGAAACGTTCAATAGAACATGGTTGACGTAGTCGTACTTGCCGTCTCCTCCTCGCGATCCGATCCGATCCTACGCCGCAAGTGGCGGCGCCTCCGAGAGTTGCACACGTGCGGTGCAGCGACGTCTCCTCCTTCCTTGGTCCAGCAAGTATGGTGGAGAGATAGATTGGATCAGCAGCACGACGGCGTGGTGCTTATGGTGGAGAGTTTCTGCGGCAGGGCTTCGCCTACACGCAGTCGCGAGAGAGAGAGAGGGAGGGCAGCAGTTGGCGGCTAGGGTTTAGGTTAGGGGTAGAGAGGGCTGCGCCCTTGCCCCCTATATATAGAGGGGTGGCCGGCCAGCTTGGCCTCTCCCCAAACCCTAGGGCGCCGACTTGGAGTAGGAAGAGTGGGGGGCAAGTTTCCCCCCCTTCCTCCTTTGAAGACTCCCTTAGGGTTTCCCCTTGGGCTGGCCGGCTGGGCCTTAGGGGCCTTGTGCGCCTGGCCCAGGGCGGCCAGGGCACTTCCCCTTAGGCCCACGCAGGCCTCCATCAAGTGGGCCCACGTTGGTCCCACTCCGGAACCTTCTAGAACCTTCCGGTACAATACCGATAAACTCCGAAACCTTTCCGGAATCCAAAAACTGCTTTCCTTTATATGAATCTTATTCTCCGGACCATTCCGGAACCTCTCGTGACGTCCTGGATCTCATCCGAGACTCCGAACTAAAACTCATAAACCAATTATCCATTCTATCCTAGCATCGATACACGTTAAGTGTGTGACCCTACGGGTTCGAGAATATGTAGACATGATCTTCTATCAATAATCAACAGCGGGATCTGGAAACCCATATTGACTCCCACATATTCATCGATGATCATATCGAATGAACCACGATGTCAGGATTCAATTAATCCCGTATATGTATTCCCTTCGTCACACGATATTTTACTCGCCCGAGATTTGATCGTCGGTATCGCCATACCTAGTTCAATCTCGTTCACAGCAAGTACTTTACTCGTTTCGTAATCCGATATCACTTTGTGATTAACTCATTAACCACATGCTTGCAAGCGGTGTTGATATCGATTACCGAGTGGGCCCGAAGTATATCTCTCCGACTTGGGAGGGACAAATTCCATCTCGATACATACAACCCAACAAGTACTTTCCGATCACCTGAGAGACACCTTTATTATCACCCTCACATAGGATGACGTTTGATGACTTCAAAGCTTTCTTCCGATACTAGGGAGTTGTATTATCTCATGGTCTAAGGAATACAATACATGACATAGGAAAAGCTTCGCAAAGATGAACACGATGACACGATCTAATTGCTCTGCTTTATTTGGGTCTGTCCATCACACCATTCTCCTAATGGTATGATCTCATTATTAATTGACAACTCATGTCTATGGTTAGGAAACCTTAACCATCATTAATCAATGAGCTAGTCCAGTAGAGGCGTACTAGGGACACGGTGTTGTTCATAAACCACACAAGTATTAATGTTTCCGCTTAATACAATTATAGCATGGAGTATAAACATTATCATGAACAAGAAATATGATAATAACAATATTATTATTGCCTCTAGGGCATATTTCCTTCAGTCTCCCACTTGCACTAGAGTCAATAATCTAGTCATACTTGCGCCTTTAACACCTATGGCATTCCGGTGTTCTTCATACGCGTTGCACGTGGTAAACCTTATCTACGGATCTGACACTTTCAGGTCCGTTTGTATTTGCATATTCTTTTGCGTCAGCACGCATTACTCATCTTGTATGAGATAGCATCGTATAAACATGGTCTTCTGGTGAGACCTTTGTTTCTTTGCCGAGACTATGTTGTCACTATTGTCATACAATAGAACTACATAGTACTAGCACACTTAGAAAAATAGCGATATCCACCGTGCGTCAAAATACTCATTGGTCCGCACACATCGGTATGTATGATTTCCAACAAGTCCGTTGCTCGCTCCATTATTCCGGAGAACGGGTTTTTGATCATCTTGCCCATGAGGCATGGCTTGCACGTGTCAAATGATTCAAAATCAAGAGACTTCAAAAGTCCATCAGAATGGAGTTTCTTTATGCGTTTTACGCCAATATGACCTAGACGACAGTGCCACAAATAAGTTGAATTATCACTATCTACTTTGCATCTTTATGCCGCTTCTAAAGCGATTATATACTTAGCCCTCGTTGCAGTGTCCGCCACAATATTAACATTGGAACTCATCCAAGTCATCATGGAACTTTCTTCCATCTTATTGTGCCACCTTCTAATCTCAAAACAAATAGCTTAAAAATTGAGATAAAATTTTACTTGTATGTGTGACAAAGCCAATGTAACTCATTGCAATGAACCATTTGTCACTTCTGCATACAGAACATATTCTTACTTCTTCGAAAGTGCATAAGAATATCTTTTACTATTGTCCAACGATCATCATATGAATGCTATAACCTTTAGAGCATTGGACACATCTGGATCTACATATCATGGTATACAAGATTGATAAAATCATTCTTGTGGTTTTACTCATCAAGTGTCAAAACAATTGATTCTTGCTCCAACCTCTTCCATGCAACAAGAACCGTTCTTATTGTTTCCATATTGAATAAATTCAATATTTCATCTATGTACTCTGGCAAAACTATATTAGTGCCTCAATCTATCTGCATAGACATTGATGCATAATATTCTGGTTTTACCTAAGTCTTTCATCAAAAACTATTTTTTTTAATGAAAACTTAACAATATCAAGAAAAACACATAATTTCCAATGAACGATATGTTATCTACATAAAGCATTAGAAATATGTCTTAGCGCTCCCACTTACTTTCTTGTAAATACAAGCATCTTCAAATATCTTGATGAAATTAACACTTTAACATTTTCATCATTGAAGATTCCAACTTCGCTATGCTTACTTCTACCATAGAAGTTTGCATACATATCTAGCAACCTTTGAATCAACAAAACCCATTGGGTCGTGTCAGTTACACGTCCTTGGTGTGCATTCCGGTAGAGGAACGTTGTTTCGTTTATTCAACTATCATATCTCAATATGTAATTATTGCTAGAATAATTCATATGACGAAGTCAGGGCCCATCATCGCTTCTTTGTATATTGTTGGTTACTATTATCTAATAATATCTCGTCCTCAAATCTTACTATTTGATTACGACCAACTTGGTTAAATAGGAACTTCGATGTCGTAACTACAACATATTGTAGACGCGTGAGCTATGAATGTAGTTGCCGCTTCCAGAACATTTTCTGGTGTTGCGCTACTCCGATCATCTTGCTCAGATTCAACAACCTCATCAAGTTCTATCTTCCTCCCACTTAAACCTTTCGCGAGAAAACTCCTTCATAAGAAATTCACTTCTTTTAGTGACAATCACTATGTGTTTGGGTTCATAGTAGAAGGAATACCCATCGACATTCTTTGGGATAACCTACAAAGACTTACTAATCCGATTTTGGTTGTAAACATTTTACACATATGCCTTGCATACCAAAATTCAAGAAAAGACAACTATAACTTATATGGTGTCATTTCGGCAGATTATGATGGCACTCTATTCAGTGAAAAGCGGTAGTCTCTAAAGCATAATCCACAAATTATATTGGTAGTTTATTTCATTATTGATCTAACCATGTCAAACAAGGTTTGATTACATCCATCGAAAACTCCATACTCCTATAGTGTTTATCACGATGCAAGTTTGTGGAACAATTCCCCTAACTCTTAGATGTTTGCTAAACTTGTAACTCAAATATTCTTCTTTATGATCCAATCATAAAAATTTGAATTTTTCTTGTTACAATAATTTCCACTTCATAAATTGAACAATTTCAATTATTTCATACTTCTATCTCATCAAGTAGATATACAATACATCTATTTGAATCATTGATGAAATAGAAAATACACCATGATCGACTTCACACCATGGACTACATACATCAACATGTACGATCTCCATTTAGTTAGTCGCTAGTTCTGTCCATGGCCCATGAACGGAGTTTAATCATCTTTAGGAAAAGTCTCACAAGCGTCAATCAATTCAAAATCAAATGACTCGAAAATCTATCAATATAGAATTTCTTTCATGTTTTGTTTCCAATATGACTTAAACGGCGGTGTCATATATAAGTGAAATTCTTTTTGTCTTGCGACCTTTAGCATCAGTGTTATAAATGTTTATTTTACCGACAAGATAATAATAATCTATCCATCGATTATGGAAGACGGTAATAATTTGAACAACCATTGCTCTCATAATACCAGAACAAAATAACAATTATTAAGTTCATGAAATATATTGAAGGCTAGGTTTGATGTCGACGAGAAGCACAATAACACTTTTATTTGTATCTCGACATGCATCATTACCATATTCTTTTACTAGTTACTTAGGCCATTGTACTTCTTGTATTGTGTTGCTTTGTATGACATTTCATACCAACAAATCAGTATCGAATACCCAAGAATTACATTGTTAATGAGCAAAAGAATTCATCTATAACATGTATATCATTTATATATCTGAGCTGGACAATTCCAGTCTTTTCCTTTTTCTACCAAATAATTTTGCAGATCCTATTTAGCATTTCCTCTCTTTTTAGAAGAATCTATCGACATCAATAGTGGCATCAATCATTTGACACATAGTCCAAAGGATTTTTAGTCAAATACTAATAGCCTTGGATTTTGCACTTTGAAGTGGATCGCCATCATCATATGATTGGTATTCTTCCAGATTCCATTCTTTAGTCTTCTTTCGGTATAGCAAAACAATTTAGCCGATACCTTTTCATTCGTCCTATCATGACATCTTTCATGATGAAACTACTATAGCTTATAAGGATGAATGCAAGTATAATATTAGTTCCCAAACTTTTGGGTGATCGGGACGCCTAGCATCTTCAATCTTTGCATATAGTCATACAATATGAGCATATGTTCTTTTACTAAATTATACTTCATCATTTTGCAAACAATCAAAGTCTTAGATATCAAATATCTTTCACTTCTTATTTGTTTCTGAAACAATTCTTTCAGCTCGATGATCACTTTGATTCTCAAACAATTTTGAAGATCAATTTATCATGAAGGCAAACATATGATCTTTAGATACTAAACTTGAATCGTTGCTCTTAGATTAATACAATTTATTAAATCCTATGGAGCAAGCAAGGTTTGCTAAAGTTTGCAATAGGACTTAATCTTTAGTCTTGACATTCTAACTAAATGGCACTAGACCGAAAAGTGATTATCCAGAATTCTATAGTTCTTTTAACTCAATTAAGCTAAGTGTCGGTGGGAAACGGTGCCAAAGACTACAACGACTTATGCAAATACAACAAGATTTAGTTCAAGATAATTAGTTCAAGTTAATCAAATTACTAATGAACTCCCACTAAATTCAACATCCCTCAAGTTGTTTAGTGAACACGATCCAAATTCACCACACCTAATCCGATCTTCACGAGAAGAGATGTGGTTTCAATGGTGGACAACTCAGTGTCGATCATATCATTCATATGACTCATGATTAACCTTTCGGTTCATGTGTTCCGAGGCCATGTCTGTACATGCTAGGCTCGTCAAGTCAAACCCAAGTATTTTCCGCGTGTGCAAAACTGGCTTGCACCCGTTGTATGTGAACGTAGAGTTTATAGCACCCGATCATCACGAGGTGCTTGAAAACGACGAACTTTCGCAACGGCGCATACGAGGGGAGAACACAATTTTATCTTGATCTTTAAGTGAGGAATCATCTTATAATGCTACCGTCGCGATCTAAGCACAATAAGATACATAAAAGGATAAACATCACATGCATATAATTTTATGTGACATGGTATAGCCAATCTCCGCGCCATGATCTCCATCTTGTGCGTGCCGGCATGATCTCCATCACTCCACCATGATTGCCTCCACCACGAATAGCAACTACAACTATTGCTAACTACTTAGCGATAAAGTAAAGCTATTACATGGCGTATAAGAAGTTGACACGCAGGTCATACACAATTATAAAGACAACCATATGGCTCCTGCCGGTTGTGAACTCATCGACATGCAAGTCGTGAAAGATTACAAAACATGATCATCGCATACATCTCAATTCATACACATCATGTCTTGGGCCATACCATATCACAAAACACTCCCTGCAAAAACAAGTTAGACGCCTCTACTTTGTTGTTGCATGTTTTACGTGGCTTATGGGAGTAGCAAGCTAAGAACGATTCTTACCTACGAAAGCCACAACGGTGATATTATGGTTGCTAACATCCGTTGTAAATCTCATGACTACTATAGTGAGAGAAACTGGCATCCACCAGCCGCATGTGTGGAACAAGCCACACGTCAAGTGCGGAGCCGGTCTCGCGAACGCGGTCGCGTAAAGTTGGCCTGGACCGCTTCGATCTCACTATACCGCGCCATAAGAAATACACAACAAGAGGTTTGCAACAGAAAACATCAACGCCCGCAACAAGCATGTTGCGTTCTACTCGTGAAACACATCTACGCATAGATCTAGCTCTGATACCACTGAAGGGATTCGCAGCATAGTAAATCAAAAAATTTCCTACGGATGCGAACAAGAAAGCCAAGATCTAATCTAGGAGATGTAATCAACGAGAGAGGTAGATGAGATCTTCATACCCTTGAAGATTCGCACAGCGGAAACGTTCAATAGAACGTGGTTGACGTAGTCGTACTTGCCGTCTCCTCCTCGCGATCCGATCCGATCCTACGCCGCAAGTGGCGGCGCCTCCGAGAGTTGCACACGTGCGGTGCAGCGACGTCTCCTCCTTCCTTGGTCCAGCAAGTATGGTGGAGAGATAGATTGGATCAGCAGCACGACGGCGTGGTGCTTATGGTGGAGAGTTTCTGCGGCAGGGCTTCGCCTACACGCAGTCGCGCGAGAGAGAGGGAGGGCAGCAGTTGGCGGCTAGGGTTTAGGTTAGGGGTAGAGAGGGCTGCACCCTTGCCCCCTATATATAGAGGGGTGGCCGGCCAGCTTGGCCTCTCCCCAAACCCTAGGGCGCCGACTTGGAGTAGGAAGAGTGGGGGGCAAGTTTCCCCCCCTTCCTTCTTTGAAGACTCCCTTAGGGTTTCCCCTTGGGCTGGCCGGCTGGGCCTTAGGGGCCTTGTGCGCCTGGCCCAGGGTGGCCAGGGCACTTCCCCTTAGGCCCACGCAGGCCTCCGTCAAGTGGGCCCACGTTGGTCCCACTCCGGAACCTTCTAGAACCTTCCGGTACAATACCGATAAACTCCGAAACCTTTCCGGAATCCAAAAACTGCTTTCCTTTATATGAATCTTATTCTCCGGACCATTCCGGAACCTCTCATGACGTCCTGGATCTCATCCGAGACTCCGAACTAAAACTCATAAACCAATTATCCATTCTATCCTAGCATCGATGCACGTTAAGTGTGTGACCCTACGGGTTCGAGAATATGTAGACATGATCTTCTATCAATAATCAACAGCGGGATCTGGAAACCCATATTGACTCCCACATATTCATCGATGATCATATCGAATGAACCACGATGTCAGGATTCAATTAATCCCGTATATGTATTCCCTTCGTCACACGATATTTTACTCGCCCGAGATTTGATCGTCGGTATCGCCATACCTAGTTCAATCTCGTTCACAGCAAGTACTTTACTCGTTTCGTAATCCGATATCACTTTGTGATTAACTCATTAACCACATGCTTGCAAGCGGTGTTGATATCGATTACCGAGTGGGCCCGAAGTATAATTCTCCGACTTGGGAGGGACAAATTCCATCTCGATACATACAACCCAACAAGTACTTTCTGATCACCTGAGAGACACCTTTATTATCACCCTCACATAGGATGACGTTTGATGACTTCAAAGCTTTCTTCCGATACTAGGGAGTTGTATTATCTCATGGTCTAAGGAATACAATACATGACATAGGAAAAGCTTCGCAAAGATGAACACGATGACACGATCTAATTGCTCTGCTTTATTTGGGTCTGTCCATCACACCATTCTCCTAATGGTATGATCTCATTATTAATTGACAACTCATGTCTATGGTTAGGAAACCTTAACCATCATTAATCAATGAGCTAGTCCAGTAGAGGCGTACTAGGGACACGGTGTTGTTCATAAACCACACAAGTATTAATGTTTCCGCTTAATACAATTATAGCATGGAGTATAAACATTATCATGAACAAGAAATATGATAATAACAATATTATTATTGCCTCTAGGGCATATTTCCTTCACGAGCGCCACTGGGCATTGTGGCGCCGAATCTTCATCATCTGGCGCCCTCTGCAATTCCAGACTGGCGGCTTCAGCTGGCAAGTGCGCCCGGATGTCCCTTACTTCTCCCTCCAAATGCCCAAGAACAACCCCGGCTGGAGGACGAAATGGTTCTACGCCAAGGACAAGTTCTCCGATGGCGAAACCTTCGGGCTTGAGGAATTCCAGAACACCACCATCCTTCGACCCCGTGTATCCTGGAAGCATGATCTTTCGGACGAGGAGATGAAGATCACGGAGCCGCTGATGAAGAAAATCGAATAGCTTCGAGCCACTCCGGAGAAAGAACTTTCGGGCCTCCAACTTATTCAAACCTTCATCGAGCGTCGAATCCAGCCCCTCGCTGCTCGAGCCCACTGCATGTGGGATTACAGCGATCGTCGGGATTCGACCCGAATCTCCTCGGATTAGTTGCGCGAGGCCGAGATTGACGAGTGCGTGCGTGCCATCACAAACATCAAGAAGAAGTCACCTATGCCGAAAGCCTTTGGCGCGGTGGCCTTCAGCAAGGCCTTTCCCCGCACCGAGGTATGCTTTTTATCTTGGTCGAACACTACTTTTGTTCCACAACTGTATTGACCAGCATCGAATGTGATTGAAATCCTTGTATAGGTAATCGAGGTAGCTCGATGCTATCCGCCCCAGCCTGAAATGGGTGAGTATCCAGGGCGCGACTTTACCGAAGTGCCGGAGGGATCGACCTCTGCCGCTCCATCGCCACCGAGAGCCCTGAAGAAACAACTAATCGCAGATGTCGTCGAGGACTCAGAAGATCTCGATGATGCCCATCTCACTTCAGGTGATGACGACGACAGCGCGATCCCCGTAATGCCTTTGAGCAGCCGTCCTCCTCTTCGAGCAGGGAAAAGGGCCCTTCCGAAATTTGGAATCGACGCATCGTAAGTTTCCTTTGCATCATATAACTTTGCTTCGAAATGGCTGTGATGTATTGACTTCGAAGCTTGCTTCAGATCATCCACCGAAGAGACCTCGGCTAGCCAAGGGGATCGCGACTCATGATGACACCCTCGAGCACACCGCGGATTCACAGGAGAGGGCAGCTGGAGACGCCGCTCCTGAGGTCGACCCCCTGAAGCCTCCGTCTCCATCGAAGAAAAAGGTGGGCGAACCTGAATTCATCCTGATTTCTTCCTCCGGCGAGCCTTCCAGCTCCGCATTCCATGGGTTGCTCTCGTCTTTTCCTGTCTTCTTGTCATGTAGTCGATAAGCTCCTCCTGGTATCACTTCTGTGACGATGTAAGGTCCCACCCAAGGGGACTCCAATTTGCCGTGGCTGTCTTGCCTGAGTCGCAAAACTAGATCTCCCACCACAAAGGATCGTGGACGAACTCGACTACTATGGTAGTTTCGCAGGCTCTGTTGATACTACGTAGCTCTTTCTAATGCTTTATCTCTTGCTTCATCTAGTGCATCAACATCGTCTTGCAATGCTTCTGTTGATGTTGTTTCGTCGTATGCCGTTACTCTTGGAGCTTCATGTGTAACTTCGACTGGAAGTACGGCTTCTGCGCCATGGACCAGGAAGAAAGGAGTTTCTTGAGTTGCTGCGTTAGGCGTGGTTCTTAGACTCCAAAGAACGGAGGGCAATTCATCTACCCAAGCGCTCTTGGCTTTCTCGAGAGGTGCTAAGAGCCTCTTTTTTATCCCACTGCATATCAGGCCATTGGCTTTTTTGACTTGCCCATTTGTCTTTGGGTGTGCCACAGATGCAAATTTGAGCTTGATTCCTAGTCCTTCGCAGTAACTCTTGAATTCTTTCGAAGTGAAGTTTGTCCCGTTGTCTGTGATGATGCTATATGGTACACCGAAGCGGAACACTATTGACTTGATGAAGTTGATTGCTGCTGTTGAATCTTGAGTTGTTACCGGAGCCGCTTCCACCCACTTGGTAAATTTATTGACTGCCACTAGCATGTAAACATGTCCTCCTGGTCAAGATTTGTGCAACTTTCCCACCATATCGAGGGCCCACTGTGCAAAGGGCCAGGACAATGGTATTGGCTGTAGCTCTGCTGCTGGTGCATGCGGCCGAGATGCAAATCTTTGACATGCTTCACACTTCCAGACTATATCTTTTGCATCTTCGATGGCTGTTAGCCAATAAAATCCTGCTCGAAACGCTTTTGCCGCTATTGCCCTGCTGCTAGCATGATGGCCGCACACTCCACTGTGTATATCTTTTAGTATTACGTGTCCTTCCTGAGGCGTTACACAACGCTGCAAAACGCTGGTAATGCTCTTCTTGTATAATTTCCCCTCCAACACGACAAACGCTTTCGATCGTCGAGTTATCCTCTTGGCTTCCACTGCATCTTCTGGTAATTGTTTATTTATCATGTATGCAAGATATGGCTGCATCCAGGTTTCTTCTATCATCATGACTTCCTCGGGTTCCGGCGTAGCCCCCGAGCCTGCTGCAGTAGTCGAACTTTTGATACTTTTTATTGACCTTTCCATTATTTCCTCCCAGAATACTCCAGATGATACGGGTAAACACTGTGACCCGATATTTGCTAAGTTGTCGGCTTCTTCATTGTTGTTTATGCTGATGTGCAAGACTTCGCATCCATCAAATGTTCCTTTGAGATAGTGATATAAGTTCTTGTAGGCCATCATGTTGTTATTGATTGTGTCGCACCTGTTCATAACTTGCTGAACAACAAGGTTGGAATCTCCAAATATTTTTAGGCGAGTTGCTCCACATGCTTTAGCCATCTTCATTCCATGCAACAAAGCCTCGTATTCTGCTTCATTGCTAGAAGCCTGCAAAAAACTCATCCTTAAAACATACTTCAATTTGTCGCCATGCGGCGATATCAGGACTACTCCTGCGCCTGTGCCTTAGACTCTTTTAGAACCATCGAAGTACATTGTCCAAACACTTGATAAGTCTGGCGGTCCGGTGCTCTGCAGCTCCAGCCACTCTGCTGTAAAATCTAGCAATACTTGCAATTTGATCG
The DNA here is from genome assembly GCA_007115705.1 of Dactylis glomerata. Classification (NCBI taxonomy): domain Eukaryota; kingdom Viridiplantae; phylum Streptophyta; class Magnoliopsida; order Poales; family Poaceae; genus Dactylis; species Dactylis glomerata. The sequence goes on from QXEO01000211.1 coordinate 3,128,676, forward strand.
CCTTCCTTTTTTCGTACGTGATGTCCATGGGAGATAACTCGATTCCCCACAAATAGATACGTCCTGTTGCCGAAGGATTGTTCAATATGTTTGATAGTGGTGCTTCATTGACCACTATGATTGGGTGCACCGCAAAGTATTGTCGCAATTTTCGTGCTGTTGTAAAAACACTATATGCCAGCTTTTGATAATGCGGGTACCTCTATTTTGTCGGAGATAGTACTTCACTGATGAAATATACCGGCCTCTGGACGCCATGGGCTTTGCCTTCTTCACTTCTTTCGACTACTAGTACTGTACTCACCACCTGATGGGTTGCAGCGATGTAAAGTAATAACGGCTGTTTTTCTTTTGGTGCGACCAACACTGGCGGTGTGGAAAGCACTTTTTTCAGCTGCGCAAAAGCTGCGTCTGCTTCTGCTGTCCATTCAAACTTATCATCTGACTTTTTCATAAGTGCATAGAATGGGAGTGCCTTTTCTCCCAATCGAGCAACAAAATGACTTAGTGCCGCGACGCGTCCTGCGAGCTTCTGTACGTCGTGTAGTTTCGTGGGTTTCCCCATTGTTAAGATTGCTTGTATTTTCTCTGGGTTCGCCTCTATTCCCCGTGCTGATGATACGTCTCCAACGTATCTATAATTTTTGATGCTCCATGCTTGTTTTTACACCATTTGCCTATTGTTTCGTTACACTTTGTGGCACTTTTATGCATTTTCCGGAACTAACCTATTAACAAGTGCCACAGTGCCAGTTCCCTGTTTTCTGCTGTTTTTATGTTTCAGAAGTGATACACAGGAAATATTCTCGGAATTGGACGAAACCACATCCTGAAGTCTTATTTTACCCGGAAGCCTCCAGTGATCCGAAGAGGAGTAGGAGGTGGGCCACAGGGGCCCCACACACCATGGTGGCGCGGCCAGGCCCCTGGCCGCGCCAGCCATGTGTGAGGGCGCCTGGTCCCACCCCTGACATCGCCCCTTCGCCTATATAAAGCCTCGGGACGGAAAACCCTAGAGGAGTCGGCAATTTTCCAGAAACAGTTCCGCAGCTCCATCGCCGCCGTCGACGAATTTCGGGGGATAGAAGTCTCTGTTCCGGCACCCTGCCGGGACGGGGAAGTGCCCCCAGAGCCATCTCCATCGGTCTCCATCGTCGTCTCCGCCGTCTCCATCGACCTCACCGCCATCTCCATCAACCTTGCTGTCTCCTATGATGAGGAGGGAGTAGTTCATCCCCGGGGCTAAGGGCTCTACCGGTAGCTATGTGGTTCACCTCTCTCTCCCATGATGTGATCTTTATGTGATCGTGAGCTTTGTATCATGTTGAACAAGTAGATGTTATTATTCAGATATTATGCTACTCCTATGCTTAATTGTTATAGTGTACTCTAGTGGTGATTATTAAAGTAATCTATTCCTCCTGCTATGGTGTAACGGTGACAGTGCGTGCATCATGGTGGTACTTGGTTTAGGCTATGATTGTGATCTCTTGTGGATTATGAGAATAATTATTGCTATGATAGTTTGAGTGATCTATTCCTCCTTTCATGGTGTAATGGTGACAGTGTGTGCACCGTGTTAGTACTTGGTCTAAGTCGCAATGATTTCTATCTTGAGTTGTGATCTGATTTGGATGTCTCTATAAGTGGTGTTTGTCAAGTACTTGATGAACTTTAAGGGGTGCTTCTGTAGCCACTACACAATGATTAGTGTTATTCAATAGGAGAGTAATTCAGAGTACCATAGTGGAGAGAAGTTATTTATTTGTTCATTCATGTTATATTGTTGGGAGTGTGTCCACTAGTGAAAGTATGATCCCTAGGCCTTGTTTCCAAGCATTGCACACCGTTTACTTACTGTTTTGTTACATGTTTGCTCGCAGTGATAGTTATTTCATATCACAGTTACTACTTATAATTATCTATACCACTTGTATTTCACTATCTCTTCGCCGAACTAGTGCACCTATACATTTGACAAGTGTATTGGGTGTGTTGGGGACACAAGAGACTTTCTGTATCGTAATTGCAGGGTTGTTTGAGAGGGATAGCTTTGACCTCTTCCTCCTTGAGTTTGATAAACCTTGGGTGATCCACTTAAGGGAAACTTGCTGCTGTTCTACAAACCTCTGCACTTGGAGGCCCAACAAGTGTCTACAAGAATAGAAGTGCGTAGACATCAAGCTCTTTTCTGGCGCCGTTGCCGGGGAGGTAAGGTAAAAGGTACTCGCATCCTCCTGTGTGAGTGCTCGGAGTTATTTCCTTTAGATTCTGCAATTACATCTTTTCGTTTCTTGTTTTTATTTTCACTAGTTAGGCTTAATGGAAAACAATGAGTTCTTTAGTCTTTTTCCTGAGTTTAGATATGAAGTGTTTGAAAAGAAAATTGAAAAACCTTTGGAGCTTAATTTGCATGCTAATAGTGTTGTTAGTATGAATGCTTTGAACACCGTTGATGCTAATGCTATAGAAAAGTCTAAGCTTGGGGAAGCTGGTTTTGTTAAGTATGATATTTTTAGTCCCCCAGCTTTAGTGGAGAAAGTTTGCTCTGATAATATTTTATCTCCCATATGTGATGTTCCTTCTTATGATGATATGTTTGAAGAATATGCTTTGCGAAATAGTTGCTCTCTAGCTTGTGTTGTTACTAAACCTCTAGTCTATGATGGTTATGATGATGAGTATAATATTTTCAGTTCACCTACTTTTGAGGAGAAAACTAGTTATGATTACAATATGCCTCCTATTTATGATGATTATGGTGATGAGAATAATTTTTCTGTTAAATCTGCTCCTACTACTATTGTTCCTGTGGTGAGTATTAATCCTTTTATGCATGTGGCTCATGATAGGGATGCTTTATGTGATAGTTATATTGTTAATTCTATTCATGATGCTACTGAAAGTTATTATGAGAGAGGGAAACATGGTTTGATGGATCTCAACAATATTAAGTTTCCCCTCTTTATGTTGCAAATCTTGAAGTGGCACTTGTTTTATCTATCCATGCTTGCTACTATGTGCCTCGTTGATTTATTTTCTTACAAGATTCCTATGTATAGGAAGTGGTTCAGATATAAATGTATTTTTCACTTGCTTTTTGATGCTCTCTATTGCTTTAAGTTCCTATATGGCGCCTTTGCCTCAAGCTCTCATATGGCGCCCACATGAGCATCTTTGCAAATTACTGCGCCTAGCTCAAAGGCGTTAAAGAAAAGCACTCTTGGGAGATAACCCATTGTTTATTTTCAGTACTTTTTCTTTTATTTGAGTCTTGGAAGTCATTACTACTGTAATGACCGCTCCTTATCCTTTTTATTTCGTTTTTGTGCCAAGAGAAGCCTCTAATTTGAGTGAGGTAAGATTTGCGGATGTTGCTGTCCTGAAACTGTTTTCGGTGCTGCACCGTAAAAATTCGTATAAATTCTCTGTATATATTTTGGACCTGCGATTTCTTGTGCATATGCCCCAGGTTATATCCAAACTTTTGTTAGTTGAACACTTTTTGATTTGAGCAACAGAAAATCCCTCAAAAATTCGACCTTTGTCAGCTGTTCAGTTTTGACAGATTTCTGCCAATATTTGTGTTTGCCACTTTATCGCTTTCTTTTGAGTTCTTTTGAACATAGAACTTTTGGGGAAGTTGCTACAGTAGTATATGCTTTATATGTGGTGGTTTTAGGTTGAAACCTGAAGCAAAAAGAGGTTGATTATATGTTATGCTTACACTAATGTTGCTAATAGAATTTGTGTTCAGTTTTGTATGAAGGAAGTTTTCAAGTGTAGGGATTGGAGAATGATGAGATGAGTTGAAGAATGGACAAAAGCTCAAGATTGGGGATGCCCATGCATCACCCCAAGAAATATCCAAGAAGTACAAGCGTCAAAGCTTGGGGATGCCCCCGAGGCACCCCTTCTTCATCGGCAAAAATCAGGTCACCTTTCAAGACACTATATTTTTATTGCTTCATGCACTATGTGTTTTTCTTGGAGCGTCAGTTGTTTTTGTTTTCAGTATTAGTTTAGTTTATTTGCTGCAATAAATGGTTAGATCACATCATGTTTCTTTTGGAGGAGATGAACTTGTTTTTCATTTGCCAAGAATGCTCTAGTTTTCACTCTTATCAAAAACCGAGTGTTCTTCTTTTTCTGCTACTACTTTTGGTTTTCGTTTTCGCCTTGATTTGCGTTCAGATCTTCTTATATTTATTTATCAAGGTGTGTTTTTTTGCCTCTGATATTTATTGGTTTTCATCAAAAGAAGTGTTTATAAAAATTTCAAATGGTGTTGGAAAAGAGAAAAAGCTTTGTGCAAAATAGTGGTACAAGAAGGAGCTTGTGTAGACTGCGGCTTAGGCTTTTTCATGTCATGCTTGATGTCTTTTTGATAGTATGCTTAGTGGTTTTGCTGTAGCATGACTTGTCTCAAATAACTGAGATTGCTTAATGAGCCTTTGAAAAAATCATGCGTTGTTTTTATTATATGGAAGCATTTATTTGGTTTTCTCCTTTGATGCTTTATTTGGGTTGACTTGGCGCATGCTCACACATGTTAGACTCTTACAAAGTCGCCAATAGCCTTCATGATCATTTAGTTTTTGACTTTTGATGCCATATTATGCTTCTTTCAATGTCGCTTTGTCGCTTTGCATGATTATGGCCATTATTGCTCTCTTAGTTGGTCGCTCCCAGTCTTTTGCTAGCCCTCGCCTTGTACTGGGTATGAGCTCTACTCGTGCATCTAACTCCCAAAAACCAAGTTTGCCATTGTGTCCACTATAAACTCCTATGCATGGTATTTGTAAGCCATTCCAAAGTAAATTTCCATGTGCTACCTTTCAAAACTTTCAACTACTTCTCGTTTTGTGCCACTGTTTTCAGCTCATGGGGACGTAGTGGTCAGATTTGCTATCTTCCTATATTGCTTATTACAAAAAGAAAAAAAAAAGAAAAAAGAAAAGAAAAAAGGCACTCCTCCATGGAATGTGAATGTTGGTGGGCACCCGATGGAATCGGTTAGCCATGGTTTGTGAAAAGAAAAAAAAGGTGGGGAGGAGTGCCAAGTTTATAAAAAGAGCACAGAAGTGCTAATCTCTCTCTCTCAAAAACTTGCTTCATTTTTGTATGGAAGATAGTAAGAACCCCATTGCCAGTCGTTGACAAAGACAACCACCTCTCAAAATCCATTTTTTATCTCTCTGTTTTACAAATGAAAAGCTCTAGCACATGTTTAATCACTGTTTCCCTCTGCGAAGGGCCTTTCTTTTACTTTTATGTTGAGTCACCACCTTCTTTCTTTATGCACCATTAAGAGAGCATAGTTGTCATTCTTAGTGTGATATGCATTGTCCCAAAGTTCATTGATTGATTCATATTGTTGGTTTCACTTGTTCTCAAATTATTTGTATCTAGTCGCCCTCTTAAACTTGAAGGTGTCCTATGCATTTATGTTTTGCTCTCTTTGAAGGACAAGCTGAAAACCATTTGTATGTTTTTCCTTATGATTTGAACACACGTTTGACTTTCATTGTTTCATTTTCATGATCTTTTGTTTGTGTTCATTTTCATGTTTATAACATGGGTGCTAAGTTCGTATTGTCAAGATTATATCTTTCATGCCCATGTTTTAAGTTCTTATGATCCCAGCTCACAAATGCTTACATATATGATCAAGATTGTGTAGGTGCATGTCACCTCAAAAATTATTCTTTTGTTATCACTTACCTACTCGAGGACGAGCAGGAGTTAAGCTTGGGGATGCTGATACGTCTCCAACGTATCTATAATTTTTGATGCTCCATGCTTGTTTTTACACCATTTGCCTATTGTTTCGTTACACTTTGTGGCACTTTTATGCATTTTCCGGAACTAACCTATTAACAAGTGCCACAGTGCCAGTTCCCTGTTTTCTGCTGTTTTTGTGTTTCAGAAGTGATACACAGGAAATATTCTCGGAATTGGACGAAACCACATCCTGAAGTCTTATTTTACCCGGAAGCCTCCAGTGATCCGAAGAGGAGTAGGAGGTGGGCCACAGGGGCCCCACACACCATGGTGGCGCGGCCAGGCCCCTGGCCGCGCCAGCCATGTGTGAGGGCGCCTGGTCCCACCCCTGACATCGCCCCTTCGCCTATATAAAGCCTCGGGACGGAAAACCCTAGAGGAGTCGGCAATTTTCCAGAAACAGTTCCGCAGCTCCATCGCCGCCGTCGACGAATTTCGGGGGATAGAAGTCTCTGTTCCGGCACCCTGCCGGGACGGGGAAGTGCCCCCAGAGCCATCTCCATCGGTCTCCATCGTCGTCTCCGCCGTCTCCATCGACCTCACCGCCATCTCCATCAACCTTGCTGTCTCCTATGATGAGGAGGGAGTAGTTCATCCCCGGGGCTAAGGGCTCTACCGGTAGCTATGTGGTTCACCTCTCTCTCCCATGATGTGATCTTTATGTGATCGTGAGCTTTGTATCATGTTGAACAAGTAGATGTTATTATTCAGATATTATGCTACTCCTATGCTTAATTGTTATAGTGTACTCTAGTGGTGATTATTAAAGTAATCTATTCCTCCTGCTATGGTGTAACGGTGACAGTGCGTGCATCATGGTGGTACTTGGTTTAGGCTATGATTGTGATCTCTTGTGGATTATGAGAATAATTATTGCTATGATAGTTTGAGTGATCTATTCCTCCTTTCATGGTGTAATGGTGACAGTGTGTGCACCGTGTTAGTACTTGGTCTAAGTCGCAATGATTTCTATCTTGAGTTGTGATCTGATTTGGATGTCTCTATGAGTGGTGTTTGTCAAGTACTTGATGAACTTTATGGGGTGCTTCTGTAGCCACTACACAATGATTAGTGTTATTCAATAGGAGAGTAATTCAGAGTACCATAGTGGAGAGAAGTTATTTATTTGTTCATTCATGTTATATTGTTGGGAGTGTGTCCACTAGTGAAAGTATGATCCCTAGGCCTTGTTTCCAAGCATTGCACACCGTTTACTTACTGTTTTGTTACATGTTTGCTCGCAGCGATACTTATTTCATATCACAGTTACTACTTATAATTATCTATACCACTTGTATTTCACTATCTCTTCGCCGAACTAGTGCACCTATACATTTGACAAGTGTATTGGGTGTGTTGGGGACACAAGAGACTTTCTGTATCGTAATTGCAGGGTTGTTTGAGAGGGATAGCTTTGACCTCTTCCTCCCTGAGTTTGATAAACCTTGGGTGATCCACTTAAGGGAAACTTGCTGCTGTTCTACAAACCTCTGCACTTGGAGGCCCAACAAGTGTCTACAAGAATAGAAGTGCGTAGACATCAGCTGACACCAAGAACCCTAGTAGTTGCCCTGCTGATACGCCGAAGGAACACTTTGTCGGGTTAAGCTTAAGTTTGTACCTGCTTAGGTTGTCAAAGGTTTCTGCCAAGTCGCTGATAAGGGATTCCTCCTCTCTTGTGGTGATGACTACATCATCAATGTAGACTTGGATGTTGCGCCCTATTTGTCCTCCAAGGCAATTTTGCATCATCCGTTGATAAGTTGCTCCTGCATTTTTTAGGCCGAATGGAATTACTTGATAGCAAAACACCCCATATGGTGTGACAAAGGCTGTCTTTTCTTCGTCTTCTTTTTTCAACTTGATCTGGTTGTAACCAGAATATGCGTCCAAAAAGGAAAGCCTTGCATATCCCACTGTTGAATCAATTATCTGATCGATGCGGGGTAGAGGGAAGGGATCCTTTGGACAATGCTTATTGAGAGATGTGTAGTCGACACATACTCTTTATACGTTTGTGTTTTTCTTGGGTACGATGACTGGATTGGATATCCAACTCGAAGTTTTTATTTCTCTGATAAATCCGGCGTTTTCTAGCCTGTGCAATTCTGATGCTATCGCCTTCCTTTTGGGTTCATCGAATCTTCGCAGTGGTTGCTTGACTGGCTTTGCTTTAGGATCCACATTTAGTGCGTGCTCGACGAGTTCCCTGGGAACCCCTGGCATGTCTGAAGGACACCAGGCGAAGATTTCCCAGCGCTCACGGAGGAACTCGACGAGCGCACTTTCCTATGCGGGATCTAGGTTTACCACGATCGATGTTGTCTTGTTTGGGTCCGTTGGATGGACCTGAATTTTCTTCGAGTCATGAGTTGTGTCGAAAGCCTGATCTGGCAGGGATCATCCAACGTCGGGTAGCACATTATGATCAGTTTCTCCTTTCAGCCTTTCGTATTCTGCTGTCATGCCAAAGGTTTGCGCCATTCTATTGAATTCTATGTCGCAAGTGTTGGCTACTTCGAAGCTCCCTTGTACTATGATCGTTCCTTTGGGTCCTTGAATTTTTAGCGTAAGATACGCGTAGTGAGGTACCGCCATAAACTTTGCAAATGCTGGGCGCCCTAGGATTGCGTGGTACTGTGATGGCCAGTCCATAACTTCAAATTCTAGCTTCTCTCTGCGATAATTGCTGCTACTGCCGAAGCAGACGTCGAGTTCTATTCTTCCCAAAGGGTAATTTGTGGCTCCTGGTACTATTCCATGGAAGGAGCAATCTGTTGGCTTCAGACTCAACAGTGAGATACACATTGCCTTTAGGGTTCTAGCATATATTAGGTTTATGCCACTCCCTGCATCCATGAATACTCTTCCGATGTCGTACCCTCCTATCTGCGCCTTTAAAACCATAGGCAAGTGGCCTGGTCTGGGAACTTTTCTTGGGTGATCTGCTCTGCTGAACTTAACTGGTTGATCTGACCACCGCAAATATTCTGTAGTGGCTGGTGGTGATGATATTGCTAAGTTTACTTGCCTGGATATGCTCTTTTGCTCTTTTTTCGACTTAGGCACCGGTTGAATCATTGCTGATATGTAAACTTTTGATTTTAGGTGCCTTGCTAGCCTTTGCACTTGGTATCCTTGACTTGTGTGCTTCTCTCCTTGCCATCCTCCTTGGTGTGCACCCATGCCGCTTTGTAGTCTTAGGAAAGTTCTACAATCCTTCATCTGATGATTTGAAACTCTTTTTCCATCGAGATAGGCATAATGGATTCGACAAGGCCCGTATAGCATGTCTTTGGCCGAAGGGCCAGAGTATCTCGATTTTTCTGCTCCCTTTGTCTGAAACCTCCTGCCTTTGTCTTCTTCCTCTTCCCTTACTCCGTAACCCGCAGCTACCTGGTTTTGGCGTCCTTGATTATCCCTGCTGCGGTGTCGTCTCCTTTGTCTGCTCGTTCTATCGACATCTGGTAATCGTCCTCTTTTGTTATTATATGCGTCCTCTCCATCAGCGAATTTGTTGGCTTCTTCCATTAGTTCAGCCACTGTCGTTGGCCTCGTTCTTCCTATCTCTTCCACGAGATCTGAGCGACAAAGGCCGGCTGAAAAAGCATCTATTGCTCGTTCGTCGGAGACGTCTTCTGCTGAATTTTTGATTATACTCCATCGTTGTATATAAGAACGTAGAGTTTCGCCTTTCCTTTGCACACATGCTTTGACCTCCTCCAGTGATGCTGGACGCTTGTATGTCGAATGGAAATTTCTTGCAAATTGGCTTTCGAGTTCTCCCCAGCTTCCAATGGATTTGTTGGTTAGGGTATTCAACTAGGACCGTGCTATGCCGGTGAGGTGTAGTTGTAGACTTTGCATTGCCGTTGCTTTTGTCCCCCTAATATCTGTACTGCCTGCAAATAGTCCGATAACCATAGGGCAGGTTCTTGCGACCCGTCATATTTTTGCTGGTCGTGTGGTAACTTGAATCCTTTGGGTACCCGCGTTTTGCGAACCCTGCGGGTAAAGCATAACGCGCCCATCTCTTTGTCGTCGTCTTCATAAATTTCTTCTCTCCAAGCGTGGCTTGATTTATTTACTCGAGCCTGCGCTATTATATTTCTTGCGTCTTCCTTCCTCTTTTGTCGCCTTTCTTCTTCTGATGAATCGCTATACTCGTTTTATGTGGAATTGTAATTGTATTTCCCCTTTTGCTTTTCCTTGTAGCTTGTCGACTTCGTCTCTGGTCCTTTTCCTCTGATCTTGTTCTCCACTATCCCGAGGCTTCGTATTGTGGCTTGGTGCATATCTTCTCGTGGATCTCCGGGTTCTGGCCTCGTAGTTAGTAAGTATGACTGTGCTGCTATCAGTGCTGCTTCTGGTGTTTCTTGTACGAAGTCTTCTTCCTCCTTTTCTAGCTGTGGAGTAAGGCTCCTTGAGTACCTTTCCTCTCTGATGCGCGCTGTTGTCCCTCTATTGTGCTTTGGGTCTCCGCGCCTTTCTCTGCTATATTCTGATTCTTCGCTATAATCATCCCAATACTCTTCCTTTGACATACTGTTATTGTCCTGGAAAAGCATGTCTCTTTCCTCCCTTAGTTTCTTCCTATGTTGATATAATGCATACTGATACCCCATCAGAACTTCTCTTCTTGATCCTTCGGGTACTTCTGTACCATGATTGATAGCTGACGTGATCATCCTCCATTCTCCAGCTGAAACGTGAACTTTCTCCTTCTCTTTTTTGTTGTGTTCTTTTACTTTATCGACTTGCCTGTCTACCCTTTTACTTCCTTCGTTGTTGTTTTCTTCTTCTGCCTCAGTGATGATGACGCATAGCTGGTGTACTTTTTTGGAGACGCTACTATTTCCAGTGGCGAAGTCCCTTGCGCTGTTGTGCGTTTGATACGCTCTTTCTTTCAAGTCGAAATTTTCCCGAATTTTGTCGCCTTCTGCGATTGGTGCTTTTCCTAAGCTGACCGGCAAGTTTATCTCGCTGGAAGAGCCTTCTGATGATTCCAACATTACTTCTGTTTCGGGCTTGCTCACCGACGGATCTGGTTTCGTCGAATCCGAGAGGTGGGATGAACCCGATGGCCCGACGAAGATGCTCAAACTTCCAATTGTTAACTCCATCTCTTGACTTCCGTCGAGTTCTGTATTGCTGTTGGCTAAAAGTGAAAAAGCCGTCGAATTCATGATTCCAACGCCCAGAGTCCCCACGGTCGGCGCCAATTGACGAGGGTTAATTCGACAAATGTCCTAGATGAAGGACTTAGGATCGGGGGAAGAGGGCGTCGGATGAGCTCGAAGGTAAAGTTAGTTGAAATAAGTGTGTATCGAAAGTAAACTTGGGTGTTCAACCTGTCTTGCTTTCCATTTGGCCTGCACCGTCCCCTCCTGGCCCCTGTATATAGGTGGCCAGGTCTCGAGGATCGGGTAGGGTCCGATACAGATTACAATATCGACATACGTTAAGAACTCGTATATCGACTATCATTACGATTGGGCCTAGCTTAACGGGCCTAAGGGGTACTCAACTAACGGGCTCTATTAACTATACCCTTGTCACTGAGACTTCCAGCTTTTATGCCTCGTATGTTTTCCTATCAGTAGCCCCCGAGGGTGAGTCGAAGTGTTTACACTTGGGCTCGCCCTCCTAACAAGAATTCAAAAAATTTATCCTTGCTTCTTCTTGCTCAGCCCGTTATTAGGGACTTATCAAAGGTATGCAAGAACTTTCTTGCGCTGGAGGAAGAGAACAGACGACTGACCGCCCAGCTCGACGACGTTCGACGTGAGTACTGTTTCTTCTCTTGTAGAATCTTGCTCTGAAGGCTATTTCGCTTCACATCCTTACGACATCCTTTAAATGGTTAGGGATCGGAACACAGGATGCCGCTGATAAGACGTCCCTGAAGACTCAGCTGGACGATCTTGCCGCGGAAAACTCGGGCTTGAAGGCTAAAGCCGCCGAGCTGACCGACGAAATCACCCGATTAAAGGTCGAATCGTCCGAAGCTCAAGAGCATGCGAAGAAGAGTCGCCTGGATGCCGAATCAAGAGAGAGGGACTTGCACCAGCGCATGCAGACCTCGCTCGATGCTTTGTGCGGTGAGTCTTTGGTATCCCTTGATTAAGTTTTTTCATGCCGATTGATTGCCTCACTTAACTGAAGAGCTTATCCTTTCTTGCAGATGCTGCGGAGTTGGATGCCGGGGCTATGAAGGAGCCTGCTGGACTAGAGTCCAGTGTCAGTACCGCCGAGCGCCTAAGTCGGGAAGTCTGCAGTTCCTGGCAAAGGTGCGGTCTACGCTTATCCACGTTCAGGACACATCTATCCCGGACTCGGTCAGCGATACCATGGCTGGGATCCTCGAAGCCCTGGCGGTGAAGCCGGATGGCGAAGATCCGTTAGTTGCTACGGTGCGCCAACATGTAACTATCGGTTCCGAGTCTGTCTTCTCTCTGATGATGATGCACGAGGCGGAGTTCGACGTCGACAAAGTCACGAGCACATACCCGAAAGACGTTGATGGACGTGACAAGTCGGCCAAGAGCTATGTTGCTCGTGCTCGTGACTTGGCTGCTCGGTTGACGAGCTTCCTGGCCGAAAGGAATGAGCAGCGAGCGGCGGCGCGGGCTCGAAAGCGCGGGACTTCCGGCGCCCAATCCAGCAAGGCCCCTGGTAGCTCGGCGTAGTGTCGTGGATGCCTCTGTCGCGCATCTGTAATTAGCCTTGTGATGCTATATCGAATAATGTTGTTTTAATGCGGGTGCACCATCTGCTGTAACTTTGCTGCACTTATTTTGTTATCGTATTCTGTGTCTGCTTTCTTGATTACCGATGACTATACGTGATAGGGGTCGCCTTGTGCAGGATGCGTCCATGCCTTCGAGTGCCTGGCATGTTTCTTACGAGACAGTTGCTAGTTCTTCCAGTGCCACTGAGAGGAGAGCACCTTCGACGGGCGAATTGACCTTGATTCGGTCCTTGCGCGATCAACTTAAGAATACGCAGCAACAGCTGAAAGCAGTTACCGCGAAGGTCGATGTCGCTCTGTCTAAGGCATCACATGCTGCGGATGGCGAAAAATTCCTTCTCGAGGAGATCGAGAATCTTGGGAAATCCCTGAAGTGTAAGTTTTTCGAACTCTTTCGTTGTGCCTTGTGATTTGAGCCTGTAAAATTTGATTTTCTACCTCTTTCTGCAGCTGTGTGCCTCGACAGTGCAGCTGAAGCCCGACGTGTGAATGCGCACCTTCTTGCTGCCCAAATGCACGCCAATTCGGTTGCTGACAACTTCTGGGCAGATCGGTCGAAGGCGATGAAGCTGACACTTCTTCAGGACAGGATCGCCCAAGCTGGAGTGTTGGCTGAGACGAGCCAAAGTGCCCTTGCTCTGGTGCATGAGGCAATGTTTCCTTTGAACAACCAGCCCGAAGGTCTGCCGGCGCTGCTCGACCGATTCGAGAATGGAAATGTTGTGTACTCCTTTGTCCGAGAGCACTTGCGCTGTGGAGCCGTGGTTGCCCTTGCCTTCGTGCGCGCTCATTATCCCGAGGTCGACTTGGAGCTACTGAAGACACTTCCTCCGTCCCCCAATGGTCGCGTTGACATGGAGCACCATTATGCTGCTTGCAGAGGCATGGCCGATTGTATCGCTCAACAGATTATCACCAAAAGTGATCGTCAGAGAGCAAACCAGGGCATCGCAGCGCACTGAACTGGCCCTGTACCTATACCTTGTGTATATATTGTATATGCGTGTCTTCTCTGGAGTTCATCTGGGTGCTTTGAGTGGATTATGCGGGCTTTGTAGCAAAGCTCTTGAGCGTATATCTAAGGTGTGAAACCCCCGAGCGTAGGTCAAGAGGGCGAAGCCCCCGAGCATGGGTCGAGAGGGCGAAGCCCCCGAGCGTGGGTCGAGAGGGCGAAGCCCCCGAGCGTAGGTCGAGAGGGCGAAGCCCCCGAGCGTAGGTCGAGAGGGCGAAGCCCGCGAGCGTAGGTCGAGAGGGTGAAGCCCCCGAGCGTAGGGCGAAGCCCCTGAGCGTAGAGCGAAGCCCCCGAGCGTGGGTCAAGAGGGCGAAGCCCCCGAGCACAGGGCGAAGCCCCCGAGTGTAGGGCGAAGCCCCCGAGCGTGGGTCGAGAGGGCGAAGCCCCCGAGCATGGGGCCAACAATGATGTGGGGGAATAAACTTTATTACTCGCCGAAGGCGCAATGGTTGAGCGTGGTCTGCTGCCGACGCTTAGTTACATAGAGATGGGGGGAGATGTGCTGGCTCTAAGGATAGAACCGACGCAGCTACTGTGCGTTCCATGGATTATCGATGTCTTTCCCCGTCTTGGGGTCGCGTAGCCGATACGCACCTCCTAGGATTGCTTCGTGGACGAGGTATGGGACCTCCCATGGCGGTTCTAGCTTTGACGTGCTTGTTTGCTTGAGTCGAAGGACGGGGTTGCCAGGCTCGAAGGACTGTCCGCGTACCCGTCTGCTGTGGTAATTGCGGAGGCTTTGCTAGTAAACTGCCGAGCGTACCAGGGCGACATCCCGGGCCTCATCCAGTAGGTCTTGTGCGTCTGCCAGTGCCTTTTCTACGTCTTCTTCAACGTAGGCCACTATGCGGGGCGCGCAATAGCGCACATCCGTAGGTAGCACTGCTTCTGCCCCGAAGAGCAAGAAGAAAGGTGTGTAGCCGGTTGAAGAGTTTGGCGTGGTTCACAGGCTCTACAGAACCGAAGGTGGTTCTTCGACCCAAGCGCCTGCCGCGCGCTTGAGGGGTCGAAGGAGTCGCTTCTTCAGGCCCACGCAGACGAGCCCATTGGCTTTTTCGAGTTGGCCGTTGGACTTGGGATTTGCGACCGAAGCGTACTTGACCTTGATGCCAAGGTTTTTGGCAAACTCCTGAAACTCGCCTGAGGTGAAGTTGGTGCCGTTGTCGGTGATGATGATGTTCGGCACACCATACCGGTAGACGATGGATTCGAAGAACTTGACAGCTGTGGTTGCTTCTTGGTTGGTGACCGGGACAGCTTCGATCCATTTGGAGAATTTGTCCACCGCGACCAGCAGGTATGTGTGACCTCCTTGAGATGACTTGGGCAGAGGTCCCACCTGATCGAGGCCCCATTGCGCGAAGGGCCAGGCAACGGGTATAGTGTGTAGCTCGGACGCGGGCGCGTGAGGCTTGGTGGCGAAGTGTTGGCATGCCTCGCAGTGCTGGACGATGTTTCTGGCGTCGTAAAGGGCAGAAAGCCAGTAGAACCCTGACCGAAAAGCCTTAGCCACAAGGGTTCGACTGCTGGCATGATGCCCGCAGGTTCCCTCATGGATTTCTCGGAGGAGGGCGATTCCATCTTCCTGCGCTATGCACCGTTGGAGTACCCCTGTGGTGCTACGCTTGTAGAGGTCCCCATTGATTATGGTGAAGGCTTTGGAGCACCTCATGACTTGTCGCCGATGGATGGGGTCTTCTGGAAGCTCGCCCTGAATCAGGTAAGCCAAGTACGGCTTCGTCCAAACTGCTTCAACGAGCATAACTGCTGCTGCGTCCTTAGGGAGGTCTTCTGTTCCCGCTGCTGGGGTGGTGCTGCCTTGCTGAGCCCCCGAGCGTGTTGCTAACGCCGGGTCGGTCACTGGTTTGATCTTGACAGAGCGCTCAAATATCTCCTCGAAGAAGACTCCGGGCGGTATTGGGAGGCACCTTGACCCGATGTTGGCCAGGTTGTCTGCCTCTTCGTTGCTTTCCCTGCCGATGTGCGTCACTTCGCAGCCCTCGAATTCGCCTTCGAGCTTGTTGTACATGGCGCGATATGCGATCATGTTTGCGCAGGTTGCGTCGCACTCCTTCATGACCTGCTGGGCGATGAGGTTCGAATCTCCATGGATCTTAATGCGGGTGGCCCCGCAGGCTTTCGCCATGCGCATGCCATGGAGAACGGCTTCGTACTCTGCCTCGTTGTTCGAGGGGTTTGAGAAGCGCATGCGGAGAACATAGCGCATCCTGTCCCCCCGTGGTGATACGAGAACCACTCCTGCCCCCGAAACCCACTTGGACCCATCGACGAATATGGTCCAGCTATTCGACATGTCTGGGAGTTCGGGCATCTGAGCTTCCGTCCATTCGGCTATGAAATTCGACAGGACTTGGGACTTGATTGCGGAATGGCGCTGGTACGTGATCTCCCAGGGTCCCAGCGTGATTCCCCATAGCGACACACGCCCTGTGGCGTCTGGGTTGTTGAGGATGCTGGAAACTGGATTCGAGGCCACCACTATGATGGAGTGGCATTCGAAGTAGTGCGGCAGTTTCTTCCCTATCATGTAAATGGCGTATGCTAGCTTCTGATAATGGGGGTATCTTTGCTTAGTCGGAGATAAAACTTCGCTCAGGTAGTACACGGGCCTCTGTACTCCGTGCTCCTTGCCTTCCTCCGCGCGTTTGACCACAAGTACCGAGCCGACGACTTGATTTGTAGCCGCGATGTATAGCACAATCGACTCTTTCTCTCGGGGTGTGACGAGAACTGGGGAGGTCGACAGACGACGCTTGAGGTCGTCGAACGCGGCTTGCGCCTCTTCAGTCCACATGAAGTTGTCTGTCTTCCGAAGCAGCCGATAAAAAGGGAGTGCTTTTTCGCCGAGCTTGCTGATGAAGCGGCTAAGCGCTGCGAGTCGACCTGTCAAATGTTGGACGTGTCGAAGCGTCTTTGGAGGCTGCATGTTGATGATGGCCTGTATCTTCTCTGGGTTGCCTTCGATCCCTCTCTCGGAGATGAGGTAGCCCAGCAGTTGGCCGGTGGGCACCCCGAAGGAGCACTTCTTCGGGTTAAGCTTGATGTTGTAGCGGTCGAGGTTGGCGAAGGTTTCTCGCAGATCGTCGAGTAAGCTGTCTGCTTTCGCCATTTTGATGATGATATCGTCGACATAGACCTCGATGTTGCAACCGATCTGTTCCTTCAAGCATGCCTGCATGCACCGTTGATAGGTGGCTCCGACGTTCTTAAGCCCGAAGGGCATTGTCATCTAGCAGTACACCCCATGTGGGGTGATGAATGCTGTCTTGTCTTCGTCTTTGACCTTCAACCTTATCTGATTGTATCCGGAGTAGGCGTCGAGGAACGAAAGGCGCTCGCACCCCACCGTAGAATCGATGATCTAGTCGATTCGGGGCAGTGGGAAGTAGTCTTTCGGGCAGTGTTTGTTTAGTGCCGTGAAGTCGATGCGCATCCTGTAGATCTTGGTGTCTTTCTTCTCCACCATGACTGGTGGCAAGAGCCACGTGGCTTCCTTGATCTTTCTGATGAACTTGGCCTCGAGTAGGCGATTGATTTCTTCGCCCATTGATTTGGCCTTTTCTGGGTTGTAGCGGCGCATGGACTGCTTGACTGGCTTCGCGTTTGGGAAGATTTTGAGCTTGTGCTCGGCGAGTTCCCTGGGGATGCCTGGCATATCTGCTGGACACCAGGCGAACATCCTCCAGTGCTCACGGAGGAACCCGACGAGCGCGCTTTCCTATGCGGGAGAAAGGGAATTCGACACCCGCGCCATCTTGGTTGGATCCGTCGGGTGGATCTGGTGCTCTCGAGTGTCTTTGCTGGCATCGAATGAGAGTTCTGGGGCGTTCTGCTGCGCCGGCGGATCGATGTCCATGTTGGTGGCCTCCCTGATGTGACGGAGCTCCTCGTGCACTCTGAAAGTCTGGGACATGCTGTTGAAGTCCTTGTCGCAGTTTTCGGAGCGGGCAAAGCTACCGCTGATCGTTAGCGGTCCCCGATTGGCTGGCATCCGCAGCTTGAGGTAAGCATAGTGCGGGACCGCCATGAATCGGGCGAACGCTGGTCGTCCGAGAATGGCGTGGTACTGCGAAGGCCAATCGACGACCTCGAACTCAATCTTTTCCTTCCGAAAGTTCGAAGGGGTGCCGAAGATGACATCCAAGTGTATTGCTCCTAGTGGGTACGTCGGCTTCCCAGGGACTATTCCATGGAAGGATGTCTCGGTTGGCAAAAGATTGTTCATCGGGATCTTGATTTTGCGCAGGGTGTCTGCATAGATCAGGTTCAGAGTACTCCCTCCGTCCATGAACACTTTCTTCGAGGTGAACCCCCCGATCTGCGCCTCAAGGACCAAGGCTTGGTGTCCAGGGCGCGGGATCTTTGGTGGGTGATCTGACCGATCAAAACCAATTGGGTGTTCGGACCGGTTCGGATACTCAGGCGTGGCAGGTGGTGCGTGCTCGGCGTGGAACACCTCCCTTGCGCGCTTCCGCTGGACTTTGTTCGTAGGGCGCCCTCTCTGAATCATGGGCACGAATCCTCATGGTGGCGGGAACGCCT
This sequence comes from Dactylis glomerata, assembly GCA_007115705.1. Taxonomy (NCBI): domain Eukaryota; kingdom Viridiplantae; phylum Streptophyta; class Magnoliopsida; order Poales; family Poaceae; genus Dactylis; species Dactylis glomerata. Next base: position 3,146,786 of record QXEO01000211.1, read on the forward strand.
CCTCTTCGTCAGATGGCTGCCGTGGCTCGCCATGCTGGATTGTAGCGGCTTGGTGACCCTATGGGACCACGTTCACCGGCGGATTGGGCGGCGGTGGAGCGTTGTAAGCTACCGCGCCGGCTACTGGTTGCTCTGTCTGCATCCTCTCTTGAAGCGCTCGACTGAGACGGAGGAATTCCCTGCACTCGATGAGGAGATGTGCAGGTCTTCGGATGCCATCTTTATCGAGGTAAGTATGCCTTGTGCACCCTCCATCGAGCATCTCTTCTGCTGACAGTTGTGGCTGGTCACATCATCGAGGCCACTCTGTTCTTGGCTTCGAGTCACGGCTAGCGCTTTTGCTACTACTGCCGTAGTAACTATTCCCTCATCGCGGTAAGTCGCGATTGTCGTCGCGGTCTTCGTGTATGTAGCCTGCTGCTACCATGTCTGTGTTTTCCGCATCGTCAAAACGGTTCCGGTGGCCTTTCTTTCGGGAGCCGGAATGGAACTGGTCTTTTGCGTCGATGTCACGCTCTGCTGATCGGCGACGGCTTCTGGGTGCTACGATGGAGTCTTTGCCATTGGCCCATTCGTTCGCTAAGCTCATGAGGTGGTCGATGGTCTTTGGCTTGCAGCGCCCAAGTTCCTCCTTGAAGTCACGTCGGAGGAGACCGTCCCGAAAGGCATCGATGGCCCTTTCGGGCGAAATATTTTCCGTCGTGTTGTGGAGGCTGATCCATCGCGAGATATATGACCTCAAGGTTTCTCCGGTCTTCTGCACGCACAAGCGCAACTCTTCGAATGACGTAGGTCGGCGTGAAGTGCCTCGAAAGTTAGCGATGAACGCTTGATGGAATTCCTCCCAAGAGCGGATACTATCTAGGGCAAGATTGTTCAGCCATGCCCTTGCATTGTCCTTCAAGTGCAGCGACAACAACTGGAGGGCGTTATCCCTGGATCCGCCGCTGATTTTGACGGCGGTTACGAAGTCGTCGAGCCAAATTCGGGGGTCCTGCTGCCCGTTGAACTTGACTTACACCGTCGCTAAGCTTGATGCCCCTCGGCAACGGTGTGGAACGGATTAGGAGGCTAAAGCACTCTGCCCCACAGAGTCCATCGTTAGCGCCGCCGAACGTATCATGTTCTTCCTCAAAACGGCGCGCCTCGTGTCGCGCTCGCCTTAGGTCGACTCTGTTCTGAGCCAGACCATGCCGAAGCTCCCCGTTGATGGGTTCGACCGCTTGTGCTCTGGGCGCCACGACTGGCACCGCTGCTGGGTGCCTAGATTGCTCCGCCAGTGGGGCGGCTATCCTTGGTGTCGCGTCGTGTCCTAAGCCGGGCGTACCTTGGAGTACCCTTACCCCTTCGAGTGCCAGGTTTCGCAGGTGCCGCATGTGCTCATCACCGTTGGATGCGTTTGCGGCAATGTATGCTGCCGCGGCCATGATAGCAGCTTCCTTGGTCTTGGGCATTAACTCAGCCTCGTTGAATTCTGCCTCCAGATTTTGGGTGATATTGTGCATATCGGCCCCAGGCTGGGTGCGTGACCTTGACCTATGCTGGACGCTTGATGAGTAATGGGACGATCTTTCGGCCCGTCTTCTGCTAGATGCATCAGCTTCTTCTCTTCGTCGTTCCAGTATTCGCATGTCGGCGCTGATTTGGTCTTTTTGCTCCTGGACGACGAATCGGAGCGCGGCCATATCGCTTGGGCTTGGATTGGGACCGAAATTCGCCTCTCCTGCGTAAACCCTTCTTGCGAGCCGAATCTGATCGTGCGTGACCACCTGGCGGCCGCTGTTCGTCCGGTTTCGGCCATCATTAGCCCTGTTCTTGTTTCCGTCGTCGTGTGACGCCATCATGCAGTGGCCTCCGGACCACGGGGTCGAATCGTCGCTGATTTCACCCAGTGCTGGAGGGTAGATGTCGTCGTTTTCGACGTATGATCCGACCTCGATCATGAAGTCAGAATCATAATCGACCGCGTAGTCGTCGCTTGATGTGGCAGATTCGCTTGGTGAGCAGGAGCTTGCTGAATTGCCGATTTTCCCCTTAGCTTCGGGGTAGACGTCATCATCGTCGTCTGAGCATGTGTAGTTCGAATATAACCCTTCGACATAGTCGGGGTCATATGGCGCAGTACGGAGCGTGAGGGCGTTGAGAGCCCGCTCGCACTCGGATATTATCGGGTAGACAGCTGCCGTGCCCCCCCGAGGATCTTCACAGCCGGCGATCTCATGAGATGAGAAATCTCCGGCACCCACGTAGTGGTATGCGTCGCAGTCTTCGCAGTATGCGGTGGTTGGGGATGGAGGTGGATCTTCAAAGCCATTGGACCCTACCGACGGGGTCAGCTCCTCTAGCCTTGGTTCTTCCTCCAGTGGCGCCGACGGCGCTAGCGGTGCGGTTGCCGAGGGATTGCCCCCGGTGACTGGTGGTGTGCCTGGGGTCATCGCAGGTGGCGCTGAATCGCCGACGGAGATTAATTCGGCGACTCCGTTGTCGTCCACGTGGAAGCTGAACAGCCCGAAGGCCATATCGAAACCTCCAGTGATCGCCGAAACTGCTCCTGTCGTGCCCGAAATTGGGCCGACGATAGTCGCGGCCGAAACTAGTTCGGTGGCACTTGACGGGGTTGCGTTGATGCTGATGTCGGCATCGGCGTCGGTGTAGATCGGCACAGCGATGCCGACGGCAACGTCGATGGCAGGGTCGATGTCGATCTTGGCGTTGGTGTCAGCGCCGTTCGGCACAGCGATGCCGGCGGCAGTGTCGATGGCGGAGTCGATGTCGATCTCGGCGTTGGTGTCGTTGTAAATCGGCACAGCGATGCCGATGGCGGTGTCGATGGCGGGGTCGATGTCGATCTTGGCGTTGGTTGGTGATGGAGCTGGCAAATCCGTAGATCCGGATCCCATCGTCCCCACGGTCGGCGCCAATTGACGAGGTTTATCCCCGGCAATGCCCATGTTGAAGGGCTTTCATTCTAGGGAGCGTATTGGGGACCTGGCGAACTCGACGGCGATCAGACGAAAGCAGAAGAACACGGGAGTTTACCCAGGTTCGGCCCCCTTGGTAGGGTAAAGGCCTACGTCCTGCTTGTCTGACTTTGTATTGATGGGGTGGCTCTGATGAAGGTGTTACAATGGTGGCGTAGATTGGATCTAGCCGAACCAGAGAGCTCTGAGTTACCGAGCGCTCCGGCGTGAGGTGGGTGGAAAAGTGTCTAACCCCTCGAGACCTCCCTCCCAGCCTTTTATATGCGAAGGCTGGGTCTCGGGATTGTTCTCCAAGTTGATTACAGGTCGGATCAGTTAGAATAAGCCCTAAACGAGTCCTATTCGACTAAGTCTCCCTCTTCGAGTCTCTATCTTGTGTGCCAAGTTACGTCCCTGGGCCACGCCAGGCCGTCATCTTCATGGGCTTTGGGATCCCTTCGACGGTATCCCTCCTGGACCGAAAAGCCAGGTAGGCAAAAGTCGAGGGCCCATCTGTCATTCCTTCGTCAATAATCTTACTCATCACTATACTAATTATATATGCAGAGTGAAGATTCTCGAATGCAACAAAGGAGGAATCTATGACCTTGGGTTTGTTGACTGCAATTTCATTCATGAAAAAACTCTCCAAAAAAAACCCAAAGACACAGAGGATAACTTGGTACAATCGTTGATGTATTTCAGCAACAGAAGGGAAATACTATTTCCTTATAACTTCGAGTGAGTGTTACTATCTTGTACACATTCTATTTTCGCTTACTCGATGTTAAGCATATAATTGACTCGTTATGTGTGTGCAACTTCCACTTTATTCTGTTAATTATTATTGTTGACCAAGGAGTAGTCAAAGTCATGGACCCGAAATGCACACCTTTAGAAAAGTGGGCGAACATGCAGGAATGCCTCCAGAAGGCTTGGAAACGGTTCACCGCCAACACTAGGGGTGTTTGGAAGCCAGAGCTTACATTTCAACCATTGACTGTAAGTACTACTTGCTAGATCCGCGCATCTCTTTGATTCTAGTCTCAATACCATTATCATGCTTGATTATTCTTTTGATTGAACTCCGTTCTCGTAAAGTGCTTGAGGCAGGAAGCCAAAAATAACTTATGTGGATACTATGTCTGCGAGTTCATTCACCAGACGACCAAAGAGAAGGGCGCAGACCAGAACTTCAAAAAAATTGAAGTACGATAAACAATAATCACAACTTTATTTTATTACCATCAATTGTGTTTAGTTTTATTCATATATATTGATCCCCTTCTTTAAATTAGATCGAACGGATGCGGGATGGTCTTCTACCACAAGAACGCGTGCAAGCAATTCAAGAGGAAATTGCCGGATTCTTATTAGAACATGTCATAGATCCGAAAGGAGAATACTATTACCCGGTTCATTTGGAAGGGTGAAGTGTAAAAAAGAAGATGTAAATTAGATCAAATTCATGTGAGTACCGTTTGTAATATGTTTCGACCAAGCACGACGGATGAGATGGTATATAATATATTCGTGACCATGATGTGTAAAATATATATATAGTGGTTCCTTTATTATTGCTGTATATATGTAGTACCATTAAATTGAATACAAAACACCAAATAAATAAATGGAAAAAACACAAAACCCTGCCGCGGTACAAAAATAGCCCGAAATGTAGAGACCAACGATCCCGGTTCATGCCACGAACCGGGACCAATGATCCACCCCCCCCCCCTCGCTGCGCGCGCGCCCACGTGGAGACCCATCGGTCCCGGTTCGTGCTAGAACCGGGACCGGCATTGGTCCCAAGTAATTGATCCCGGTTCGGCAACCGGGACCGATGGCCCGCACGAAACCAGAATGAAAGGGGTGGTTTTGCACTAGTGAGAATTGCCTGGAAGTGGGTGTTTGGCCGTCATAGTCTTTGAACTGACTACTTCTTGAATCTTCCATGTACCCTCCATATTTCTTCTTGGTGACGATTTCAGATGTCGGTGGAGATCTTCAAGCACATTGCTAAGACTATGGAAGACAATAATGTGTACTTTTAGCGGTGGAGCTAGGGGAATTGGGCCATGAGGACGGTGTGTGTGATTTCATATGGTGTCCCCGCGGACTATAGAAGTACATGCTGGTACATTGTCTTCGTGATGGTATATACCCCGCTTGGTCCACCTTTGTGAATACAGTGTCAAAACCTCAAGATAAGAAGAGAGTCCACTTTGAGCATTTGGCGTGTTGCGAGCTTGGTTTGCAATTGTGTGTGGATCTGCTCGCTTTGGGACAAGAAGTCCTTTTGAAACATCATGACTACTTATGTGATCCTCTCCACAACATGATCGTAGAAGCTGAGAGCAATCAAGAGGTGAACTAGGAGTAGACATCGGTGGACAACCAGTCGACTTCAGAATTTAGATATCCCTAGTATTGTAGATGACCAGCTTCAAGATGACCTTTGTGGATCACTACTGCTCTCTACATGGGTGGCGATAGTCTTCATTTTGGTCCTTTGTTGAACCTTTTTATTCTGGGTGTTATGTTGGATGATCTAATTGTCACTACATTTGCTTTTGGGATGATGGACAATGGTTCCCCCTACCCCCGAGTCGTCTTTCCCAGGCGGCTCGGGCGGTGACCTAGATCGGCGCCGCCAGGGGCCCCCTCACCTCCACGCCCTCCCTCGCCGCCGCCGGAGGAGGCTGCCGGGCTAAGCCTGGCTGGCGGACGGCGGCGGCGGGGCCTCTTTCTTCTTCGCACACTGGATCTCGGTGGGGGCGGTTCGGGCCTCCACGTGCTGCACGGCGTTTCTCCGGCCGGTTCGACGGGCGGCGGCAGCCCTGGTCGTGCTGGAGCTCCAGCACGTTGCGGCTCGCGGCCCGTCGGTCTTGTGCGTCGATCCTTTCTGGGCCGGCGGTGGTTGCAGGTGACGCAGGCTCGGCCTGCTTCCTGCTTCCGGCGAGGTGGGGGTGGTGGCAGCTTCCCCTCTGCACAGGGCCTCTCTCCGGCGCGGCGGACGGTGCTGCCTTGGTGGTTGTCCGATTTGGGCGAGCTCGCCCAGATTTGACTCTCCAGTTTGCTGCTGGAGACGAGGTTGGTGGTGGATCCGGTGCGGCAGTGGCGCTGCTGCTGCTCTGGAGGTGCACGGGTCAGCGGATCTGCGGATCGGCGTGGTGCGGTGCTGCGCGGCGTGGAGGCGCGGTGGCTGCTGCTCGGGCCCGATTACGGGCCGCGTGCGGGGCAGCGGCGGTCGTCTTCCTCGGGCGCGTTGGGGGGGGGGGGGGCTCGCCGGTCCTCTGGCGGTGTTCCCGAGCTCCGGAGCGGCGGCTCCGGTCGGTGGTGAGGGCGGCTCTGATTCGGCCGTGTGGACGGCGATTCAGTCTGCCCGGTGGCGGGGGCTTCGTTGTGGCACTGCGGCCTGCGGCTTGGCTCGTTCCGGTTGCGGCCCTGTGCTGCGTGGGGGTGCTCGGCCTGGTGGTGCACAGTGGTCTTCGGCAAGGGTTGGAGGTCGGCGAGCTTCGGCGCGTTTGGTGGTGGCTTGTGGGCGCCGCTTTGGGTTGCATTGGTTCCGCACCTCGGGAGAAATCCTTGCTCCGGAATGGCCGGAGCTGGCGATGGTGACGGCCGCGGCCGCCACATGCTTTCTTGGAAGCATCGTTGTGAGGTGTGTGCACTCCTGCGCCTGCGGCCTCGACTCCGGAGGGAAACCTCGGATCCGGGATCGGGCGGTGGAGGCGCTGCTGTGTCTCTTCCCCGTTGGGGGCATCGCCTCGGAGTCGCCCACGGCCAGGGTTTGGGAGAGGTTGGTGGCTGTCGGACTGCTGTGTGAGGTCCAAGTGTGCAGTTTGGCGAAGATGATGGCTCGAGCGGAAGATGGGTCGCGGCGGGGCTTCGTTAGTCGGTTTTACCCGGCGTGTCCGATGGGTTCTCCTGCTTGCTGTGCTGCTGTGGAGTCGGAGGTGCGGGGTCTCCGTGGCGACGATGACCGGCTACGGTGATCTGCAGGGTGCTCGGTCGGCGCAAGACCCGCATAATTCCCTTGTGAAGCTCGTCGTCTGATTTGGAGTTGTCTGTCCTTGGCGCGTGTGGCCAATTGGTGGCATGGACCGACATGGTCTCCGGCGCCGTTTGTGGAGCCCTGTCCGGGAAGTCGCCGGTGAAGTCGGAGTCGCTGGCTCGTGGAGGAGTGATGACGATGACACCGTGTGGCAACCTTGCTGCGGCTCTCCTTGTGTGTCTTTGCTTCGTGTGGGTAGCCAGGTTGGCTGTGGTGGTGTGCCCAGTGTGGTCGTGTTTTCATGGCGGCATTGCGGTATTGTACGGGTTTTCGGCCGGTTCCCCTGCAAATGAACCGGTCAATTCTCTTCTGCTTTTTTAATAAAATGAGGCAAAATTGCCCGTTTTGTTCAAAAAAAAAACACTAGTTGTGATGACACACGACGATTTTGGTACGACAAAATTACAATGTTTTTTTTTTACTGCAAGTGACGCCTCTGTTCTTCAGCAGTTGTACTGGTAACTTAACCGTAAACAACCACCTGACCATCGTAGCGCGGTGCAGCAGTGTAAACAATCAAGCCGCCAGCTCCTTCTAGCTGCTTATCCCCGACTCTCCGAGCTTGCCATGCGACAGGTCTTGGTCCAGCGCGATGTCCACCGTCGATGAAGGTGACGTCTACATGCCATCCTCCATATTTTAGTTAGTTAACACGTAAAAAGTTCTTGAGTTGTCTTCGGTCTGAATATAGAAGTTGAAATATCATTGCTTTATTTTCAAAGTCATATGAAGTTTGTATGATCAAAGAGGAGAGAAATACAAAACAAAGAATTTTTAGTAGGTGTAGTTTAGCAGAAGGCTTCGGAGGAGACCTGAGAGCCTCTATAAAAAAAGTACCTTGTAAAACTATTTTAGAGGTTCCCTTTACGGGGAGTCTGCTAGAGTTGCTCTAATAGTGTTTAGCGTGAGATAGACTGTGGTGCTCCAGTTTTCATATATAAGGCGTGACAAACACAGTTGGGTGTAATAAATTATACGAGATCATAACAACAGTTGTTGGGATTTACGTGTTAACTAACTATAGTAACATAAATCTGTTTACAACTCTGGTCTTCATTGAAAAATTCTGCCCTACAAAAGACAAACAAGTTCTAGGGTTTTCTATGATTGACAGGATGTCTTCCGATTTTCTATGACTAAACTGTTTTTTAATGAAATTCCTGCAAAAATCAAGCAAATTCCTCGAGGGTAACAGAGTATTATAGATAAAGAGCTTGTGCGTGCGACCGCTTGGGTTAAAATTATAGCACCTCGTTCACTACTTGGGGAGATTCAACGATTTATGACATTTCCACCATCCTTGTATTTTCGAGAAATAAAATTAATACGATGAAGCTCAAATATGTTTCACACCATGCCCACTCTTCTTGATTACCTCAGGTCTGAATAAAGTACGGCTAATTTTACTCACATAAAGTCTACTGACTGACAACGTCCATACACATCAAAACAAATGCTGATATCATCAAGATCATAGCTGCCAATCATGTACCATAGGATAAGGTGAAAAATCATCTCTAGCAAGCCGAATTCTTATGCCAATGCAGACCACAGAACCAGGTACAGGCTCATCAACCCCGCGAAACTGGTCGAAATAGCACGGTGACCGGCATTCTTGCCAGTTGACGGCGAACCTGCAATCAATAGGAACATATTTGTCAGGTCACATCATTGGTATTTCCCTTTTCTCTCTTTATAAACTTCAAAGAATGGATGGAGCTCAAACAAGGGTTGATTCCTAGTTGAAGAACATGTTTTACTTGTGTTCTGAGCCAGCCACTTAAACTGAATTTCATGATCAAAATAAGGAAACCGCCTTTGTGACATCAATAGGTATGCAGACCATACAAACAATTCAATAAAACCTTAAAATTGGTAAAATCCTAAATGGGAAAAAGCAATAGTGTGGGGACAATTGATATGAAACTTTAGTGACATTTCTACGTCATGCCAAGGGTCAGGAGAAAATGGAAGAAGTGTGGACAATAGAAACATCACTCCGCAAGCCAAGTGACAAGAGAAATGAAAAAAGTGTGAACATTAGAAACATCACTCTGCAAGGCATCTCAACAGATTTGTAATAGCATGGAACTGTTCCCATGAAACATTGCTGGGCCTTACTGAATGATGGCAGTTGTTAGTTGGTTTGCAGCCTTAAATACAAAATAATCTGATTCGCAAGCGGAAGTGCTACACTGTTGTTCACATCTGTCTACTACATGCCTGACAAAAGGAAAACTGAGGCATGACTAGTGTATGTTTGTGCTTTTTGGCTTATTGGCCAGTTTGGTGTGTACATTCTTTGTGGTAGTCAAACAATGGACCACGTGGAAAATACAAAAAAAGGAAAAAGTGGGGGATGAACTAGTCCTAACTCTTCTCCAATTCCCATTTTCCAAAATTACATCACTAACAGTCCGTCCCCAAGTCATGTGCTCATCAAACACAAACAGACTGATGCCTTTCCGTAAAAAAAACCACCATCATCAAATAACTGAACAACGCATTTTCTTTCAAAAACTTAACTAACAAAACATGACTTGCAATAATTTGCCACCATGGATTCAACTATAATTCTATAGGGCAAGAAATTATTCTTTAGCCAGGCTTGAATTTTCAGTTGGCAAAATGTTACAACTCAAACAATGTAGCTAAGCAAATTGCTAATCTACACATGCATGCTACTACTCTTTAGAAAACATAAGAAGCTTAGATTACCTGGAGGAGACGACGTCGGAGAGTTGCCTGTAAATTGAAAATGCAAGCGGTCAGTAAATAACAGAAAGATATGTACTGAAATCATCTGAAGAAATTGCCAGCTTCTGCCAAAAGCCAAAGAATTAAAAGACAGTTAGATAAGTACAACATGTGGAATACTGTGATTTGAAAGGTCAAACATGGAAATGCTATGCACTTCGCAGTGGATGAGGAAACAAGGACACCGAAGAAGGCGGAAGCAAAATTGCAGAATGCAGATCACAAATTTACATGGCTCTATTTGGTGGGGTCAAAGTCAAACTAGACATTTTCCAAATCAATTTGTAAAGATCATCGCAATAGTACAAGTGGCCACAATCATACATCCAAGACTAACAGAAGGCAAATCATTCATCTAACAAAGTCAGCAAAGGTATATTAAACCGGCATAATCCGACAGACTAACACACTTAATAATACACTTAAAAAAACACTTAATAATTAAACTAAGATTACTAATTGACAGACTGGGGAAGTTGAAGGCAACTGGGATTCTCTATGCCTGCAACCTTTCTTCTCTTTTTTTCAAAGGCCAACTGGTCCAGGATCCCACATCTAGATAGTATCTTTTTGTTCTCTAGTACCATTTGACGGTGACAGAAATGCTATGACCAACCTCCATACGCCAACCAGAACAAGATAGCAGACGCGCAAACTTAAGTACGCAATCAACTGGTACAACTAACATCTGTCGAACCTCCCTGTGCCCACATCAAGCTTATTCTTGCTTACACAGATTTACCAGGAAATTGGCACAAAACAAATAGCTAACAATGCATAATTTAACATCTCTGATCGTCGTAAATCGGACGCTGGGAGAATGAAATACATCTGCTAGCGGTAGAAAATAAAAACATTTTGCAAATACAAAAGGAGATCGAAGTGAAGGGTAGGGGAGGGGCGAGTTAATTACTGGGGCAGCTGCTGACGTCCTCGGTGATGCCGCAGCGCTTGGAGAGGCGGAGCGCGTCGGTGATGTTGATGTTGAAGGCCTTGAAGATCTCCGGCGACGCGTAGAGCGCGCAGAGGCACGCGCGCTCGTTCTTGACGGCGTCCCTGAGCGGGCCGCAGCAGGTGTCCGGCGGCGTCACCGCGTCCGTCCCGTTCATGTACGCCGCGCACCCCACCAGCTTCGACGCGCACTCCGGCGGCGCGTCCGTCGACTGCGCTGCCGCGCCCCACGACAGCAGGCTCACGGCCACGAGCACCGCGGCCACCGCCATCGGCACCCTGATCGCCATTTTTCTCTCCGGCGGAGTTCTTCGGGAGCGAGCGGAGAGAAGAAAGGTGTTGCCTTTTTTTGAGAGCGTGGACTCTGGTGCTCTTTCTTCGTTGGCTCTGGTGTGGTGGTATAAATGGTGCGTGTTCCCCGTGAACATTCAACGGCGGTATATGCGTAGTTCCCAACTTTTACTTTTCGATTTCCGAGAAATGCCAATCGACAAAAAAAAAATCAAACTTACATCACGTATTCCCACCCCGGGCTTCCGACACGTGTGACGTACTTTGGCCATCCAATTTTAAATTTTGACCGCAAAATTCATGTTGTGGAGAGATCGAGGGGTAACAAAGATTTTAATTCATTTTAGGTATCTATCGATATCACACTTTGTCGTACGGATAGCACGTCTCTTCCAACATATAGTTTGCATATAGGATTTTTCCAAGTCACATTTTATAAAAGTCTAAAAAAATAAACTTCTATTGGCACATAAATACAAGTATGAAAATCTTCATTTAGTTGGTGAAGACACTTTACCTCTGCATCATTTGATTATCCAAAATACCCCTGACAATACCACCCCTAAGTTACACGTTCCGATGAAACAAAATGTAATCAATCATCAATCACGATGAATTAGGAAAGATATCAATGACGACCCCGTATGCGCCGCGCTTGCTCCTAATGACCCAATCCCCTCGCGCCGCCGACGCTGGTACGTCGCCGCTGCTTGCTCCGGTCGATGTCGGCCGCTTCCATCGCCTCTGATCGTCGTTCAACACCGCCACAACCTCCTCCTCCTATTCCCCTCAATATTTACGCCTCTCAGCTCATGTACGAGCCCTCGCGGCTAGCCCTGTCCTCCCAAAGAACAGAGAGAGAGAAAGGGGATGGCCGAGTCATGCGCCCTCATCAGTGCTCACCGGAGGCTGGGAAGGATCCTGCATTCAGGTGGGTTGCATGCCAGGGTAATAGAGGTCGGGTGAAGGAGGTCTGAGGTGCTGCTGCGATGGGAGGGAGCAGAGGTGGCTGAGGACCACCTAGGAAGCCGCGAAGGATATTGGTCGAGGCGACGAATCTGGGCCATTGGCCGTCTCGCAGAGTCAAGGTCGAGAAACGAATTTGGAAGCGGGAGGATCGATCCCAGGTAGGGATGTCGAGGGTGCCACCGCCAATTGATGGCCCATCAGCGGCGGGCTTAGCGGTGTCTCTAGAGGTTGGGGCCATGCTCGCGAGCGGCGGGACAGTCGCCACCCTCGAGTCCAACGACAAAAACACCGACGGGCTGTCGTCCGCTATTCCACCCAACCACGACCTTTGTCGTACCTGACCTCGAGATCTGTCATCCCTGAGGCCTTATTTACTTCTCCGGTATTTTTATCCCCGAACGATATGGGGATATGTGGGGATTTGGTGTTCACCCAATACTCTCAAATCCCCTCAAATACTCTTCCCAAAAAATACTCTACCATGATGGAGAGTTTTTATTCTAGCCAAAAATACACTAGAGTTGAGGGGATTTGTGGGGATATCCCGGAATTATTCCCTCAAAACCCAGACTAGTAAACAACCTATCAGGAAAATTCTGGGATACGAAATATTCCCCTCCCATCCCCTCAAATACCCTAGAAGTAAACAAGGCCTGACTGGGATTCTCCGCCGTTCCCGTGCCGGCGTCTTTCCCCGTTCAGGATCAGGCTCTCCAGACCTCAACCACCTCCGCCGCCTGCCCGTCCCGTCCAAGTGAGTTTCAGCGCTTTCTGCCCAAAGGTGCGGTTGTTGCAAGATGCTGCAAGTTCCTCCTCCGCGCCTCTGGCTGCTTGCCTTGCCATTCAGGTCACATGGCGTCCAAAACATCACTTTCAGAAGCCACAGTGAGCCCTTCAAGGTATCCTGCTAACCAAGGCCTTGAACAATGATATATGGTTTGAAACTACATAACATACAATCTTTATATCTGCAGCTTGATTATTCAGAGTAAAAATATCACTTCTTGTTTCTTACCACCGTACATGCACAAGATTAGATAACTACATTACCTTCACTCAGAATATTTTTTTCCATCATAGTTAACTTTTAGAACACCACGTGAGCTAACCTCATACCATTAGTATAGCTAAAATGACATATTATGCATTTTAAGCAAACGCAAAATTGTCAAAGATTGTCGGCTACAAGTAATAATGCTTAGGTGAAAACAGTCATATATGAGGTGAGAGTATCATGTTCCATAGACTTCCCAACCTCACTGTCAAAAAGAAATAGTGAAAGAAAACTAAAAAGAAGATCCATCTACAAGCATGCAGAGGCTGTTTGGTTCCAGGAACAGAATGATGAATTGCCATCCTAATATCATAGTAGACTACTCATATTTAAATATTGAATACTTGTAGATACATAGGCAAAATTTTGTTTCTAAAATAGTTAAAATGACAAACGATGAAAAATAATAATATCCACAAGGAGGTTCAATAATCATACTCAAATCATCTAATATCAGTGATGATGTTTTCTAAATGCAAGAGGATAATTAAGCAACGGTCCTTATGTTTATTGGTTGATTTTTACATGCAATTGTTTGTTATAATAGATTTCATTTTACTCCAACTCCAAGGGCTTGAATGTTTAGACTACAAATCCAGTGCTATTTTCTAGCCCAGACATGCTATGACCCCTAGAGTGAAGCAGTGATGAAACAACATAGGCGAATTAGATGAGCGGTAGGGTAAAGAGGGTCAATAGTATACCTGAGAAAAAGAACCATGGAGAATATTCATGGTAGTAGTAAAAGTTATGCACGGAGCGATACACGGTGGTGGCCGAGAATCCGATGAGGGGACAAACAGGCGAAATACGACTCCTTGTCTTAACAAGATTTTGGTATGAGAAGATGTAGTGCATAGATGAATAGTCAATGAGAAAGATCAGCTAGTATAGTTCAGGATGATGGTAAGACCTCACCCTTCGAGGTCTAAGTTACAGCATTTGATTAGAGGAGACTCCACAGTCCACGCTAGTGAGGTATATACGTCCCGTTTTGAATTTGTAATGAAAAATAGAGCTCTGGTACGAGAGAACAAATCCATTCTTCCTCCAGCAGGAAAAGTAAGCGTCAGCCGTCAGGTCTAACTTCCGACCAGTCTAGTAACGAACCTCTGACCGGACGAAGAAGAATACTCGTAGCAGACGGCCACGATCAAGACGGTTCGTCTCTCTCCGAGACGACTGCATGACAGGTACGACACAACGCAGGTCATTACCTGCCTCAGGAGCCCACGTTAACAAACATATCAATAAGCACGCTTAGCAGCTTTTCTTTCGTGTCACTCTCCGTGTGAATATTTGAACAGAGCATAAGAGCATTTGACTTGACCAATGTTACTGAGCAATCACTCACACAGGAAAAGAAATAAAGGTTCGACCCAAGTCCAAAGTAGAGTTTGCCATGAATCGTTATGATGATACTACGTCCAAAGTAGAGTTGTCCATGAATCTTTATGATGATGATTCGCCCAAAGGAAAATTAAACGCCATGATGGTCAAATTAGCACCAGGCGTTCCCGTGGGTCAAACCAAATCTGCTAACAAAGATGAATTTCTCAAGAACACACCAAAGGTGAAATACGTTCAGTTCTCTCATCGTAGAGCCAAAATCTGCTAACTAAAGACATCGACATAAAAGATAAATTATCGCAAGGTCCTGACGTTCTAGAACCAACAAACAGTAGCTAGCCTGTAGCATCACTGAGGTCTGCTTATTTGGGAATAGTTCTAACATAGTGGTGGTCAAAATGAAGCGCGGAACCTCTCAGCTGCTCTTGTGCTCTCGAATTTCTTTAATGATGCCTTGAGCAAGGGTATCCTCATCATAGTTCTTCCCAAAGAATTTAACAAACTCCATTTTCGGGTTCATCAAGTACCTGAAAGTAGACAAACATAAAGTCAGTATTCAAGGTAAACATATTGTTGTATTTCACCAAGACAGCTGTAATTAATAGAATTTCGTGATGGACTGGCCTCCAAATACTGATTTTACGGTAAACACGTAGCAGTACACATTCACTAGTAGTAAAGTACTAGAAATGGTTGTAGACTTGTCAACTTGTACATTTAAATTGAAGATCGGTCAATCCACTAGTTACTCCGTGGCAGTTGCTCTAAAAAAACTCTCATGGCAGTTGGCTACAAAAGAAGAAACTGAACAGTAACTCACTAATGGAGGCAGTGACAGAATCCACGGGTGTATCTGGGCAGCTCACAGTCATCATTCATCACAACAGAGTAAAATAGATGCCACATGGGCTGCACACAACAAATATTGCTTCCTTGACCCGTTTGGTTTGGGCTCATTAATTAATGCCAGTTGGCCTTGTTACTAGGGAATAGGCATAATAGCATGTTGTATGCCAGACCAAGTCCAGTCAAACACAGCATGATTGTAAATCAGGAGTTTCAGTTCAAGAATTCATACAAGCAAGAATAACCTAATTTTTTTCCTCAAATGAAGGTCTTTCTACTTTTGCAAAAAACAAGGTTACTACATCACGATTTCTATTGATTGAATGATTAATGCCTACCAACTGCAAACCAGAGATACCATCAAAATCACAGTAAGGAAACAAAGTAATAAAATATAAGAAAAATTTACATACATGACAATGGAATGGTCAACAAGGTAGTCAGAACCCTCCTCTTCTGTCTTCATATAGTAAACTCGGTAAGCACGAGCAACCTTCCTTACCTCCTCAGATGTACCAGTTAGCCCAATTAGATCTTCATGAAACTCTGGCGGACAGATAAATACCAGTGTTAGACATCATAACTGAAAACAATAGAGTGATGGAGCAAATCTCAATATATGATCATAGCATGTCTTGGAAACCGAAAAGAATGACACAAAAGTTCTAATGCATGCAGTAAAATACACTAATTAATGTATCAAAATGAGCAATCATCCAAGACAGAAATTACATACCTTTGACATAATCATGGACTTGCTCAACGGTGTCTCTTTCAGGATCAACTGAGATGAATACTGGCACAATTTCTAGTTTTGCACTTTCCTCTGAAGCAAATTAAGGCAAAACTCAATAATGGTATCCATGGAAAGCATCAAATGAATAAGGCAATGGTTATGTCTCTTAGTCTGGTACTGTTTCATTTTATCTCTTTGTTTTCTGCAATCTTAGCTGTAGCAAAATAAATTCTTATCTTGAAACTTCACTATGGCATATCATGTGTTGCACATGAACAGACAGAATAAGAGCATCCTGATAGGAGCGTCCTAATGCAGTTCTATAAATATATTTTAAGGTTCTAAGAATATAGCTCCACAATAGAGGATAACTGGGTAATATCTGATCTGGCTAGTTGGGATGTTTTCTCTAATCGCATTTATTTGGTTGAGCTTCAGTATGGAGCAAAAAAAGAAACAGCCATTTCCACTCAGTACTCTGGCGAACACCAGTATTACGCAAGATATGACTGGTACATAAAATCCTCCCACCATGCCACCAACAAATAAATGCATTATGTGTGCATATTATTCATATAAAGACAGCCGTGCAAGTTATTAGTGACAAGTGGCAAACTGATAACTATTTTCATTGCCCAACATAAGACCTTTAGCCTGATGAAAAGCATATGAGTATGTTTTATGCTTAACTCAGCACACAACAATTCTAGTCAAAACAAGATTTAATTAACTTACTGATCTTATTAATAGCAGCAGACATCTTCTGGAGCTCATCTGGACAAATGTCAGGACAGTGTGTGAACCCAAAATATAGCAGCGTCCATTTACCCAAGAAATCCTTTTCAGTGACAGGTTTCCCATCATGATTCAGAAGACTGAATGGACCACCAATAGCAGCAGTTCCTACTGATTGTGCTGGCTTTACCGAATTTGTTTTGTTCTTCAACTCTGAGAAACCAGGGGAAAAGATGTTCATCTCGAATGCTAGATTCAACAACAAAATACAAGTTTAAAGAACAAACTGCTTTGCACATGGATGGCATCACATGCTTGTAAAGATATTGGTTGTATTGGACCCACCAGGTTTGATAAATATATTCGCCTTCTCAACTAAGGGAACGGTCATTTCAAAATGCACAATTTAAATATCAAATCATGCAAACATCCAACACCTCAGGCATAAATGAACTACTACCTCCATTCCATAATATAAGACGTCTTTTCATTTTGTTGACCGATGATTTGACCAAGAATTACTCATTTAACATGTGTCTATGTGACAAAATACATAATCATAAGTAGAGTACTTTTTAATATGAATATAATGATAACAATTTCATATCACATAAAGTCTTAGTCAACAGAAATGAAATACGCCTTATATTTTGGACCGGAGGTAGTACTATGTCTGGTAACTGGTATGTGTCACTCTCTTCATGTTCACATGGTAGAGTAGGAGCTAGAAATATCGATTCCCAGGTAAAAGCGAATTGGTAGTCAGAAATAACATCAGATATAGCACTGGAAGTAGATTGTGTTTGTCAATTCACCCGTTGGTTGTTTACTTAAAGTTAAAGAAGCAAAAGATAATACTATTCTGCACATTCACATGCTAGAGTAGCATCTAGAAATACCTATTATCACGTATAAGAGTACCGACAGTAAGAATTAATATCAGAATTGATTAATGTGTACATATAACACTTAAAAGAAGATTGTTTGTTTCTTCTTTTTTTGCAACTTCACTAAAAGAAGCAAAAGATGGTACCAATCCATTGTTGTGGCTGTGAAATTCGTCTCAGAATTAGTTACCCTAAGCTGCATATATAAGTAATCCAAAGATATGTAACTGCTATACGTTCATCTTTCTTTCTGAGTTGGTATTGGCCCGAACATCATAAGGATCTTGCTTAGAAGTACTGATGTCAGTACCGCTACTCGGAAGGTGATCACAAACCACACAACATAAAACAAGACTAACTCACCATAGTAATCTACCTTCAATTTGACGCTTCTTTTCCTTGTCGTAGTAGACTATGATTCCTGCTCCAGTCACAAGAAGCAGAAGAAAGCTCAACCACGACACGGGCTGCAAGCAAGGAACATAATCATGTCAGAATACATACTCCCTCCGTTTCAAAATATAAGATGTTTTAGCTTTGTGAAGCAAATGTATCTAGACATGTTTTAGTGTGTGTATTCGAGTGAACCTATATACTAAAAGATGTCCAAATACATTTGCTTCACAAAGCTAAAACATCTTATATTTTGAAACGGAGGGAGTAGTAGTTTTCTTCTAGTATCGCGGAAGGCAGAAATGGACCATTCTCCGGCGCTCATATTCAGCGGACCCCTACTAGTAAATCTCTGGGTTCAACGACAACGCAGATGTTCTAGGAGTTCCAATTCAGAACCGGTATCACACTGCAAGGCACGCATGTCATGAATAGAGGGGATCTCAAACAGCTTACTCACCCCTCCTCGGACAGATTTCCCGGCGTCCTGCCCCGACTTCCCATCCTGCCCGCCCCCTTCGCCGCTGCCACCGGACCCCGGAGCCACCGCCGCAGCCGCAGCCGCGGGCTTCGAACCGCCCTGCGCCGCGCCGGAAGACGCAGCCGCAGCAGCCGCGGACTTAGAACCGCCCTGCGCCGCGCTGG